>JAOXNO010000033.1:50990389-51044048 GCA_028565335.1 Limnodromus scolopaceus | reverse complement strand
TGATTGTTCAAGTGTTGTCAGTTGGTTTATGGTCATCTAGTGGATAATAAAAACAAGCCCTGAAAGAAGAAAACGTTAAAAGGATTGCAGCTTCAGGCTCCGTTTCTATTCCCTGGCTGATAAAATTGCCAACTGACAAGCAGTAACCCACAGCAACCAGAAAAATTTATTGAAGATACAAGTTAATAATTACAGTGGTACACTGTGCCTGTAGCTCTGGGATAGGCTGACGTGACTTCTTGCTGTCCCTTTTGAGCTAGACTATAGAAATCCACATCCTGCAGTTATGTCCTTATTCAACCAGACAATGAATGAAGCAGATCTCTGACTCAAGATTGAGGGCTCTGGCTTGCCTTCCAGGAGCATCTGATTTCCACCTGAGACTGTGCGGGGAGTTGCATTTCGCCCCTCTGAAGATTTCTGTCCCTCATACAAATACTTTCCAGTTCAAGATGAACCACCTTATTTTCATCTAAGGTGTACTTCTTAGTAACTTATAACTTTTCATGCTGCTATTAGTATCATCACGCCCCTAAATTTCTTTTCAGCTTCTTAGACTCTGAAACTCTGGTTTTTCACCATTTGTTTCAAAAAAGAGGTTTCTTTCAGTCTATCACTTAACTCGATTAACGTCTCATTTTTCTTTGACAGCACAATGTGTGTTATCATTATGATTTTCATGATCTACTTAGGAACTCAAAGCAGTTATTTTTTTTTTTCTCCTCTCATAAGTACTCCTCTTTGCAAAAGCCCAGATTCATTAGGCTTAAATTAGGAGCTTAGTCACTTCCAGAGAGTGATTCAGCCCACCTCACACCTAAACTGACCCTTCAAAGTACCTCGATCTACGGAGGGAGCCTAAAGCGATCAGACTTATAATGTAGGTGTATCAGTTATGTGTGTAGAGCAAAGTGGGAAGGACCATAGTCCTTTGCTTTTTGTGGCAAAATCTTAATTCTTTGCTATTGTTCATAATGACAGTTAATTTACTTTGCCTTCAATTACAGTTAATTCCATTTGCCTTCTTTTTTTAAAAATATACCTCAAATAGCATGCTGATCGACATGCGGTTTTGGAAATATAATATCAGCTGTTCAATCTGAAATCATGGTTTGCAATATCAGATCCAGGCTTAATTTCATGCATTTGCAGTAGTACAGAATTAGTAAAAGGGGAAGAAAGTCCAACATATAAATAAGTACGTACAGAACAAGTTTTCAAAGCTGGGTTTTATCTACTGACCTTACACAGAGAAAATGCCCAGTTTTTGCTGTTAGCAAGAGTTCTTGTTTAAGAGTACCTCATTATGTTTTGAGAGATAAATAACTAAAAATAACTTCTTTCTAGTAGCTCTTGTAATTGTCATGAGCATACTCTTGCCCAGTGGTAAATGCTTTGACTTTCATTCTAATCCTGACCCCTCGCTAGTGCATGGCAAACTCAGTACTACTCTCTTTCTTCCTGCTGCTCTGATCTTTGTCATTTATCATTAAAATTTACCTGCATTGCACCTGGGTTTTCTGTGCGCTAAGGAATCAGAATGGCAGAACAGGCTCATTCTGAAATCCGCAGTAAGGTGAGTCAGACTCCAGTCATTGCAGAGCGCAACGAGTGTTCTTTGGGAGGCAACTTTGGGGAGCAGAAGAGATACAACTGACCTGCAGACCAGCACCAGAACAACTCTCTTCAAGTTGTATCGAGACAGTAAATGTCTCCTTACATTTGGTTTGTTGTTTCTTTGAATCTTTCTAACTCGTCACGTAATTGATTTAAAACAGGTTTTGTTTGCACTCAGGGAAACCTCCCTTTTCTTCCATTCCTCTTGTCCCACACCATCAATCCTCTTTCACACTGTCAACATACCTGGCAGCCCTTCACTGATTTACTGAGACATAAATTTGCATGTTCTGTACTCAGGATTAAAAGGAAGCAGGAATCCAGAGTTTCATGAAAGGATGAACAAAGTGCAAGGGAACATAATTTCCCCCCCTCCTCACAATAAAACCTTTCAAATCAGGTTGTGTTATAAGGCACATTCTCCTTTCCTGGATTTGTGCTGGAAGCAGTATTGATAATACGGGGATGTTTTAGTTATTCTTGAGCAGCCCTTACACAGAGTCAAGGACTTTTCTACTCCTCACACCACCCCACCAGCAAGTAGGCTGGGGGGTGCACAAAAAGTTGCAAGGCAACACAGCCGGTACAGCTGACCCCAACTGACCAAAGGGATATTCCATACCGTATGACATCATGCTAAGCAATAAAAATAGTGGGGAGGTTGGCTGGGGGCCACGTCTTGGGGACTGGCTGGGAACTGGTCAATTGGTGATGACCAATTTTTTTCATCACTTGTCTGTTTTGGGTTTTATTTATGTCTCTGTTACTTTCCCTTTCATTACAATTTATTATTACTATTACTATTATTTTATTTCCTTTATTAAACTTTTCTCTCAACCCATGAGTTTTCTCACTTTTACCCTTTCAATTCTCTTCCCCCATCTCACTGCGGGGGGAGTGAGTGAGCAGCTGTGTGGTGTTTAGTTTTTGGCTGGGGCTAAACCACAACAATTGCTCTAAGGTAAAGTATGTAGGGAAAAGTAATCAAAATGATACCTGCATGATGGTGAGCTTTGAACTGGCAATGGCAGTTTAGGAAAAATATTATGGGATCATCTTTGGCAGCTCTCTGAAATCATGGAGTCATTGTGCGGTGGTAGAAAAATGCCCCTAAAATTGTTGGGCATCACCAGAAATAGTATTGAGAAGAAGCCTTGGTGTAATGACATCATGAGTTTTACGTGTACTTTTGGTCTCCGAACCACAGTTTGGACTCGTGATGATAGAACAGGTACACAGGATAGCAAGCAAAATGGCCAAGGCAATGGAGAATCAATTGTACGAGGAGCAACTATGAAGACTGGGACGTTCAGTTTCAGAAGCAGATATTGCTGAGATTTACAACATCATGAAAGCAATTGATAAGGTGATTGATATACCCATTCTTGTAGTAGCAGAATGAGGAAACACGGATTAAAGCTAGTTGGATGTCAAACACATAAAGGATTATTTATACAGTGGGCAAGGAATTTCTGGATCTTGCCGTAACAGGAGGCTTGGTGAGAGATGGCATCAACAGCTTCAAAAGGGATTAGGCAAATTCATGGTCTACTATTTAAAGGTGTAAATAAAGATGTATCCTTTTAACTTTCCTAATCACATGACTGTGAATGCTGGGAGGAGTATGGAAGGTTTGATCTGCCAACAATGCACCTAATGCCATTTTCAGAGACAGAGTGCAGGCGTAGCTGGAGCATGTATCAGGCCAGTTAAGGCACTCCTTATGCTCCTAAAACTAATTGAAGACATGTGCAAGCAGCTGTCAGTCCCAACACTCACTATCCACCATCTGAAGTCCTAGTTCACCTCCAAGAGGTACCAACTTGTGAGCACATTGGCTCAGATCCTCACCTCAGTGATGTGATATCAGCATCCTGTGGGCAAGCGTCTAACAGTGTAAGAAAGACAGACAGTCATGCTTGCTGCATATAAACATGAATTAAAATATGTGTTGATTTTTTTCATTTGAAAATGTTGTTAATGCATTGTGCAAGGACAAACTGCAGTTTGTATTTAGATCCTTGAACAGTCCACAGTCAAGAACATTTACAAAAGTGTTCACAAATGTGTGTTGAAACTCCAGTTACCACAAGCAAAATAACCTTTCTCCCCTCTTCTCTGAGCAAAGTTGACTGCAATTTCAGTTAAATACCTGGGAAATTTGCTGGGTAGGAGACAGAGAACGCAAACCCTATGAGCATTACCACTTCTTTCTGCAAATTACCCCCTCCAAGACAGACAGTGAGACATTAGATTAAGCCTTAATTAAAAAGCTAGCAGGCAGTCCAGATACCCTGTTTGGTGCAACCAATTTAAAGGCAAACTCTGTGGGTTTATCATCCTCCTGCCTCTACCTCTTTAATATATTTTGCCTTCTGTAATTTGCCTTAGATTGCGTTGAATAAGCAAGTTGGAAAAAATATCAGATTCCCTTAAATTACATTTGTGTCTTTTACTTGCTATATTATTTGTTTTATTACACTTGCAAGAATGGAAAATACTTGAATAAAGTGCAATCCCTCGTGTAACTGTAGGAATTACCATCACAAACAAGAGATGATACAATAATGGTGAATTTACACTTGGAACATTGTGAGAAAATAAAAGCTATGTACCTAAAGGAAACACTTCAAGTGTCAGCTTTACTAAATAGCCATATTTCCTTGTGAGAAGAGTCATTTGGCACAGGGTTAATCTGGAACTCAAGCGTTTAGGACACATCCAGACACACTAGACCAACCTGACTAAATATACCTCTGTCTGCGGTCCCTCTGGGGCCATCATGGATATCCACATGGACCTTTGTAGTTTCTGCTCTTGGACCCATCATATTTTTTTTAATTACTTTCTCACAACATTTTCTAGCTAATAACGGCAGTGGAGAATGTCTACAATAACAGATATTTTATTTGTGGTTATTAGTTAGTTGTTGTTTTAATAATATGTAGGCCTCCAACAGACAGAAACTTTGTTGTACATAGCATGAAGTCAAGGATATTGTTTCACCTGAGATAAATTAATGTATAAAAAGGGGACCAAAGAAGGTAAAATTACAAATGGCCTGTAAGTGTAAAATGCAGTGGCCCAGATTCATGATTTGTAATTTCTTTTTTGTTTTTCCTGTTTGTGACAAATAAATCCCTCATGAATAGGCCCATTCTGGCAGAGAATTGTTATTTTATACTGTAACATATACAATACTATATAATTCCCTATGCTGATGTTTATCTTTCACTACAGACTTCTTAAAGTTGCCTATTAAAATTAATCAGTACTATCCTTGCTCAAGTCCAGCTTTACCAAGCGTCATGTACCAAGATGAAGTTTTTCTAGTTGGTACTTCACGTACCATAAGCTGTTGGAAGCTGGAAACATTTTTCACTCTGATTGAAATCCGCCATAACTTCTACATTACATTGCACAATTATACACTTGTGAAGTAACGCCAGAGGTCCCATGCCTTTTTCAGAAACTATTTCTAGAGACAGACGTGGTTTCCATGAATAAGGTGGCCACGGTCTCATTGTCAAAGGCAGCGTTAAAATATTTCTTTTGTGAAGCAGCATCTTCTTCCCCCTCATATTTCCGTCAATTTCGACTAGACTGTGCCCATGGGGGAGTCTGACATGACTAATGGTAGATTTTAGCCCCTTTCTAGTAAAGCGTTGGTATACTTCCAGCACTGCATAATAGGTTATTATAAAACTATTATTGTCAAATAAATTGAGTGGGATTTCAACAAGGAAGAAGTAGAAACAGAATTGTTTGGGTTGCATTGTCATGCTGTAGGACTAATACCAAAACAGCAGAGAAAACTGGTTTTCACAGTCAAACTCTATGTTTCTGAGAGATTTTGTGATGAGACAAGGCTGTTTGGAAACTCATAAGCAGTGGCTAAAGAGTCAGGGAACAGGGTCAGACATGAGTTGTGGGACAAGACAGTGGGAAGCACAAGGAAAGGAAGGTGATGAAAGCAATTAAATGCTGTAAAAAATATCTTTTTTTCCTAGAAAAACTAATTTTCCTTTAATATTACTGTTGAAAACATAAAGTTGTACATTAAAATGAAGGTATGTAAAATGTACAGTGAGATCTAGATAACTTCTTTCCAATCATGATGAGCTTCAACACTGTTGAGCTTTTGCCAGCATGGTTTCAGTCCTGAATGTACTTACTACTACCAGTAGTGTGTACATTTATTATCATTTTGAGACTGCTCACAGTGGACAGCATAAAGCAGATGGCTCTTACAAAACAGAGTTTAAAATCAACTATATTTCTTCACGCTGTTCCAGGGTGGAACAGGTTGGAGTCAAAGACAGAAAGCAATCTGTGATTAAAACTCATCCATAAAAATTCCCATAAAAAGCTCGTCCATATCACCATTTGGTTTCTTATGGTAAGCTTTTGATTCCAGAGTGTTAATATCAGTACTGAAGCTTCTGCATATAAGGAAATTAGAAGAGTTTCCTGCTTTTTCAGCTATGTCTATTTGAAACCAATATATCTGTATACTTGTGCAGCAGAATGAATCACTGTGTGGATACAGCTGTATTGCTATAAGCTACTTTGCACTTTTGCATATTTGTGTAGTTTTTCTTCTTTTACAATGAAACCTCTTTCGCAACCACACTGGGTGAAGTTACTGATAAAGAATGAATAACATGGAAAAAAGCTGATCTTCTGTGGCATCTCTTGTAAGGCTGTCCTAGATGACATAAACTAAATTCAGAAACCTCAGACCAACATTTAATCCAATAAATACCTCTTTTCCATTTATATGTATACATATCATATGTGTATGTTTGTCTATCTGTGGGAAATCTGATTCACTCTGTAACGTAGTATTATTGAAGTCCATTATTTTAGCAAAACTCACTGCACTTCTCTACTTTGAATACAAAACAAGTGACTTGTTAAACAATAACACGATTTTATGGGAGGTACTGGCTGAGGATAAAGAATTTTAAAGGTAATACAAAGTCAAATTAGATCATCAGCTATTCATATCCTGGTAGCTAACTATCAAATGCTGAAACTCTAATTAAATTCTTTGTGGTTACAGTATACTTATCAGCCAGTCTAATAAGATTTGCTTCAATGTTTTCTTCAATAATTTAAATCAGCTTTTGAAGATGTGTTATGCACATTTCTGGAATGCTAATATTTGCTGTGTCTTAATAAAATAATTCAACACCATATCAGTGATATTCTTCCAAAAGATTTGGTTCCTGTAAGATAGTAGAAATATTAAACAAATTACACACCTGCTAACTTATTTATCTTGAAACACAACTACAAACAGAAAATCAAGTGGGCAGTACTTGTAAGCTCTTTAATGGACTGTTTCTTGTCTTCATTTTTTAACTTAATGAACAATTTAGAAGAAAATATTGACTCGTCACTGATAACATTTGCAGAAGAAACCAACATGAGGGAAGTACTAAAAAATGAAAAGACCAGGCTGGCTGACCAGGAGTGATTACAAACCATATTCACAGAACTAAAACTAATGTTTAGGATGAATTTTTGCTAGCAATTTAGGAATATTAAAATTTTTAATTCCTAAAGAATGGTTACTGGAAGTGCAAATCTCATTAGAAGTTGCATAATTATCCAAACTTGCTTTTCATGGGCACCTTTTGGAGTTCTTTAAAATATTCAATAGACTACAGAGGACCACAAGCAGTGCTTTAGATCCAGATACTTATATGGACAGATTTTCCCTACAAATCTAGCTGTCCCAGAGGTCCCTAAATATAAAAGAGATTGTCAAGCACCAGAGCAGAAGAAACACAGCAGGAAAAAAGAGTTTGTAGTGTGAACTGCAGTTAAATAATTTCGTAGTAGAGAGAGAATGGATTTCACATAGAAGTATAAAAAATCTCCTGTAGTTCCTGGAAAGGACAAAAAAAATAACTCTTTGATAAGTATCGTTAAAAATTGTGGTTCTATAATCAAAATTGCCATAGGTGTCCAATAGGCTTTCCTGTAAGCAACACTGGAATAAGTATTTCTTCAAATGTTTGGTACGGACCATACCTCCATTCTCCAAATGAGGTTTTCTCTGGCAGAATGAATTGAATAAAAATGTTTTGACTATGAGATTGCTGCACTATAATTCTTTCATCTAGGCAACAGGAAAACTTAAAAGCTCTTAATTTTAATCACGCCGGAAAAGAGCAGTTTAAATCATTGGCTGGAATAAATTGATGTAGCCACACGAAATCGGCGAGGCCAAGCCTACTTATATAAGAAAAAGATCTGTCTCTAGACCTAAACATCCGAGAAGTTCAGGTTATGCATGCGAATTCGGCAAACTCCTATTCAGATGCAAATGTCCCCGTGGGAAGAGGGAGAAGGGTAGGAGAGAGGCAGTTCACGCTCACCTCCGCTCCCGTCCCTGCGTGTCAGCACAGCAACACGCGCGGCCCCCCATCCCAATGGCAGCCCCGCGGCCAGCTCGGGCGCTGCATCGGCAAATGTGGAAACACAGTGACTTCTGTCCGTCCCCTTGGCTCCTGAAGTCTTGGGGCACCAGTTCCTTTAACAAGCACACCCCAATGTTTGTAGCCTCCCTGAATTGTGGAAAGGAGGCTCATTTTCTCTGTGTCTGGTGGTGGGACCCTCCAAACTGTTAAAAACCTGTTAAGACTTGTGCAAGGGAAGGCAGGAAGACTTCATCCCATGCCTTCCCTGTGTGACTACCCCACAGCTGGAGGGATGCAAAGGGCTTGCCACCAGGCAGGTGAGTACGAGCCAGGCACTCTCAAACCGCAGACTGGCAAGTTCACAACACAGTAATAGGGAACAGAGAGTAAAGTTGAGGATGACTTGGGGCTGGGGCAAGGGCAGGTTTAGGACACAGAGAGGGGATGTGGAAGTGTGTAAAGCATTAGGGCATGATGTTATTAAGGGTTGGGCATTTTTATAGCAAGGAAAGGCTAGTCTTAAAGCAGTGAAGAGGATTTAGCACAGAAGCGTTTAGGACACCAGGCTTCATTAATTCTCCTCGTCATGGAGGCAGGGACTTGTTCTACACCAGGCAAAGATTTCTAATATCTGTTCTCTGGTGGAGGAGTGGCAGGAAAGAAGTATTTCTTGAAGTTGTTTTCATTGTCTTTCTTTGAGGAGAACAAGTAATTCCTTCAAGTTTATGCTCTGACAGATTAATTTGGCTAGGCTAGACTGGTGGCCCTGTACCAGGAGCAGATGTAAAACTGTATGGGGTAGAATGAAATGATAAGCATTACACAGAGAGAGTAAGATCTACGTTTGGAGTGACCCGAGTGAATATTGATTTCTTTTATTGCCATGCAACATGAAGAATGCCATGTGTGAGGATTATGCAGAAAGCGAATCCTTTAAGAAAATAAAATCATTCCATGTGATAATGTCTTCTTGTTTCACGGCATTTAGTTTTTTATCACAGTTAGTTCTTAGTAGCTTGGAGTGTTTATCTTAATACTGAGGCTGAATCTCAAATTAAGGGATTAGAAATCCTCAGTTATGTGAAGGCTTTGCATTGTCAGGAGAAGCATAAAGGATGAAACAAACCGTGCAGCTGAATCACCAGGCAGAGCAAAAGCAGTCCCCTTCCTTTGGCACGTGGGTGCCCACTGAGTCGCGCCAAGGAGCATGCTCTGCATGACACCAAAAGCTGCTGCACACCACAGACGCTGATAGACACACCTCCGTGTCGTTGCTTTGGTGTTAGGCAAATATACATATACTTGAAAGACATGCAAAAATACAGGACAAGCCCAGCATCCCTAATCTTTCAGTACCATCTGCAAAGTCAATGATTTATTTGGCTTGATTTAGAAATACTAATTTTGCTTAGGAACTCTCTAAGCAGCAATCTTAGTAGTTTTACCTAGATTTGGGTGTGGAAGATAAAGTTAGGTGGTTCCCTGTCTAATAGGGGTGAAAACATTCAGTAGTCTTCCCCTCAGCATAGGCATTAGCGTGCTTTCCTCCACCCAGAGACTAATTTTTTACAAAACTTGTAGAAACTTAATACCCTTGATATCTCTTGTTCTTTACAGTTGATACTGACCAACAAATTAAAAAGCTATTGGCAGGTCCAAGAGGCAGATGGATGCATAGACTCATTCACCAGTGCAATGTCACTGAAGCTTCATGTCCTTATGGCTTTGACAAAATTGGATCCTGAACCACAGGCACTGCACGGTGCTCATCACCATGCAGAAACCATGCAACGTCAGCATACGGCGTGGTAGTCACTTTATTAACACGCTGGCAGGAGCAGTGAGAGTTTCCAAAAGATGTGCCCAAGGTCAGGAAAAACAGACCCACATCCACTTCATCCCGAAAAGCAAGAGTTAGCAGCCTCCTCTGTGGAAACGCTATTTTAAGGCACTCCAACCAAAATAGTACTGGCACTGTCTCGCTTGCCTTCCATTTGCCCAATGGCTTGTGTGAATAGCACCCCTTCTGCTCAGCTAGTTGGAGCCTCTAGAATGGCAAAGATGGGCAAAAGGCTCCCGTTGTATCTGCTTCTCTCTGTCCCTACTAATATAAGCATCAGTCAGGTCCTTGGAGGAACAATCATCTCCTGTGAGCTCACCCAGATGGGAAAAGAGGAAGAATTCTTCCTCCAGAAGCCCATTAACAGTGATTGATCTTCCCAGTTTAGCTTTGGATGACATATCAGCATCTTCACCATTGTTTGCTTTGAATTACAGGCAAAAGAAGTCTACTTTTTTTTTTTAGTCATCTGAAGACATTGTTCTGCCACTAGTAAAATAATTTATAGAGAGACAAATCCTTTCTGTGAAGAAGTACAAAACTGTATTTTGAAGTTTACTTCCTTTTCCACCATCCAGTGGAATCCTCTAAGGCTTGTCAAATGAAGCACCTCCCCTTACCCTATGCTCTCTAGAAAGATCTGTAAATGTGATCTATATGTGATCTCTATGGGATCTATGAATAGCTGTAAAACAAACACACTGGGAGGAAGCCAATTATTATTAGGACCAGAAACCTTCTAACAAGGTGGCATCAAATTGCACTTCAGCTTCTTTTTTGGTAACAAATTGTTGAGACAGTGAAGGAAAAAATAACCTCTCAACTATTCAGGAAAGGAAGGATGCAAAATTACATTGAGGTGAGCCCTCCAATTCCAGTTAAGGCTGCTCTACAAATGGAAATACTGGTTTTGTATTGGCAATTTTGCTTTATGCAGGTCCAAAGAAGCAAAGCAGTTACAGTGAGGCAGGGCATGATGCCTGCATGTGATTTGTGCACACTATTTATCACAGCACTATGTCATTTTGACCAACAGTGGGAGATGATATACACTGGTAATGTTCTGTGGTTAAAATGAACTATTAGAAATTACTACAGTCAGTAAGAAAATGTATATCAAAAAGTAGGTATTAAAAAAAAAAAATAATCTGAAAGCCATTAAACTGCAAAAAGCTAGACTCAAATTAGGGACAAGAATGAAAACTAACATCTATACTATAACTGAACTGCAGTTCCTAAAAAACACTAACAGAAAACATTGTCTGTAGGTATTGAAAACAAATTTTATCTCCTATTGTGTAGTAAAGTCAGAAATCCTGGTTCAAAGTATAAGATGCTTTAAAGCCTAAAAATTGAAGCTACCAAATGTAAAATGATGTCAAGTAGGTTTATGTTGCTGTGAAACAGATAAATAGTTCATATTTACACTTTTCAACACTCAAAAGGGAAGGCGTTGGAAGAGACCACAGACCATTTTACCTTTATTTTCAGTAGTTTCCCTGCCATTAATCACTTTATAGTTGATTTCAACTCCTATCAACTTAAACCTTCAAAATAGACCTAAAAGACCCTGCCAAAAGAAGTCCTTCAGAAAGATGCACTCAAGCATTGAGGGTGTCTGAACAAGACCGATGGCTCAGCAACAACAACATCAGTATTACCTTACCACAGGAATGAAAGCTACTGATGCAACAAATCATCCATTCATCTCACCACAACACATACCTGGAATAAAAGTGCACTGGAAAATTAGGAATTGCCTTAGCAACCTTAATCTGCTCTATATGCATCTGCTTTGTTCCGCTGTCTTTTCTGCTGTGGCCACAGGACTTGTTCCCTTCGAAGAGGGGGTTTGGAACCATTGGGCAGGCAGCTTTCTGGCTTGACCTCATTGTCCAGAGGGTGGCCTTCTGCTTGGTCTATTACACATGATTAAAATACTGTTTGTATTGGGAATTATAAGAATTCTCATGCTATAATAAGTTCCTGTGACATTTTCTATAGTATTCATCTTTATAGTGTCTGACTGCCTTATGAGCACTAGATAACTAAACCCTTACTGTACTACTCTGGGGTGAAGTATATTAATTTCACAGGGAGCTGATAAAAAGGTATTGCATGCAAAAATTTCCTGCAATGTTGGGAGCTCAGTTTACAGCAGCTGTAACCCTAGAGGATTTGATTGTATTATTTTCCTTCAGATTGCAAAAGGTGCTTTTTAAATTTAATTTGCATTGGTATGCATAGATCTGTTTTACAGACCAAACTCACAAGAAGGTTAGATTTGGATCAGTATATGCTTCTTCTGACCCACTTTTCTCATCCCCAACAGAGACAAGCTCAGGCATAGGTTCAACTCCTCCCAGGGGGTAATAACATAAGACATTATATCCAGTACTACTTCCAGAAACAAGGTTTTTACTATCAACTTCAGCATAAGCAGGACGTTTATTTATTTTCTTTAAGAAGGCAAAAACATAGCACTTTTTTTGTTAGCTACACAGAAAAGGAGTATGCCTTATAAGTGTTGTGCAAGTAGGATAACTATAAACAAAGCAAAATAAACAAAGCAAAAATTGCCAACCCTTGGAAGAGGCTGAAGCAATAACGATGGATTACAGGATTCCATCTTGCCTCATAAAATAAGAACAGGTTACCAGTGTTTTAGAATCATGCTAGGTCTTTTCAAGAATGATTTCAGTTTCTAATTCTACAGCAGAAAGGAGTCGGAAAAAGCAGCTTAAATATAAACTGTGAAACCAAAATATTTTTATTATTCTCCTTGCTAGACTTACATACAACATATAGAACTTATATATAACTCTATATTCAAATCAGCCAGAACATTAAAGGGCAGTAATTTTAAAATATGAAATCCTAGAGAGGCTTATAGTTCACAAAGCTCTGGGGGGAAAAAAAAAAAGCTCTAAAAAATTCTAAATCCAATTTCAGCACCAGAATACAGAGAACAATGTAGGACCCCAAACTGTCCATTACAATACATGCCTTGAAGTGCGTCACACACAGAAATAGCTCTCTTTCGTACTCATTACAAATACCTGCTAAAAGCAGCATTTCACATCTTTTGCTGGGTTCCTTTGTAGCTCATTGAAGGATCACTTACTGGTCCAGTTCTTTGAGTTAAGGCATATTAGAAGTAACCCATAATTTGGGGCACTCAAAAAGTGACAGATCATTTTTAAAAGTTTTGAACATTTTTGGAACCCTTCAGCATGTCTCATGATTAGATTCTCAAAAATGGTTACCTGCATTGGCTAGCCATGTTAGAAAACAGAGTGATTTTCTTTTAGAACTTTCATGCTGTGAGTTTCCCTCTTCTTGATACCAGCATTTTGCAAAGAATCATCTTGAGCCATAGAAATGCTGAACCCAAACAGTGTGACACCAACGGTCCTATACTTGACTTTTTTCCTGGTGCTGGATTTTACACATACAGTATTTTGGCACTGAGTTTTGTTTTGCAAGGCGAAAATAAATTTCAAGTCACCATGTTTAATCAAAACCATATGGCTTAACTCAAAGTTCTTCAGCTTGGCAAGATTTCCTTGTGGAAGCAAACGTGATATGAATAGCTGAATTCCCTCTGCAGTTCAAATGTGTTCTTGGAGATGCCCCTGACTGATACTATATTTGATTTAAAGTAATAATCACATCATTTAATTCCAGTTTATCTTATAAAAATGAAGTTAGACATAAATAGCACAAAAAAGGAAAAACTAAATGGAGATTGATATGGCCCAAAAGAGAGATGTCAAATATGTAGGTTAAACTGTAGGATTTGGTGGAACCTCTCCAATGCCTCTGTAGAAGATCTATTAAGACTAATGTTACTTCAGGACTAGTATTTGAGACTTTTTGAGAATTATGGGGTACAAGATGCTTTTTACAATCTTTTCTTAAGTAACTGAAGAAAAATAATAGTGAAAAGCAAATGGGAGAATCCCATTTTTGGAGATACCACAAATACAAATTCAGACAAGATACCCCTTCTGTTGACAGTGGAGTAAATCAGTATACTAAAAGCTCTGAATATATCAGCTTCGGACTGGCAGGAGAGAAAAAATATGGCCTTATTAAATTTTACCTGCATTTGCTAATCTCTACTTTTATCAGAATTTATGCACAGGGACAATTACATTATCTGCTGGTGGGGCTCAAAGGTGGAAGGAGCAGGGTTTGGTTTGTGCTGCCTGTTGTGTTTCAAAGAAAATATGCTCATATTGCATTTGAAGGTGCAGTGAAGTTTTCACCAGTTGCCTGTCCTGGGTGCGCAGCTCTTGTGTGGAGAGAGATGACTGCTGGACCAACTTGCTCCATGTAGCCAGTTAGACTTGGAAGTGGCTTTCACCCACCCAGCTTCAGCCCTTTTTCCACCAGGAGGAAACACCATGTCCAGCACACGAATGCTCAGATGTGCACTGCCAGACTCAAGTACAGGTGCACACTAAATTTGCACCAAAAAGAACTTCTCTTGAGCTCTAAATTGCAAATGTAGACACATCAATGGGAACCTATCCCCTGCTCACACACACAAAACGCTAATGAAAACCTGAAAACCTCAGCATCAGTGTGAACCACATACCATGGCAATTAACTTTTGGTTTTTTGTTTGTTTTTTTTTTAATTCATAGAATCATAGAATGGTTAAATTTGGAAGGGACTGTAAAGATCATCGAGTTCCAACCCCCCTGCCAGGGGCAGGGACACCTCCCACTAGACCAGGTTTATTGATTTCCACCATCAGGGTCTTGTACTTTGGATATTAATATTCTTTTATTTAAATTTTTAAACCATAGCAAAAACCACTCCTCATGCGACTGATCATGTAACATACTAGTTGCAGCAGAATGCAGGTTTATGCAGCCGTATTTCTATTTTGAGATTTCATATTACACTGTAAAGTTGGAATAACTCCAATGACATCAATGGAATATCTCCGGTTATACATATTTTAAACCAAGATTAAAGTTAATTATCAGTAACCGTACACCAGCAAATCTATCCTCCTCCAAAAGCCTTTGCCAAGCAACCCTGCTCAGTTCCTCTGCATCAACTAATTTCTAAATCCATTGCAGTAAAGATAACTGCAGCAACATACATTTTGTGTAGCATTTGGAGTAGATTGCAATGGCAGTCAGAAATTGCCTTTGCATTCCCTTCACATTTTGTTAGATGAAGATAATATTGCTCTTTCCTCACCATTTCCAGATAAACTTGAGCTCAATAAGTCATTGGCATGACATGGTTGAAGCTATGACTACACGCAGTGTGAAGATGGGACAAGATTGGAGAGATGTTTCATAAAATGTTCTTAGGAAAACCAAAATGTTACAGTCTTCCTCTCCTGACAATTAGTATAGTATAAAGTAGACACACCATGCTCATCACTTCTGTGAAATTTAGGCTTATTCAATGATATTTTGCCTCACTTAAAGACCAGAGTCATCTTTACCAAAGGAAAAAACCACCCTCACCTTGAGTGGTAAGAATAAGACTGAAATATTAGTGAGACAGAAAATCACTTTCTTTAGGAAAAAAATTTCATTACAGACAAAAAACTTCAAGAGAACTCGCATAAAAACTCACATAAAAGATGAATATGGTGTTTCTCTAATGACTCGGGTTTCCATTCTTCTCGGGTATATTTGGTAGTCATTTACTTTTTTATTGGAAATACTATTTTTCTTCTTAACTAACTACTTTGAAGTCACTTAAAATCTGTGTCACAATAACAGAATCACTCAGTTATACATAACCTAGATATATTGATGTCTTAATCTGCATCGTATTAATAAGCATGGATAACATATGGGAAAAATCAATTATGTATATGCTATATACTAAATATCTCTGACAAAAGCAGATAGATAGAAAGACATGCCTATCATGGCCTTACTTTGGATGCTTAGATGACGTTTACATCTGGTGGTTTTGTCATTCATCTGGCTGTTCAAAGTGTTTGTAGTAATAACAAGAAGAAAACCACCACTGCAGTACTTTGTCATTAAGGTTGCCTAAATTAATTTCCTGCCCTACTGCAAGTCTTTCTGGCTACGTCAATATTGCTGTTCACTGGCTGTACTTGAGCCAGGTTTAAAAGACAGTGATTAGAGCTAGTTGCATCCTTTTACTTTGTGGCAGCAAGGTTGGGTTATATCTGACTTTTTTTGGTGGAGGTCTGTTGGCTCACTCTTGACCAGAGCCAGAGCACAAGGCGACTTGTAGGTGATAAGGGACCACTTCATCATTTCCCTTCCTGCAAACATCACTTCCACACAAAAATAACAGCTATCCTTTATTTCAGGTGAAGCAAGCAATTGGTATCTACCTTTGAGAACGGCTTTCTTTATTTCAGGCCTGAAGAATAACTGATGTGCCTCAACACTGGAGTATTTTTCCAACTATATCAGTCGGTCTAATAAAAGATATGACCTCTTCTAGTCTTGTTTATATCCCTTGATCATAACAGTGACAGCAGCACTACTACTGCAATAAAAATTAGGCAGTGGAGAAGATTCTAAGCATGGAAACAATAACAATAAGCAGCCTTAAGAGAACACTTCCCCTCTATTTTATGAAGGCCGCATTTCATCATTTTTTCAAATATAAGCATTTCAGCCAGTTTTGGATTCATAGCAGTCATCTGTACACAGAACTTAGATACAACAGGGACACAATCCTTAGCACAGCAGAGAGGAGACGTCAGCTGTTTTGTACGGCTTCTCGCAGCTATCGCTTTGTTGCTCAGTCCCATAGCATAGGCATCTCTGCTAGCAGAGTCTTCTGCCCCTGCCTTCCCACTTTTGAGGTCTTACTGCAAAAAAAATGAAATCTTTGTCACCTTTGTCTGTATCTTACGTATGTCACTTTGTTTCATTATCCATTTCATGTGTCAAATTTTTCAAGCTTCTGCACGTTTTATTTGAAACAAAATGGTTATCTTGAAAAAAGTAGAAGTATATATTGCTTTAGTTCATTTCATCGTGGGAAACAATTTGTGTTCTACCTTTTACTGTTACCCTTTTCTTAGACAACCTGTACAACATTTCATGTTATGGTCACTTCATCTCAGGTCTGGGTTCATTACAGCCTTTGTCTCACATTGGTTTTAGAATTAAAGCATTAGTTGGTATATGTTTGGAGTTGCTCTTCTAAGGAGCTTCTGGGTATGTTAATTATGTCCCACACTCAGAAGACTTTGACAATCTTTAATAAATCCTTAAAAACCGCCAAGCTTTACAAGCTATTCTCCATTTCCTACATGCTCCCTCACACAATCCGGGCTGGTTTTGTTTTGTTTTGTTTTTTTTTTTTTTATGATACACTTCCAATACAGGCAATTCCTTCACAAGGGCAAAACATCAAAGAATAAATCATTAAGCATTTTATTATTTCATACTCCTGCCTCAAGCTCCTTCAAAACCTGCATTGAGCTTATTGCATAAACAGTCAAGCTTTTAATCATATATATTTTCCACAGCATTCTAGCACTTTACATTTAAATTATATCCCTTAAAGCAACACAAAAGGAGTGTACATCAACAGCAGTATCATGATTGCCAATCTGCAGTATATAGCTGGGGTCTAGGAAACGTTAACCTTTATTTTCTTCTTTGTCAAAAGTCACATTCAGGTCCCTCTATTACTATTTGATGTGAAGCTTTCTTGGAATAATTTACACGCTTTTGTTTGTAACATTCATGCCTGTTTAGCAGTATGGGATCTTGGTGCTGAAGTTCTGAAGAATATAGAGTTTTCTTTGAGTTTGAGGAATATGAGTGAAGATTTGTTTTATTGGTTTGATTCATCCTTCGCTTATCTCTAACTTCCTACTACTTCAGATGAATCGCATATTTTTAATTCACTTTTAATTGATTTTCACTCAAATACTGCCTTTCTGTCCATCAAAAATATTTGAAACTCTTCAGCTCAGAAAATGGGAAAGTCACATACACAGTGAGGGATGGGCAATAGTCAAGTAACAGGTTAAAAACCTGAAGGCTGTTTCTCAGGAAAGTGGAAAGTCCTGAATGTAGTTGGATTTAAAAAAAAAAGACTTTCAAAATGGTTGCATGAAAGCTTTGCAAATAAAAGGAACTGAGACATAGCTCAGTTACTTCCAGAAAGAGCAGATTCTTGTCAAGGAGAGGAATTGAGGTCACTGATTGCCAACACCAAGAAGATCTCCAGAGGAGACGGCAAATCTTTCTCTAAAAAGTGGGCCCGGGTCTTTGGAGGACAAGACAAGGGATTCCATTTTCACTATTTTCTTTTATTATGATTGGCCCTACAAGAATGTCTTTCAGAGACTTAAAAACTGACATAATAATCTTCCAGTAACATGATGAAAAAATATATGAAAGTAAAAAATGCATCCAATCTGAAGTAGAGTCAGAAATCTCCGCATTAGCTGTAGAGAAGTCTTAACATCAGAGGAGCCGAGATGAGTCCTGAAGACTTAAACAGATGGTATCCTCAGTTTGAAGGGCTTATAGAAAGCAAGACACCACTGGATGGGAGGATGAGATCACAGATTCCTGCAGGAGGGAAGAGGAGAAGAAGCTGGCCCATGCAAGTGTTTTGTTGCCCACAGCCTGTTTGCCGTACAATTCAGGCATAACCACAGCCCGAGCAAGCACTCTGGTGCTAGCTTTAATCCAGCCAATAGAGAGAACATCACAGGCACAGAGAGCAGCCCAGGCTGCCTGCCCAAGCAGACACCCAGACACACCAGCAGGCTTCTGCCGTCGGGGAACCAGGAGGGACAGGAATCTAAAATCAGAAGCTGTTTGCCGTTTGCAATGTTAGCCCCGTGTTTCCCTTCAGGAATGGGAATGATGGAAAGCAAACTTTAATACAGCTAAGGATATATAGCAAGCATCAAACAATAACGGTGAACACAAAGAATCACACAGGGTAGGATGAGAGGAAAAAGAGTCGCTTTTAAATTGAACAGGTAGGGTCTCGGAAAGAAGAAACCAAGAATTAAATTAACAAGTCTACTGAACAGGAGATTCGATTCACAGAAGACCTTGTTTACGTGGCCATAACAACAATACTGAGAAAATACCTCACTGCTTCCCAGGCAATAAGTGCGTTTCTCTCCCTTTCTGTCCCTTAGAGGCTGACAGCTGTATCGTTCCTTCCCTCACCATCATCCTTATTTGCTCCACAAGAATTGACCGCTGTTTCTCTCAAACCGCCTCATTCATTCAAGAACACGATTTAAACCCTTAGCAAATCCCCTCAAACTCTATTAGATTTTGAATTTTCCTGTGGAAAGCAGGATACCCTGGGCCTAAAAGGGTACCCGCTTCTCCAAAGTATGTCACTGGATATAAGATTATTTCTCCCTGTACACTTTGCTCCATTTATGCCCTTAGACTGTCTCTGCTACTGAATTCTCAATAAAACACTGAGAAAGAATTCAATATGAAGAAATAATAGTCTATTTTGATCATCAGAAATGATCTTGCGTTGAAAAAGTAAAAAATCAGTTGCTCCTCTGTGAATTGTTATTTGCCTATGCTCTTTTGCTATGACAACAAAGCACTGTCAGTGCCCATCAGTGTAAACCAGAGTGTGCATCCATCTTCTCTGATCACAGCCAGGACTGGTTAACATAGGAAACAGACTTTGTGTGTATATTTATTCAGGAAAATGCAAAAGTTCAGCCTTAGAGAGATACAAATATGTTATGGCAGCACCACATCTAAATTACAAATATTGTTAAAGTTTTTTTGCATCTTCTATCCTCATATACATGTGTATATCCTAGAAGAAAAACTCAAGGGCACATGACAAACATGGATATATGCCTTGGGTAACTTAACATCAATGTGCAGTCCCCTCTTTTACAACACATGGCAGAGTCTATTACTTGGGTTTTCCCCTGTATCTTCTGCTGATGATGTGGTTCAGCATGGCTCACAGCAAATGACTTCTTTAATGTCATTATTACTGTAATTGAGAATTCTTGATGAAGTCCTATCTCCTCTGACACTCATACAGTGTTAGGATCATGCATCCTCACGCTTTGCCTTTGCAGATCCTGTAACAAGCTAGCTCCTTCTGTAATACCGAGAGGAAAGCTTATTTGAGGTTATTACAGCAATGACAGCAGGACCCAGTGCAGTATGCTGTTTTGAGTCTTTGTGCTCTGGTTCATACTGGGATTTGTACTTAGCAGCAGTGTCCTAGAAAGAAGATTCAAGGGCTTGTAAGAGCTGAAAATTCAGCCTGTGAGAACCATCTAGCGTTCATCCGCTTACAGGGGTACAAAGGAGCACACATCGCTTTAACCTCTTTCCATACTTATAAGCTGATTTTGCTTCAGAGTGCAAAACCTGTTAATGTTGGCTCACACACAAGTGGGCTTTGTATGTATGAAATGTATCTTTGGCTGAACACGATACTGAGTGATTTTGGCTGTGATACTGAATTGCAAACCCCCTGAGCGTGTGCATGCAGTGTTGAAATAGAAACTTAGAAGTAGAGGTATGAGCTTTCAAAGGAGCAATATGGAAACCTTGGCATTCTCCTTCACCCTTTCCTGCCCTGTTTCCTCTCTGGAAAATGCTGGAAAGCCTCTCTCAAGGGCCATCATTATGTGCCAGCATATACTGTCTCACTTTGAGCATTGGATGTGCCATTTTTAGCTGCAAACACATATAAAGCTGAAATGGTTTTTAAGAATGATACAATTTTCATAAATGGAGCCGAATGTTTTTTGGAAAATATTCACACTTCACATGCTTTCTGGAGGCAACTCATAAGATTTGCAAGATCTAAGAAATTAAAGTTACAGTTCTTTATTGTGCTAGGGAAAGGTGATAGGACTAACAAGACAGTCTCTAAACAAAGTTTGAAGTTCATTCAAGGAGTTAGAAAATCCTGAGTAACCAGGTATGGAAGGAATGTGTCGTGGTTTGGGCCAGACTAGCCATGGAAACAAACGACAGCTGTTTTCTGACCACTCTCCTTCAGAGAAGGGAAAGCGTCTCCCTTCAAGGAGAGTAGGAAGAGGGAGAAAGAGACTAATGAGTTTAAAATAAAATTAGATTACTTTAATGAAAATATTAATTAAATAATAAAAGATAAAACAATGAAATATATACAATAGATACAAAAGACTATCAAGCTCCCAGGATGACAATCACTTCACCAGAAGGCACTGGGAAAGTCCCAGAATGGACTCTACTATGGATGGGAACTTTTACAGTGAGCATGGGGCCGATAAGATGGAATATGCTGTTGGTCAGTTTTGGGTCACCTGTCCTCTCCTCTCCTCCCTACAGGTGCAACCCCTCCATGCTCTTCTGCTTCCAACCCTCCAACAGGCGGTTATTATAGAAATAATAAAAGCAAGAGCCTCTCTGCATACCATTCCTTGGCATAAATTACAAACAATCAGGTCTTATCACTCCGGGAGTGGACTACTGTCTTAAAAATATGCCATTAATTTCAGTGAGTTCAGTTAGTAAGAAGAGGCTTAACTGAAAAGCAAAATTACTAAACAGAAAATTGGTTCTGTTTTACCTCCAACCAGGACATTACGGTAGTGAAAAAACACTCTTCAAAAACTGAATGCAGTGACTTCCCTGCCATCACATCCAGCATTAATGTGATCTGTTCAATACCACATGTGTTTTCTGACTTGCTGAGTAGTCCCTGTGGTATCTTGATTCTTTCTGATTAATGCTTTGTATTGCATGGATTTATATAACACAAGCTCAACTACATTCTTTCCATTGACCTGCCTGCCTGAGGTCTGTTATGGAAGAAATGCACACACTTTCAGGGAAACATTACAATCTTGTACACACTCTCACACCTAGAGTACAGAGCTCTTGAGTGTGTTTGATAATAAAGACAGTAATTCTTCAATATGAACATGGTACTATCTTCTTTTAGTGTCTCTTGTCCCTTTTTCAGAGCCTACTTGTATATTTGTTTGATAATACAACACAGCTGTTGATGGAGAAGAAAAGCTTTCACAGAAGACAGAGAAATACAAAGATTTGAATGTCATTGTTAGGCTCCATAAAATAAGTCAGCATGCAAAAATAGGTTTGTTTTCCAGTGCTCTGATACTTTTCCACAGTATACAAGAAACTAAGGCTTTGCTTGAAGAACACAGCGTCACTTAGCATTTCATAGAGAGTTTTGTTTTTGTTGTGGCTTGGAGGCAGAGGTAATCACCGACCTCCCTCTCAGGAAGTAACAGCTAGAGCCTGTGCTGAGTGTATTCTTTACCGTACGGTAGAGTAAAGCTGGGAAATTGCCAAAAGCACTGTGCAAATCAAGAAGGATTAGAAACAGGTGACTGCCAAGCAGCTATAGCAGAAAGCCTCTATATGCAAACAAGCAAAAATATCTTCTGCCTTAAGAAAAAAAAGAGCTTTAAGGAATCTTGAAGTGTAAATACTATTGAGATATGTTATAAATCTTTAGAAATTGAAATGTAAGGAACAGAAGGCTGATGCAGCCATAGTTTTTTCACTCAGACTGGATTTCCCAGAGTCAAACGCTGCTTTATTAGCCATGACACCAAGACAGAAGCATGGCGTGGTTGTTGCCTTCTGCCAGTCTCTTGGCCAGTCACTGAAGCTGTTAAAGTGCCAGAAAGAAAAGAGTGCAGAAATAATGTACATACTGGACAGAATCTATACTGTTTTTAACTATCCCTACAAGAATTGTTCTTGCTTTGTTCATTTTAGATAATGCTTGTTTCTGATACTTATGGTTGAACATCTGTTTTATAATCCCTGGAGAAAGCTGTGCAGAATAAATTCATTGTCATTAAATACAGAGCAGCGGTGATCTATACTCCCCAGTTCAGAACATTGCTGTTATTTACGGGCTTGGAATGTTTCTCTTCATGGCCAATTGATTGTGATCCATGTGACAGCTCCTCCTCTCTGAAGAGGAAACATCACTAAGGGACTCTTTGCCTTTCTTAAAGTCTGTATTTCTAATTTCAAAGTTGGCTGTTCTCATCTAGGCAGCGGTTTTGATGGAGTTAAAGTGGAACCACGATCAAAACACAGATCAAACCCAGACTGCCCTGACAACCCGGAAAGCCTACATCAGGCATCGTCTACCCTGCCACAAAACCTAGGGATGAAGAAGCCAAACTGCCCTGACCAAGTTTGAGAAGAGTAAGTATCCACTCACTGGGGAATCTGGGTTATGCCTCCCTCATGACACCTAAGAGGGACACTTAAGCACATGGCTTCTAGTGGGCGACTATGTGAAGCACCCAAGATACCACGTTTGCTGCCGCACAGCTTCCAAGCTGGCTCTTGGAAAACCAGTCAGCAACATAATTGGCCAGTTAGCAGCCCCATTACAAATTCACTGGTGAAAAAGAATCCCCGAGCCTGACGTGCCATTACTCAACTTTCCACAGCACATCCCTGCTTGCATCCAACGCTTTTACATGGTCTCCCTCTGTATCTGCCTCACTCCGTTCCTGCTCCCCAGCAGTCAACCTGTCAAAGCTGGCAGGCTTTGGTTTTCTTTTTCCCACTATTCAAAAGCATACTGTGGATAACAAGATCTTTTAAATTGCTTTGGTCCTCTCTCTCTCAAGGCCTGGTCCTGTTCCTCATCCCTGTGCCCCACATCATTTTCCTGTGGGCTCTGCTTGCTGCTGCAATCGGAATAATCTGGCGATATCACAGTGCTGATCGCAGCTGATCACAGCAGCCAAGCGTGAGGTTGCCGGGAGGTAACGACTTCACAAGATCCACAGAACAGAAAGCAAAACAAAAAAAAGGGCAAAAAAACCCCAACAGCTAGGGTTTTTAGAAATAACCGAGCATTCTGTTTTTCATTAAATTTTAATGGGAATGGAGGTCATACACTGAGCTCATGATCCAACGCTGAGCTTGTACCTAGGAGAAAGAATACAAACTCAAAACACTATGATTATATCTTTGTTTTTTCTTTCTTTCTTATCAGTTGAAGTAACTGCATTCTCTGGCATGCTAAATCAGTGTTTGGTTTTTTATCTTTATTTTTGAACTAGAACTATTTTATACTGAGTGGAAATTATTTCCTGAAAAATTTTTTAAAAAGTGTCTGTGAGAGAACTAAAAAATATAAGGTCAGAGCAGAAACCAAACACAAAGATGGCAGGTTAATTTGAAGAAAGCCCCCTTGGTGTTTGGGGGAAGGAAGCCTGAGCTGTCACATTGACTCACCAATCACCTCAAAAGTCACATAAGTGAACGCCCTAAAATACATTTACAGTTTTGGGGTCCAGAGCATGGAGCAATAGATCCCAGTTCTTCCAAAGTGTATTTCCCATAAGTTTCCCTTAAGTGTGTTGTCCTGCCAGAAGCAAGACAAACTCTGTATGTCTAAATGTGCTGCCCAGAATTTGAGATGGTGAAAAATCAAAAATTTTGAACATATCCTGAGTTTTTCTACATCACCAATGACAAAGATAAGAGGGGGGATACAACACAATGTTTTGCTGCCTAAAGGGACCTCTCATTCGGGAGTTAATGATTATTTGAGTAAAAATGATTACAGACAAACTAACGTGCATACCAGAAAGAAGACAGTGGTCTGCAAATAAAACAACTTTACCTCCTTGCTAAATTGGATCCTGCAAGTGTGTTCACCATTAAGTGTTGTACCTGATACACGGGCTTTTTAAATAGCTGCATAAGTACTGGGTGTGTTTGGTGCAGGGCTGCAGCCTCCTTTGTGTTCAGCACTACCGCAGGAAAGAACACTAAATGAGGAAATTAATATGCAGTGCTCAAGGCTGAGATGATCAGACAAATTTCTACTGCTTCACTGCAAGCTGAGACCTACTCAGAACTTCATTGTCCCTGTACAGTGTGACACTTTTTATCACTGTTTGCTTACTCTAATTGAACGGCTTCCTGGGTGACCCTCAGAATTGAGAGGCTAATCCACTTTTTTAGGAGTATATAACCTGCAGTGGCTATGCTCAGCCTGACTGAGAGGTGTAACAATGTGAAAAAAAGCCAGCGACAGCTCCAAACTGGTGGTTGATACCTTAATAGCAGCTTTTCTCGTAACATCTTCCCGTTATGTCCGTACTTGCCAAATCAGGCACACAATTAACATGGGCTGAGGAAACAGACAGAGCAGAACTGTTGCTAAATTAAACATTTTGTTTGTTTTGCATCACCTTATCTCTTTCCTTCTGAAAAATAATTTGACACTTCTTCTGTATTTTAATTCCAATATATTCCTTTCCTCATTCCTTTTTCAAAAATCTAAGTCTGTCTATTATGCTCTTTGAAATTTTCCTCCATAGCAATATTTCTCTTCCCTGTCCCCCCAGATATTTTTCTTTTGCACTCCTAGTTACCATAGATTCCCAAGCTACAATTTGAAAAGTGTCATAGAGTCATAGAATGGGTTGGGTTGGATTGGGTTGGAAGGGACCTTTAAAGGGCATCTAGTCCAACCCCCTTGCAATGACCAGGGACATCTTCAACTAGATCAGGTTGTTCAGAGCCCTGTCCAGCCTGACCTTGAATGTTTCCAGGGATGGGGAAACTACCACTTCCTTGGGCAACCCGGTTCATTGTTTTACCACTCTCATTGTAAAAAAATTCTTCCTTATATATAGTCCTCCTTATATAGTCTTGGTGGATGCTTTGTGAAATAAGTGCCATGGAAAGCAGGAGGTAAACTGGGAGGGGGTGGTGGGGAGGGGAATTTAAAAACATTTTAAAAAAACCCACAAAGAACACCTTAAACAAAAGAGGTTTAGGCTAACTAGTCTTTATCCTGGTAGAGGCATTTGTTCATCCCCCTCCAAAAGAACATGGAGAAAAAAGTTCAGAAGGAACCACAGTCATTGTTAGGAGCTGGGGCCCCAACGAGCCAGCACTTAGAAATGCGTTTACAGCTTTGCTTCTGCAGGTGTAGAGCTCCTTTTTCAGGCAGTGCGCTACAAAGTTTGTGAGATCACAAGATCCAGACCAAAAAGAAATGGTCACAGCAGTTTAATGAGGTGCCACTTGGTTTTGCCTCGGTTCTGAGAGGCACCCCGTGCCTCCAAGTCGTCTGGGAACCCTCTGATGAAGTCTGGCATGTCACCGAAAAGTTATTTTCTCATGCTTTACTGTCCTTTTAAGTCTTTCATCCACAGCTGTTTCTTCAAGTTAAAAGCTTTCTAGTTTAACAGCTGACATTTTCCTCAGATCTGGAGCTTAGTGCTTGCCAGAAAACAACTTCTACCAGAAGGGAAGAAGCCAGGTGGAAACTCACATATTGAAGCTTTTCTCCTTCATGCCTGCAGCCTTATTTTATACTGCCTGAGCACAGACACTAACCTCATTACCTCCAACTTTAAATGACCCCAGTGTAGACAACAGATCAAGGAACAGAGCATTTTTGTTTTGTTTTGAATTACTCTTTAGCCAACAGCTATCAGCTTGCTTTATTTATTTATAAAAATTTAATTTTATCTGCTATACCCTACGTGCGAATGCTTTTAAAGCTCATGCCTTAAGGTTTGGAAATTAGCAAGTACAGAGCTACTCGTTTGGTCCTCGGGTGTTATCCACATCTCAGCAGGATTTCTAATGGATTTTCCACATCATTTAGCATCTTGCAAGACACAACAACACATTGTGTCATTTTTCAAAAGCAATTAAGCTTAAGTTATGATTTGAGGGAAGCCACCTGCCACTTCACCAGAAAGCAGTATGTTTCCTTTGCCAAAGTTTAGCCTTCACAAAGGGAACGATTCTAAAAAGCAAAACTGAGAGGATCTGAAGAAATGTTTGTAGAATAGCTCCCCTAAATGGGAGAACAGAAATGGAAAACAGACCCTAGAGTTCCTCTGTTTGGTACTACAAGCTGTGTGGGCATAACCAGGTCTGATTCAAGAGCAGCATAGCTCATGTATAAAAAAACCCAACAAATCCAGTCACTCTACCTTGGTGACAAGCTCGGGTGAGGCACTAACATATTGACAAGGCTCCCTAGTATGCTACGTGGCCATCCAGGTTGGACAACAAGCAAAGGATCTGAAGCTCCTCTAAACCTACCAATGGAAACAAACCCTGTGTCCACCCAGTCTCCTGGGAGAACTGGTATGGAGCAGTGCCCACACTAACAAGTTTTGCTGATTATCGTTAATAGTGTGCTGGCAGGAAGGTGGTGGTTGGGATTGTCAAAACAATAAGACAGAGGAAGGGGAGGTCGCAGCCAAGCTCCAGAGGACAAGGAATAACCAGGAATGGAGAAGAGATGAATACCAGGTGCTTCCTAGAAATCACTGCTTAAAGCCGTCCAAAAAACTCCTATGAAATATCTTTTTAAACAGACATATAAACTGTATGCACACAATGAGCCAACTCACTGATTTACAGACAACAGCTATTGGTAAAAATTTCATTTTAAGCCATTTTTAGTGGCTTATAATGCACTAATTTCTTTTAATCTCATGCTTTTTTATGCTTTCATCTATGCCAAAGATGAAATATTTTGCTAAAGTTGAATGCAAATCAGCTCACAATTTCTGATCCAAGTTTAAAATATAAGCAATTTTGCAAACCTAATTATACATATTTAGAAAAAGCTTAGAGGCTGGTTAGAAAACGTTCCTGCCCCGGAGACCTTACAAGCTTATGAAAATCTAGAGATCAACAAAGGGCAGAACCATCATGCTCATTTTGCACATTTCATTAGATCTAAAGAACAAGCCAAATGTGTGGTGAGGAGGAATAGGGCAGGGTAGGAGGTCTGGCTCATAGCCTTAGTTATGTGCATTTGCAATGCAAATTTCTCACATATGCAGTAAAGTTGCTATTACAGTTTGATCAAGAGATGGTTTAAAAATATATGAACTGAACAGTTTATGAATAACTTCTTTTTGCAGCTTGTAATAGGTTCCAGTTCCAGTCCAGAGAGCAAGAAACCTCATCTAGGACATTTGCATTAGGTCCCAAAGGAATATCAACCCTCTTGCTTCAAAGCACAAAACAACCTGTAACTGTGGGAATTGCGAAGAAACTTCCCAAAATATGGAGGCTGTTGGCACTTACCTAACTGAGACTTTGCTTTTCCACGTGATGTAAAGCTTAGGTACTCTAAGGAAAAGGCACTGCATTAGAATCAGTTGGGCGATTATTCAGTACCCTCTTTTCTATGCACCTGTTCATTCTTCAGATTAGTTACAAATTTTTACTATAGATTAGTCCTACAAATTCTTGAAGAGATATTTTCAATGAAACTTAAGCTTTTTGTCAACAGTTATTTTTGAATACTTGGATGGAATCAAATACATGTTGAAAGGACAAGTAGAGCGCTGGGGATCACCATGCTTGGCAGTATTCTTGGAGCAGGAGCACAATTTGTTGATAACTACGGGTTGATGCTTCCACAAAGAAACCATAGAATGGTTAGAGTTGGAAGGGACCTTAAAAATCATCGAGTTCCACCCCCCACTGCTATGGGCAGGGACACCTCCCACCAGAACAGGTTACTCAAAGCCCCATCCAGCCTGGTCTTGAACACTTCCAGGGGTGGGGGATCCACATCTTCTCTGGACAACCTGTTCCAGTGTCTCACCACCCTCAGTAAAGAATTTCTTTCTAGTATCTAATATAAATCTCCCCTCTTTCAGTTTAAAACCTTTACCCCTCATCCTACAACTTCACTCCCTCATAAAATATCTCCCTCCCCATCTCTCCTGTAGGCTCCCTTTGGGTACTGGAAGGCCATTATAAGATCTCCACAAAGCCTTCTCTTCTCCAGGTTGATTAACTCCAACTCCCTCAGCCTGTCTTCACAGGAGAGGTGCTCCAGCCCTCTGATCATCTTCATGTCCCTGCTCTGGACCTGTTACAAGATGTCCATGTCCTTCTTCTGCTGAAGGCAACATGACTGTGCTGAGCAATATGATTGAAGGACAGCTCAGAAATACTTTGTATTGAAATAATACTGGAGACAGAAGCTGGAGCTAAGAGTAAGGATAGATACTTGTGTATTAATAATGATTCTGTAATTATTTTCATATCACAGGAAATAGGATGTATCTTGTGATCAAATTAATGTTGAAGGAAATGATCTTCCAAATACATAAATGCAGATACCATGGTCTATTTGTATTGAACTCTAGAATTCTTTAACCTTAAATGTCAAATAGTTCACACTTTATGGTTTCAATTGTATAACAAAAAATAAAATCAGAGTTTTTCACAAGTTTTATGTTAACGTACAATACCCAAGATATCTCTGAGGGAGAAAAAAAAAAAGGAAAAAAGAAAATAAAGGAATTTTGGTAAACCTGTCTTTATCCAGTCCAAGGTAATTCTCTTAGAGAATTACCAGTATTTTTAAAAATCACCCTCCTTCATAATTGTCAGCCAAAGGGCAAGAGTTTTCAAAAATAACACAGACTACTTCCCACACACTACAGCTTTGCCACTATGTTATGTGCCAATATACCAGCATCCCACAGTGTTATGGCAAGACACCTTTCCTCCAGCAGGCGCAAGAACAAAACAGTCATGTTTTCCACTGGAGCTTCTTGTCAAACACACCCATCCAGTAATTAACTTTCCCTTACATATCCTTTCTGTAAAACAAGGGTGCAGTTTGAGAGTCACTGAATGCTCTTCCTCAGCTCTGGGATGCCAAGCTTCCTATCCCCTGTTAAAGCATTTTGAGACCATATTTGACACACTGTAAGTTTGGAGTTAAGGCTTATAGACGACATGCTCAGCATCAACCGAAAGCCTTGATTTCTGTTACAAATGTAATAGTTATGTTGGCACCATTCTGCAATACTTCTATTTCAACATTAATTTATCAAATTCCCCAATCAACATAAAACAGTCAACGACAAACTGCTGTATTAATGAAATGGAGAAACTAGTACCACTTCTACAATATTTTAAAACTGATAATTTATACCCAGGTCAGTATGACCTAGACTGGAAGAAGACTGTATTCTGAAACACGTTTTCCCACCTCTCCCCTCCCACTATTCAGCTGAGCCTACAACAGAACTCAAACTCATCATAGAAGCCCATCCACAAGCTGACAAACGTTGTTTGTAACCAAACTACCCCAGAATAAAAATTGCAATACCTTCCATCCTACCTTCATAACCACCATGAAAATTGTCCCCCAGAAGAACGTGCTCAGGAACTCCAAACACAACATGTGGGTATTTCACCCAGTGCATGCACTTTGAGAGATAGAAATTAAATTCACTACTTAAAAAAAATAAAATAAAATTCAAAAGACACACCAGTTTTATAAACCACTGTGATATTGTCCTCAGTCTGTCCTGTTTGATCTTTCTGTTCTGCCTGTGCAAATGACTTCTCGTCTTGGCTGTTCCACCGCAGCTGAGCCTGTCACCTCCACACCTCCTAACTCCAAAAGTGCTAATTACTCTTTTTTTTTTCTCTTGTCATCTAATTGATTAGTATAATTAAATCGAAATATGAGCAGTTGTTTCTAACTTGTGGTTAGCTTTGAATTTGTTGCTTCTTTATCAGATATCATGAATCTACCATGTGCCAGAAAGGCTTTTATTTCTGCATTAGACTGCTTAATAAAACCTGTTAAATCTCCCTACGTATTTTTTTCTCTTATATTCTTTGACTAGTACAGCTACAATGCAAAACAGCTGTTACTATATATTTGTAAGGCAATTTCTGAGTTAATTGAACCAATTAATTACTGTAAAAATAAGTGAATTTTGTCTTGTTTAGATTTCTCTTCTGATAGAATTTTGTTTGATTCTATCCGTTTTAAATAAACGACATATTTGAACAGTCATAATGGGGAAAGTTTAGCAAAGTGTCATGTGTTGAACCAAAACTCATTGCAGAGAACTTCTTCAGTGTTAGAAGTCCTGTAATTTTTTTTTGTTTGAATCAATTTTCTACTTAAAAACAAGTAATTTTTTATATCTGTTTGTTTTAGCTCTGGGGCTTCCTTTGTTTTTGAGACTTGGAGTAAACAGCCTATATTTTATGCTCCATAAAAGATTTTCAGAGCTCTGAAAAAAAAAAAATTGGAAATGTTTTAGGATGTAATTACATAGGAATATAGGAATATATAGGAATGTATAAGAATAGATAAGAATGTATAGGGATAGATAGGAATATATTGGAATATATGTATTAGTGTAAGAGAAAATTTTTAAGAAAGACAGTATTAATTTTCTTCTTGAAGTAGAGTGTTGTACTCCACACACAATATGTTCATTATTAAAAATTTACATTTTGGCTTCTATCATGATTTTTTCCTCTTGATTATTGGCAGCTGTCAGAATTTATAGAAGAAATACAATGAACTTAATGCCTGTGGTACTTTTCTGGTTGCTGCCTGTCTTTGAATTCATCTGGAAAGTGTACACTGGCTTTTACAAACACTTTTTTATCCAGCTCTATTCAGAAGACTGTTCAATGAGACTCTTTGTCATTTATATGCTGGAATGTAGAGGAATTCATCAATTGTTTGTATGTAAAGTGTCTTCTGGATGCTCTTCTTTCTGTAAAGGCTCTATAGTGATGGATAATTAGGGGTTATTGGTATGGAAGTGAGAAGGATAAATAAAATAAACACATGAAGAATAAAACGGATTAAATGTAAGCTGGGTTCATGATTAAATGCTCTTTAAAAACCTGTCTTTAAGAAATATCTTGATGATCTAGACTATTATGTAATACTAGGTCTCTGCAAGACTTTCATGCTTTCATCCCTCCTCCTCTTCTCTGTTTTCCACATTTGCTATATTTAATCTCTGATTAGATGTAAATGCTGGGAATCAGGCAGGGGTCACCTTGAGTTTGTACAGCACCTAGTTCAAATGAGTCCTATTCTTAGTGGCAAAGTTATTACGGGATGTCATAAGATCACCCTCCAAATAGCACTCCAAGAAATCAGTTTCATGGATCCCAATCTTGCAAAGACTGACAGGATTAATTGGACCATTGGGTAACCATGAAGTAAAATAAGGGCAAACAAGTCCTTGCAGGATCAGAGTTGCACACTGGAGAATATGAATATATTCTCTGCTGCATTTCAGAGGAGAAGTCTAAGCATATGGAGTAGGTACGCTGAGCTTATGTTACTTAGCATCTATGGAATGAGCAACAGTGAAAATACTGTGAAAATTTGTGAAGGAGAGAACTAAACCTTTTTCATCACACTTTTCACCATAGAAGTCATTCAAGACAATGGAACTTCTTTAGTACTAAATATACAAGGTATGCTGCCATTCTTTATTGAAAGTTTCAGCTGAGTGGAAAAGAAGAAAATAAAAAAAAATCACTTTCAGATAGGGAAATTATTCCTCGGTGTGGGTGTAGATAGAAAAATAAGGGTAGCACTTAAGATTAAGCAAGGAGTAGGAGGAAATGTCTGTACAGGGGAAAGTAGAATTTTATATCCTTAAAGTACAAAGTTAAAAGATATCTGAAATATATCTGAAATACCACCAGAAATAACATCAGTAAAGAGAATGCAGAATTATGAAGCATACCTTGATCATTTGTCAATAGGGGTCAAATGCAATCTCATTTTTTCATAATGAAAATTGAGCTAGTTTCTTTTGACAATGAAAAAAGTTCCATTAACCCCAAATAAATATTCTTTTTTTTGTTTTATTTTTCCCTTTTCCTTTTACAGTCAAAAGAATCATTAAACTGTTGGAGGAGGAGTCATAGCCATCAGTCCAGATGATTTTCAAAGTTCTCAGGATGTGTGTGGTCTCAATTTATTTCCTGCCTCTACCGCTCAAAAGGCTCAAACCTCCATCTCCTGCCTCCCAAGAGAGAGACCTTGGGACCTGGGACCCTCCTTTTTTTTTTTTTTTAATGTTGTGATTCCATCAGGAAGCTGTTTCAAACCTACAGCAAAATCTCTTTTCAGCAAGTGGTGAGACTGTTCCTGAGGAATTAGGAGACCATTCCATCACTTCAAATAGCTGGGCTGCACCAGAACTCTGAATATGGTAAAATATAGTACTATGAAGGAAACTTTCAGGTGCAACTATACATTAGAATAGATAAGTAAACCAAAGACAACCCAGCAGGATAATTCACCTACCACAATTATTTTTGCTCATAGGTCCCCAAAGCAGAAACTCATCTAAACCTCCAATGGGGAGTCAGATGGAGACAGCAGGGTGTGCAGGAGCAGGAAGGAGGCTGCCCAGGAGGAAGGTCCTGGCACATCACCTACTCCCACCTCCTCTTCTGGCCAGGGAGAACTCTGACAGGGACTCATCTGTGCACTTGGCGCTGTAGCTCTCCACTTTTCCAGCTCCTGCCATTGAAGGACCTCCTTCTCCCCTTTTCCTCTTGCTTTCATTGGTTTCTAGTATCTACTGAGGCTTTTCAGCTCACCTCTGAGGTTGGCCAAGCTCTGGGCCAAGCCTTTTCTGGCTGTCTTTGAAGTACAAAAGCCCTGGATGCTTCCCAGAGGGGTATTTCAACACTGTTGCACTGAAGCCAGACAAAAGAGGGGTAGGCAGGAAAAACAGGAGCTGTGGTAGGGCCTCTGGAAGAGGTGGAATTGTCTTGGGAAGCTAAGAGCAAAAATAAACGATTGTGCCACTAGCTGGATGTTTTGTCTCTGACTATAATTTAAATAAAATGAAAGGACATGGACTTTGTCACCCTAAGCATATAGTTCCTGCCATCAGTAACCAGCATAATTTTCACTCTCGGTCAGTCAGTGTGACATTGTCCATGTTAGATACTCACAACCATTGGCTCAGTCTTTTGGCTGCCCTAATGTAGACCCATAAAAGATTTTCAAGATTAGGATTAAAGTCTTTCTAATTAAACTCAATATCCACACTGCAGTTATCCTCCCATTACTCTTTCTGTTTCTCTCCAGGTAAGCCAGCCTTTCCCCCCAGTCCACCACATTTCAGTATTCAGTTTGCAGAGCCAAAGGAAGCTTAAACTCCTGCAGGTTCACACCTTACTGTGCTACCTTCACCTTTGAAGCAATCATTATGGAACACTGCAGCAAAACTACAGCATGAACAACTGTGCAGAGAAAGGCCATGAATTAAGGACTCTGTTTCCAACATTATCAGGCCAATGCTTTTTTTTAAGTGCAGTGCTAAATTAATTTGTGATAACAGACAGTTGTATGCAGTTACCTTTCCTCTATACATTACGCAACAGCACAAATCTGACAAATAATTCAGAAGGAATTATTTGTAACATTCATAATCATACTCACTCACAAATACGCCATAAAACGATCCCAGGCTGGCAGTTTAATAGCTTTATCTCTGATTACTGCTTCCATAAAAACCTTGGAGAAACAGAAGTGCCTGCATTTGGATGACAAAATCCCCAGCTATTTCAAAGACAACTAAAATTTTAAAACAATAAAGATGTTTTTATTGTTCCCTACAGTAAAAGCATGACAGACTAAATAACGATACTAGCATAAATTCAGGGAAAGCCTCTCTTTCTAGCAGAGGCTGAGACAGGCCTCAGGCGTTAGCTCAGTTAAGTATTCACAGCAATCTTCATAGCAATTCTTACTTCAAAGTTAAACCAGCCCATGTTAAGATAAATTTGAGCTACTTTTTCAGTTTTAATGTGTTTCTTCTTTCAGATATCAAAGGTGCTTGGCATAGGGTTTTCAAAACAGTTTTCTTCTCTCAGTGCATTCTCCACTCTGCACAGACACGGTAATTGTCAGTAAAACACATCCCCTGTCATGCAGCTTTCTCTTTATTCCAAAACTGCAACTTGGACCTCCATCCCTTCCTGAGCTGGCTGTTATTTGTCTCCCTACCACTTCCTTTCCATAGAGCATCTTGGTCTTCTCCACGCCCAGACAGAAAGTGAGGACTCCCACTAAGTGAGTAGAACAGCTCTGCACTTCCAAATACAGCTCCAGGATTCGACCAGAGGCCACAGAGAGGGCTGCGCTGAGATACGGGGTCTCGCTACGGTTTCTCACAATATGAGAAAGGTTATGGGATTATGTGGGAGACTCGGTGCTTTCATCAGTTCCTGATCATTTTTAATTTCTGATATTCAGGGAGGGATTTGTGTCTTCAAAGGGATGCTTTTACAACTGGGCTGCAGTTCTGGCAGCCTCTGTACAACCAGGACAGAAACGAGCACTTCCAGGGTGTCTGTGGCACCTTGTTTAAAATACCTGGTTTTCTCCATGCCTCATAAATTCAGTTTGTACAGTTAACTCAGCCATCTGCACTGCAAAAATGTAAAGGTGTGAGAAAAAGAGGAGATGAATCCCTACCTTAATCATCAACGCTGTAGTTATAGCACAATAAGTAAGGCAAAAAATAAGAAATTAAAAAAGGGGGGGAGGGTTGTTATAAAGCAGTTATTTTTACAATGGCTATCCTTATTCCTCTTTAATTAGATGTCATTGGGCTGAGCAAAGAATAATCATTAACAAAGAACGAGGAAAAAACTGGTTTTGTTCCTAAACACGTACCCATAGTGATGATGCAGTAGAGTTACTTCTAAGAGGTCATGTCTATTTGTTTTGCCAAAACACATGTGTGTGCATAACCTCCACAATATTTGAAATTTCTTTGGACCATGTTGTCTAGCCCAGCAAAATATCAATCATTATATTACTCTAACATCTCCACAAAGATATACTGTATCTGCAAATCATATTATTCCTCCATTTCCAGTCAAAGAAGTATCACTTGAGGAATGGCTTTTTACCACTGGAATTTTATGTCCTCTGCCGAGAACCTACAACATTCTTACTGGTAAGGTTTTATCTATAAAGAGGAAACCACGATGCCTGGAGTGCTCTGGGCATAAAAAAGGGGATATGGAACTAATCAGTGGTTGCAGTAAGAGGGTTTGGAAACCGAAAGTTGTCTCCCATAGGAAACTCTAACACTTGAAATGGTTTTTATTCTTAATTTGAGGGAGAAAAAAAAAAGGTGTTTGCAAAAAGATTAAAATTAAAACAGAGAGAAAGAAAATTATTCATGACCAGCAAGAGACTTTGTTTCAGTAAGGTAAAAGCAGAGAAAATGGAAGATAATAACTTGAAACAACAAAATAGAAAACATATTTTGTTAACGGAATGAAATATGTTGAAAAGAATCCTTTCTACTGCCTTTTATACAGAATTTCATTAGAATGGATACACTCTTATGAAGCATTTCAGTTCCTAAAACTGTCCTTTCTGAATTTGCTAAATGACATTTCTCAACAGCAGTATTTGCTCTCCAGTTTTTGAGCAGACCTATTTTAGAGGATCAAGCAAAAAGGGGCTAAAAGCTCCCAGGAGCACCCTGGTTTGGTTGGAGCCAGATTGATCTAAGAATGCAAGCAAGGGGAGGTTTGTGGAGAGAGACTACAGGATTCCACAGGCCAACTGGGACAGTCACAAATACAGGTGAGGTATAAGGCCTTCTGCAGGGTGGACATAAAAGCAACAGTCTCCACAGGTACTTGCCCTTGTGGACAAGTGCACCAGCTCAATTTAGGCATTTGGGAGAAAAGGTACATCCAGTCATAAGTGGAGTCATCAGTGACAAAACAGAAGGATCAACAAGTTTTTAGGGCTCGTTACTGTTTGAAAAACAGTTAAAGAAATAAACAAGTTCAGCAAAAAAACAAGGCCAAGCCACTTCAGTTTAATATTTCTGTCAAGGATCTGGATGATGAAATACAGAGTGTTTATACTCTTCCACATCTCAAATAGGGCTGACTCTGAGCGTGTAGGAGAAATTGGTTCTGTTTCAATATAAGCTTGATAACTTTGAAGAAATGGTCTGAAATCAACAATAGTCAATTGTGACAAGCATCTTTTCAAGAAAAAGAAATCAGAGATGCATACAAAATGGAAAAAAAAGCGTCTTAGGCTGCTTTCTGGTAGAAAAAGCGCTAGAGGAGGTGACACTGGGTCACACAATGAATATGAGTTAATGGGGTGCTTAGTCTTTGGAAAGTGTCTACATAAGAACTGGAAGAGAATCAGCAATGATGACTGATGTATCCAGTTTTAAGCAACATACCCAAAGAGGTGGGTTGAAAGAGAGAGAAAAACAAGGATGATAAGAAGTTTGGAAAAATAATCTTTAGAGAAAAGAGGATGTTTAACATCTAAACATCTTTACTTATGAGAATTGTACAATGTTCTTATCTGCATATCTTACACTCATCTTAATTGCCAAAGTATTGTGGATTACTGGCTTCCGATTGATTGTACTGTTCTGTTTATTTTGTCAATTGTTGGTTTGAAGTTTTGACCTGTACTGAGAGAAGGATTTTTTTAGTCGAAGAATTATCCTTAACGTTGTTGGCTACTCATACACACAAAAAGTAAACAGATAAAGGAGTAAATTTTAAAGCAGGGACTTAAAGAGGGAGCAACTGTCAGTTTTCTATATTTCCCTCGTAATTCAGAGATAAAATAATACTGGGTTTAGTCCCAGATTACAGAGGAAGAAGAATAGGGAAATTAATTGTCTTGTTTTCAGTGTAAGATGAGAATTTCAGCAGTTTTGTTTGTAACTTCTGACTGCAAGTTCCAACAGCAGATTTTTGTATGATGCTAATGCAGCACTGATAAGTAAGTACTCTGATGGTGCTCAGTAAATTATTATGCTTTGTATTGAGCCAGACACCAGCCAATGCAGAGATAAGACAGAGCTTTGCCAAGTGGACAAAACCATACAGTCTCTGACTTGCATCATTTTTTTTCCTTTAAGGGGAAAAAGGATATAACAAAATGTATTTCTTGGCTAAATGGGCCTTATCTCAGTTACATGGTTGTACCCTACAGCACTAACCCTGAGTACAATTAACCTTATTCCAGATATAAGATACTGAAATGGTCATCAGAAGCAGTCCTGAAATCTGGGGCTAATCTGCTATATAATGAGACCAGAACGAAACCCATCATGTACAGCGCTTATCTAAATAACTGACTGAATCAGTCAGTGATTTGGAGCCCTTTTATAGCCAATTTCAAATCTATTTTTGACAATGATCCATCTTTTCAGAACAATAGCCTGTTAGGGACATGTAAAGTTTGTCTGTGGACTTTTGGTGCATGTTTACCTAAGCATACCGCTGTTTCTATTTCACAACCGTGTGTTGACGATTACCACTGTATCCCCCAACGCTAAACTTTGGCAGCTTTTTCAGATGTTACCAGCTGACAGTGAAGACGACAAGACATGCCATAGGGACCAGATGGAAGCACCCGAGTAATTTGGCACTCTTAATGCTGACCTACATTACAGAGGGTTGAGACCATCCCTTTGTTCAGGGTATATACGAGTCAACAATGTGATAGTCAAAGCTCCAATATATTTACATAATGTTCTACAGTTTGGAACGTATCCTAAGCGACTCCTTTTCAAAAGGCTGAGAAAAATTTGGTCTGAGACATAACAAACTGAGAATTGCATTGCCAGTATTTTTGCTACAGATTTGCTTTACAGCTTTGTGCCGAGAACAAAGATGCAGCAGGAGAGAAATCCACTTCACTATAAACAGGCTTCGCACATTAAAACCTCACAAATTTTTAATGAAATGAAATTATTTTACTTGTAATTTTTGAAGCACAGTAACCTTCTGCAGCTCCTGTAATAAGTCTCCATAGAAAATTTTCATGTCTGTATCTCACATATTAGCAATAACTCATTTGTCTGATGTTTAATGGCTCATGATTGTCATGTGCATTATACTACACAATAAAGCTGGGATCTAAATCCTGGATCTTTTACAAGCCAGGGAAAGTTCTTTCAGCACTCAGTCTTCTCATCTGTAAAAATGGGATAGAAATGACACTTCAGAGAGGCACCGCAGTATCGACTCATCAAGCATGCAGCGCTTTGTACAAAGCTCTCAGAGAACCATGGCTAGATACTATTTGTAACAGTATCAAATGATAGACATATTAACAGAGGGTAGCAGGGCAGTCAGGAGGTAAAGTTTTAAAAACAAGACTTCAAAAAAAGTCTTGTCAATTTTTGAAGAGAACTTCAATCCTGAAATGTCATTGCTTTGCAAGTAAAGGTGTAGGGCCCAAATAGCTTGCTCAGATGTATACAGAATTTAATTTTTAAAAAAATAATGTTAATGCTGCAAATTCTGACAACTTAATTTAACTCCCTTGTCCCAGCTGCATTATCTGTAACATCCCATGTTTCCTTCCACAGAACTCTTCCTCTTTTGGTCAATTATATGTCTACTGGGGATCTCTGTCACTAATACATTAAAGAGCAGATTTAATACATTAATAGCACTAATGCATTAAAGAGCAAAAACGTGTTCTACCCCGTTCAACACGCATTTGCCAGACCTTGTTATACTGCTCACCAAATTGTAATAATTTACTTTCCTTTGGAAATTCTTGAAGAACAAAAGGGAGAAAGTCTTTATGTAAAGGGCTTAAAAAGACAGCACAACCTTAGACAGCACAGTCTTTGCAGCAAATAAAGTTTTGTCTTTCCAAGCTTGTCAATCAACCTTTGGCTTCCAAAGGGGAATATTGAACTAGGAAGAACTGAACAGCTATTAAATGAGAAGTCTTATTATTATTTTTTTTTTCAACAGCCTAACTTAGAAGAAGACTGTAGGTTATTAGCTACCCCCAACGGTATTTCCTAGTAAAGGTATTTTCCTAGGTAAATCCTAGTCGTACAATTCCAAATTTTGGGCTTACATATCTATATTCATCTCCACTTAAGGTTTGCTATATAAATCACTCCAGTCAACTGCCATCATGTATATTTACATTACACAGGTAGTGTGTACTTCTAATAGTATACTATTCTAATAGTATACTTCTAACAGCTATACAGGAGTACTAAGAGTATCTAGAAAAACAAGCATTCAACAGTCTGGAAGAATTGTTTTCTGTCTTATTGATTACCCTACAGATTGCAATTATAGGCTTCATTTATTTATCTTTCCTGCAAACAAGGACTGAAGACCTTGACTAGAATATGCTTGGATCGACAGAAATCCTGTCTGCTGGCATTCAGGCATTAGCAGAATTAAGCTTTTAATTTCTCTATGGGTATGTTAATACTTAGACTCCAGCACTAAGGATTACTATTCTAATAGCTGGGATCGGGAGCCCCAAGTATTGGAGAGCTTACACCTGAAAACACAATTACAAGTAGAGAAATATAGAAACAAATGCTGTGGTGGGAGGAATGCGATAAACAACTTGATGTAAAGCATCCTGGGAATTGCACATGGGTCTCATCTTACATTCTGAACACTATCCATGTGAGGGTTACTCAAGTACCAAGGTTAAAAGTACTCAGCAATCAGGATCTGTATAATCCACTGGTAGTTACGCACGCAGTTTATTTTTAAGTTCTTCTGTCTCTTCTAGATCCCGTAAATTGAAAAAACTTGAGAAGTTAATGAAAAGAATTTAGGCTATTGCATGGAAAAGGTGACATCGAAGCTGTTTTGTGGAAAGGCAAAAGGTGGGAAAAGTTCTTCATTCTCATTCTCCCTGTGCAAGAGGCATGCTTTACATGTGCCTGGCAGGAAGGTGCTCAGTTTTGATGCTGAGGGAATGGCAAGTCTTTGGATTCTTGTGCAAGCAAGTTGTAGCAGCATTACTGCAGCTGGGATGGTCCACAACTGCAAGCGACATGAGATTGACTGGGCAAAAGCACAGGCTCAGGGCACTCAAGTCTTTCTGAAGTGGAGAAATTCTCTGTCTTTGCTACAGAGTATTTAACTCATGGTAAAAATGAGAGTCAGGGAGTAATAGCAAAAAATAGCGTAAGCAATAAGACATATGTACCTGAACCTTTATAATGGTGCTGTAGTCTTACATCAGGACAGTTCCTTTGATTCTGAGTAATCAAGTGAACGACTCAAACGTGTATTTAATGAGAATGCATTCATTCACTGGTTAATATTCATGAACCCCAAGCAAATTTTTATATTCCTCGGTTAATTTGTTTCCTAGCATATTCTAGCTCTATTGTACTTGGTACTTGTCCCTGTACTTTAAGAGTCACTGCTCACCGACTTTGCACAATTTACACTGACAAACGGATATTGTAGGCTGAAATTAGCAAGTGAATTTCTCTGTGTTTGATTTAGTCATTTTGAAAGATACAGTTTTTATGGAAAGTGTCTGACAAAAGAAAAGAATAATTATAGATCCTTGAGTAGATTGCAACTAAACAAGATTAAGTCCTTGATTCTCCTATGCAATCCTCCAAACAAAGCTCTTCAAAGAATTGGAAAGGTTTTAAGAATAAAGACAAGCAGAACCCATCTCTAACAGTCTCCACAAAGGATATAACAATTGACTAATAATCCAAGATTGGAGGAATTTTAACTTCTCATCAGAAAGAAACTTGACATGGTTAGAAACTATTTGGATATTTAGCACATTAAGGAAATATTCAATATATTGTGCTGGTTAGCATTTTTCTTACTAAAACAAGATAATCTTATCTCCTCTTGGATGGATCCTGTCCCTTTCAGATTGTACTGGGAAATTCTGCAACACTTAAATAGCTGAGTTCCAGTAAAAAAGTGATCTTAGTTCCCATGTCTTCCAAATGAAGACCAGATGATAACCTTAAATTTCATCTTCGATATAGAGTTCATAGCTACAATAAAGATTTAATCTTTTCCTCAGCATGAATTTTTACAAATTAGACATTTATGTCTATTGTGTAGGACTTACTGAAAATTAAGCTGATATAGAAGTTGATTTAGTAATTGCCATTGTTGCAGGAGAGCACAGAAATGATAGTGTTAACAGATCAGTGACCTTATATTAAGTGGACATAATTTGGTTTGAAAGCACTGACTAACTTAAGTGGTGGTTTCCAAGCAGAATAAATCAGCAGGTGTAATTCACAGAGTAAATGCAAACAATGTTAATGTGCTTGCAGATTTAGATAAGAAGCACCAGCAATGTTTCCTATCACATCTCTTTTATTTGGTGGCACTTTGAAAGCAAAAATATATTTTTTGTTTTATTTCCCAGCACTCTGTTTGAATAAAATACATAATTCCAGGCTAAAGGTGCTAAATGCCTGTCTCAATGAGAAAATTCAAAAAGCTGAGGCCCCTCTCTTTCTTTCCCAAGAAAATAATATCTGTGTTTTCATACAGTAACGTTATGCTGTAAAATACTGCCTTGCCCTTATGGTCAATAACCTTTCAGAGATTTTGATAACATTCACCACCTAACGCATCTTGAGCGAACTCTCCGTTCAAACAGTACATAACAGGATTGAATTTGATAAGAATAAATCCTTAAGAAACCATAAAGAAACCTTATTCAGTCTTCTCTTCTGTCTTTCCAGTTTTATCTTGACTTTTCTGAGCCAGTAAGCTCTTTGAAAGAGAAGCTCTTTCTGTCTTTGGCCTGCTTAGTACTGAGAATACAGCTAATGCTTTGGAAAAATGATTAATAAGTTGGGTGTTGCAGAAAAAGCGCCAAGCCTTTTGGAGTAAACAATATCCATCGCAGCTGCATAAGCAGGATATAAACACCTACTCTCCTTCTTCAGCATTGATCCAGCTTGCCAGCGGCATTCAAGGCTGGCTGCCTGTGCCATTTCAGCATATAACATACATTTCACTGAATCCATGTGCTTGTGTATCACTGTACCTTTGTGCAGTCACAAGGTACTTCCATGGTCCAAGCCATGCTGAGAGAGAGAGCACTGATGGGCACAGTGCCTGAGGATGCCTTCTGCCTGCTTGCTCTGCAGCAGTTTCTCCATGTGTCATCACCAGAACAGTTTTCTTGCAATTGGCCCTTCTATACTCCTATTGACTTTTACTATTAGTATGTAAGGCACCATCCCTGCTCTACAGCTCTACACAGCAACGTCAAGGAAGACCTCATCTGAATAAACTGTCTCAGTGCTACTTGTGATAGTCAGTTCTCAATCTTCCCATGAATCACTGAAGAAAAGGGTTCAGTACAGTAATTCGAATACACCTCAGTTTTTCCAAGAATAATACTGAAAAAGTAGATATTAGAAATTGCCACATCTGTCAGTTAAATTCTTTATTTCTTGTCCTAGCCTCAGTGGATGTGGAGAAAACTAATTGTAGTCCAATTTACAAGGTTTCCTGCTGGGAAACTGAGTTCCCATTCTGCTTTCTCTTTCTAGCATTTGTTTGAGCCTTTGCCTCTGAATCTGATATACCTCATAGGTAGCTCCAGAGGCTAACAACAGTGCTTCAGCATGAAAACCTCTCAAAAGTGGGATCTTTGATTCCTCAAATGTATAAAGCACCTTCATGTTGGGAGAGGGAAAACACGATCAACGAATTTATTTAGAAGCAAGTTCTCTTATCTTGAAAAAAGCAGCAGGAAGAAACAGGAGTTGTCTAACAGATCATCAGCTGAGAACATGAATGTTGATAGCTAGGAGTGAATATGCGCTTCATTGCGGTAATCAGGGACCCCTAAATTGTTTTTGAGTAACAAATAGCTGTCTTGCATGATAATTGCTAGTGCTTAGTCAAGAGTTATAATGCATGCTGAGGTCAAAGAATATTGGATCTCAACAGTACCATCAAGTTCACTGCACAAAATGATAAATGCATCATATTAGGGAGGTTTCATCTATAGGGAACTGAAACTTCATGAAAGGTCCTAGATCATGCTCATTTTGGCAAGGAAACTTAAATGATGTCTTGTTTCTAACATTGTGCTGAGGGCCAGCTGGCAAGCAAGTTTGCAAGCACGAGACAGTGCAGGTGCAGGCATAGTCCAAGACCTACAGTGTTGCTAAATGTGTCATTACGCCACCATGTTATGTTCATGATGTCAGAATTACATTGCTCATGCAAGATATAAGTGGTGGGCCTAGGCATAAGTAGTAAGGATTCAGATGTCAAGTGAGTCAAAGCCACTCAGAGTTTAAATATTGAATGAGTCAAAATCACACTTGCCAAAAGGCAACCCAAATCCAGTCTGTTGTTCTTAAAAAAAAAAAAAAGGAAATCTAACGAGAAAGACTCAGGGACACGGGACACAGTGTACAATGTCATACAATGTCATAGAAAAGGTCGTCAGCTTTGCTACGTGGAAATATCTAGACTGTCTTGATGAAGATGGGTATTCTGTTAGCTTACAAAAATCTATAAATGTATTATTTATAGCTTGAAATGAGCAGGAAATTAAGTTTCTTGCCAAACAGCCAAACGTAAGTACAAGCAAAGCTTTCTCTCTTCAAACACAAAAGGTAGGCAAAAACCAGAAGAGCAACAGCAAGGTGTGGATCACGAAAAATTCCAGTTCTTTTACAAAGGCTTAAAAACTGTTTGTAGTTCTAAAGGCAGGGATGTCAAGCCACTTCTCAGCAGTGAGAGTCAAATACAGTTGACTGATGAAAAGAAAATCTTGGCATGAGCATTGTAGCAGTTTATTAAATGGTCTGTCATCTTTGATGAAGTGCTATAAGAAGTCCCAAAGCAGCAACTAGCAACCCTAGCAAATTTCAAATCACTCTCAAAGCTACCAAACGGATGTTACCAGGTGAGACAAAAGGCGTCATGAGTACTCCTATAAAGGGATACATGGATGGTGGTCAGCAGATGGTCACGTTCCTGGTGCAGGTAAGGAGGAGTTCTCAGGAAGTTCAATGATGCAAACAATATCCCCCCCTTCACAAATTGGAGAAGTGACCATCCATGCCTTGATAAACCATCATATTTCACTGTGTTCAACCTCCGCAAAAATCCTTGTGAGACCAATAGGCAGCGGCCCAGTTGGGGAGCTTGTTGGAAAACTGTTTCTGAAGGGCAACTGAACTTTCAGTGTGATTGGGACCTATCTGTTTCAATCCCTTTTTACAGCTGGGTAAAGTCAAGTAAAGTATGCAGCAAAAGAAAGTCTTGCACACAGCCTGTGTCAGATGAAAGCCTTTGAGGCTGTAAGTTATTAATATCTTTGGAAGTCTTTGCAAAACTCCTGATATTCAGACGGTTTTATGGTTTAGAGATGAGGGTTTCTGATCATGGCAGATTACCACAACATTTCTCTGTCAGTGGTACCCAGTAAGGTTGTATTTCCCTCCTGCTTCCTTTTTATCATAACTTCTGAAACAATATTTTTATGGAAGATGCACATTCAGTTACCAGATGGTGTTTTCACCATGCAGAGACCTGATGCGAAATCAACGGCTGTAGAGCAGCCGTCTTTACTGATGACTGTGCATTGTTCACCCACGCATGTTGGACTGCACGAAGTGTTATAGGCTTGTAAGATCCAAATGCCAGTTAGCTTAAAGTGATTATCAAGAAAATAAGTTCAATCCCACACCTCTCCTTACTGAAAGCATGTGGAGCCAGTTGAGAGCGAGGACACCACAGTAGCCAGGTCCTGCTACTCAGCAGAAAGCTGTCCCATAACGCTGTGACTGATGGTGGAATGACGTAGAGCCAGCACAGCTTTGGGAGAGATTAAAGCAGTGTATCTGGAATGAAAAAAATCATACAGCTTCAAATAAAGTAAACGCATACTATGCAAATGTCATCACCATTATTCTCTGTGAAAAATTTACCGTCACTGCATCAATCATGTACATGCTTTCTTGTGTCCTTACTGTTAGCAACTCCTGAACATTGAGTTATTGGGGTATTGAGGACTGAAAGCTCTCCATTTTTTTTTGTCTGGGCATCTGGTACATTTAAGGGGTAAATGATTTCTGAGGGTTTTTTGAACAACCAAATAAAGTAAGTTGCAGGTCTGAAAACCAAGTTAGAAGGATACGCTCACCAGTTGTATGGAACTTCCTTCTAGCACTGCTTATATTCTTTGCAGAAAACACAGGTTTCTGCTATTCCTCCCTTCAAATTATTCAGTTAACAAATATTTGACATGTTCCTTTGTTACTCATCAATAAGTTTTTTGACCCAAAAAGCAGTTTATAGCAGCTTCTGCAGTAAAAAGGAATCGATATTCATTGTGTTTTCCTTGCTACCTGTGGTAATTTCACAGTCTCTTTATTTCTGTTGTATAATGTGTAATGCAAGCAAACATATCACCTACATGTACAGAACAGAAACATACTTAGACCCCAAATTTGGATATTTTTAAAACTGTGGTATTTTCGTTACCTTCCCTTGCTTCATATTCACAATTCTTTTAATAGGAGACAAAGAATATAAGCTCTATGAATTCTTGGACTTTAAAATTTTTCCCTACATAGAAATGATGTGAGGAAACCTAGGGGGGATTCAAATTACAAGAATATGGTGTGTAAGACTGAAGGATTCTTCCATTCTCTCTCATGGGTCTAGGCACTGATGCGCTTCCAGGCCAGTATAAAGATGATTCGGCTTGAATAAGAATAAAGGATGAGCCACTGTCAGTGCCTGAAAAATTCTATCACCCTAAGGAACAGTGAAAACATGCAGGGAATTCTTGAAGAAAACTTAACACACCAGAATACACATTTGACTCATACCACCAGTTACCTACTGTGGCAGCCATAGTAAGCTAAATGTGGAAGAAAAGGTTTAAGAGCCAAAAAAAAAAAAAAAAAAAAGGTAAAAAGATTGCTGAAAGATTATAACAAAAGGGAGGAAGAAAGTAGCAGCACCATGAATACAGAAGGAGGAAAGGAGCAGATGAAGATGAGAAGGAAGAGGAAAAGGAACAAGAGAGAATTGTTTCCTCCTTTCAGAGTGCCTGCAGCACCGTCTGTCCCCAGCTTCAGCCACAGGATGAAAGGCGCTTGTTCCCTGTCAATATGTCTCTATTCATGTTCACAAAACCAACCTAATGAAAGAAGGATACCTAGAACTGTAAGGCTGGAAAAATCCAAACACCCCAAAATACCCAGGAAATTTGAAGGACAAGCAAATGTATTTTTCTCCAGTTTTTATCAGTAAGGTATTAATCACAATTAAATCTACATCCAAATTAAGCAGAACAGAGGCTGCTGCTGGTGCCCAAGCATTTAGATGATTTACTGAATTTGCAGCATAACTTACACAAGCTTACAAGGAAAACCTGAGACAAAATATAAAGCCCTGCTATAAACATGAAAATGACTGAAAACTAGAACTGCCTCCTTCAGCTCCATTGATTAACCAGAATTTTATACTCTGAATATCTGAGACTTTCAAGGATCTGATATCTGATATTTCATTAATGTCCTGTTCCAAAATCATTGCAGAAAAACACTGAATAAGCCTGAAAAGAATGTTTGTGTACAGTCAACAATCAACAAATAAAGAATGTTAATTTTAAAACTTTTATCTATTAACAGCAAACATCTACAGCATCTCAGAGCTACATTCCTGTGACTGCAAACAGTTTACTATGGAGTAAGTAAGTAAATAACCCAAAACACTTGTGTTTAATTGCTCAGTATAAGTACCATTAATTTATTGATTATGCTAAAAAGAAGGCAGTTCCCCAAAAGACTAACCTGTTGAAAAGGAATAGAGGTTTCTACAATATTAAAATTTTTGAAGTATATTCTGACGTATTGGTAACAAGCATCTAAAATGAGGTTTGTACAAGATTTTACATCGTTTCTCCATGTAAGGTAAAAATCCACATTCATTCTGAAATGCCTATTTTAGTGAAGGTGATTATGCCAGAGGTTGTTCCACTTTTGAAATAATTTTATATTTGTGATTAAGAAGTGCAATTCACAGTGCCACTTGGCACCCATTACATGTATCCAGGACTGCAATGTCAATCTGTACAATTAAGTGCATTATAATTGTTGATATTAGTTTAGTTTAAACGTCTTCTCAAAACCCCCATAGTATGCTGATCAAATTTTCTCAAAGCAATTTGCTATTAGAGTACTATTATATCAAAATTTTAAAAAGCGGGATATCAATTTAGACAAAAATGTGTTTTGAAAACAGTGGAGAAAGCTCTTTGACAGTGTTGAAATATCGTGTTTTGACATTTTCAGCATAAGAAAGTAGGAACAGGAATTTTCTAAGCAGGAACAGTTGTGAATGACTGTACAGTTCCAGAATCTCTATTTTGATCATTTCAAAGCTGTTTACAGTAGCTATTATTTATACCAGATTTCTGCTCACTAGAAAATTAAAATGTTTTGATATGGACAGTGAAAAAAGCATAATCTTAACCCATCCATGCTTTAAAAAGATTTTTCAAGAAAATAACAAATTGTTAATTATGGTCTGTCATTTTCTTATTCAGTTTTTAGACAGAGTGAAATTAACTCCAGTTTATATGCACTATCATCTTTAAGTCACAGTGATAACGGTTCATCTTCTGATTGTTGCACTCCCATTCCTGGACTTTAGGGACCAATTTTGTGTTGGATTTAGGATGCCTGTTTGAGTTCAGCAAGACATTTCTGGTTGGAATACCACCTAGTCAGTTGAAATTCTGCCAATTCAGTGGCGCAGTTAATCTCCAACTTGCCTTGGAAGAAAGAAGAGGTTCTTTTAGCGAACAAACTACAGGGGAAAACAAGAAGGTCCTGGAGTGAAATTTCAAGAAAGAAGGCACTTAAGTCAAGGAATGGAGTAGCTGTGTGCCTGTGTTGCCAATAAACCCAGATGCCAACATATAACTCAAGAGTGGACTTGAATCCAGGGTTTGTGAGCACTGTTAAGGAACAGGGCAAACACTCAGGCAATTGGTAATGTGTAAGTAGATAGAGTGGAGAAGGAAACAAAGAGTGAGAGGAGGAAAAACAACTGTCCAAAGTGTATAGGCTAGATGGATCTTCTTTCCTCTAATCCTTTAGTTCATCTCAGTTTCTTTTCTTGCTGAATTCTTGTTGCTGTAGCTTATGGCTCTACCAAATTGTGAATGGGCTGTGCAATTTATGCCATGTGGGAAGTAAGACTTAAGGTTGGGCTTATATTGTATACACAAGTATGAATAAATAAATTACACTATCAGATTAACTTGCAAGTAGCAGCAAGATTTTTGCATAAAGGAGCCATTTGCCCTTTTGGGTACAACACTGTTCAAATTATAGAACCCAATAAACAAAAGACATCAAGGCTAAAGTGTGGTTGACAAGATATTGTTATGATTTGATAATGAGGAGAAAAAGAACAGTTTAAACAAATATATTTGTTTTCTACTAAAATGAACAACTGAAATAACTATTCAGTTTCTGATATTGATAAAGTAATCTGCACACTTGGAAGATTTATTTATGACTGAATTTCCTGAGTCATCTTGAAGATGCTGTAAGGGTTGCATCCAAATAAATTTTAAAGACATAAAAAGAGATGAGACCATTAAATGTGTAATGCAGAGGCTTATTAACAAAAAAAAAGGGTCTTGTCAAAGGCAATTTCAGCTGAAAATTGATTGAGGGCATCCAGTTTGGCTCAATTCATTAGGGCTGCCTAGGAAGTCTCATTCCACAGATCAGCCAAAGAAGGACACTACTCTTTGAGGCTATGCAATTAACTGGACCTGAGGAATATAATTGCCAGGTCTCTATTGTCTACTCGCGCTAATCTGTCTTCTACCAGCTGCCTTTGAAACACAGAATCCCTTTTGGATAGCCCTGGTCCTTTTGCACAGGTAACATAACAGATTAAAGAGGAGCTGTACCTAAATGCCCTATTTTATAATTCTTTGTGGGTTGTGCTCTGTGTTTGAACACAGTATCACTCTGTCAGCCATTCCTGTATCAGATGAACAAACTTCTCACACTATCAGTTGGTTGAAAGGAGATTCAAGGAACTTCTATGCCAAATAAAGTGTTACCCGGTAATTAACTAGATGTTCTTGTTATTTACATTCCAACTCATATTGAATTCAGGTATAGGTTGGACTGTTAAAGGGCACTGAAAAAGGTAGATTATATCATTCCATAGGCTACTGACTGGCTCTTTCAGTTGTCCTAAATTAATCTAAAAATTTGGCTGTCCACTGTTTCTTGAGATCCCAAAGAAGAGCTGAGATATACCTGTGGGGCTGGCAGGGGTAACACAGGAGCTAGAAGACATACATGGCCTGATGGTGTCGTCCATTCACAGATTCAGATGGCAAGATTTAGACATCTACAGACACATATTTCCAGATGAAGTGTCTGGATTTTGGAACTTATTCTGTGGCTTGGGAACTCTCTATTCTCATTCTGTGCAGCACAGTCTGAAGACTTCTTTAAACCAACTTCATTAAAAGTTCTTTTTCACCAATAGAGACATGTTTCTTTTGATGCCATCAAAAAATAGGCTGACAGAAATGCATAAGTAGTACTTAAGATTAAGAAGCAGCAAGGGAGGTTTTTTGCATTGACATGACAAAACGCCCAACAAAAACACTTTATGTTAAGTGCCTATCATTTCTTCTTTGCATTTCAAAGGTAGGCAAGATGTATCTGCATCTTTTCTGGAGTATATTTATCTTCACTGACATATAAATGATAGTGAATGGATAATTTCATTGTCTCATTGTGATTGAAAGTGACATGAAATCCATGAAACAGTAAATGTAAGTTAAGAACATCAGGTATGTACATATTATTGAAATGTTTGGATATATAATGGGAGGAAACTACTAATATCAGCACTATAATATCAGCAGAGGGTGGTGAGACACTGGAACAGGTTGCCCAGAGAAGTTGTGGGTGCCCCATCCCTGAAACTGTTTAAGACCAGGCTGGATGGGGCTTTGAGCAACATGGCATAGTGGTAGGTGTCCCTGCCCATGGCAAAGGAGTTGGAACTAGATGATCTTGAAGGCCTATTCCAACTCAAACCATTCTATGATGAATTTGAGAGGGAGAAGAACCGATTTGGCAGATGCAAAACCCTGGGATATGCATACATTTTACACTACACCACTATGAATTAAAAATAAAAAAAAAACCAAAAAAACCCCAACCAACCAAACACAAAAACACAGTCTAATCCAGGATCAGGCTCCCTGATAATCTACTTGATAGCCTGATAGTCAGGCCCTCTCTCAACATATGTGGTCTAGTATTCTTTGAAGAAATTGTACCTAGAACTCAGGTGTCCTGTATTGTGGGTAGATATTCAAACTTCTCTACTACCAGTCACAAGGTGGAGTATTTAGACATCTAAATATGGATGTGAGTTTTATATACCCAGGTCCCCTGCACAGATGGGTTACAAAACTAATTCAATTAAGGAACATCCAAGCTAGTTGTCAAGAGGCAAAAGCTGTTGACAGGCCTAGGCAGTAGTACAAAGGAATCGAGTCAGTCAGGATCTCCTAGAATATCTAAAGCAGCTGATCCCACTATAGCTGTCTCCCGCTACTTTCAGTGGGGCTCTTCTCAGAGTCTGAGTCTAGAGAGCTATTATGTTGACCTGGCATAGGTGTTTACAGTATAGGTGTCTACTTTAGGATGAGCTGAGTAGCTCTTTAAACTCTATTGGCAGCACTGAGTAGATGTCTGTCAACTATGATGTAGGTTTAGACAGCTATTTCATGGAGATACACTTACATGTAGTCAGCTAAATGTAAGCATGTTAATCTGGAGCTCAATCCTGCCTCCAATAATTTATGTAAATTGTTTAAATTTGCAACATGTTAGTTTATTCTTTAGTGTTACAGCAAGAACAAAAAAGCTCAGATTATTCTCATTAAAGTTAGGAAAATGTATTTTTCTTCATATGGATACGATTTGAAATGGCATGTGGTATAACTAAATCATATAACTAACGGGATCACTAAATATAAAACCCAGAGGTGTTATGGAAGAAAAAGCTGGTGAGTAATCTCATTGTTTCGGTGTCAACTGCCACCCACTAATATTTATGAGATGAAAAGAATAAACATCAGCCTAAATGTCTGTCCAGAACTCTCTTACCCAAATCTTTGTTTAGCTCTTTAAATATTCAATTAACTTTTAAGCCTTTTCCAAATTAAGATGTTAGAGAAATTGTGAGATTTGGAGATGGAAAATATTCATTCCCATTGTGTTAAGGCTTTAAAGAGTTTTATTCTTGCTTCATCCTCAGATAATAACAAACTGATTGCTTTCTCTCTCCTCTGTTCACAACTCCTTCAACCCCAGCTGTAATCAGCTCAAGCGGTGGTTAATGTTCAGATGCAGATACACGGAAACAGCATTGGTGCAAATCCCCACCTTCGCCAGCCTCCATCTGCCTAGCAGGTTAAAAAAAGAAACGGCACACAGTAGTAGCATTTCAGAGCTCTTGAACAACCAGAGCAACTGCCTGTAACAACTTATTGTGATTTCCCTGGAAGAAACGTACAAGCATGAATAAGACCAACTCAGTTTTGCCTTGATAATATGATCAAAAGTATCAAAGGTGGAATTATCATTAGAAGTGCATAATCTTTATTCACTGCTACAAGGAGCTCATCAGTCCTCAGTACAATGCAGCCTGTCTGTTACAATGATAAACTGCACTCATATCCAGGCAAAAATTAGAAATCACGTGTTTCCTTGTTACGATTTTCTCAGCCTTTCCAAACCCAGGTATCTAGGTATCAATCATCCACTTCTGCTTGCAAAGAAAATAATCAAGATATTGTACCCAATAGACCTACCCATGCCCTCCCCCTTAAAGTAACAATGGCAATATTGCTGAAGGGAATCTTGAAAGGTGCTAGTTGTATTACTACAAAAGGCAGGGAGAAATAAAAATCACCTTGTGGAACAACGTTTAATTGATTGCTAATTGCAACAAGTAGAAGGTTTCTTGTCCCGACAACAATTGTATAATTCTGAAAAGATATTGTAAAGTGATGCATGTACCAGAGAAATTCTAACAGTTTGCAGCAGTTAACCCATGAAATGCAAAAAACCCACATTTAGGTCAAACGACTTCCTTGAGTCCTGAAAATTAGCCCCTCTTCCATTGAACACAAATCCACGTAACGTTTCAGAGGTGCAATCCAAGAAGCGCTAAGGCATTTCCCTGCATCTTGTAGTGAGGACATTCTGAAACAAGGTTTCCCCCAAACTCACTGCAGAGACTGTTGGACTAGATGACCTTTAAAGGTCCCTTCTAACCAAACTGTTCTATGATTCTAGGATTCAGTTATTGAAAACAATCATGCTTAGACTTTTAGCTTTAACTTGCATTTCCTTCTGCTGCTGTTCACCTCTAAAAATATAAGTTACACAGGGAAGTCAAAATGCAAGGGGATGTCTGGGCATCTGTATTGATGACAAAAGGCCAAAAAAACTTTTACAAAGTTTCATGCTATAACTCCATTGCAAGTCCTTTTGGACTTCTTGAAGTCTTCCAGTTTCTTTATACATACTCGTAGATAGACTGTTAGCATCTAAAAATCAAAGGAGATCCATTCAAGCAACAGTTGGCTTATTACATGTTGTCATGATGTAATTATGTTGTAATTCCTTTTGCTTTCTTATTACTCACATTTTCTTTCTTTTTTTTTTTCCCAATTGAAAATAATTTTATCCAAACACGCAGTAGAATGATACGATGGGACTCAAGTGACTTCATATACAGCAGAAATAATTTTCACTGAAAGCAAGCAGCTTCAGAAAGCAGCATAAACTGAAAATTGTTTCTCCAGTCTTCACAGTGAATACTTTTCGATCATCCCACCATTCAAGGTCAATTCATAAAATGACTTTGCAGACACATAGACAGACCATATTTGCAATGTATGTTATTTGCAGCAGATAATGTGACTCACGCCACCTGTTAACACTGAGTCAGACATGACCCCTGTATCAGTGGACGTTTCAAAGAAGGTTCCTTTTGCAGATTTTTGTCATGCACATGCCCTGTGCCTAATGTGTCATTTGAACTCATTAAAAAAAAATGTCACTTTTAATATTTACATTCTA
>JAOXNO010000033.1:50979609-50990289 GCA_028565335.1 Limnodromus scolopaceus | reverse complement strand
GTCATGCACATGCCCTGTGCCTAATGTGTCATTTGAACTCATTAAAAAAAAATGTCACTTTTAATATTTACATTCTAAAATATATTATTGTGCTCACTTAAGACACATGGCTCTCGGGCTAATGAAGTACTGCCAAAATGATCTGCTGTGTTGTAAATGGAGTATACAGAGGTGGACAAGATAATTACATTATATATCAAGTGATGTTTCAATCAAAGGCAAGGAGTCTTACTAAACCATAGGCAAAGTGAAAAAAAGATTTGGGTGTGCTTGTGGAAAACACTGTATAGAGTAGGCTCCATTTCCTGCTAGAGAGAAAATATGAGTACTCCACTGAAATGAGTTGAATACTTTTTTATTTGTATAATTATATATAAACTTATAAATATATTTTAATAGATACATTTGTGTCTTTCCAGATACAGTTTTACAGAGGTCTGAAGTTAAAAGCATGCTCAACATAAATGATGATATATTAAAAAATTGTCGGTCCTCCTTCATTGTATTCAAACTGAGTTTTATATCTCAAAGATTCTCTCAATTTCCTCTGACTCATATCTGTGCAAATCTGGGACCAAACTAGTAGAGTCAGTTATACAGTCACTGATCTGGTGAAAGTAAGACCTGAATAAGCACATAATCAGAATACAGAGAAAAAAAGGAGATTACAGTAATATTCGCCTTAATACTAAGTTATAATATCATAAAAGCATAATTTCCATTTCTAGAGTGAATAGTAATCTGTCACAGCTAGTGATCTCATAAGTAAAAATCTGCTTTAAGGGATTTTACACTCTTTTTCAGCTTTTGAGTGAACTGCAAATATACATGTATTTATATATAAAGAATCCAAATAGGAGAAGAAAGTAGTCATTTGGATAAATAAACAAACCACCAATCTTTTCTTAAATATTATTCCATCGCTCTCTTTTTATTTTCTTTTTTAGATTGTCATCAGAGTCACCATAACCACTGGAGAAAGTCAGATGCCTAGAGAAGGTCAGATCACCTGCTCTAGCCAAACCACAGTGATGGGCAACTGTTCTTGCATTAGAGGAGGGAAAATCTTAGACAGAAATGGGCAGGTAGGACCAGGTTTTGGGACATTCAGGTCTGCTGTTTCTGCCATGCAGTACATAGTATAGTTGCAAAATATCTGCCACTTAGGGTGAGCTGTTCAGGGATCAACGTTGTCTCATTCTACTGCTCTTGGCATCTGCAGAGATTTGCAAGGCTCCCAAGACTGCGAGTATGCTTGGTGCAACGTGATACAGCTTTTATACTCAAGCAAAGTGTCCTGGTGTATCTATGGAACTGAATAAAGTAAAAACAATGACAGAGGACTAATATTACGGTCATATTAAAGACCTTACCATCCCCTAAATTTAGGGAAACATTACTTAAGGAAACCGCGTAGAATGGGACTGACAGGTCAGACTGTTTATTAAAAGGATCATACTGGTTCCACATTTGTTGAGTCAGCAGCCAATGGGGGATGAACAACAGGGAAGCCAAAAATGAGAGGAGAGATGAGATCAGACTAAAACCTTATAAAAACATCTGCGGTCTCTGCCCCAAAAGGAAAAGTTGACTTTAAAAACATCTGCTGGAAAAAAAATAAGTAGAAGATATGCACACATTTTTAAATGCTAGTTGGACTCTAGAAACCAATGTAAGACACCTGCAGGATGGCTAGCCCAGTAAAACTAGCTACTCTCTATATTTTTCTCATAACAGTAACTTCATCTTTATTGCAATAGAGAGCTATATAAAAGCAACAGAATAGGAAATTATCTCCACAGTGAAAATGGCCTCACTGTTGCGACAACTGATGTACATTAGAAACTTTCCGACAATATAACGATGGCATCAGAGTAGAAAAGATTCTATTCTGTATCACCCTTAAATTCACTGTTACCGCTGTAGTAATAGCCTCATTATATTATTTTTTGGAGATCACAGGCAAAACTGAATGTTAACTCAGTTATTGCTTCTTATTAAATGCTGATTTCTTGATGTGGGTTGGCTACACTAAAGATAAGGATGATCTGTGAGCAAAAATAATCCTTCATCCAAGGAGTTTAAGTCAGACTTATTCACATGCACTTAGTAAAATATCACCATTTGGAGAGTTAACAGTATGAACTCAGCTCCTCCACGAAGCAACCATTTCTTCAGCTAGTGTTTGCATTTCACTGCATACCAGTATAAGGCATTTCCCTTTTCTATTCTGAGATTAAACAAAGAGATGCTACAGAAAGGCTTGATTACTGAGAGAAGTTATGCTGCTCTATTCTCCTTCATCATTGCTGGGGCTTTTGCCTAGGCAAATTAGGTGCCCTCTGCTACCCGTGTTCTTACCGTACTATTTCAACATCACTTCATACCTAAAGTAACATATCCTATAAGTAACACTAAGGAATAGAGAGAAGTGTATAGAGAGGTACTAATGCCTAATAGGAAGTAAATGTTAGTTACTGAACCAAAAGTCTGAGCACACAGTCTCACTCATCATGTGCAGCGTATCTCCTAGAAAAATCTGCATTGGTCTGATGTTGAGTGAGGGCTGTCAGGAGAGCCATGCACCAGATTCCTTTCCTTCCTTCCCGTCCTGTAGATACTTACTCCAGATTCATGATCTTTGAAAGAGGGCTGTAGCAGGAACTGACAATGTGATCCTTTATGTGCTGCTCCACCAAGTTTATGTCAAACTTTACATTAGCCCATACCAATCTATATTTTTGTTCTTGGAAGCCAGCATACTGATACAATCAGGAAGGAGATAGTATTATCACCAAGCTGATCTAAACCTTTCCCAGGCTGCCCTCTTCACCTATGCTATACATAGCTGTACCATAACTTGGGGAACTGTTCTCCCTATTTCTGGTTCAGGGGCCATTGTTGCTCTTCACATAGGTGAGATTTGAATGAAACAAGATTGATGTCTGCATTGTTTGAACCATCCTTTGACTGTCCATCTGCTGGATGTTTCTTGATTTTCAGTTTAAAAACTGAAGAGCACTGGGCCAGAACAGTACTTCGAACAACCACCTCTGGGATATTTGTTCAACCATTAGAGCAGAAAATATGATTCCTAAGGCAGTTTCCTACATGTAGGTATCCCTTGACCCAACTAGGACCTTGATATAGGGAGACAATATATGCCTGAAACGTATCTCATCTTCCTTTCGCTTCAAAATGGGTTTCAAAGGAGCTGTTTTTGCAAATCTCCTTTTTCCTCTCTGTTTCTTTAATCCAAAGAAATACAGTATATTAATGTTAGACTGAACTGATACAAAAGAGGAAAGAGTGGCAAATACTCCCAGGCTTCTTCAGGGATTTTTCACTCTACTTTTTTCTCCTCCTCTGCATTATGAAGTGAAAGAAGACATTGTCATTACCTTTCTTCTGCAATGCAAAAGAGGTAAGACGTTTTCTTTTCAGTTCTGCTCTGCCTCTCTGCTTAAAGGATCGATTACTAATTGGACTTTTCTTTAAACGGTCTAGCAGACATTTTGAAAATTTTCCTATATTTTGGGTCTGCATATATAGTATGAAGCTCCTGTTTTGATAACCTTGCAGCTTCTGTTAGATCACCAGTTTACTATATTCATGATACACACACAAAGTGCATGGAGAGTTCAGAGGCTCATGATAGATAGCAGTTAGTAACATCAGACATAGTAGTGCAATGTATAAACAGGACTGTAGCTTTAATTCAGAGGCAGTAGTCCTTCCACGCTGCTCAGCCTGAACCAACTGATGGGTAAGGACCCGCTGGAGACAGTCCAGAGGACAGTAATGGAAAACAAAACCTGTGGGAAAAATTTTTCCTTGAAGAGATCTGTATAGCATTGGAGTTGTTTAGATGCAAGAAGACTGGGAAGGGGGCACTGCAGCAGTGTTCTAGCAAAAATTTTGTTTTGAGTCCCTTATGGACAAATTGTGAAGAAAATTACATAATTAAATAAATTTATGATAGTAAAGATAGTCAGGCTCTGAATTCATTGCCTCGCAAGACTGTGAAACAGCCATTGTTAATCCTACCTTTTATAAAGCAACACTCAAAACCAGTACTTCCCTTGTCTAGTTCTTTGCCCAGTTTATAATTCTTGACATATTCACTGTTTTCTCCAACTGAATTAATATTTTCTCTTGTAATCTAAATATACTACCTTTCACACACTCATTAAATCTGCTTTTTTAAAAAAATGGGATACCAGCTTGATGAATATATCCCAGTTTACCTTTGGTACAAGGGGGAAACTCAGCCCAGACTGCAGCGAAGAGCTGGTCTGTAGCAGCAAACACCACAGGTCACTTCTCTCCTCAGTGGTATTACTGGAGGCATTTCTTGCAAGATGAAGAGTACCATCAGCAGTTCCTAAGTAACAAAGGAGAAAGGATTTCTCCCCCTCAACAGGAGGTGTGATTATGAAGTGGTTCTGAGCGGATATGTATGTCAAGCCCCAAAGCTGCAGCATATGCTACTCGGCCATTAGCTAGTTCTTTTCCCATTCAGCCGATTCTGCCTGCAGACCTCAGAAACCTGCCACCCAAAAGCCTGCTGTCTAATTTACCAAATTTATCTGATGGATGAGCAACTGAGGAGACACCTGTCAGCTTGAGGCAGTCTGGGTGGGCGGCTGGCTGTCCTTAGAGAGGCTATGAATGATGATGGGGCTAAATTTGGAGAGGTAAATTCTTCTGATGTGACAAATTATCATGCATGAGATGTGTATTGTTGGCTCTTAACTGAGAATGACAACAAAAAATAGTGGGAGTGTTGTGATAGAGATGCACTGAGCCAGGTGCCTGAAAACTCAATCATGTCAGCTGGATTATAGTCAGTGCTCCAAAGGCAAAGTACCTGTTGTTACTCTTTGCATACAGGAGGGTTGTTGTTGCCAGCTTTTGTCTCATCATCTCTTTTTTGTCTCATCATCTCTTTTTTGTCTCATCATCAGCATCACTAAGGCTGTGACAGAGACAGTCAGAAGGCAGGAGACAGAGGCCAGTTGTGCTTAGCCCTGAGGTGGGTTAGTCTTTCATTTAGGAACATCTGTTGTTGCCATGATGAGTTCCAGTCCTCCTCTTCCTTTAGCATTTAAGAGTTAGGGCTCATTTGCCCTGATCCTCATGCACCAATGAATGGAGATCTTCATAGTTTGGCATAGTTCCTCACATTTATCAGAAGCCCCAGAGACGTTTAGCAAGTGAAAAATTTTAAAAATGCATAAAACAGAGAATTTGTCACATTACTTTGGATTCCTTCAACACTTCAATCTGAGTGCAACACAGCTAAGCATCACTCCATACCCTGAAACGCTGCACAACTAGATATCATCACCTTTTGATAACACTCCCAAACAGTACTGCCATGCACTGCTGGCTTGCTGGCAGTGCACACTTGTGACAGCTTCTAAAAACCTCTTCACAGAGCCATAATCCAACAATTCACTAATTGTCTTTGTTGACACCTATCAGGGTATCTTGCTGCATAGGTGCGTGCACCACAAAGTGCAACCCCATGCTTCTCAAGGCAAGCACAGGACTCTTTGAGGGATGATCCACTTCCAGTGTGTGCCATGTTTCTTTTTTTTTTCTGTGAGGTTTAGGGAGTTAAAACTCTTCCTGGTTTGCTTTTACAGCATGCAGTTCTTGCCGTTTGGCTCTCCACATCATGCGCGTACATCCGGCTACCCTGAACGAATTATGAGGGTTACTTGTGCTTGAATGTAAGGTTGTTTAGTATGTTCTGCTCGGCTCTTTTCATCCTTAGAGATTCCTCTTCTATTACTCTTGTCTCTCAGCACCTCAGTCTCTTCCTTTGCTTTTATGCACTCTAAAGTGCAGTCTGCACAGTGTGATCCGGTTCAGGCTAGGTACTAGCATCAGTTCTCAGACAGTCTGTGAAAAATCTGCCCCTAATAAATTCTCTCAATTCATGATACAGCTGCCTTCTAGATGATGCTGTTGTTTTTCTAGGCTTTCTGGGGAAAAGTGCTATCCTTGTGAATTGCAGTTAATTCCTTTAAAAAAGGAAGCAATTTCCCAAATTCCTTGATAATGCTTTGCACTCTTCTCCAGTTCAAGTAAAACATATTTAGCCATTTTTTTCTGCCTCCTTTGTGAGAAGAAATGCAAGCATGCAAATACAAATTATCTAATAAAGGGTAGAGTTTACTTTCTTTAGCTAGGATAATAGGAAGGTCTCTCTCCAGATATTAAATTTCATTAAAGTTGTAGAAAATTAGATAATACCCTTTTATTATATGCAGCTAACATTCACCATCAATTCTAAAAATTAATAGGTGGACAGTTATATCCACACACAGAGATCTCATCTCCTTAGGAAACCAGGCTAAGTACATAGTTCCTGCCCTATGAGCAGAGGTGATGAAAGAGAAGATAAGTAAGAAGCCAAGAAATGAGGGGAGCACAGCCAGAATTTAAAACTGTGTGAGGGTGGGGGCTTTTTTCTGCATTTCCCTTGATCAATTGAAATCTTTTTCTCCTTATTACAGACTCTTATAAATCAGAGGTGATCCCACCTGTTCTGTGTTATGAGCAGCAATCCCAGCACAGAAAACCAGTGACTAGAAGATCCTAAGAGAAGATAGGCTGCCACAGAAAATTCAGACATTAGCCTTAAAGGAAAGACCTTGGAACTTTTGACCTACAATGGCACAATTTCTCACCAGGGAGACTAAACAAGATACAATACCCTTCAGGAGAGCAGGAACTACTTCCCACTATGGAAAGACCGCGAGTCCCACACCAAACTTGCCTTTCTCTCCTTCCTGGTTACTCAGGAAACTGTCTTTGCCTTAACATTTCCCTTATGTCCCATCTCCACTCCTTCTTCCCCATGGGTACTTACAGAGCCTGCTTGAGCTCCACTGCTTGGAAAGACCTATCATCCTAGACAGTACAACCTCTCTTGCACAGCACTAACCCATGTCAGAGCAGTCAACTTTCTGCTTGCTTACCGCCTTTGCTGCCTTCTGCTCCTCCCCTTCCCTTCTTCTAATTCTTCATCAAAATACCTTTAGGTCCCTCAGCCCCTTAACAATCATCTAAAAAAGAGAGAAGTTACGGATTTTGTAGTGAAAACTGGCAAATTGTAATTAAGCAGCTGCCAGTGATGTCTGCTTTCTATACTCCCAGCAGCTGCATTACACATCCTTCCTCTTCTCCCTCTGTCCCTCCTTTGCAGCCCTATAATCTGCCGTGATCTATTTGGTTGAAAATTGTAGTCAGTGTTCCTCATCAAGGCAGAGCCTGTTGGCTGCACATTTAAGTGTTGCTGAAAGCACTCAAACTGTCCCCATGAATATGGAATGTGTGGCTCTTAGGAGTCCCACACACAGGTTGAGTCTCCTGCCATATTACACAGCAGTAGACCTGCAGAGGGCTATGTAAGTAAGACTGTATAATGGTTTGGCTTTTTTAATTTTATTTTTAACATCACAGATTTTAACTCCTTTCTTCATGTGTTAACAGATATTCTTTTGCCTCTAAGACTATCATTAATTTGTAATTTCAATATTATATTTTGTTCCATGTTCATCTAATTGGATTCATCTTGTTTAGATGTCTTCCCTCTGCTTCTAATAGTAAATTGCTATTTTTAACATGGAGCAGCCTTTCATACAGCCAAATTGCCCACTTCACACAATCTCTTGTTGACTTTTTCCACTGTTACATGTTTACCTTAATTATGATGGTTCGAGAGAACATATCATATAATTATGTCAAATATAAGTTATCTCCACAATGTGTTGTTCTAACTGTGGTCTTTGAACTACACAAAATCTATCAGATACTGTACTGGGCATGTGCCTAAGCCTTTCTCTCTGTTAACAAAGTAAAATTACATCATCACAGTGCATAAAGCACTACTCTATACCACTGTATCATACTATAAAGCACAGATAATAAATTGAAGAAAACTCTACGAAAGCAATCACCATTCTTTTTTGTCATAGGACATGTGATAGTTGCTGACTTTTTGGTTCTTTTTTTCAGCAAAGTATTAGAGAATCCAAGCACTACACGGTATTTAGGTCTTTTTCTTTCATTAGTTAGCTACAAAAAAAAATGCTTGGTTTACTAAAGCTGTAGATATGAAACTTCAGACATCCAAAATCATCCCCACAGCTATTTTCAGTTTCAGTTGAGGTAAACAACTGATAAACTGAAAAATCAAAAGAGCTCCTCCACATTTTAATCTTCCCTTTGAGAAAGTGGATGAATTTGCTCAGGATCCAGAGTTGGAGTACTCAGGTGGCGAACAGAAAGATTTAGATTTGGGTCTTCTCTCTTGCAGATATTCTTCTCAAGGCATAGAACTTAGTGCCAAAGGATGCTTTCTTCTCTATGTAAGAGCACTGTTTATTTCCACCATAAAAATGGCCATAATATAAAATTTGTTCCTTAGGTGAAAAAAGGGGATTTAGCAGAATTCCATGCTACCCATCGTCCATATCCCTCAGGACCATTGCATTTTAATGTATTTTAATTCCTACAGCTGAAGGAAATCTGGTTAGGATGGACACACCCCCATGAAAACCACGAGCGACAAGGTAGAAGCGCGCCTATAGGTGCTCAAAGGCAAGCCAGTCCCCTGCACTTGAAAGCCTGCGGTATATATATGTTTGGGATACGAACACAAAAGTGAACAGCAAAGCTTCAAAGAATCCCTGATGTTGATAATTGACCCTCTCTTCTGAGAAGCCTTGGGTATGACTGTAGTTTTAGAATATAAGCCTAATAGAAAAATTGCTTTACATTTTATCTTTTTAAAACCCAAGATTAAGCATGTAATATCTAACTATTAGAACTGATTTCACACTAGGGCTGTAACATACATAAACACCAACATTACAGTCCCAGACGACTCGTTGTCCTCTGTTTTGTGCTCCGAAGAATAAAAGCCAGCTAATGCCTTCCCATATCTCTTTCTACAGCAAGAGACTGTCTGAAATATAAAATCGAGCAGCTGCATACTAAATACCAACAGCTGCAGAAGTGCTTGCCGAGCCATTGGTAGCACATGCCACTCACTTTATGTAGAGTTGCTCGGGAAGGAGATTTGTTAGACAGACAAGCTACCAACAGAAAGGGAAACATTTTCCTTCCCGGTGCTGTTTTTAAATCCCCTCTCCTCCATCCTTTCATGGCTCAATTTGCTTTTTCATGCTAAACAATGGCAGAAATTCATATGATAATTCCACTGACATAAAATCTATACAGATAGTTTTTCAAGTCCTCCCTTTTCTGGGAAATCCCTCCCCCTCCTCAAAAGCAGAAATATAAAGCAGTTTCATCTTTTGAAACTCCTATGCATGGAATCTCTCTGTGACAGTGATGGCTGTCCTGTATACGAGGATTTGTCAGGGCCAGCAGACACAATTCACCCATGATTGGTGTTGAAGACCTGCAGGGGCCACCTGCAAAGGACAGGATCATCCATACAAAGCCCAGTTGTAGCCCAGGCTTCCCGAGAGCAGCAGCTCAAGACCACAGTGAACAGGACCCACCATTGCTGAAAGGGAACATGAGAAAAAGCAGTTGTTTCAGGCTTCACCACTTTATTGTCTGTTAAAGAGCTCCCTGACTAATAGTGACCACTGGAGGACTCTCCAAAACTTTTCCAATCATATGGGGATCTGAGCCCTTGCTAATATTTCCCAGGCCCAAGACTTAAGGGACTGTCAAACCTGTTGTAGGTGAGTTACTCTGAATCATCTTTAACTCAGGGTAGATAATGAAACAAGCAACTTCCCTAACTCAAAACACGACAATGCAAGACAGAAAGGATTTTTCCAAGACAAGCATACAGAATGAAAAGGAAATAAGTTTCTGAAAATTTAGATCAGATTCACGGAAATCTCTTGCCTTGAGTGGTTCAGCTAACAAGTTAACAGGGTCCTCAGAGTCTTCCCAGCTGAGGATTTCTCACACAACTCACATTCTCTTTACAGAGGGGATTCAGTGCCTGAGAAACCCACTGGCTAAACTGGTGTTCAAATCTCTGAAAACATTTTCTCTATAGACAAATCCTTACTTTTTATAAAAACCTGTTAAATGGCTACCGGGCTTTAGACACTGGCATGCTCTCTAGAACCAAAGGAGAAACTCTGTTACACAAATTTCACATGATAATATATTAATCAAAATCAGGAAGGTGGGAGTGACAAACTCATTGAATCTTCCGGGCCCCACATGAAGATAATGTCAGATTTGTACTCTTCATTCATTAAGTTTTCAGCAAGGGAAGTTCCTGCCAGGTCTATCAGAAGGCTATGTCCTCTCTGCGCCCTAAAAGTGCTCCTTACAGGCTCACAGTGGAAGGACCAAAGTGGAAGAGAGTGCCTAAGTAGGAGAGAGAGATGATACAATATCAATGAGGGAGTATCAGGAAAGATTTGCTATCCTGTTGAAGGTATCAACTTGCCTCCCCGGTTTACCAGCCATTACGCTTGGCCCTGAAACAAGAAGGTGCAATTAAGAAAGCTTTGCCTGATATTTTTGTCCAAAACTCTTTTGAATTGATGATACTGAACTCCTCTACCAAACTAGCCTTAACAAATATCACAAAGAGTGATAGGGCATTGGAACAGGCTGCCCAGGGAGGTGGTGGAGTCACCATCCCTGGCTGTGTTTAAGGGCCGT
>JAOXNO010000033.1:50917212-50979509 GCA_028565335.1 Limnodromus scolopaceus | reverse complement strand
TGTAGAGTAGGGTAGATGGTTGGACTCGATGATCCCAAGGGTCTCTTCCAACCTGGACAATTCTATGATTCTATGAATAGGCCTTTAAAACGAATGAACCATTTTATCCTTGACCTCCTGAGAGGCATTAAGCATGATAGTCATATTTAATTAGAAGCAGCCCAATAGGTTTATTCTTGTAATGCAGAAATCTCTGCTAATTCCTGTATAGTTTCCCAAAGAGAGTAAGCAGACATGTATTGAACAACCCCAGTGATACAATCAGAGATACAGAAGTAGAGTTTGGCTTAAGATTTCCCACACAAAGACTGACTCTTGAGAACCTTTGGCAGCCTCACTACTCTCACCTGATCTCTCAGGGTTGATCATCACTGGACCCTGCGTTCTGGCATACAGTGAAAGCCCAATTAGGAAACTTCATTTAAGTGAGATGAGCACTAATTAATAAATGTAATGAGGAAATTGAGATGATATGCGTGTTGAAAGAGACACCAGTAAAAGAACAAAAACTGGATATGTTTTCCTCAAAACCTTCCCTCTCACAGTGTATACCAACATGTCTTTTATATACTGGTGTAAAAATGGACTTGATTTTGGTAGACCAAAGAATAATGAAAACATGCTGCAAGAATGTGCATTCTGGGAAATCAAGGTTATTTAAGGTTGTCATTTCTAACATAAGCACCCTGGTTATGCCTTAAGTAAAAGCCAGAATGATATTTTTTCTTCAGAAATTTTATGCCTCTCTTCAGTGATGTTGTTACTAGCAGGAATTGTAGTCTTCTAACAATTTTTCCAATTCTTCCAAATATTTCTTGTCCGTTAATCCATCTTATATCATCTAAAAATGTCATATTCTTTAGGCACCTTGCCACTGCACATCTTTTTTAGTACCTTATTTGCAGTATTCTTCATTTTGATAAATAGTTACATTCAGAAAAGTGTTTAAAAAAATAATCTCAGTATGCAAATATGAAATCTGACTACTGTTTATATCAAGAAAGTCTCCAATTACCTGGTTGGTATACCAGATTAAAGAACACCATGCCAGGCAGATTTTAGTCTTCCGCCAGCCAAAGGAGGGGAAATATTCTGGATTAATAGAAGCAGAAATCTGATCAAAATCAGGCTTTACCTTCTATTCATACTTCATTTGTTCTCCACAGTTACACCACACCTGAGCCAAGATCTCCCTACCACAATTTCAAGATTGTAAATTAACAAGCAGGAAGCAGTTTGTTAATGCTTTTCCTGTATCCTAAAGCTAAGTTTCTGTGCAATGTTAGTTCCAGAGTTTTTTTGCAACTGAAGAAGCAAAAACTACTACTCTAAGGACAATAGCAGGGAAGAAACATTCACAGATAGAGACAGACAGAATCTGAGCTTCAGAATCACATCAGGCTGAATTACAGCATTTATCTAACAGTGATGTCTGCTGAGTTCTAACAGACAATAGGGAAAGTTTGCCAAAAAGGAGACCATTAAAATGAGCTCCTCCTCAAGTGCTGCTGTACACAATCTCTTTTTCTGCCTGTCAAGTTTTGTAATTGTCATGTTTGTTAACTTAAGAAGATATAGAAATCATATAACCTTCATTTATGAAAGCAATAATGAAAATAATGGCTTTACTTGATAATACACAGATCATTTTGTGGAAGGAAAGGCTCAGGTAAAATGCAATGATTCAGGGAAGAGTTTGATCTGGTCTGATATTCACTATAATTCAAGGTTCAATGAATAAACAGATTGTATTTCTACCACAGACATCACCTGGGGTGTAGCAACATGGAGACTGTCCAGGAGACTTGCCTTGCCCAGATGTTACCATCCACTTTTCAGGATCTTTCGTCCTCCAGCTATGAGTAAAAAGAAGCATTTTGTTTTGTTACTGTAATCCTCCTGGAAGTTTTCATCACCAGGGGAACTGAATAAGCATGTGTAACCTAAGGGTGACTTTAAACCCTTATACACATCAGAGGAAGTAGCAGCTGATGTTTTGACAAGGCATCACCAAACTGATATCGTGGAGCACCCTCCCCCCAACCCCTTCCCCTTACTCACCAGTCTGACAAAAAACTTCTTCCTGGCTCTGGAGACAAAGCTCTAAATCTCTGCACTCAAACTATAAAAAAAGAAAAGATAAAATATACCTGACAGCTACATTAGACTTGTCTGCTTCCAGAAAACACATTAACTATCCTCAGCCAATCCTTCATCCTCTGATCAGAGGCACATGTGTATTTTCTGCTCTAGTCCCGCTCATTAAGGCCATCTCTATATTTTCTTTCTCCTTTTTCCCAAATGTTGTGAAATGTAGTCTTTGTAAACTTCTGTCCAATTAGAGTATAAAAATACAAGGAGTGACATATGAATTCTGCTTTTAAAGAAAGCAGCACCTTGAAATGCCAGTCACTTTTCTCTGCACAGTTGCTATGAGAATATCAAACATCTTCCCCCAAGTCCATTCTCCTGGCCAAGGCATCACATTTAATGAGGTGCACTGTTTGTTTGTTAAAACTCAGCAGTGCTAAACACGCTTTTATTTTTCTAATAAAGCCCTGACAAGTTGTTGAATGATATAGCCAAAGGTGAGAGAACCTGGGCAGAAGAGAGGAGAAAATAAGGGGAAGCTGTCTTTTCTGCTAACATTTTGCCTCCTTAGTACACAGTGCTACTCATTAATATGATTCTCTCTAAATTCCAGCTGTCACAGAACCATCAGTGTCTTTGAGCTGAATATGAATTTCCCCTCTAAACCACTCACTCATCTCAACTCCATGTACTGTTCATGTCACTAAACGGCTGCATAAAACAGCTTCTTTAATACTTGTGAATTAAGTGCTACATGTGGAGAAGTATTTCCACAGAGAAGATCTGAAGTTTGTTACCTTAGCAACAAAAGCATGTTAATTTAATATGTATGTGTGTTTAAATTCACTTATTTCTTCGGAGGTTTTACAGGAACGAAAATATACGGAGAGATATTCCCAGTTTCTGAACCTGAGATTTTAGATTACATGAATAAAAGTCAGGGTAGTTAATAATGTCATGAGCAAGTCACATCATTGCTATTCACCTCCAGCTCACCTAAGCAGAATCCTCTCAAACTGAGGCAACCAGAAGTTGATATAATTCCCAGCCAGCACAAATGGGGTTTGTCCTTTATTGTGATTTCTAATTTATCTGTTTCAGGTGAGGGTAGTTCTGTGCTGGACCAATTTGCCACAAGTTGTACTCATTAGTTGTCCACAAAATGCACTAAAAAGCTGCTTCCAACTGTACTGTACTCCAGAACCTATAAAAAGAATTTAATTAAAAAATTATGTAAATTAATACTTCTATTTTGGAATTGAATTAAGAATAAATGAAATATAGTAAGGGCTTTAAGTCTTTCACAGCTCCCCTAGCATGCCTGGGAGATCATTCAATCCAACAACATAACTCAGCTCAGCCTACAGATTATCTAAGGATTCCTTCTAGAGGAGAAATCCTCATATCATAGAATCATAGAATCATTTAGGTTGGAAAAGACCCTTGGGATCATCGAGTCCAACCACCTACCCCACTCTACAAAGTTCTCCCCTACACCATATCCCCCAACACCACATCTAAACGACTCTTAAACACATCCAAGGATGGTGACTCAACCACCTCCCTGGGCAGCCTATTCCAATGCCCGATCACTCTTTCTGTGAAAAATTCTTTCCTAATGTTCAGTTTAAACCTACCCTGTTGTAGCTTGAAGCCATTTCCTCTTGTTCTATCACAAATTACCTGGGAGAATAGATCAGCACCAACCTCTCTACAATGTCCTTTCAAGTATATATCAATAGTTTACCATATCTTAAATCAGATCTTAATTATCTTAATCCGATCTTAACTATCTTAAACCATATCTTAAATCAGAACTCACCCAGTATTTTAAGACATGGAATAATACAGCATATTTTAGCAGAAATGCATCTGTTTCAAAAAAAGTCAAATAAAGGATGTTGATCTTTTGTTTGCAACCCTGGTCAGAGCAAACTATTCCTTCTCTATTCCATATTTTTCATTAAGAATTTGGTATATTACTTTTTAATGTACAGATGTACCAGGACAATCAGACCCGCTGCAGATATCTTAATAAACATCTGTTATCACTCAGAGAGAAGAAGATGTGACACTGAAAGCATCAGAAACATGTTGTCACCCGCAGCCCACACCAAGTCAAATACAGATGAGCCCCAAGGCCCATTTCTGCAAAACACAACTGTCTGGCCTTTGCCTAGCTCTGTTGGGAAAATGTCCCTGGGCTGTGAGAGAGTACATAAACTCAGCCACAGAAAAGAAAGGCAAAGACAAGAAAGGCAAAGGCAAGGCAAGGAAAAGAACCAAAAAAAAAAAAAATGACAAGAAATTTTTGACATAATAGCAGTAAGTAAAGTGAGAAATAATCATGTGAAATGGCATAAAACTGTAAGAAAGCAACAACATTTCAGAGAATGATATTCACCAGGTGAACATGTTGAACAGGGAACGAGATTCATACCCCTCACCTTACTGCCCACTTTCTGGCCAACACAGACTCCTTGAGTGCCCATAGAGGAGTGAGCATTTTAATGCTCAGCTTAGTGATATGCTAGTCCTATCTCCTACAGTGCATATCACCCAATACATAGCTGTTGGGTCATTGAGGAGACCCCCGCTCACAGGTCTCTGCACATGCAGAAGATGCCCAAACAGAAATGATCCAGCAGTGGGAAAGTCAGGCTGAGGGATCCTGTGGTAAACACTGCATGCCAACTGTGGGGAGGGTAGAAGTCCCCCAGCATTACTGGACTCTTCCTGTTCTGATTGTTACACCTTTGATATCTTGGTCCAAGAATGTTTTATGCAAGTATATGGTACTGTTATGAACTGTCCAGTGAACTTTCAGAGAAAAAAAATATTCTCAGACCAGACACCACTCCACAAACATTAGAAACGGTACAACTAGGACCATGACATTTGCTATGCTGGCTTTGTTGCAACTGGCATTTGAAGTCTTGGCCTCATCTGAGCCCACGGTGCTATTGTCGCTGAGTTATCAGAGTGGGATTCCACCTAGAAAACTTTCATATGCTGTAATTAGCATCATACAAAACTGATACCGGGTGATATTTTTTTTTTTAATTATTATTTTTTATTTTGCTCCCAAGAGATGCTTCATTATCTTCACGGAAAGATTGTTCCTTTATTGGTTTCAGGCAGCAATGAAAAGAAAGAACTTTAGTACTTTGGTGTGGGCACAGGAACAAAGGATGATAAAACCAGAACACAGGCAAAAGGCAACAATGCTCTAGTGAGTGTCTCCAAGCCATTTAATTACATTTTACACTGGCTTGCAATCACCTAATCCCAGTGATGACTTGAAGCATCTGAAACAATGGAACAGAATTTGGTGCTGTGTGCATTTTTTTCCACTTTGAAGAGGGGACCAAAATGGTCTCAGCATGGGCAGCCAAGAGGAATGTAGACTTCTGGCTTGAGCTAACTGGCAGAGAAAGCAGTGGGGCTCTGGCAGGACACGCCTTCTATTGGTCTGTAAACCATCAGCTGAAAACAGCAAGGTGGCATCATGCTTCCTAACTCACTTAACTGTGGCAGACAACAGAGAAAAAGGAAGTGTCACTGCTTAACAGCAGTATTTCAGTCCATGAACGATGGATTATGCCACTCGGCAGGACCATGGTCCCCTCCTCCCCACTCAAGGAGACAAGCACACATAGACAAGCAAACGCATGAACTGTAGTCTAGCTTTCATGAGGCTGAATACTAAAGCAATGCCTCAAAATATGGTCCTTGTCTTTTCTTTCCCAAAAATATTAGATGGTGCTTGGATTTTTGACTTCGGTTTGTTGAGGTCTGTTGAGTGTGGGGGTAAGTTTGGATGTGTTATCAAAGTTTATGTGATGTGAAGAAAAAAACAACAAAATCCAGCTGTATAGAGCAGTTGGATGCACAGCACAGATGTACACAGCTGGAGTTTCTTACTCCATCTTGTGGGAGGGAAGGCACTGGGATCAGAAGGAGCAGAGCAGGCTTACAGCTACTGCTCAGTTCTAAGATCTCGTGCCCTCCTTTTCACGGGGGCACAGGCCAAACCTACAGTTACCCCCCTGTGCAGCTACTGGCCTCAGAAACTGTCCCAGAAAGCTATACCGTCACTTTGATTAAAGGTGACAAAGCCAGCAAAATGCAGAGCAAAGTAACAGCTCTTTTTCAGTTCCAACAAGAAACAGTAGCATCAGCAAGTTCTTAATGCCCCATTGACTTTGCTTCTGCATGATAGCAATACAGATGGTACAGTGAAAAACTAGCAGCGAGGAGAGCTACATAAAATGTAGAATTTCAGGGCAATTTTGCAGAGTGCCATCCTGTTGAAACACATCTGTTCAGCAACAGAGACAAGCTGTGCTAGTTGCAGATTAATCTAAAAGAAGTCTTAAGAAGGTACACTACAGTCTGCGCTAGCACAAGTCGGGGGTTAAAACCAACAGAACAAACTAGCAGCAAGTTTTTGACTTTGGACTAACTTTGACTTACATTAGAAAGGGTAAAACAGAACAAGAAGCCTAAACTGCCTAATGGAGTGCGTCTGAAAGCAAGTTCAGCCATAAAGCATTAGTCTAGTCATGGATTATATAGGGGTCTATTACACTGATTTAATACCTGTTAGTATTCTGCAACACTTCCTCTATAACACTTAAAAGAGTTGCTTAGCCTCACAAACATTTACTAATGAGCCATATCCTGCCGTTTATTTGTATGCTGAATTTCTTTAAAAAGTTCACAGATTTTTGCACCTGAAACTGTGGCATGTTTATGACTCTGAATGTTATGTTAGGAAAGGAACGTAACGGTGAATATCTCCCCTTCCAGAAGGAAGAACGTAACAGACTACAGATGAGTCTAGCAAAGAGCAGCACCTACACACTGCTGCCACTGGTGATCACAAACAAATATTGCAGTTCTCTGCCCTCTATGTATGGGGAACAGTATGTTAATATCCCTGTTCAGCAGGGAACTTTGCAGTCCTGCCCTGTAACTCCTGTGCTGACTGCAGAGCTGGGCAGATCTGCAGGGAATTCATAGGAATATCCAGGTATGTGGCCAGTCACAGCTGAGTTCAAGAATTGTAAAACGTCAATGGTGAGAGAAAGCTCAAGCGCTTTCGCTGGGGCAGGGCCCATTGCTTTGTTGGGGTTTGTCTTAATTTTTTGGATCAAAGAAATGATGAAGAAAAAAAAATAAAAATTTTAGATAAAACTCTATACAAAAAAAAAAAATCCAACTAGGCAAATCAGAGAGCGACATTTCTGATCTCCTACCATAAATTAAAAACCAGTTAGAAGCTATAAAATTAATAAGAACAAGGCATTGCTTCTCATCGCAAGAGGAAGGGTTTGGTGGAGTGTTTTAGTATAACACTAACAGTAATCACAACGGTAGTGTAAAAGTGTTTAATTAACAGTAAATTAATGTCATATAGTGTATTTATTAGTGATCAAGAGAAAGGGAAAAACAATGATATGTGAAATCTGTACTTGGTTGAAAATCATTTAGCACAGCGGGGGCCAAAGGAGGGAGCAGAAGGGCTCCTGCTTCAGCTCCGAACAACAAAATGTAACACACAGGAAATGCACAGTAATCTATACAGAGAGGAATTATGTTAAGTACCAGAATGAGGTCAAACAGACTAAAACGATATTGAGAAGACTAAAGCATCCTTGTGAAGAGCCAGTGAACCACATCTTCCCAGATGGCATTGGTAGTTAAAAATGTTAACAGAGTACTAGGTTGTGGGGGTAATATATACCTATATATGCACACCTACAGATAATATAGAAGTATTTTATGCCATTATTTAAACCCAAATCTGGAAATTTGAAACACATTTATTTTAATATGCAGTTCACTACTGCAATTTTAAAAAGGTAGTTGAATTTGTAGGACAAAGGCAGCATTTGCCTACTTAAGATTAAAAACAACAACCAAACAAACAAGCAAAACAAAGTTTCAGAGCTTCAGACATGGCTATCACTTAGGACTGGAAAAAAACCCTTTAAAATACGTATTTAATTAAAAATTGTCCAGACAGGATTTCTTGCGCTTCCTTCTAAAGGATCTGGTTGCTCACAGAATACAAGAGCAGAGTGACAGGTTTCCCCTGGAGTGATGTCTGCTCTTTTTGCCTGTGCTCCTGAACTGGGTAATTGGGAATTGACATAAAATTCTCAGACGTTAACGACAAAGAAAGATAGTGTATACGCTACTGCTTTTTCTTAGAGATTAATATAATCAGTTATCGTCTTGGGCAAACCTTTTTGTATTTGACTCTTATTCCCAGATGTTTCCAGAACCAGAATAAACATAGTGGTCCTGTACTGGACAATACCCTGCCCCTAAAAAATGTTCCCCACCACAGTGCAGTACAAAAGAAGGACAGCTCAGCTCCCCCACAGCCGCTACGTTTTCACTAAGGAATTTTTCCCAGTCATCATTTTCAAAGATACCAGGAGAATACAGATGCTAATTTATAGACTGTAATAACTTGCATGATATTTCTTAACCTTCTAATTTAACAACCAGTTGACTTTTACATTTTTAAAAAACTTTTTTAGAACACATTCTCATTTTCTAACAAAAAATGCAAGTGAAAATTTAGGCGAAAAATCATCTAGGTAATTCCAGAAGAAAAAAATATCATATATATAGAAAAAAATGCTATTAGTTGCTAGGTGACAACATTTTTACCTGTTCTGTCAGAGTATTTGCAAAATACTTGCAGACAAGAACATGAATGTTTCAGGGTCTCATCAATTGTATATCAGGTGAATATATGCAAAAAGAAAGAAAACCACACTTGAGAAGCAAGCCAATGCTGCAAACACCAGCAAGAACAAGCTAAATAATTTAGGAGGACCTATTAAAGTTAGAAATGCAGATGGAAGATTATGAAATGAGATTAAATTGATTAGCATGTCATGCATATTGTGGGAGAATAATCAAAAGGAAGGATAAAACTGCTAGATAGCCATAACCCCCACAGATAAAGTGCTCTGGTAGAGTTTGCAGTGCGAGATGAGAGCAGAAGAATACAATTTCAGATTTCATACATAAGCATACATCGTTATGAAGTTGGATGCCAGCAGTTTTCCACTGCAGAGGCAGTTAAAATACAGGGCAGACTTGTAGGAACTACATCACTTGAAACAAAAAAGCAGCTGGAGGAATCCCGGAAAAGAGCAGATAAATGAGACCATGGATACCAAGACAGATTTATGCAAATAATTAAAATCAATATATATACCTTGATTAGGGAATTACTGAAGTAAGACACAGTGAAATGCCAACATATTAAAGCAAGAGAGATATACAGAAATCAAAGTTTCATGAAATTCTATTCTTCCAGAGGATTCTCTTAACTCTGAAAGCCAACGCAAATTATTTTGACATGTAAAAATCATCTAAAATGCCCACATATTTCTATCAATGTACATCAAAATTAAATATTAAATGAATATTAAAACAATTTTTGCTTTGATGAATTATTTACAAAGCCAATCACCTCAAAGTTATATTCAATATAGTCATACAGACCCAAAAAGGGGGAACTGAAAAACAAGGAGAGAAATTTTCGTACGAAATGTGAAACGTGCTGTGAGAATTACTCTCCAGACCCTAATCTCACTTTGTGAACACCGCTACCACATTACTCAAAACTCATAGTACAGAAACCAACATCAGTGTAACGCCCCATCATGGTGGGGACCAAATGGCACGACTTCCCTGACATGCAAGGAGGCTCCATGAGAGCCAGAGCCTGGAGCACATGCTGGCAGCTCACCTGCCTGTTGTACCTGCCTGCAGAGGAGAAATCACCTGAGGGGGTGGTAGTTCCCTTTAGCTTTAAAAATATAGATACTAGAAAGCATATATTGAATAATTGGCCCTTTTAAATAATTTAGGTCAATTATGGTAGCATTCTTCACCTATCAGTATGCGTTGCATACTTGGCGGCTACAGGAAAATAATTGGATTCTCTTGGATCTCCACAGTGTGCAAAAATCAGACAAATCATAAACCAGGTATTCAGTCTCATTTAAAACAGTACAGTACATTTGTGTCTAATTGCTTTCTTAATCACCTTTGTTCTGTACAGAGCATCTTTTTTAGTCATTCTTTTCCCCTATACATAAGAACCCCCATATAATTATGCTGTTTTAACATACTATTTTGGATTAAGGAAGCTCCTCCTCTGCTCTTAGTGACAATTGTTTTACTCTGTACAAGCAATTGGTTAATTTTTCCCAACAACGGAGCTGTCATCCATTATGACATCAAAAACAGTGTTTGATTAGTTAAATGGTGAACATTTTCAGAAATTACTAGGTGATGGTTATCTACCTTTTGTGATACCATGTTTTTAAAGAATTTGTCTCCATATATCATGTCTGAGAATAAGCCTAAATCTTAGTAAAATAATAGATACTACATCAAGTTTCTTTACTTGACACAAAGCTCAGATCTGTTTATTTTCACTGCCACTTGCCATCTATGAAAATGACTCCCATTGAAATGTCTGTCCTTTTCTTCCTCCATACTTACATAATTTTTTAACTCTGTAGCTCTCTTAATGCTCACAGAACCTTATCTGTTTATGGCTACACAATGGCCGAGGCAAAATGGTTTTGATGGTCTTATAGTGAATATATCTGCAAATGATTAGCATGGTGGCCAGAATAAGAAATCCCTCTGGCAGCATCAGCAATGGAAGAAATGGATAAATAGGTGATGCCCAAGCTTCTCCTGTCTTTGGAGTTTGTTCATGCTGTAAAGTCTGTGTGCAGAGTATTAAAAACGGCGGATGGTGCATTGCTACAGAGTGCAATACTCTGCAGTTGGAGATTCTACTCTCTCTGAAGTGGTTTCATAGGGAAAAAAAAAAAGATGGAAACATTAAAAATAAAAAAGAATGCATTTACCACTTAGAGCAGAAATTACCAAAACTGCAAGATGTATAGAATGGCAAATTGTGAGGCCTATTTTCCCATGGCTTATGAAATTTTGATCTCTATAAAATGCACTTCGATTGTGTATTTCATTGAGAAGAAGGATATCTTCATTCTTTCATTTAAATATCATTGAATCAAAATACACTGTTTTCAGTCTATGAGTTGTGACTCCAGGGAATTTAAAACTAGCAATAATTCATGGCTAAATACTATTGGTCCAGATGAAAACAAGTAGACCGAGTGCCACTTTTTCATGGGAACAAACTCACAAGTCTTGCTTTATGGTTCATCTAGATGGAAATATTTCTTCCTTGATGTAGAATACTAATATAACAGCAATGGGACATTTAATGCTGATCTCTGCAGAATATGAAATCTTAATATTCAAAGAACTGAGACGTTATTTCAACAAACTTTAACTCTGATCTAATCTATTCAATGATGAGTTCAAACTCAATCTGAGAAGAGATGGAGCTGCAATAGGAACTGTTTGTTCCAACATCTGTGTTGCTGTTCCAAGACTTCATAGTAAACAAATATGCACAGTAAAATCGCTTCATGTCTGAGTAATTATTTCAGCTTTTTTTTTTTTAATGAATTGAGCATAAGAGTGTCTGTCTGGGTCTGCCAAACTAATCATCAATTATAAAATTCATAAATGAAACAGAAAATATTTTCATTAATTGCAAAATAAATGTACTGAATATCAGCCAAGCTCAAAGTAACAGGAGTGCATTTGGTTTTAAGTTCTTAAAGAGATAAAATAAGTGAATTTTATTGTTCTTAGGTGTTCTTTATCTTTATGTTTAAACACCTCCTCAGTATTTTTCCACGTGCAGGAATTATGATGACACCTATACCATTTTTTTTAATGAGCATGAGCATTTTACATCTCTCAGGAGTTTCATTTGGAACATCTGTGGTATTCTACTTCATCTCCCAGGAAATCCTTACACTTCCCTTATCTTTTTTGCATCTTAACAATATTTTTTTCTTATTGGCCTCAAAGACCACAATCTTGATATCTCCTGGGCAGAGCACTGTTGTATACAAACCACCCTCATGTCTCATCTCACTCCATTAGCCAGAAAATAAAATTCCCAATGGCTTCCCTGCAGCTGAAAACATTCCTAGCTAGAACCTCCATTTTCAAAAGGAAAGTATGAAAAGTAACTGCAACAATCCCAGAGCAATAATCTTTCCTGTCATTAAGCTAATTTCTTCTCTCTGAGCCAACTAGCTCCCAGTCTACCACTGACCCCCACTCTGCTGCAGTTTTAGGTTTCACTGTCACTGCCTCTGGTTATGCACTTCCAACCCATCACTTGATCCAGAGCAGCACAGCATGTGAAAGCTTTAATCGGAAGAAGGAGGCACCTGGACTCCAGTAACACACCACTTGTTTCTATTTTACAGGGTTACTAAACTGCTTAGCTTTCACTCAGAAGAGAGGCCATTGAGCAGAAATCAAAGAAGGCAGCTGACCTCGTCACCAACAATCTGAGTCCCCTTCCCAAGGAAATTGGGGTCAGCATCCTGCATATCCCTGAGTAAGCAGGAGCCAATGGTGAGGACCTCCTCTTGGTTCCTAGCTCATTAGCAAACCAAATCACTCACAAGTGTCCACTGAAGTTGGTTCGTAGTTTTCTTTCACCTCTTTCAAAATCCCAAGATAAGCAAAATAAATCTCTCACCCAGTTACATATTTCTGACAGGAACAAACTGCAGAGACTTAGAGAAAACAAGAAATGAACAGGGAATAGCACTGTGAAGTTTTCCCCACTGTATACTCCCACCTTCTGGCAAAATGCAATTCAGAGACTTCCTAAACCAGAGTTTGTATCTGTATCTTTATTTTTAATGATTCATTATTTTCGTGAATATATCTCTGAGCCTTTTTAAGCTTTCAGGGTCCACATCATACTGTAGCAATGCAAGAATGGCAATGCTTCTGCCTGGCAACAGTTTTATTTCTTGCATGTTTTATAAAACCATGTGCGATCATTTCAGCTGCTGCCCTACAGGTCTCATCCTGTGAAAAATAACAAACAGTCATTCTTACTCACTTTCTGTATGATATCTGTGATTTTATGTGTTTCTATTTGTTCAACCTCCCTTTATCTAGCAACTGGTCTGTGCTTTTTATCCTCCTCAACAACCTTCTGTACCTGAATAAGACCGAAGATAACACAGTATTCAAACCATGAATACACAGTGGATTTTAGAGTGACATAGTGATATTTTCTGATTTGCTCACTGGAGTCTTCCTACTAATTGTTTAATATACCATATGCCTTTTTGACCGCTGCTGAACATTAATTTGACATTTCTTTGAACTATCCACAAAAATGCAGAGATATTTTCCCTGAATGGTAATAGCTAATTTATAGCCCATTTTTCTGTAAGTTTAGTTAGGGCTGATTCCCTCCCTTCTCCCCCTTCCTCCCATTACTTGGCACAAATCAACACTGAATTTCATCTGCAAGTGTATTACAGATCTTTCAGCCTCATTAGATCCTCTTGCAACTCTTCATGGCCAACCTTCGTGTTTACAAACCAAAATAATTTCATGCTGACTGTAGATGCTTTCTTTCTCTCATCATTGCTTTTCCTGATTCTTTTCAGTCTTTTATCCTAGCCTAAATGTTTTAGATAAGCTTCAGAATTATAGCTCTGTCATTCTGAGCTTTTCTCCACCTATACCAAGACCTATAAGTAGCAGAACGGGGTATGTCAGAAATATGTAAAATAAAAAGGAAGATTTGGAAGGAAGAGTGAACAGAACCATTGTGTCTGAGACTCCTTTTACCTGAGATTCTACCTGAGACTATTTTCAAATCAAATGTATCTGATTTCTCTTCTCTCTTTGCATTTGGTGATCCCAAGTATGTCTACCAAAATCAAAACTGATGATAAATGTGATAAAACAGAGAGAAAGTATCTATCCATAGTAAATTCACTGCCACTGCAATGTCAGCTCCATCCCAACCAAAATCTGAGATTAAAGAGAAGGGGGGAGAATCAATGCAAATTGCTGCAGACAACAGTAAGTTTAGTCACCAGAGGCAATGCTGGTCAGGAGCCCAACAACTCCTTTTGCTACCTAGCAAAAATGTTGCCATGTAAGTTTTTAATTAAGACTACTAAACTATTTTTCTCTTTTATTTATAGCTCCAGGTACATTGCTCAGCATGTGGCAACATTCCTGTGAAAATAAAGGAATATTTCTTTGGTTTCTTTGGGTTTGTTCCCTTTAAGTGGTACATCATTTACTATTCCACCGTAACTCCATTCCCTCTGTGTATCCTTTTTATAAAACACACTTTATTTAAATGATGATATAACATTCCCATTCTCCTCTGGAAACCTGCTTCGTTTAATATAGAATGATCTAATGTTTAGCAAAGAAACAATATTCACTGGGTGATGGTTTTTTTTCTTATTCCTCCAAAACAATACTTCATATTTTTTGCTTTCCCCTTATAGATATTTCTGTAGCATTGAATACCATAATCTGTGAGCATTTCATGAGCCATAATGAGTTCTAGCATCATCCTGGGAGACAGTGCAGACTTCAGACTGCCTCATCAACCAATCCCTTTCAGGCTCCTAACAAAGTGAACAAGACTGTGAAAAATAAGGTAATTAGATAACAGTGGTACAGTATTGTGTAGCACATTGAAAAAAAAAAAAAAAGAAAAAAGGGAAAGAAAAACAATAATATTCAGCTCTTTGGTGTTCCGCAGTGAAGTGTATAGTATTTTCAATGCATAAGACAGGTACTGTCATGTTCTCAATACACACCCCTCGAAATTTTCCAGTCTTCACCAGTCAGAGCAGATACTCACATTAAAATCCACTAATTTGATTCATTAAGTGCCATTAAAAACTCAGAGGATTCTGGACCATTCATAACCTCAGCACTTACAGAAATCTTGTAACTGAGAAATTCTTACATTTCACTGAAAAACTCAGTCGTACCAGAGAGGATTTAAACTGCTGACACACCAGAGTTATTTGGAAATTCTCATTTTTAGGGTTCGTTTTAATATTTTTGAACTTGACTTAGAGCAAAAATGCTTGACTCCAGTGTGAGTTTACAGGTGAACTATATAAACTTGAGGGCAAGTCACTACAAGTAATGTCTTACTCACTTGTCTCATTTCTGAGTAACTCTTTCCCTGACCTATTTTGATAGATGTATCAGTAAAGATTTCACTCTCTGTTACTGCCTCTCTTTGGGAATGCAAGTCTGACGGTATAGCTTATATGTATTTTCCAGGGTTTCAAAGCTTATTTCCTGCTTAAAAAAAATGAACAAACAAATAAAACTTCTTATTTCTTATTGTTCCCTGCCTTTTAAATCTTATTCTCTGGTTATTTCTTCTGGCGCTTCATCCCCTCATGCCCTCATCTGTGAAAAAAAGGGCTCAAATCATACAGTTATAGCCTGTAGGTCTCATTCAAGACTCAAACAAGTATTTATGTATATAAGACAGATATAAATAGGTCATCTAAAACAAAGCTTCTACTTGTATTACCTGTGAAAGCACTAGACTGTACAGCAGTTTTGTCAATGTAAATAATAGTGCAGTGTCAGTCCAAGTAACACAGTACAAATAACAGTAGTCAGTTCATAAAAGATGTGGAAAAAGGTCTGTTCCAAACCCTGAACCCACCTGAGCAGTAGTCTGGATCAGACGCACAAATATAATCAGATCTGTGCTTCTCTCGGTTACATCTCCCAGTCCCTGTTAGCTGCTTCTAACTATGTAAAAGTCACTTAATTCTCCCACTCATCATCACTTACAGGAGTGTTTGCTGCTTTTCTGAGAGCATTCCTAGTGAGACTATTTGTTAAGTAAGAGATGTCCCCTGCTTCAGTCACATACAAATCTTCTGGTTGAGTATGGGAAATAAAAACCTTGCTGCTTACAGATGGCAGGAGAGAAAAGATTCCTTTCTGCCCCACCTCTGCAGTGATTCACAAAGTCCCAGGAACCCTCAGCTAGAGATTGCCTTAGCAACCACATGTTGTCGGAAAGAAACCCAAAATAATCTGTGTAGTCTTCCTGCAAATATAACTGAGATCTTGTGAAGTCTATCAGTAGAAGTAAAACAGGACCTCTTTTGATATACTTATTTTCTAAGAAGAATTTCTGCTTTGCCTAGCAGCAGAGGACTCCACATAGAGTTTGGACAGTCATTAGTTTGTTATCAGCATAGGAAAGATAGGCTAGAAAGGTGTCACCTTTCAGGTGTCACCCCAAAAGAGACTCCTCCTGCCAAAGCAGAGCAGGTTGTTTCCCAGGTTTGTTATGAACAAGGGAAGAGACAGATCAGCCAGCCAGGTGCAAGTCTGCAGTTCAGTACAACTTTACAGTAAACACAAACAGGTGGGTTTTGGTTACACCTGTAGAAGGGTCAATTCTTTTTCTCCAGTTCCTGTCTTTGACCCTCTGTCTTGTGAGGTCTGCCTCCCTTTGCTATGGACAACTCTGTGGTAAGCTGTCAGTATGCTCCAGGGTTTCTGGTACAGTTTTAAAAGTATGATACTGCTTTTCTTGAGTAGTCAGAAGAAGCTGAAGAGATAAAGATTAATTTGGAAAGGAAGCAGCTGATTGCTTACTGGCTATTCAGCATCTGCTACATCAACTCAAAAATACTCACATGATACGTGTGCAGGAACATCCTACTAACACTCATTTGAATTCAGAACGCTTATCTCACTTTTCCTCTCCTTCCCCACCTCTATTTAGCTCCACACTAAAAGGTACGAGGCAGTCTCATGTAATTATTTGCCATGTTATAAAAATTGTCCTAACCAGCATTTTCAAAAATGGGGAGCTCAAAGCGTACGTCCCAAATTAAACCTTTAGGTATTTGAACAGGATACCTCTAGGGTCAGGTTTTTGTTTTGGTTTTGGTTTTTCTTAATAGCCTAGATAACAACATAAAAAACCTAAAGCATACAATTCAAACATGCTAATGAACTGTGTTTTTCCTCTATCTCTGCAAAGCCAACAGTGTAAAATCCCTGAAATTGCACTAAAGTTAAATTCAGAGAACAGAGGGATGCTGATCCTTCTGAACATTAGCATACACAGTAATAACTCTCTTTAATAGAGTATTATAATTTTTATTTTAAAAATGGATCCCTGTCTAGACAAGTACTAAATCTCTGAAGCAGTAGCTAGTAATGTGTAAAGAGTAAATTGTGTAGCTCAGCTTTGAGACTGGCCATTTTCCTGCTTTATTGAAATACTGTGAAGCAGAGAGATACACAGTAAATGTAAAATGCTGTAGTAGAAGGAAAGACTCTGATAGCCTTATTGATTCCCTGTTTTTTCTGATCCTTTTATTATCCACTGTTGAGCAGGCTAGTCAAAGGTGCTTAAAATTGCGGCAGGCTCCATAATACTATAGATTTTTAAAGTTTACACTATAACTGCAAAACCAATTTGGTTCTCCCTCCCTGTACCACCTGCTTTTCCCCCTCTTTCTTCCTTAGAGCACAATTGCTAGCATCATATCTTCAATATTCTGCACTACAGAAATGAAGCTGATTCCAGCTGGTATATTTTGGGAGCATTAATGAACAATACAGTAGTTCTGTCTCATGGATTGAATTCAGGTCTATCAAGTCCAGCAAACAAGCTCTAATGACTCTTAATATGCACTGCATCCGGTTTGGGGTGCCTCATGAAGAAGAGGTAGGGAAAAAGTCAGTTGCTACAGGAGGGATGAAGAGGCAGTGCTGTTAGAGCAAGCCCAGTGCTGCCAGGCACTGCATCGTGTCAGTATTGCAGGACCATCTTGGTAGGAAACAAAATTTCTACGTGCCCTCCAGCATAGTCCTTGCCCTCATAACACTGTAACATGTGTACAAAAAAGTGTCACTCTTTCCATGATCTTGGAGCTAAATTACTACTTAAGGGTCATCTCTATCTCTGCCAGATTTAATGTAATATTTAAAGGTCTCTCAAAGTGCTCCCACACCTGGGCACAGGCAGTCTGTGAGGCTGAGTTTGCTTAGACCTGGGCTACAGAGTAAAAATGATGATAAATCTTCCCACATCTTTGTATTTCTCTGGAAACCTGAGAGAAAATAAAGATTACAAAGAGAAGCTGATTTTGTTTCTTCTTGTACCTCATCAACAGAATTGCTTTTTAAGTTCAAGTGAGGTAAACTCAGATAAAATCACTGAAATAACTGAGATGACTCTAAGGGTCAAAGCTGGTATGTGAAACCTTTGTTCATGTCACTAATCCCTAAGTTGTAGATAACTGACCTTGTGGAAAGCAGCATGATGGAGAGAAGGTGAATTTTGGTGAAAACCCAGTCAAACTCATTGTTTCTGTGAAAGTCAAGCACATTTGACGAGGAAACCACAAACATTTCACGAGCTCAGGAATGTAATGCATTTCTGTACAGTATATTTGTTCAAACTAGAAATCTCTTAGACCTTAGATTGATTTGACGGAGGGATTTTCTACTTTCAGAAAACATGCTTAACGAAATATGTCTGTATTCTGATGGTGTTGTGGAGCTCTCACTATTTATGGACTTTCTGTGTACAATTCAAACATTCTTGTTTGTATGAAAACTTATTAGGAAAACAGCTTATCTTTGAACAGCCTGTGTGTATATAACCTCCAAACCAGAGCTATTGGGCAACACACTCCCATCCAGCTGTCGAATTCTCACAGCTGCTTGTGCCATTATTAACACAGAGGCTACCACCATAAAAGGTAACTTTCCCAGAAAAGCAAGGATCAGCTTCACTCACTTCAGGGAAAATTTGAAAAGTCACTGAACAAGTCAAGGTGGTTTGAGCTAATGCTATTAGGAAGGCTTAGGAGGAGGTTAGAAAATTAAATACTCTCAAGAAGAGGTGAAAGGAGAGGATGTCAGTCTGTAAAATTACTTCTCTTTGACTATGTCTTATATCGGCCTGATGTTAAGTAACAGTCAAGAAGCTCATGCAGCCAACTTTGCACCAAAGTGGGTTTCAAATAAACCACCACCCTCTGCAGCTGAACTGTGGGGCAGTAACCACCTGCTGAGGGGCAGCAGGAAAAACAGAGGGAATGCTTTTATCTCAGGTCATTACAGCAATTTCTCTACAGTGACTGTGCATTTTAATGACTATTCTTTGACAAACAGCAATTAGTATGCTGAAGAGCTTGACAGACACCTAAAGAACTAGCATTTTTCTTATCTGTCTGAAGGAAAGGATGAAGTGATGAGTGAGTTGAAATCTCCCAGACAAGATAGAGAGGCAAAGGTGAAAAAGAAGTAATTTTGAAAGGCACCAGGGAATTAAAAAAGACACCACAGATGTGAATCTCTGAAAGGCAGGAAGGAAACATTATACAAGAAGAGAAAAGTAACTTCAGATGGGCTTTACTAAAGAAAAAAAGAAGACAAGCAGAGGTCAAGAAAGATGCACGTGCCCATGATCCAGGAGCTGCCTCCAAAAGGCTCATACACCCTACCCAAAGGATGCCACTAACCAGTATAGGCAGTAGTGAAGGGAAAATAAATGTGTGTGGGCTTTGCTTTGTACACAGCTCTGTCTCAGACAAAGCAAGGGGCAGCAGTGTTTTCAAAACCACATACAAGTGCCTCTGTTCCTCTGTTTGCCTACATTAGAAACTACATATCTGTTATGTCGGCTTCCCAAACCTTCACTTTGGGATGAAAGAAAGCTCAGATGAAAGAAGTCCAGGAGGGCTCTGTTAATGCAGCAACAAGGTGGTTGTGCTGGGGTCTCCACTGCCAGGAGGTGGTGTCAGCGGTGTCACCACACTGCTGGCATCCTGCCCCCTCCTCACCCTTATTTTCTGTGTGATGCTTTCACTTTTGCAATTGTCCACTGTGCACATGCTTAGTGCTGGTTTAGTGCTTTCATCTGTATTTCAGCAAAGTACAGAAATACTTTCCCCAGAAAACACTGAGGACACCACATAGGAGCCTACATATGATGCTTTCTTGGCAATTCAGAGAGCCATCTGGGCCTTAAAAGCCTTCCTGGAAAATTTCTTTCCTGTGATCTTTTTTTTTAGTCTTTTTCTCTTTAAAGAAGATTTTCCTACTGTCCCTGGAGACCTCTGCTTTCTCCAGACTTTCCAGTATAAACAGACAACCCATCTTCTGCTACCTTCCTCTCAGTGAGGCACCTGGGACGTGTTAGCGAGCATGAGTTCTATGCTTTAGAAATCCCACAGGCCAATATTTTGAGAACTTTGGATGCAGCCAGAACTACATATAGACGTAGGAACTATGTCCATAATCATTTGTAGTAAAAATTTTTATTCTAAATGCTACGTCCTGCATTTGCAGTGCAGAAACTTATGCCTGAGTCCTGCAGGCACAAATGTATGTGCCCAGCTTTCCCTGGGTGGATTGTGCTTTACACTGCACATGCACTAGTGTTTAAGTTCAGACCAGGAGGACAAAGTAAATCCCGCAGGTGTCCCCCTTTCCCATGCTTTGGTTCATGTGGTGGAGAGGTTTTTGAGTCCTGATGGAGGTCCAGCTGCAGAGCTGGTTCCAGCTGCACCTTCATCTTTATGCATGGACACTTTGACATCCCTCTCACCAGCAAACCCTCCAGACTGCAACACAAGGAATTGTAATTCCAGTAGGAGTTTTGCTGGAATGAGGCTTGGATGGAGATGCACACCAGGAATGAGCTATGCTGTCTCCTGCCTGGTTTGTCTTGGTGAACAGCAGATTTCAAGTTCTGCCCTGGATTTCTTGGTTCTCAGGATATCAGTATTACTGTGCACAAATTCCCAGGTTAGGAAAAAGAAACTCAGCACTTAAGCACTTGCACTCTGTGCTCTGTTTCCTGTCACTTCCCATTCTGTGTCCTATTTGTCAGACCTGCCCACAGCTCTGCATTTTTCTTTAAGGCTGATTTTACAGCACGCTTTACAATACTGTAAAAATATTGTTACAGAAATATTACTGGGAGGAAAATAATTATGCAGCTAAAAAGCAGCACACATATGAAGAGTAATGTAAGGCTGTAACTGACAGCATTAATTATGCAGGATTTTTTATTTTTTTATTTTATTTTCTGTAGTGATAGATTTTATTTTTATCTTTTACTGTTTGAGCAGCAACTCTTTCAATTCCAAATTCTCATAAGGGAGACATCCTAATGTCCTTTTAGGTAGTTTTTAGTGCCATTAACAATACCATTAAACTTATTTGGGCTACTCATTGAATAAGATAAAACTGAGACTAATGTTACGTATCCCTATTTCAATTGGGCCAGGCCACACTTGTTCTTTCTTTTAATTTCTGTCTGGATCATACAGGCTAAGATATATAGGTAAAAATGAAAGTGGCAGCCTGTACCATCTTCCAGATATTCTGTCACACAAAAGGAATTTGGGTTTCATGCTATTTTCTTGAGGGCCATAACAAATTTCCATAACTGAGATGGTTTCTCAGTCTTTACAACTTGTTGGGCCTGTAATGCATGGCATTTAGGTGTAAAACTCACATTTACCTTGTGGAATTGCACTTAAGTGAGTCTCTTAAAGATCCAAGTCCAATTAAATGCTGAAGTGGCATCCACAATGTAAGAGTTAACACGGAACCAATTAACGGCAAACGAACAAAAACATAATCCAACTCTGGATACTACCTTTTATTTTAGAAAAAAAATAGCTAGGATGAACAAACGGATACAAAATTATTATTGATTTAGTTTCCCTCACACAATGTCAGCCTGAAACAACCCATCTATAAGGTGCTCTAAGGTTTGCAGCACTTCAACTCCCTTTCCTCCTAACTTGTGGTAGGATATCAACTTGAACTCTTTACACTGCTTAAAGCCAAAGCAGTTCTTTCAATTTATGTGGGTTTCACTCTAGTATTGCACAATTCAGTTAATAACCCAAGAGATCTCCAGTCTTCTTTTTTTCCCTCTCCAGTTTAACTGCACTGTCTGGACATTATAATCAAAATCCTGTACCACAGTTTGCCTTTGAGCTATTTGAAACGGTGAATGACTGAAAAGTACCAGGGCATGGAGTGCCACCACAGAAGAACTAACCTGGGAGCAATTCAGGCAGAATTTCTTTACAAGAAGGGCATTATGGAATAAATTGCTTGGGGCACTCAGGCAGCAAGGCAGGCAAGTACCGTAAGTCACCTCTGAAATATAAACTGGTCAATGGAAAGTGGGAGTAATGACAGGGTTTGACGTTGCTGGTTAGGTATGTCATTTAAGTCTGTGACAAATAGACATGCTGATGTGAAAGAGCACAACAGCAACTGGGGTAGCAGAGGGAAATGCTGGGATTGGCGAGAGGAGGAGGAAATAACAGTCCTCTTCTCAGTGTATTGCACCCAGCTGTGAAACAATCCTGTTTAAATACCGCCAGCAGCCAGCACTGCGGTCTCCAGATAAAGATAACCTGATTTTACATGCTTCTCTTGCAGGGGGTAGTTTTATGTTTCCTTGCTCGGTTCTTGTCTTATTGGAAAGTCAAGCTGGAAAGGGAGGTTGTAGGGTTGTTCTGTTTGCTGAGGTTTTTTGTGCCTTCTGTTTGTTTGTTTGGCTTTTTCTTTAGTAAGTTTGAAGGACATCAGCTCTTGCCCTTTCAGCTCAGTAATCGAATCCCAGAGCATGGCACGTTACTTTTCTGTCTGCATGGATATACCGTTTGGTCGTGGTCAGATATAGTTGTCACCTCAACAATTCAGCACCTCCTCAGATGAGTAATGAGTGGGTGTTAGGAAGAAATCAGGCTTTTTACTACATGTGGAGCTTGATCCAAAGGAGTCATCCACAGAAAGATATGGGCACAGAAAGAAAATAAAATATAATTGATATAGTATTTGAGGTGTGTTAAAATATTTGAGTGAGTTCAAAATTGTTAGAGGAATGTATGAAAATAGGACATGACAATATTTTTATGACACTATAAAAAAATAAACTGTTATATGAAATAGCATATAGATATACAGCATCTCCCTTAATTTCTCCAAATCCTAACAAAGCTCTTGCATCATTAGAAAAATCTTTTTTTTTTCCAAATATACGTCAGATTAACTGAAGTATTTTAATGTATTTTCCTTATATCTGGAAACAATGACAGCTTATTCCCTAGCTGATTCCCTTTCACCTGACCATTATAAAGGGACATGGAGTAAAAATTATTTCAAGTTCTGTTTGCTTATATAGCGATTTACCATACTAGCCCCAAGGAACCACTTGCAATATAGCAAGAACGTTTTTTAGTCTTTTTAGCTCTGGACTTGAAATTCCCCCAAAGTCTGTTTGCATCATTTGTTTGGATTTGTTCCTTTCAAAATATAACACGTCCTGGATACATCTATTTCAGATTTAAACTCTAGGCCAGCTTAAAACCCAAATAAGCTGTATTCAAGCTCTAACCAGGGTTTAGATCTTGATCTGAAAACAAGAGAAGACACCACGGAAGAAAATCCAAGTCCTGTTGTTTTAGTAACGGTGGATCCTTCTTCTTACCCTTTCACAACTTGGAGGCCCTTTGCTGCTTCCACCTTTTCCTGCCCAAGCCTCTTTTCCTGCTTTTTTAGTCCATCATCCAGGCAGCTCAATCCCACACTGCTCATTTCTAAGTATGGCTAAGAATGGCTTCCTTCATCCTCCTCGCTGCTCAGAGGTTTGTATCTTTGGATTCCCCTGGAGCTTTTCCACAGGCACATTCCTGTTACTGAAGAGTTCATCCAGCATTAGAGGTTTTCTCAGAGGTCACTGTCCTTTTAAGACTGCCACCATATAATACTTCTATCATCAGAAATACAGCACATAGACCTTAACTCATCATGTTGATAAAGCTCATCCTAGAGCCGACATTAATGAAAGAGAATTGGCATTAAAAGTGGTATTCTAAATTACCTTCTCTTCTCCCCACCCATGCACTCAGACAATTATTGTCAGTTTGGAGGAGGGGCAGAATTGCTGCCAAACAAGATTTTCATGCTAATAATTGTGATAAACAGCCTTAAGTGATGTCGTAGGACTTGAAATCCTTCATCTCTGCTTTCCCCACCTTTCCCTTTGCTGTCCCTGGGGTGCCCTGCTAAGTGCTGGCTGCTACATGAAGTGTAGCATTAGGATATCAAAGTTATGATGGAAATTCACCTCTCTGGGAATTAGAAGATTCCTCTTCATTTAGTTTTAGGATGTGAGCAATAAAACGGTGATGACCGAGTCTTACCTGTGAGGACCACACTGTACAGTGCACACAGCCTGGCAAAGGCATTTTTTGATAACCACTGAGTTATATCATAGATGCACGAGGAAATAAGCAGTCACAGCTCAAGGGCTAAAGAAACACGTTATAAATTGTTATAATTATTTGCTATGACAGTCAGCAGAGAACAGCTTAAACGCGGGAGGTATTTATGGGGCTGGGAAGAAAGCACACAGGCTGGAGCACACACTGCTCACTGAATGCTCCACCGGCTGGGAGAGAGGATAAGCAGACTTTGGAGGACCAGACTAAAGAGATTGCTCTTTCCTTCCTCTGAGATGAAAAGCTGCCACGTGGCCAGGCACTTTCTCCCTGTCATCCCACCATCATCACCTCCCTTTCTGCCCTGTGCACAGCTCGGAAACCCTCTTCCTTCCCCTCTCCCACTGTTTGTGTCAAGACATTCACAGAAGAGCTGGCAAACGTGGATCTGATCTCGACTTACCTCTGTTTCATTTCCTTTCTCCCCTAAAAGTATTGGTACTGCCAACACAACTTCTTCCTCCACTACATGTGCTAAAAAAATCGAAACGAAATGAGAGTTATCCCCATTGAAGATGGAGGAGCAGGTTTGGGGCAGGGATTCCCAGCTGCAAACTGGTGCTGAATTCAGATACCAGAGCAGACCCGGTCTGTGAACTAGGATATTCTTTTTTTCAGGAAGGTTTTCTGGGGTTTTTTTCAAAACAGTAACTTTAAAGAAAAAAAAATAATACCTTTTTTCCCTGCCAACTGATTAGTTTTTGAAGCTGGAACTTCTTCCAGGCTACAATCAGTTGCAACAAATTGTAACATTTTGGAAATGCCCTATTTCACGTTTTCTAAATTAATCCCTTCTTGAAAGCAATGTTTTTAAATGCAACTAAGTCTAAGCACGCAATTCAGAGTTTTTTAAGCATTAAAATTTTTGTTTTCACGAGACTAATTTATTTTTCCTTTGGATTTCTGGTTGAAAACTATTTGTGAGATTTCAGCTTTTTACTTTAATTTCAGACATGGTAAACATCAGCATTTTAGTTATTCTTTGTTTGAAAACATTAGGAAAATTATCTCCTTCCCTGATTTCCTGAAGAAGTCCTTCATATTGTAGGACAACAGCAAAGGAAGTGTTCATTTTACACGTTGGCCAGACCAGTCCATGCTCATAGTCAAGAGCAGTGAACTTTATTAGGCAATGAGGTGGCCCTGAGTGATGTCTCACCCTGGTAACACTGCAAGTGGAAGAAATAACTGCCTCTGAATCCACAGTTATTTGAGATACCACAGGGTACAACAAAATGAATGAAATTCATAGCTGCAGGGTGTGATTTGCTGCAGTTTTTGTCACATTAGTTCCAGATAAACAGAATTTATTTATATATGAATATGTGTTTTACATACCCTTATATATACACGCTTTATAGCTGCTTTCTGTGATAGGTGTATCTGCACTATGTATACAGCAAATACTTTCCAGCCCCTTAAATTACACCACTATGGAGCATGCAGAGGTCTACATTTTTATGGTGGATTGACAGTAGGACTGATTGTACATAATTAACACTGCTGCTGGCTTACGGATTTTTTACATTTGTAATGCAGAAAACGAGTCCATATACTGCACCAAAGAGCCTGGAACAAGGAGACCAATTTGGATTTAGTGAAGAAAGAATAGCATTTATTTGCATTGACAGAGATATAAGACGCTTCTGGGCTCATGGAGGACTGCTTTGTTTGAACACCACTGCATTTTGAGGTGAAGGCAAGTTTAAACAGCATAACTTCACAGAAGCAGCAGCTGAGCCTAATGGTATAGCATGCTTCGATTTGATGCTGGGGTGAGATGGAGTCCACTATCTTTTGTACATCTTTCTTTTCTTTTTCGGTTCTGTTTGCAAGATTTGTTTCCAATGACTGTCAATACTGGGAAATTCCCAGTTCCCCAAATCAGTGCATGACTGTTTGAATTGCTTTGGTATTTGCTTTATAATGGGACTGAAGAAAATTTAAAGCTAAACAGTGAGATCCTTGCCTGAGAAAGCATGTGAACATAAACTGATAATAATAATGATAATTACATCCAGATGGAATTCAAATTCCCTTCTGAGCTCCATCAGTACTGTTCATTAAGTGATGTAGAGTTACAGCTTTTAACTTCAGTTAGGCAGCAAATGCCAGCACAACCTCAGGAGGATATGCAGTTATCGTTACCTCTTGAGGACAACAGCTTCTCGCAATATTCTTGAAATGTGCATGTTTGCAAAAAGACCTAACGCTTTTAATTTCTGATGTTCTTAAGGCCTAATATCCTTTAAAATACCTGATTCTTCAAATTCCCTGTATAGCTCCCTCATGCATAGCTAAATATTAAGAATGCAAAATAATCTTAATTAGCTAGTATGCTAATATTCTCATAGCCCTTCGTAGTCACTGGAAAACCTGTATTTGAAAAAGGGAGCTACATGCGTATTTTTTCCACTAGTGCAGAAAGAAAAGCTGTGTGAAAGCAAATATGAGCTCTCAAGACAGAAGCAGTTATAGTTATACATGAATTTGGTCTTTTTTCCCAAGCCAGTGAAAATATTTCATTTCTATAGGTACATGGCAAGCGTGTGAGTGGACTCCTTTGGAAAAACTTCAGTTTTCCCGCTGAAAAAGATGCTGCTAGCATTTCCCCATGCTCAGCAAGATAAGTAAATGGACAGTCTTCCAAAGCATCCCATTGCTAATTTTCCAACTATCCTTGTTAGGCAGAGAACAAGGGTGGAGGATAGAGCTGGGACATAATCTACATAATCTAGAGCTTTCTTTGTTGCCATTTCAGCTGCCATTGAACAGAAGAAATGAAGTTGGCAAATACAATTTTCAGAACAGTTTCTCTATGTTAACATGATAATTTTCCTATTATTTGTTGTGAGTTTTCTTCTTTCATATATTGGTTGTTCTGATTTAGGTAATTACAGTTCAGTTAAAATGTATGATTGTATTTGAAGGCAAAAAAATCACCAAAAAAAATCAACACGTGGTTGGCTGCAATCCAGTCCGGTTGGGTCTCTATGATCTGATGAGGAAAAATGAGGCTATGGTATTAAATTCGACAGAACTGAAAGCAATAATGAAAATTCTATGAACAATGTGCTTTTAATTGTATGGAAATTTAAAAACAAATGGGAGGCAGACCCCAGGCAATTTTCTCTTCACATTTTGTCTCATTGCAAAGCTGAAAAAATTTTACTAGCTTCAAATATTTTATTACGCTACTTGTTTTCTAAAAAGGAAGAAATGTCCAACACTGTAACCATTTTCCTTAAGATATTTAAAACCTTGGATGTGTAAAATCTTTTAATGTGGCTAAATTTTCCAGCAATACACACTCTTACTGTATTAACTTTTGACATATTAGACATTTGGGTCTAATAATAATGCATACTGTAATATTAAGCTTCAGAATTTGCAAGAGCAGACACAGAGGCAAAAATTTTTGACAAATCTACTTGCTTGCTGTAACCTCACCTGTAGCCATAAATCCTGGTACTTTAAGCTAACATATAGATATGGACACTGTGATGGCTGCCCCACAGTGCACCTCTATAGGACACTGTCAGAGTTACTGTTCTTGCACTTCTAAGACACACGACGGGTGAAAGAAGAGGAGCATGATGAGCCTGAGCAGGGTGTTGGGTGGCAAACCAGGGGTTGGAGTGGTGGGGCCTCACTGAGCAGCTTCAACGGAAGATCATAATTACAGCGCCTCTCAAACCATATACATCTGAAATGGCCCCAAATCCCACATCAACATTTCTAACTGCAGTTGTCATATAATCAGTAACTGTTCTTCTGTAGGACAAGAGTGCAACACGCAACAAGACCGGCGATGTTGGGTTTTTCCCCACTTTCAGATTCCACACTCAAAAATAAATAGTAAAAAGACTAACTTCTTAATCCGCACATGTAACGTATTTTTCTTCAATATCAGATGCAATCCACAGAAATTATTTAAAGGCTAAATAAACATCTTACTGCAGGAAATAAGGCTTAAGAAAGAGAAAAGTTTGGAAGGTTCCTTGACCATAGTAGATAGGAAAATTTCACAGGTACTAGGGAGTACCTGTACCTTAATGTAGGAGTGGAATGCATAACAAGAACCATTGGCTAAACTGAAGTCAGACTCAAATTCAGACGAGATATTAGGCACACAGTTCTTAACACTAGGTTCACTTTCTGCCTTCAGATCAATACACGATTCCTTTCTGGAGGATATACTTCTGGCAAACACAAGTTAATAGTTGAATAAAGGGCACAGTAGGAGGAAGTCAGTGCCCAGATAAGATGAACTAAAGGTCTCTTCTGACCTTCTAAGTCTATTACTTGAAATATCAAAGATATCACATAAATATTGAATATTCAATACCATCCAGTTTGAAGTAAGGTGATTTGTTTCCATGGCAACTTGTAGGCAAGCCAATAGTTGGTCACCACTTCTCTCTGGAATGCTATATGTTTATCCCCTTAATACTGTAAATGTGGCCTTACTTTAGTTCCACCAATTTTACAAAATACTTAATTAAAAAAACTAATCTATACTTAAGCCAAACACAACAATTCTTCTGTTTGCATATAACATAAGAAGGCCTATGCATTTTCATTTCTTTCATGAGATGATTAGTTTCTCTTTTGTGATTCATAAATTCCAGCAGATGCAGCAAAAAGTTATATAAAAAGCTTTTTAGGGTAATTATGTCTTCAGCTGGAAATTTTGACATTTGTGATCTCTCTCTTTGATCGCTACTATTAATATCTCCTTAGCAGATATGACTTGCTGAGAGTTAACTAATTGGTAGAAAAAGCTGCTTGGAGTTACAAGAGTTTTCACTTTGTTATTTAAGTGACAATGCTGCACGGAACAGTATTGTTACCTTTCTACCTAATAGAAAACTCAACAGACAGTGGCAAAAATACGACTATGGTTAGCAAAAAGCTGAGATTTTTGTCTTTTAGCTAGTATTTAGGTATTTATAGTGTACAGGTATTTGCACTAATAACGCAGCTTCAGTGCATTTCAGCATCTTGTTTCTTTAAGAATGGAAGAGGCGCAAGTTAACAGTCTTAACGTCTGCAGTGGGCTAAAGATATGGGACAGAGACTACAAATACAGAATTAAAATATCTGAACTGATAGACGGGGAAGTGACAGACAGAAAGATTCAGACCATCCAGTTGCATGTTAAGAACTGCAGCATTATAAATCCAACAACCATAGCTCCATGGAGCACCTACTGAGATAAGCAAGTTGTACTGCCCTTTGGTGCTCCCAAACAGGAAGCCTAGGATATTAGGTTTCTTGGGCAATTCAAAATTAGGTGGCATCAATCCGCCTAATCTCTCAGAGAGACTAAGGGACTTGCCCAGTATCATACAGTAAGTCCCACACAAGCGAGAAACTTGCCCACACATCATTTTGCTCCAAATTATGGCCTGGGCTAAACTGCTGTCAGAGATCCTTCCTTCAACAGTTTTCAACTATCCTCCACGTCCAACCTGTAATTCTGTTTAGAACATTACCACCTCTTCTGATGTAAGATTTTGTAGAGCATTGTCTGCCCCAGGAAGCTACTGAGATTTTGGGTCACTGCATTGAGAAGCAGCATCGTAGGACATTTTCTTTAAGAAGAAAAAGACATTTCCTTATAGAAGTGCCAACACTTACTATGATGCAGCACAGGTTTTCTTGTTTAGAGAACAAATTAAACTCTTATTTACCCTTTCCATACATGAATTAAAACACACCTCCTATGGCCTTCAAACCTTGAGTGTAGCAGATGAATAATACTTCTGATTAAATGCAATCCGTACGCAGCAGAAAGTTTCCTACCACATGAAGTATGCTAAGCCCTGTGTGCTTCAAAGATTCCTCTTGATGATTAGAGTGTTTCCTGATTATTTTGAGCAAGTCTTTGTCTTCTTCCTTTGACAATCCTACTGACAGAGCCTCTGTGAAGATAACCTTCCCATGAATGCTGTACTCTCATCAACAACTCTGCATCTTTGGTTTATCCTTTCTTGCAAACAAGGAAGAACAGACTTACGTTTCCTCCTGTTGATACTCCACTTCAAAACAAACAAAGCTTGAGAAGGAAAAACCATTGCCTCATTCAAGCACATAGGCCTACATACTCATAAGTATGCTAACATGGATATAAATGAAGTATAGAAATGATGTATCACTAGTGTCACTGTTATGGTATATGAATTGGTTAGATGTGACATGGCATATCCTTTTGCTAGCACAACACTTTATTACTTTTTATGGTTGAAACACCAGCTTCTTAATAGAAGCTATGCACCATGGATACAGTTATTTATTTCCACATCCAGGAAAATTACAGTTTTCAAATCTGTCCTCACTGTTGTACATTCTTTTTTAAATAGCAGAGCGTAACTCCGATACCAGAGTTTCTATTTATTTACAAAACTGCTAAACTTGTCACTATGACCCTCCCCCTTTAATCCCTGCCTCCCAAAACTGGAACAAAAAGAAATGTAATTAGAAAAGAGAGCTTTCAAGGGGAAAAAAATAGAGGTATGAGGGTATGTTTCTTAGGATTAGGCAGGGATGGGACTGTTATCGGTGCCAGAACAAAGACAGGCCTCTATTACCAGACACATCACAACCTGCTCCAGCTGGACCATGAGACAAGGCTAAATCCCCTCTGATATGCAGATGAAGCACCTTTGTCTGAGGATTCCGGGTTCACCCATGTGCTATGAGCAGCAAAGCATCACCTAAATTCTCAGCTGCACCAGAAGCTGGACAGTGTCCTGACTTCAGGTTGAATCAGATTTGTATCCTCACACTCCAAAATTTCTAACAAAAAATTAAAATAAAAAAAAAAACAGGATTCATAATTTGGTGGTCTACAGAAATTATTTAAATTTATAGTCCACCTTCTGCTAAAAACCCTGTTGTTAAACAGCCATCACTTAATCACATTTGGGGGAGAAGGAGCACCTTTTTTCCCATATAAAGAGATTCCACAGGAAAAATGAATGCAACTTTGGACTGAAAAGCAGTTATTTGCTGTCTGATAAACAGAACTAACAGCTAGAAGTGAGGTGTTATGAGGCTAATCATTGCTAGGCTTCCCACCCCAATGAAGCCGACGATGAACTGCTGCTGACCAGGCAGCCAGGTGGGGAGGAAGGTCACTCTGTTGCACCTTGTATCGCTCATCTACATTGCACTGAATTTGCATCTTCTGAGTGACTGCATCTCCCCTAGGGTTTTATATCTTCTCATGGCGTATTTTTCCTTTCGGATCCTTAAGCTGCTAGTTTTGACTGTCTCAGCACTTCCACTTTGGTCTCTGTTTTTCACGTTTATTAGCCTTTGCATCCACAGCTTACAAACTTCATCACACCTTGACAACTTTCTCAGTAAAAGTGAGCCAAAAATCACACAGCACAGATACACCAGATCAAGCCTTGGACCACAGGCAGCTGAAGCGACTGAACCTTGGGTCAGATCTGGCCATTTCAGCTGGAAATCTGTATGACCTTAAAGCAGTCCTGGTACTTGTTAGTCTGTCTTCCAAAATGATTTCTTTTAGTTCATCTCCTCTAATACTTCAGTTAAGGCAGTGGCTGGCCAAGGCACAAGATGTTAGCTGAGCCTCATCTCTTTTTTTGAAAGCCTCTTCCACTCCCTTTCAGGTCTGTCTGTCCCACTGTCACAACAGACATCATCCTTGATGTAAACCTGGCAAAGTCCACACTGTTTCACCTGCAGGTGCCAGAAATTAAGGATATGCAAAATTAGGGAATTTCAGATCACAAAATGATTGCGTGGGAGACTAGAAAAAATGTAAAGTCTCCAGGAAGGTTTCAACAAATACAGAATGACCAACCTGTGCCTCACCTAAAGAGGTTCAAGACCTGTTCCTTAGGGATCTGTCACTACCTTCTCACAGCACCGGCAGGAAAATGTCTGCCTTTATTTCCATAATTGCTGCCTTGGTGCTGCTTAGCAATGCTTCTACTTCAGCAGGAGAGCAATCATTCTCATTAGATGTCAGAGCGAGACAGCAGAGTGCTTTTGTTTGGAGTACAGCATGCAGAGTGATGATTACAATTGTGAGAGCTGGGGGAGCCCTCCTGAAGTGAGGGGTGCCCCCTTTGGAAATTAAACGACTGACAGATGTTAGAACATCATTAAACATATACAGGAGCTCAGGCCCTTCGTGCAAAGTTCATTGCTGTTCACAAAACCGGCTAATTCCAGGAGGAATTGAAAGGAGTGTTTACATGCTGCACTATGGGTTACTCAACCTTATCTTGGATGAGAATGCTGGACTGAAAACATAGGTGCCGACGATGACCTTCCAGGCACATTGGCCAATTAATCTCAGCAGCAAAGACTTTTAAATGTCATCCAAATCTTATTCATCGAGGCATGCCAAAAATGCTTTGTGCTTCTTCACAAGCTAACTCTGCTTTATAGAGTGCCTTCTTTCTCATGAGAGCAAAGGAGGAGTTCTGTCTTTATGCCTTGTGAAACAAGCAATTATTAATCAAGTGTGAAATTTTATTGACAAGCCAGTGATGAGAATGAGGTTCATGCACAGAGTTCAAGCCATGAGAGATGATTAAATTGTCTAGTTTGGTCTTCTGTACATCTAGTGAACCTAGAGAAAGACGAACTGCGAGTCTAGAAAAAGGAAAGATAACTTACACAAGAAATTCAGATAGATGCAATAGCAACTGCCTCTTTGGATATGAAGTAAAAGTAGGAAAGTACAGTATTTAGACAAACTTCCCATGTGGGGGAACCAAGGGTGACTGGGGAAAAAGAAAAAAAGATTGGAACAAAAAAAACTAAGGAGAAAAGACCGATGGGATATGTAAGGAAAACAGGACCTGGCCTTAGCAGAGGTTAGGAAGAGACAGGATCAGATGGAAGAGGCTGCAACGATCAGTGAATACATCCTGTGTTGGCAGACTTCACGCGTTTTTGTCCTACTGGCAAATACCTCTGTAGCCCTTTGACAAACTATGTAATTTTATCCTTTATACTGCAGTCTTTGACAAGGAAGCTGTGGTGGCCACAAGACTGCCACGGCTGCCAGGTTTGTTATTACACTACTGCATACTCACCAAAATTGCTACACCAGGAATTTTCCACTTTTGCACATGCAGTTACAGCTTAAACTTGCTTTTGTGTTGTGTCTTTGTCCAAAAAGTAGGGAACAAGTGTGTTATTGTCTTCACTTGCTCCCTCATGCATGATTACCTCCAGAAAAACAGAGGTTGTCGTTATAAACACAACTGCAAGAAGTCACACAGAATCATTGTTACTCTAGAAGAAGCCCTAGAGCAGAAAGTGCTGTCCCCGGATTTAGAAAGGTTTTTTGGCACATATGTCACATTATTGTTTGGGAGTTTTTTCAGTATCTACTTGCATTGTAAGTATTGTGACATCTTCTTCCTAAGTGTTATTTTTATTGTTGTGTTTTGTCATGATCTTACTTTCTCACTTAGCGTTAAAAAAAAATAAAGTATTAGTCTAGTAGGTAATCAAACTCCTTGCATCCAGGAAAACAGTGCAAGAATTAAAGATCAGTTCCAATCTCTTCCTCTTTGCAATAGCAGTCATTGAGAATACAGAACTGAATACAGAATGAGAAATGGCTTTGCTTTAAAGAGTTCAGTAACAGTTACTAGGGCACAAAGCAAAATGATTTGTGAATTGGTTGTTACATAGAGCACTTTTATTACATAAGAGATGGGAGAAGGAAGACTTGACTCTGTGTACTCCTCTTCCCAGCAGAGTACTGCCAGTGTGAATAGTTTGTTCCCCCTTCTAAGGGCAATGACAGGTTCATTTTTAATCCCGATGACTTTTTCCCTCTCACTACCAAATAGGGAAACTTTTTCCTTCCTCAAATAAATTAAGCCTCATCCCGTCTCCATCAAACATCTCCTCACCAGCTCATGTACCATTAACAAGCCCCTCATCACAAGAAACAAAGCCTCTGCCAACAACTCACAAAACATCTTCCTCTACAGAAAGAGGCAAACCCAATCAGTATGTGTACCTAATGGAGACAAACGAGCAAGTCCAGGCCTGGCAGCAAGAAATCAGGGTAAGGATTAGGTGTCAGATGGTGAAGAATTTGGCACAGCTGACTCCAATCCAATTTCCTGAAGGGTCTGCAAGAGCCCCACAGTCTGACAGGTAGTGATGAGCAAGCTCCAGATGCAGAAAGCTGGGACAGTATCATCACCTCTTGCAATGCTCCTACCCCAGAAGAAACGCATCTGCTGAGCATCCAGTCCTTGCTCAGTTCCAGGGGTGAGGTGCAAAAGGGCATTTGGTAAAACCCTTTTTTCCATGCAGAGAAAATAACTGTGATTTATGTAACCCTAGGAAAGAGAAACAAAGAAAATAAAACCTGATCTCTCAGAGAGCTAGATGCTTTCTGGGGACAGTCAATAGCCCCCACCAAAGGCCTTGTCCTCAACATAAAAGTGGTCTAAAATAACCTCTGCTTCTCAGAAACCTATTGATATTGATGCAGCATAAGAAGTTTCTTTCTTTTTTTCACTACATATTTCAATGTAAATTGTAGAAAATATTTTATTACAGAGCTAAAAATGGTATGTTATTATCAAAAAGTAGTAATGACTTAAAATGCAGTACTGAGCTGCATGAAGTACAAACATTAGCATTACAGGGTTACCCCCCAACAAGCTCAATCTAGTCAAACAACTAAACCACTCAATTATCTAGCATGGAATTACCTAGTCCCTAATTCTCATTAGAAATAATTAGGTATGTTAACTTGATTTAAAGATTTCTTTTTTTTTTATTAGAGAGAACAGAAATAGTTCAGGTTGATGCCTTTGATAATCTGGTGTTGTCATTCACAACTGAGATTTAAGTAATCTTAAAAGAGAGGATGTTCATTATTGTGTGAAGCTGCAATTAACAGTAAGCTTCTGTTAAAGTCATCCTTCCCATAGCTTTTCATGTCAGTTTTTTTGATGATATACAAACAGATGAAACATTAAATTTTTAAGATTTAGATAGCAGAACAGTAGAATTAAGCCTTTATAAGTAAACTTAATGCATAAAAAGTCATGCCCAATTTTATATTTCAGGTTAGTTCAGCTTTTGAGATATTTCTTTACTCAGAGGTATAGACCTTGCTTGCTTAAAATGGATTTTTTTTTTTAAAAATAGGCTTTTCTTCACCTGAAAAAAAAACCCTAAAGTGTCGCTTGAAAAGAACAAAATTTGGGAAGTATAGGCAACATGATGAAGGAGTGGAGTTACGTACAGAAGAACTATATGACCTTGAAAACAAGAGTAATATTAAAAATGTCATGGTCATGTCCATAGGGAACAGAAACATGAAATTTTTTGCCATAGACTATGGGTTTCCTGTCTGTAAGTGACAATGAATGAGAAAGAGGTAGGTGTATTAGTCAATCATGAGATGACTATGAGCTATCAATGTGATGCAGACATAAAAAAGACAATTGTAATTCTAAAATATATCAGGCAAAGTATTTTCCATAGAGACAGGGACTTATTAACACCATTTTACAGGGCACTGGTAAAACTTCATTTGTTACATTATATTTAATCTTGGCTACTGATGCTGAAGAAAGATGAACTGAAATAAGTATAACGCAGGAAAAAGATATTAACATGATCAGAGTAACTGGCAGTTAATTTCTGAGAGAAATTATCAGAATTTGTTTAACCTTGTAAAACCATAGCTGTGAGGGGTAAAATGTTATCTTTCTATTAACACATCAATGAAGTAAAGAGTAGGTAAGAAAGTTATTTAAGCTAAGGCAGTAATGATGGAAGAAAAAGATGGGCCTAAATTGGTCATGAATAAATGTAAACTGGAAATGAAAACAAGCTTTCTAAGCTATTAAAAAAAAATCAAAATTGGCTTCAGTTGAATTTTTTGCTAATGGGAGACTAGAGCTCATGGCACCTCAGTGTGGAAATGTCAGTTGTAGCCCTGTTGCTCATTTATTTCTTTGAAAATCTTTATTATAATGCCATCATACCTTTCCCAGAGGCTACAAGGTGTGAGAAACCAACAGAAAGGACCGGGACCTAACACAAAGAGCTCTATAACAGTAGGAGTAAGGAGCAAGTAACTAAGAAATTCTGAGCCTGGAACTTGTCACAACACTTGTAAATTTTTGTTTTGCTCCAACAGCTGCTATCTCTATCTCACTTCTCTCTAGCTAGAAGTCCTACACGAATTCCTGCAGACTGGTCTAGTTTCCAGCCTTAAGACATCAATAACATGCCAGCATGAGCCAGCCTGAATGGGTGAGGCTCTTTCCGTTGAGCAGTCGATCTCCCTTGTGCTGGCACTGGCAGTTATCTCCTCCTGATGTTGATCTGCACAGCCAACAAAAAGCTATTTTTTTGTTTGTTTTGGTTGCTTGCTTGCTTTTTTCTGGTTTAATTTTTCAGCTGCTACATCTCCCTAGTCTAGCTTCTAGTGTGATGAGCTGAAACCCAGTGCTGGATGGGGGAAATGATGTCTGGAATAGAGCGGGAAGGGCAAAGCAAAATCAGCACCTTCTTAGGTCAACTTAAACTGTGTGCTGTTACAACCAAATGATGCTGCAGTGCTAACTTGCTTTCTCTCCCACTTCTACCTCCTCAATAAATCACTGAAAATTCTTCCTGCTGGTCTTTTAAAATTAAAAGAAATCAAATATCTGGGGGGGGGGGGGGAGGAAATGTACAACCTACAACCTTACTGCAGACCATGGCTTCACTCAGTAGAAGACTGAGTTCTCCAAAACATTTGCAGCCTTTGCCTGGCTCTGGACTCCAGAAGAGCCAGGAGGGATAGGAATATTGGGAGCAATTTCCATACATCAGCTGATAAACAGTCACGTCTCTTTCCTGTCTTTCCTAGGAACACTGAGTGAGCACTCCTGCTCAGGACTGACATCCTAGATGGTTTGGAAGTTTTTTACATCTGCACAGGGTGCTGCCAGGACCCTTAGTTTTGATTACTGGAGCATCATTCCCAGAGGGCCAGAGCTCAAACTCTAGACCCAAAATTTAAGAGACCGCGAAGCCATTTCAAGGCATGATGTGGATATCAAGAGTAGTTTAAGCTGTCTGCATACACAAAAACAAACAGCTGTCCTTGATGTTACTCGCTCCTTTTTCCCAATCATTAACTCCTTTGGGAGCTTCCTAATGATGTCCTCACTGACATCCTTGGGAGCTGAGGTTCCCTCACCATCATAGCAGGCACTAAAAACTGGACCCCAGAGTGTCAGATGTTTGTCTTTTGGAAGCCGGCAATGCTCATTTGTTGATTTAGGAAGTCTAAAGCTCAGACTTTGGCTTACAGGCTTGGGCTAAAGGGCCAAATTAAAAAGTGATGAGGAAGTGGTTGTACTCTGGCAACGTTTCTTCTTCACAGCAAGTGAGTACAGCAGGGCCCCTCCAGGCACAGGCGGCAGAAAGCAGTCACTTCTCAGAAACCATGAGCCAACTCTGCAAAGCTTAGCTTCCAAATATAACTTTAACTCTTTAGGCTACACATACCCCTGAGCCAACAGCCATCACAGTCCAGAAATTATTTTCTTTCCTGTCTAGAAATCATACCTGAATGTATTGGTTGTTCGAATATTTCACCGAATTCTTGAGATTCTTTGGCAAAGAATTCAGATCGCATTTAGTTTAGGTGATCAGTACATAGATATAGTGGCTGCCTTAGTGATTACAGCGTGATTGTAACTCTGGTGGTCTAGGGCAAAGTCTGGTCAAGTGGTAGGAACCAGAGCTGCTATGAACTGTATTAGAAGAAAAAAACTATTTTTAAACTCATAAATTGGTTAGATTATTCCCATGGCATTTTTCTTCTGTTTTCTTTATACCTGTAGACCTCAGATAAGTCCCCTAGTTAGACTATTAACATCATTTGATAGATTTTAATTCCAACATCATTGTTAAGACAGCAATTCCAATGTTGGCTGCCCAACAAGCAATTGCAAACCTTGTAACTGATATTTCATCCATCACGGTCAGGCAGTCTCTAGAGCTCGGCAATGCATGGAGTTAATTCTTCCAGAGTAAATAAGAAGAATTATTTAATAACAACAGTTTTTTTTCATATCTATCCCATTTTTAATTCCATTTATCAGAAAAAGTTATGCCAGAGTTAACAAATGTCATATTTTCTTTTCCTCACTCCTGAGCTATGCTGCCTTGGCTTATTGGTGTCAGCAGATGTTGTGAAGCACGAGAAGGAATGAGAGGCTAGTACTCAAATCCTGCAGTTCAAACAGATGGACATGAGGCAAGGCAGCCAAGAGAGAAAGCCATGGGCACCTGGGAGAAGGTGGCTCAGTTGTGGATGCAAAATCTTTCAGTCCTAGATTTATGGTACATTATGATCAATGACTTAGAAACCAAACCACTGAATGGCTTTGGTGGGTTTATAAATTAATTTTTGGTCTAGTTGCACTACCTGCAATGCAGTATCTTAATGATATGTTCCTTTAGCCAGACTGCCTACTAAAGGTCTCTGTGAAACAACTCAGCAGCTTTCTGCAGGCTGGCTGAAATTCAACTGTATAAGTGACCTAGTTGCATAAACCTAGTCTGTAGCTCAAAAAGTGTACAGAAGTGATGCTTAATGATGCAACTGTCACATAACCTGTCCAAGCACAGAAGCAGCAAGAGGCAGATAGCTTTCAAGTCACTTTTAATGGCACTCAAAAAAAATGGTTTAATGCATTATATAACATTAGGGAAAAATTTCTAACAACTAACGTTACTTCTCCAAGAACTTGAGGAGGACAGATAGCAGATATCTTTACAGCCTTTCAAATTAATGATACCCTTCTCTGAGCTGATTTTCTTGGCCAAACATTTTTCTAGTTCAGAAAAAACCCCAAACTGTGGCCTGGCTTTTGTATTGCATGATTTCTACAGCTTTCTATCAAACCGGTTTATCGTGGGTTTCATATTTTCTTTTCACAGCTCTCATAATCTCTTTTGCCTACTTCAGCATTCTCTATTATTTCCCCTCTGTGAATAAACTATTTTAAAAAAATCAAGATTCAGCCTTTGCAATACAGGACAAATTCATTTCTGCACATGAATACATTTGAGGAAATATTTTATTTGGGTCTTTCTTTATGTGTTAGATCAAGAAAGTTCGGCAAATGACAGTTTTTTAGACATCCAGGAAACAGCATTGGTACTGTTTGCTCTTTGCAGGCTGCACTCATTTTAACAGTTGCTACTACTAAATAAAAATATTTAATCTCTACCATCTGCACTGGAAGTGAAATGGTTGTAAGTGGATAGCTTCCTGGACATATCACATCTTGGAAATCAGAGGTTTTCTTTTTCTGCCATTTATTTTCACTTTGAAGTCACACAAAACCAGTAACAATAAGGGAAGAGTTCAGATTAGAATCTACAATAATGCCCTTATTTGAAACACCATAAAGTTTAAAGCTGGGGTGGAGGGGGTGGGGGGATCCTAAATAATGGGAAAAAATATACAAATATAAGAAAAGCTAATGCATATCTTATATTAGTAAACTGCACACCCTAAGGAAAATATGAATGTCCTTCACCTTTAGTCTAGACATCCTTGCATTCCAAAAGCTCCTTAACTGATATGAAGGCCTCATTTTTTTGGTCATATAAACAAGCTGAAAAAGCAGCAGAGTTTTCAAATTCCTTTACAGTAAGAGTCTGTTTCAGTTACAAAAGAAACATGAGCTGTGTGGTAAGGTCATCGTGTACACACATCCCAGCGAAGCTGCTAGAGATGTAAAATAACTTCTGACACTGAAAATGGTGAAAAACAGTGTGAGGTGGAATCCTCTGAAGAACAGCTCTGTAGTACCAAGAAAACATGAAATAGTCCTGCTTTTCTTGCCCAGCAGGTATAACGAACAATGGATAAAGAAAAACAAGGTTGAAGCAAGATGTCTAAACATAAACATTTCAGACAAGAAGGATTGACAAATATGTGTTCATGGTATCCTAAGAAATTCCTGTATTTTGTAGCCTTATGGATTTGAACTATTTATGGTTTTTAGCTTATCGACTAGCCTCACAGTACTTTAATGACTTTTGCAGACATCTTTATTTTGGTTTAGGCCAAAGACAGACTAAGGAATGTGAGGCGATGAACATCACAGAAGCAAAACACATACCAAACCCCAGTCGTGACTATGTTTCCCATGTTCATCTTTTGAACTCCAGTAACCATTTGTAAGGTTTCCCTGATGCAGCAGAACTAAAGAAGAGTTGATTTGGGCCAAATACGGTCTTCCAGCTACTTCTAGAATTCTGAATCCCCACCATTGGACTGGGGGGTTTTGCTGGTTTGTTTTTTGTTGTGGTTTTTTTTTCCACAAATTAGTCATTCTTTGTTAGCTCTGCTTTGTTGAACTTGCACCGCCACAGCTTCAGGGGCAAAACATCTTTACTAACTGACAAAGGTCATGGTGTTTCCAGAGGACATGCCACAGCTTATTTAACTTACTTTCTAGCTCAGGAAATGAGGATATGGATGTAAAAGATCATTCAGACAGAGTGGGGCTGTGAGGTAGCTCTAGGGGAGCTACAAGCTTAGAGCCAAGAACAGAGCTGAAATTGAAACTGCTAGAAAGATCTTGGCCTCAATTAGCAAAAGAGACTCAAGTTTGGTTGAATCAGCTGAACAACAAAGGAAATTATTCATTTAAGTGACATGACCATCATCCCTTCTGGATTTGGAGAAACTGATAGAAAAGATAAATGTCACAATAACAATAAAATATGAAAACCCATTAAGTTATATCCATATGAACAACATAAATATCGGTTTGGGGTTACTGTTACGTCTTGGAGTCCAAATACTAAACTAGAAAATCATTGTTTGCTGTACTGTCTGCTAAATACAAGACAAACATCTTCAAGATGTCCATCTTGCATGGGAATAAAACATAGGAGAGTCATTCTTGATCTTGTTTTAAGTAAATGTGTTTGGACTTTGCTGGCAAATTCTGGCCTGAGGTTTGCTAACTGGGCAGGGCACAGAAAACTATCCCACCCCCAATTCAAAACTAGAATGTACTAATAAAGTTTGTTCTTTGCAGCAAAAAATGGAATATATTTTCAAGAAATAAATATAATTAAGAAAAATTATCCATTCTAGTCTTTTTCAATGGGAAGATAAAGATGGTGGCACCAGTTCAGCTCTTTTACTAGCTGCCCCACTCCATATTCCTTTTAATTCCTTATTATTGGTCTTGCACCATCTTGAACTGATGAAGTAATATATGACACACACTTCCCAAATATTTTTTGAAAAGTCATTTACATTGATATGAGTTCATATTATTTCTCTGGAATAACTTGTCAGTTGCTATTGTAATTCTTAGATATCCCAATTTAAAAGGCATCTTTCTTAAATAATCCCTTTAAATAGATCATAATTTTGCATTAGCTACTGAGTATTAGGAGGACAGAATATATAAAAATGAATAGACTAAATAGTCAGTAGATTAAATAGCCAGTATTATTACTGATATTTGAATCACTAATAAACATTTGCGTTGCTAGTTTGACATTTAAATAATCAGAAATAACTCAGCCTAAGCACAGTTTAAATACACTTAAATACATTTTGCTTCAGAGATCTTAGTGGAATTTTTTCTTCCCACCGTGCATTGATGGAAAGTTATCTCTATCAAATGAAACTGTTGTTCCCCTGCAAATTTCTGTTGCTTGTCTCTCATACAGATGGCTTTTCTACGACTTATATAATTCAATGACTCAATTCAAAAATAATCTTTAAAAAGTGAATCTCCTTTCTCAATCTACATTTGGCTTGTTAGAACAAAATCTGAGAAGCCTGTAGAATTCCTGTGTGCTACTGAAAAGTTTAATGCATTTTTGAAAATACAACCCCCTAAGCCTGTTTATTAATTTTATTTGAAAGGTTTGCAAGTCATTAAGGTTTCTTCATCTTTATCACCACAAACAGCATTGGTAAAGAGAGTCAAACTGGGAAGCCTTCTTGGGTTCAGAAAAACTGTCAGCTTAGTCACAAACATTCTCTTAAAATTAGATCTGTATGGTGCTTTTTCTGGAATATGCAAGTTCATACAGAAACGCACTTTACAGGAAAGTGAATGTAGATCAGTTCTGAATTTACTGAATTTCATTTTCCTCTACCACTTGGGCAGGCCAGAGGGGTTATGACAGATCACAACACATAACTATCATCTACACAGATAGATCAAAAATGGATCATCTACATAATGATAATTATGTAAATCTGTAAGTACTCCACCTTCCCCAGCTTTGAAGTAGGTGAAAAACTTTCCACAAATTATTTTCTGCCATTACCTGTACCCTCTAGTGCTGTGAGGCTGGATTAATCTGTCTCGTAACAAGGACTGGATACTCTAACCCCATGTCATTATTGCTGATAACTCAAATTGCTAAGATATACTGGTGTTGAGCTCCTCAGCTGCCAGTGACCATGGCATATCTTAGAAATAGCACATTTGATTTTGCCTGGCAGAAGGTACAGAGGTCTATAAGAACAAGGAGCTGCAGAGAAACTCTGTGTGTAGGCTACAGCTCAGCTTTCTTACTGATAGAAGAAACAATATTGAACAAAGGGCGTTAAATAGGTGTTCGGGTTTTTTTCTTGCAACAGTTGGAAAATTAAATTTCTTTAAAGGCCATTTTTATTCACTGCTGAGCCGCAAGCCAGCCCTGCTCCCTGAAGATAGCTGTTCATGCTCCCCCTTCCCCACTGCAGGAGGATTAAACTATTTCTCAGCGCAGTGAGCCGATTCATTTTGTTCAGCCAGTGCAGGTCTTCTCTGGGCAAGGGAGTATTACAGATTTACAGTTTTCATTACCTAAGGCTGAAACTGTTAATGAGGTTTATGTTGGCTGCAGGGGGTTGAGGGAAGGCACCGCTCTGCTTGCATAGCTGGGCTGCAAGGACCATTTGGAGAAGACACTGGATGTGACTCCAGACCCACGACACACTATAAATGGTTATTTCATTTGCTCAGTATGAGTACTTCTCTCCTGATTCACAAACCATGGTGAAACCTTGGGGATTTTACATAGAGCTGCACATCCAGACCCAGGTCAGACTCGTTGTTTTCCCTAGCAGCCAGTTAAAAATCCTAGCTTTATCGATATGGCCATAAACGCACCATGGACCTCAACTCTCTTACATGCACTAACTGGACTAGTGTCCCTTTAAACTGTAGTGATAAGTACTCTTTTTTCTTTATTTTTTTTTTTTTTTAAATTACCTGAAGAGAAGGAAGGAATCCCCTTTTATATAACAATCAAGTCCTTTCCCAATCTGGCTGCTCTCTCCACCACTAGATCTCTCTTGCCAAAAGGCTCTGAGCTGAGCTCCGTGAGAAGCATTCAATATTTTCGCTGCTGAAGTTGTGCTCCTGTGAGAAAATAGCTCACAGGGCTGGACCGGGACGTGTGAGAGAAGCCAGCATAGATGCTAAGCCTGCCCCTCTGGAGCTGCGGGGAGCTTGTCCTTGTAGTTTTGTGAGTCCCACCTGCAGCTCCCCCTGGATCAGCTGCTGCAAAAAAAGAGCTCCACTGGGCTTCAGATGTCTTGGGTTCTCCAACCAGCTTCTTTTGAGCAGGAGATGAATGTGTCCCACTGACAGTGAGTGGGATGCACTCCTTCACACACAGGGACAGGCATTCTTGCAATCCTCATCCTTTTACAGCTGAAGAAGGTCCTAGGCAGCTTTGGGGTCACAGACTGCCCTTGCCATGTGTTGACCAGTATGTCCACAGCCATCAGTGACCCACATATATCAGTGGGTTACATATGCTTAGTATTTTGCAAAAAGGAGACTGAAAACATTTACTTTAATTGCATCTTCCTAGGTAAGAAAGAGTTACTTCTTTTGATGCATAGGAACATAACAGCTCTATTCAAAGGCCACATTAGACAACCTCTGGGCTGTTGATGTAATCACTAAGAAAAGGTGAACTGCTTTATGAAATAAGGATATTAGCTTTTTGCCAAACCCATCCAACAATACATTGTATTTAATATGGTTAATTAAAACCTAAATGGAATTACTGTCCTGCCATCTTTTCAGCTTTCTAGCATACACAGGACTGCAGAGATGAAAATATTTCAGTGTTAGTTAGTGTGCCTGCCTGAATAGAACAAGAGTGAAAATAATTCTTCATTTTATAACACACAGGAAAACACCATTTTCAGGAGACAGAAGATATTCCTGAGTGCCAGGGAAGGAACCAGGTTCTCCTGCTTTGTAGTGTAATATACAGCACAAACTTTGTATTCTTGGCTCACTGGACACAAGGCTCTTTTGGAGCCAAAGATCAGCACATTCAGTATTTGCACTGAAGGCAACCTAAAAGCATTCAGTAAATTGATTAAAAGAGTCCAAAGAAACAGCAAGCTACAGGCATGGGGGCACCATTAGGAATAGCAGAGGGGATAAGGAGCTCTCGGGAATCCAGGTTTTCTTTATTTATCCATCTCTAACCTTAAACTTATGTATATCTGGAAAGTCAGCCTTCCAGAGACCTCAAGCTGTGAAGGGTTTTGCAAGTTGTTATTATTTTAATCTGACAAGTCACCTACTCAGAGAATTCAGAGCACAAAACACCGAAAACCTCTATCAACTGTTTTGGGCTTGTTCTTTTTTTCATACACAACTGAGCCTAAAAAATATCTAATTTGTGTAAGCTGTTCAGCAAATGTGCTTTTGGGCAAGGCACTGGGCTGAAATGCTGTGAAGTGAGTTTTGCTTCAAAGGATGTAATAGCCCAGCTGTGATCAAGAAGAAAACATGGTTAGATATGAAAGCATAATAGATACGGTATCGAAGTTCCTTGAATACAGCTCTTTAGAAAATACATTTTAACAACACAGAAAAAACCCAAACCTACTCTGGAACATTTTGATATAACATAGAAACAGATGTTTTACAGTGAGTAGAACATTAAAAAAACTCCTTAAAGGTAAATTTTCTATAGCCAAAGTGTCACACGGTGCATAGTACTGCTGAATTTCTCACAGAACAAAAATTACCTGGATTTGTTAAACTAAAAGTAGGATGTCACTGGAGTTACACAGCATGGGGGAGTAAGGCTGAGTATCATTTGATACTACCAAGGCAAATTGCCCTGGTGTGACTAGCGCTACGTTTGGCTTTTCAGTAATATGATTTTCTCCCTGAGAGTGCAAATAAATTCAGGGAAATGTAATTTTTATTCAAAGAATAGGCTTGTGTTTGCTTTATAAAAGCTCATATCTGGGTTAATTTACAAACTCCCTCTGGGTTATACTTTGAAATGAACATTTAATGAAGACAAATATATTCACCCACCCAGAAAAAACATTTTAATTGCTGTATCTCTGATATTACCATTTTTCAGAAGTATTCTAAGTACATCAAGAATGCTAGCAATGTAGCAGACACTTGTATTTCATGCAAAGGTTGAAGATTAAAAATGGCAGCAACTGATGGAAAAATTTTAAGTGCCCGACTAATCAGTCCCATTTGAAGTCTTGGCTACAACAGATTTTGGTTGAGGCCTTAAATGGGAATCTGTTACCATGCACTTACTCTCATAACCATATGTACCCAGTTGCCGACAGGGTTACACACCTGAGCTGTGAAGCAATCAAAAGTGTGTCATGATCCATTCAAGAGTGTGTGCACGTGTATATTGGCATTTCTGTGTGATTGTATGTGTCTACATAAGGAGCATAGAAAACGAGTTTAACTAGCATATAATATAAGCTCCTATTTTGTCTGGATGAGTTGCATTATTGAGGTAATTTAGATACTGTGTTATGTGTCTTTATTATCATAACGAAGGGATTCACTCCTGGGTAAAGGGAGAAAAGAGAGTAAGGACACAACAATTCATGATTTTCAGGATGCAGAGATCTTACCGCAATTTAACAAACACAATCCAGAAGGTAAATAATTTAAAGGTTCTAAGTTTTACAGAAGAAAAATACAGAATATAGGTCTCTCTAGTGTAGAAACTGTCTTAAGTACAGCTCTGAAGTATGAAACACAGCAATTCCAAGTACTCACTTAAGATTTGGAGGTACAGGATACACTGAAAATATTTAGAAGGTTCACACTGAAAATAAACACCTAAATTGGGTAAAGGATAACAAAATAGATACCTTATAGCAGAGCCAAATTGAAAATGGTAATCCTGAGACCTGATCATGGTAGAGAAAGAAACAAACAAGACAGTAGTCATCCCTGAACACTTGGCGAGCCAATATCTCCTGGAAAATTACATCCTGGAGAAATTACGGCAGAAGAGATGAAAAGTGTTGAGGTTCTGCTAAATTGTTTTGTTTCAGAAGAGCATAAAGAGATCAGTGGAAGAAACTGAAAAGTAGGAAGTAAGGATAAGTACTACCATCAGAGACTGAAGACAGTCAGTGTAGAGGCCAGGAAGGTTAGGAGAGAAGCTTACTTTGATCTAATGCAGGGAAAGGATTACCCTCAGCCAAAGGTATTTACTTTTATCCCCAACTTTGATCCAAGTGATTTTAGGCATCACTCAACATGAAGCATAGTCATATAGTGTTTCTGGTGCCCTCTTGGTCTTTCACAAATACACTTGTCTTCGTAATCCAGTGCTCTTTGCTCATTTAGTGTTTGAAGAGGGTTCCAAGTCATTGCTAAGGCAGATGTCAGGAAGGAATCCACCTTGCTAGTTTAAATCCGAGTCTGAACCAATCAGCATTTGTTGCAGTCCTGTTTTCTCTCATGCATCTTCACTTTATTATAAAAAAAATCACAAAGGAGGGACTTCTTCAACCTGCTGGTGATCAGAGGAAGCCTGTGCTAAGCAGAGTGGACTACAGTGATGATGAGAGGAAACATCCTCTGACATCCTCGTGTGCAAAATGTTTCAGTCAGTTAACTCTTGCTGCTTAATTCCTCTGACAACTCACATACAACACATGGGAAGAACAGTAACAAGAGTGATAAGCCTCGTATGAAGACAAATGTCTTACTTCTATGTTTTGCTTGAGACATTCCTCGTAAACTATGTATAATTGCAGGTAAGTTCAGAGGAAACAGTCAAAGAAGTAAAGCCACAAGATGCCAGGCTGCAGTTATCAGACTCACTGCAACTTCAACAACCAGCATCTTCCTAATTTCATCATCTTCAAACTTGTGGAGGGAGAATAATGCTACAGCATTTTGGTTAACTCATTTCCCTGGGAACAGCAGGATTTTGCCCCTCTGCTAATGACCGTTCACATCATTTATAATGAGACTTCTTCAGACCATACCGGGAAAGTCCCACCAAAGCACACTTCTGATTTGCTCAGACTCTGCAAAGGTTGTTTCAAATCCCTGTCCAAATCAGAGACAGTGGCAATCAGAAACCAAGTTTCTCTCCTCTCAGGGGATCACATTACCTCCTGTTGTATGTGGAGCAAGTGAAGCTCCACCTCACTGCATTTGGGCACAGAGGGATGCTCTCTTTGCATTTTCTAGCACCCAAGTCCTTTGTCAAGTTAGCCCTTAATGCCTGAAAAAGTAGGTGGTTGAAGAGCAACATGGAGAGAAATGTGCTTTTTTAAATAAAATGCAAGATGGTGACAGAGAGTAAAAAGGACCACGCAAAGCTCTGGAGATCAAGGCAATACCTAGCTCCCAAGGTGAAAATTCACCTTTCACTGGCACAATCTGTTACCCAGAACCTGCAGAGGGCAGGGTTTTCTTGGAGCTGTAGCATCCAAAGACAGCAAGAAAGCAACACACTTGGAATAGCTCTAACTGCAATCTGGGAACAGTTCTTGATCCTGTCTAGTGTGGAAACTGCAGGTCTTGCATGCTCCTGGCACGGGAAAACTCTTTATCCCAGTAGAACAGAGATGGCAGCATCTCCCTAAAAAAAAAAATTATAAAAGGCTTTCAGCCTATTTCTCTACTGGATGTTTTTAATTTTATTTTTACTTCACATCTTAACTCCACTGCTCAGCCACAAACTAGAGGTCTAAACGACAGGTAACAAGCCTAAAATCCCATATGCCTTTTCTAATTTCTGCCAATCACTGTGCAAATCAGGGCTATTTCCTCCAGTATCACTATGGAAAAAAAACCTAATTCCTCTGCACGCTAACTACACCTCTGCTGGAGCTCTTAAATCCAGTTCCCTGATGGAAAGGGCTTCATTAATTACAACACACAGTTTTGACATCGCCACTGGAACAACACTCCTGGTTTCTGAGCTACCAGCAAGTCATCTATTTGTGTGTGAACCATTGCCCTGTCTGCATCTGCTGCTTCAACAGTCTGTGCCTTTGTGCTCCTACTGAAATTTCTTACTACCGTGCATTCACTGAGTCATAATGATTGTTTCCTCACTTAAATTGTTTCTTCTGTCTCTATCTGTCCCTGTTAAATGAAGACAATACAAATGGCAAAACATGTTCACTCACTGGAACGGTGGAAAAACTGCAATATAGCAGCATCCCATTGTTTTTTTTCATGCAAGACGTTTATATAACCCCAAATAACTGTGACTTCAACTGATCCACAACTGCCATAAAATGGGCTGCTTTTACTGAAGTAGAACAGAGTACCATACTGGACTAGACCCTGGATTAGTATGATTTTGTCCAAAACATCTCTATCTGCAGCCCAATTCCTCGCCTTTTTCCCTCTTCTTCCCATCATATTAACCATGTTCCTGGAAAGATCACTAAGTCAACCAACTAGGCAATATAACACTTCAAAGTAGGAACAAAGAAACGGGAGCATATAATAAATCACAGAATCACATGGGGTTGGAAGGGACCTCTGGAGGTCATCTAGTCCAACCCCCATGCCAAAGCAGGTCCACCTAGCGCAGGTTGCACAGGAACATATCCTGCATTTTCTCTCCATACAAAGAAATGTAAATTTAATCATACCATTGATTAGTGTGGATGGGACAATCCAAGAAGTATATATGAGATGATGAGAAGCAAATGTATGAGTGATATTGTGACTAACAAAGACAGTATATCACAGAGACCAGATTTCTCAAGAAAGAAGTTAAAAAGTAGTCAGAAAACAACTTCACTTGGCTTCTTCAGGTACAAGAATGCATAAATATAGTCAACCAGGGGTTAATAACACTGAACTGGGGGGACTGGGGCAGGGGAGATTAAACAGAAAGGTGCTTTATCATAGAATCATAGAATGGTCCAGGCCATAAGGGACCTCCAAAAGTCATCTAGTCCAGCCTCCCCACAGTCAGCAGGGACACCCCCAACTAGACCAGGTTGCCCAGGGCCTCGTCGAGCCTCACCTTGAATTTCTCCAGGGAAGGGGCCTCAACTACCTCCCTGGGAAACCTGTTCCAGTGTTCCACCACCCTCAGAGTAAAGAACTTTTTCCTAATATCCAATCTAAATCTGCCCTTTCCCAACTTAAAGCCATCGTCCCTCATCCTGTCACTGCAGGCCTCTCCCCAGCCTTCCTGTAGGCCCCCCTCAGGTACTGGAAGGCCGCTATGAGGTCTCCCCGGAGCGTCCTCTTCTCCAGGCTGAACAACCCCAGCTCCCTCAGCCTGTCCTCGTAGCAGAGGTGCTCCAACCCCCTGATCATCCTCGTGGCCCTCCTCTGGACCCGGTCAATCAGGTCCATGTCCTTCCTATATTGAGGGCTCCAGACCCACACACAGTACTCCAGGTGAGGTCTCACCAGAGAAAAGTGGCAGAGTCACCTCTCTGGATCTGCCAACAACACTTCTTTTGATGCAGCCCAGGATGCGATTGGCCTTCTGGGCTGCAAGTGCTCACTGCCTGCTCATGTCCAGCTTCTCATTCATCAGCACCCCCAAGTCCCTTTCCTCAGGGCTGCTTTCTCATACCTCATCCCCTAGTCTGTACTGATGGCGAGGATTGTTCCGGCCCAGGTGCAGAACCTTGCACTTGCTTTTGTTGAACCTCATGAGGTTCACCTGGGCCCACCTCTCCAGCCTGTCCAGGTCATACTTTGTTTTGTGCAAGCGAAGTATGAAGTGTAATCTGAAAAACCATCCAGCAAGTTATGGGAGTCCCCTTAGTCTTGTGACTGAGAGCCTGGCCAGCAAACTCAGGAACAAGGATGTAGTCATTCCCTATGCAATGTGTGTTGTTTTCTTACTCTTTGATAGTTCATCTGTCAATAAATCAATATATCACATAGGACAAACACAATCTGGGGTCTTATTATTACTGCCTGAAATTGCCTGTGGGAGAAACAGCTCAAGATCCACCTTCGCTCCTCCCTGAGCCAACCTGACCTTATACTTCTCATTTGCTTTTCATAACTCAGAAACATGAATTGGTGCTCACCTGCAAGTCTCATCTGCTGAGCAGCAGGGAACGTTAGGACCCTTCTCAGAAAATCCAGGGCCATCATGTCTGCTGGAGGTCAGTCACCCTGACAGTGGCTCATGGGGAGGTAGGATCTGCAACTTCATCACATACTGCCCAAGAGGAGTGGCCAGCACAGGTTACTTACATGGAATATAAGTTTATCCCTGGTTCCCCACCAGCATTTCCAGGCAGGCCCAGAGACACATATTGGTGTATTTGATTTTAAACCCAGCAGCAAAGCTGCTCCTGCACAGCAACTACTCATCTGAGTAGAATAAAAACAAAAAAGCACTCAAATGGCCAGAGCAAGCAATTTGGGCACCCACATTTGAGAGGCTGATTCAGATACGTATGTACTCTGAGTACAGAAGTCTTTGTACTGAGGTCTCAAGACCTCCGGACTAAAGCTTTTCATGCTTTTTTAGCTGAATGTTTCTTGACCTGCCTAGAGCTTTGGTTTTACTTGCTTTAGTGTTTTTTCTTCTAACCAGGTGGCTATGCATAGTTTGTTTTACTTTTGTTTATCTTTGTACCATAAAAACATAGCTTTTATATAGACAGTAGTGGCAAGTAGTTGTTCTGTGTAGGATGAGCTATTTATGACTCTGACATAATGTTATAGCATAGAGAAGTGCTGGCCTTATTTGATAGCAGAGACTATCTGTCTCCTGTGTAGGGACTACAGGATGACTTGTAGAGAATGGGCATGGGGTGATAAAAGATGGGGCACAGGCTGGCCCCAAGGCTATAAATGACTCACCAATGATCAGTTAGAAAAGTGCAGACCTGGAGCTGGCTAAAACCCCAGCTAACATAGAAAACAAAGAAATAATATCCAGAGTATATAAAAGGTACCATGTGCAGTAAGATCAGATGTAACATGGAGTTGCAGACAAATGAAGACCGAGGTGTAAAAGCATGTTAGCAAACATAAAAATTACCCCAAATGGATCTTAGAGCAAGGAAAAAGAAACTATTAGCATGACATCACTGTTCTTTGAGCAATGGTCTCATGACTGATACCTCACCATTACCCCATATGTGCACCAGGCTGAAGCCATCAACTTTGGGACCCACCAGGGTTGCAGAAGGGTGAGCATACCACAAGGGAAAGGGGTAGCTGATAGAAAATGTGTGTAGCACAAATTTAACTATATTGTCTTTACTGAGGCCTTTTCTGTATGGCAGTATTCATTTTATTTTTCTACCTTTTTTTCTGTAGTAATTAAATTTGGACTTAACTATTCCTGGATGGGACTGTTAAGATTTCTACTATAGCAACAATAAAACATTGGTTTTACATGTAGGATGGGCTTCCTTTTTGCTCATAACATGATTAGAACTGTAGTGGTGGTGCACGGGTACTCCTTCTCTGAATTAGCATGTTGGCTGTTGAGAATTTCATATTTGTTTCACGCATGCACATGCCAACAGTGCTTCCCTTTTTCATGTGGTTTTAGTATTGATATCCCCATCCACCCCACTGGTGCAAACCCAATTTGCAAGTTAAATTCTACCTGTGATTTCTGAAGCAGATTTTTCTTTTCCCTTTCCTGTTGGTCCCCTGCAGTGATACAGCCTGACAGTAACTTCCACAGCACTTTTCCACCAGCTCCTTTGCAGCTTGTCCCCCTGCTGCATCTTAAAGAAAGAAGAAAAGGAGTCAAGATGATACAGAACAGTTATTCTGCCTCCCCAAAGGTCTATATGTCTAACAAACTAGTCCTCATAAAGCTGAAAAAGGCAAAAGTAAGGCTACCGTTGCTAGTCTGATGTGCCAGTAATCATAGTTCACCCAATAACTCGGAAACTACAACAGCTTACTTGAGAAACAAAAAAAGCAACTCAGCAAAAGGACTTGGCTAATTTTGAAATTAAATCAACTTAACCATTAAATATAAAAATTTTCAGCCAGCACTATATTAAACATATGCAGGCAACACATGTCCATAAATATCTAAAAAGAAAAAAAGTTACATAAAAGTATTTTAACTATTTTCATTAAAATATCTCTTTGCACACACACATGTAGACACTGCAGGATTTGTTCTTCCAGACAATTTGGTAGTTTTAACGTGTTTGTGTCAGACTGGATGCTATCTGTAAGAAGTCTTACTTGACAGAAATATGAATTGGAGAATGAAACAGCAATGCCACCCCTCAGAAAGGCACCTTTCTGCCACTGTAAGCAGAAACAGAAAACAAACCTCCTGCTGGGAACAAACCTGTCTGCTTCCTAATATGCTTTTCTCTTGCCGAGTTGTACGCAGAGAGGTTCTGTGTCATTAGCTAACACAGCTTCAAAGAGATCTTTGAAGTGACAAACGTAAAATGACAGGGAACGGAAAAATAAACTGTGCACCCGGCAAAGCAGAGCTCTCTTTAATGATGAGTGTAACTGGAATACACAATAGAGCAGAAATACTAGCTTTAAGGCCCATTGTACAAACAATGCTCAATGAGAAGTTATGAGTTAACAAATTATATGTACAGGGGTAGCTCAAAGGGTGCTAAATTCTCATGACAGGGCTTCTGATACAGAGATGCTACAGCCCATAACTTGTAGTGTTAAAGCCCTCAGATCATACAGTCATAGCTCTTTTGCCAACAATGGTGCTGTGACAATTTGCATCATTAGAGGGTTTGGCTTATTGATTTTATTGGGACATCTCATATATACATGCAACATGGGGTTTGAATTAGAAATTGTAGGTCCACAGCAGGTAGAGTAGCGCAGCCATAGGGAGTGGCAGGAGTAAAGGCTGAGAGGGTGGGAATAACTGGTGGGATTAGAATGGACAAGGTCAGGAAGAAGGAAAAATCATTTATGTCTGCAGAGATGTCTAAATCTGATATGATATTGAATGGGAGGCATTTGTACTCTGAACTTGTGCAGTTGTTCAGGCAGTGACCTTCCTCCTCTGCTCCTAGGAGCTAAGCTCCAATAGGATTCTCACATTAGGGTGTTTTTTGTAAGCTGGTCTATCTGGGTCTCTTAAGCCAGATCTGACCTTACACAGGATTTTCCTAAAACCTATAATACGCAGCTGGGATGTGTTAGGGACAGAGCCCAATGCTGAATTAAAAAGAAATCTCATGGCTTCAAGTAAAGCATCCAGGCCCGACACTGGAGAATGTCTGTGAGTCCGCTTTGAAAACCTCCTGTTGAAAGTCAGGCTCCCTGACACTCAGTGGTATCTGAATTAGGGGCTAATTTGAGTGCCGGCCGGTGGAAATGTCAGCATCTCTTGGACCAGGCAGCAAGATCTGAGCAAGATTTCAATGATCTATGACCTGTGGCTCCAGTGGCTGGCGTGGCAATGGGTCACCCTAGTCTCTCTGCGGATTTAGTCCTACACGCCCAAATACTTCTGTGAATCTGAGCACTGAGCCTTGATCTACATCCTCTTTTCCTCCAGTCATGAGTGCTTTGTGACTACTCTTTCATGTAGCCTACAAGGATTAATGTCAGTTATTGTTCTATCTTTTCTGTATTGGGCACTTTAAACTCAGAAATTAAAGAACAAGAAGTTACCAAGGGCACATAGTGTGAGAGCACATACTATGCACCTGAAACCTGGGAGTCAACATCAGAATCAAGTGGCTTAACAGTTAGTAGAAGCATTCAATCTCTCCTTGAAATCTCCTACTGAAACATCTAAGAGGGGCAAATTTTGTGCCCATTTTAAATGAAGTTTCAAGGCAACTGGGATTTAAGATGACCTAGTTTGACTTCAGATAACAATTGGAGGCAGAACAATAAAACACAGTGATTAACATTACACAAAATTATGAAAACTATTTGTTCTTTTTCAGTAAGGGAGATTGTAAATAACAGCAAAAAGTGAATAATAGCAGGAGTGCAATTTATGATTTCTGAGAATACAAGATCTAAAGAGCATTTGATTACAACATGCAGCAATGCCTTTACTCAAATCCAAAGAACCCATTGTCCCAAGATTTCACCAAGACCAAAAGTAGAGCCTGGTTTGAAATTTTCTAGAAGCATTTTCAATGCTGGTTGAAAAGTAAAACAGAAATTCAGAAATATGTTTTGACAGAATTGGTTTCTCAAGTCCAGGATAGAAATACTGGTGAACAATAGAGAAAAAAACATCATTTTTTACCTGCTGTCCCACCAAACCAGCATGCTGCTCAATGCATCTTGTTGGCATGTAGAGCATGGTCAAAACCTTGCTGCAACTTAGAATTTGAATTTCTTTCCTCCACTTCTTAAGCGAGTAGTGTATGAAATGAGCTGTGAGCTCATTCTGTCTGACCCAGCAGCAAGCAAACAGTTATAGAAAATAGCTACTAAAGGAGAGATCAACACAGGCTTGGAAGGAGAAAGAATTCAAACCCAACTTTGCATTCAAGTGCTTACTTCAACTACAAAGAAGAGGGAACTTTCATCTTCACAAATTCTCAGAAAATTTTTGAGTAAAAATTTGTTTTTAAGTTTCCTTTTTTTTTTCTTTCTTAGCTATCCACTTAATGCTCAAGAAAGCTGAGAAAGAATTAGCCATCAAAACAGATATTGGAAACATTAACAAACATGTTGCATGTCTTTATACTCTGCTTTAAATAACACTGAGTGCACTCCAAACACAGTGACCAAAGAAAACAGTCTTTGGTAGCTTTTATGCTGATTCCCATTTACCTGCTGTTGCCTTCTGTCAAAAATAGAACCAGACATCATCACAGGTCTAATCCAGCATGACCATCTGTGTATTTACAAAAAAGATACACAGGGACTAGTATAAACTGTCATCATGTACCCACAGTTGAAAAATGTAGTACTAACCAAAAAAAACAGTATAGAATTAATTCATATCTCATAGTGATGCTATATGAAGTGTGATATATTAGGCTTTTCATTTCCTCATCAGATAATACACATCATAATCGGAAGCATCCACCTTGTAAGCACCAATGATGCCAGACAGAATGCAGCACTGTTTGTGATTTGGGAAGTATCTACAGATTTATGACCTCTGAAATTGAATTTCCTTCATGTAGTTCACATAATGTGTAAACAAACTGAACTAAGACAACTATACTTGAGCATTTTTGGTAGCACTAAAAGGATTATTGTAAAAAAGGACACTGATTATTTAATTGCCTTCCAGTTAAAACAACAATCACATGGTAAACCCCAAATAAATTCATGCAATTTCCTCTAAGCCTCTTTAAGCAGAGGTTTGAACAGTTGCTATGCTCTTTACGTGCAGACACGAGAATATAAAATTTTCAGAACCTGCCTTGCTGCGCACTTTAAACCATAGAAAAACTGCATAGCAAGATCAGTGAATGTCACCTATTTCTAATTGGGCTGTGAAACCTTGTGCATCCAGCCACCCAACTCAACAAACCTTTGTGCCCTCAAACAGGAGAAAATCCTGTGCACAAGAAGAGACAAATTCCGGAAGCAACATGCTGGTTGTCATTTATAATGGGGCTTCTGGATTCCCCATGCTTTCCCACTGGGGTTGGAAATAGTGTTAAATACTGCAGAATGCCAGATGGATTTCATTTTAGAAACAGGCAAATTAGACACGCAAAACAGATAGGCAAATGCCTTATTTGAAATATCTTTAGTATTGTGGCATTCTCTGTTTATAATTACCAATATTTTTTTTCAATTGCTTGCTAGCGATGGCCAAGCACTATGGCACTGACATAAAATTAGTAACATTTCATTGCAATATTGAATGGTTCACAAGACTTCCTGGGCAACCTTTCTTTTCCAGAAATATGTTGACTTCCTGAGGAATGATGAAAAGATCTGACTGTACAGTAGAAGAGCTACAGTTTTCTTTGATGTGCTTAGAAGTGTCATGTGTTAAAAGACTAAACAACCAGATAATTGCTAGATAGAACTAAAGTAGGCCTAGAAATTGCCTTATGTCATGAAAATTGTGACAAGAGATGAACAAAAATTACTTCAGCTCAATCATCTTCGCAGTCTGGCTCTGAAAAATGAAAACATGAAATCATTGCTCTAGATCTTGGGGACTGAATGATTCTAATGCTTCGGGCTAAATGGACAAATGTGGGTGTGAAAATAATGCTTTAAATTCTGTGTTTTCCAGGTGAGCAGCTCAATGTTTCTCCAGGCAATCGCTCACATGCTTTTATCTAAGGCAGTTGCTATTAGTGCTTTCAAACTGTATTTTCATTGCCTAAAACAAATGCACACACAAAAGCAAGCGTCCTTAGTAATCCAGGTTCAGAACCTACTATTCCATTTGAATTGATGGGAATCTCCCCAGAATAAGAATTTCTGCAGTTGTTTTTCATTTTCAGCATCAAATTTGCTTTCATAGTAGAATTAAATTATGGAAAGTCAAACAGGAAACTCAAAGATACATGAAGAACTGATTTAAACTATAAAATATTTTAATATAACCCAGAGCACTGCTGCAAGCATGTCCTGCAAGGTTTTCCTGTCAAATGTGTATCAATAATCTCTCCTATGTTGCACTTTCCAGATATGAAGAACAGAAAGGATTATTTTTTCATGATTGTCAGAAGAAATATATATATTTCTTTGACACAGGATCAATTTCTACTCCTGAAGTAGAAGAAGGTATAGGCAAAGTCCTCAGATGGCATCCAAAAAGTGACAGTGCTTCCCTTGTCCCCCCAGCAATTCTCCTCAAAGCCTTTGAAAGGCAGTAGATTGGCACTGAGCTGAAGGTATCTTTCTCTCTTCTAGATGATATGTAAGCAGCTGAAGGAGAAGGCAGAAGCAAAGAAACTGGTGGATGACTTCAGTCCAAACCAGGATCTAATTCAAGCCTCGGGCAAACCTCCAGAAGACCCTAGCATCCAGGAGCATGAAGAAATCCTTAAGGTGTCCAGGTGGGGGGGGGCACCACCTGGGACTTTGCTAATTTTCACTTTTCATAGCTATGTCCTAAAAAATATTTCTTTTAAAAAGTGTCCTCATGGTTAAATGCCACGTTTTGGTTAAAGACACTAGCTTTTAAAGATATAGTAAGGATACCAGATACAAGAAACATTTCAGCATGATAAATTTGCCTCCATTTTCCTTCAGATTTTTTCTTTCTGTGATTTATACCTTAATCATTTTTGATAGTCTTAAATTTTCTTTGTTTCCCCCTTCACCCCAGATGTACATCTCCAATTGCCTATGGCAACACTGTAGTTTCAGCCACCAGTCAGGCTACAACGTATTCTGGGTGGGAGAAAACTCCTTTTTCCTATTGGTCAACCAGGCAATTAAGAACACAAAGTGCATGAAAACTGAAGAAAAGTAAAAGCAAAAGAGGGACCTGACCATAGCACAGAATTAGCTAGACTATATCTTGCCATTGGGAATAGGAACTCTAGTTCTGGTGCATTTATCTAACCTGTGTTTTATACTATCATCCCAGTAGCTAGAAAAGATAAATAATTCCAAACACATCTGTTAGACCAGGTTTCTCAACAAATTTGCAAGCTGAAAGGCAGGACCAGGCTGTGTGAGTGACTTTACAACACAGGTGACCAAATCTGTCCCCTGTCCTGGCACTGGCCATTGTCATGCTTTATATGGATATAAAGCAAAAAAGTTTTACTGAGAGATAATATCAAGATGCCTTTGTCCATGTACTGAAGTCTACCCAAGCCTGAGTGTATCGGGTGGGAAAGATGAAAAATTATTGAAAGTATAATAAACAGTGGATTCTGGTCATGATATTTTCATTTTGAAATAAAAATATGAAATAAGATTGGGAGATGCTGTGGAAGACTTGAAAGCCTTTGGATTGTGCTTGGTCCTACCAGAAACAGGGACTCAGCAAAGAAATGTACCTCAAGTGGTGACAGGTCAATGACAAGCTCTGAATTCCCAGTTCGAGTATGATTTTGACTTTGATGTAATGGTGGTACAGTCTATACTTCAGGGAAAGTTGGCAACAAAGTGATTGTTTGTGGCAAAGCTGCATTACTGGTCTACACTGGCACTTAATGTCGGGTTTCACAGAGAGGAAATTAAGGACAATGCTTCACCCAGTCACGTTTTTTAACTGCCGAGGAAAAAAAAATCAATTACAGCCCTAGCTGGAGTGGGTACAACCCCTGCTGAAGTCACTAGGATAGTACTTGATAAAGACCTATGGAAAAGACATGTGCAACCACCACAATTTATGAAGCACCACAGCTGGCTTACTGAATTTCAATAGCACCACAGTCCCTGATTCCTTTAAATTCTCTTGATATCCCCAGTACACGGGTCTAACAAAGTGTTACAATACAATGCATTTCCAAATTATGTCAAATTGAAATTCAAACATGGCTGGCTGCACCAATACATACTAATAGAGCAAAACACTCATACCCCTAATCCCTCCTGACACTTCTGGTTTACATTCTTCTCTCCAGTGTCTCATTATGCGTGTTCTCACTACTCTTATAAATTTTCATTGATGTCACTTCTTCCTTACTTAAAATGCAAACATCTGGATTAAATCAACTAAATTCACCCTGTCGGTTTTGCATACACTCAATAGTTCTTAAAACAGAGCTCCCAGCTTCTCTGCATTTTCAAACCTCCATCATTAAGAAAACCTGAACTCCCAGTTGGTAGTTTCAGTGTCTGAAACTTTGAGTGATTTGTGATGGAATGTAAATATAATGACTCTGATTTGGTATTTGTTAAAAAGCTGCAGATTCACAAATAAATATAGATATTTGGCTACATAGCCTACATCTTTTATTAACAACAAATTGAACTGAACTGAACATGAGCAAGCACTTCTTGCCAGGGCTGAGGCAGGCATATGTGAGTTGTGCTCCTGTGCTGAGCTTCTGGCACTAGAGGTATTGGTGGGTCTTAGCCCAGTTTAGCATGGAAAACTTTGTCTAATTGCAAGACCGGTTCCACCTTAGAATTTTTTTTTTCAGCAATAATTTACCCTTCCTATATTTCTCCTTGGTGTGTTGACACATAAACCACATTTCTAACTTGCTTTCAGCATCATGTGTCACTGATATCTCCTCAGCTCACAGCAGGGCATCTGCAAGGCACTACCAGAGAAAATAAGCTGTGTTGCAAATGATTCGATGGGATTATCTCAGGAGCACTTGGAATAAAAGCTTAATAGAAACAAAACACAGGAAAATTCCTTTCCAACCACAGAGAACACTGGAGCCATCATTCAAATCAGCAAGGAAAAGCAAGCCTGCCACACATCTTTATCAGAAAAGGTGTTACCCTTCTTCAACTTCACCATACAAAAGGAAGCTGTGTGCCGAGGGGGGACATGTAAGCCACAACCTGCTTAACAACAGAGGCTCCCATAGATTTTTGATAGAAAATTTTTGGTATAACCTCACAAGGCCCAAATGTACCCTGGTTATTACATCCTCTCTCTACCACACTTCCCCAACAACCTTCCACAGCCTCAATATGTCTCAAAGCAACAACTCTTATTTAGGACTCCAGGGGTGTATGACATAGAGGAGTGCACCAGAGTGGAGCTACAACAAATCTATCCAGCCTGTAGGAGAACAACCTCCAAGGAATGCAGAAAAAAAATGCTCCCTTTTCGAGTGGCACTATTTTATGCTACCATTCCGTGTTGTTGGAACACATGGCTGTGAGATGGGCCTTGGCTGTTGATTCCTAGCTGCAGCAGGCCTTGAAATAGTACCCACTAAAATTATAATTCAAGTAGAGAAGAGAAGCAGGACTGTAATCAAAATGGCATTGTTTCTAAATCTAGTATATCACTGTCTCTCTTGTCTAGAACCAAGTGCTATAGTGCTATCCATCGTTGGTGGCTGGAAGCCTTCTCCTAGTATACAGCAGTATTGATTGTCCCTACAATTATAGAAAGTATTTTTCCTCAAACTTTCTTATTTGTCTTTAGACTAAGAACGCTCTTTGGAGCCTTTATTTTTTTGTGATCCAAAATGGAAGATGATAGCTACCAAATCATCAAAAGCCTATTAACTGGCCGTTTTCAATGCCTAAAATGTTTCTACAGTGTTCTTCACTTGCAACAACGAATGTCAAGGACCTTGAAAATGCTGATGTAGACTTTGTGAAATTTGTGACTGCACATGCCATCTTCATATAATCATAGCTTCTAGTGGAAATTACATTCATATAACCCAAAAGAAGTGCCCACCTGAATAGAGGATTTGTGTTCAGACCAGACTTGTAAGGAGAGGTGCAAGAGCAGCATTAAGAAGGTCATACTGTCTCTTCTGCCTCTCTGCTCTGTTAGCATTTCATGTGATGGGTTCATACAAAAACCTCTGCAAAGCTCTTCCTTCCCTCCCCGGCTCAGAAGAGAGTTGTGGCAACCTTTGGCTTTGAGGGCAAGAAACATCAGAAATACAGGAAAAACTGAACACTGGAAAGCACCATCACTTGGTTCAGACCTCAGGAGAGGTCTACAGATGCCTTGCTTAGACATCTCTTAGGCCTCAGCACTGATGTTGGAACAAGCACGGGGAACAAACCCATTGCCTCCCACTGGGTTTCTCCTGGGGTCAGTAAATAAACAGAACAGAACTCAAGGCCCTGGCTTTTATCACAGATTCCTCATCCTAGAAGAAAATAAGCAAATTTGCAGGATCTAAAGCTCAGCAAACTGTTTGGCCAAGGCATGGTAAAGGGAAAAATAAGCACACCGCTAGGGTAACACTCTGCATTTAAGCTTATTCTAGAGGAAAAATTAGGAAAGATTTTGAGAACAGACACTGAGGACAGAATGTCCTGCTCCTCCCTCTAGCTATATAAATGCAGACACTGGATAATGCTGCAGGGCCTTTTTGCACACAATTGTCTTACCAGTGATTTTTAGGAATCCCTCTAGTTTCATGCCTCTGGTGAATTTTTTTCAAATATTATTTCTCTCCAGTCCCTAGCTTGTTTGATCTCTTGGAGAGCCCAGTTCCAGGGTTCATTCACCAGTAGCCACTAAAGCCAGTGGAACCTGGCCAAGCAACAGAGAAGGAGCTAAATCCTCTCACTAACACAAAAAGAAAAACCAATACCTTGTCCAAGAAGCTACATAGACTGTTTCAGCCAGGCTGGGGTACTGGAGCTCTCAGATAAACCTTATTAAAGGCTTGATTTATTCCAGACGCTGAGTTACCCACTATTAGTGGAATAAAGCCACTGAGATAGGAGGGGTCAGTCTGATGTGAATTGCAGACACATGCAAGTGACAGACACAAAAGGGAAATCTTTCCCTTTGTTTGTTCCACTGGATGAAAGAAAATAACGCATTTGGCTTACATTAAGAAAAGCGACATACAAAGCTGCAGCACTGCACACTTAGAATCATAGAATCATCATAGAATCATAGAATGGTTTGGGTTGGAAGGGACCTTAGAGATCATCGAGTTCCAACCCCCCTGCCATGGCCAGGGACACCTCCCACTAGAGCAGGTTGCTCAAAGCCCCATCCAGCTCCCTGGGCAACCTGTTCCAGTGCCTCACCACCCTCACTGGAAAGAATTTCTTTCTAGTATCTCATCTAAATCTCCCCTCTTCCAATTTAAAACCGTTGCCCCTTGTCCTTTCACTACACTTCCTGACAAAGAGTCCCTCT
>JAOXNO010000033.1:50901411-50917161 GCA_028565335.1 Limnodromus scolopaceus | reverse complement strand
GTCCCTCTGGATGGCATCCTTTCCCTCCAGCGTGTCGACCGCACCACCAAGTTTGGTATCATTGGCAAACTTGCTGAGGGTGCACTCTACCTCACTGTCCATGTCTCCAACAAAGATGTTGAACAGCGTACTTCAGTACCTCGTGCGCCAGTGTGATGCACCCAGCAAGGTCTTCCCAAGCTACATGATCCGTGCTACTCCCCAGGGGGAACGAGGCCCGGATTCAACCCCTGCATTTCTGATTTTCATTGTTGTGGTGGAGCAGGTGGTAGCTGGAGAAACGTGGCCACCGTCCAAGTGTCAGCAACCCTCTCCATGCTAGTGTCAGTGCATTGGTCTCTCAAACACTTCCATACACTGCAAAATCCCCTTTTCATATTCACCAGAAGTTTTAAATTCAATTCCATGTCAGAATACTTCTTAAATATATAAAAGTACATTTCAAGCTGGACCTAGTAATTAGTCTCCCGTCCTGTGAGAACACAAGCAGTTTTGAAAAAACAAAGTTCTCTTCATGAGCTAGCAAATATTTTGATAACTTTAAGTATTTAATTTTATCGCACCGTAAAATTACTGTAAACTAATAACTTAATTTTCAAGTGGTTTTTGGCTGGCAAATAGAAATCTTTTCAAAATGCTAATAAAAGAAGCTTCTAATATCCTCAAAACTTTTTAGAAGTTTGTCTATAAAAATCCACAAAATGAGTATCCTCCTACAGCCACTTCTGGTTTCAGCTGATTATTGCCAGAAAAATGAGCGGAAATGTCCTGATTAAGTCTTGTTATAAAATGTCAGGGAAGTAGCATCTGCCGAGATGAGAAGCAATTAAATGTTCAAGTTAAACAATCAAATGGAGGAAACTGTGCTCTAAAAGTCAAAAGTCATAAGGCCAGCAGAGAGAATTTGGAAAAAGAGCAAAGGTGACTAGAAGTTAGCAAGAAATGGAGACGTTTTGGGACTCATCAGTGTGAAGAAGAGATTAGTCTCCTTTGTGAAAAGAGTAAATGGAGGAGAAAACAGAATATAAATAAAATTGCCAGAATGAAGATAAAAGAGATGTGAAGCTGACAAGAGGTGAAAGAGAGATTTTGGACTGGAAAGGGAAAATTGAAAGTATCAGAGTAAGGTGTCTTGATCTTATTTCTCTCTAAGAATGATAAAGTTACCTGCTATTACTGGAGGAGACAGCTGCAGTCCAAAAGTCTCCACAACACTTTTAACGTTGTCACCATCAAATTGCCAAATGTTGATATTTTTAGAAAATTAAGTATTTCATTAATTTAAGCCAATGAAGGTACTTTGCAACTTTTAGTGCATGCTGGAAGAAGCAGACAATTTATTTGTTAATAAAGTCAAATGGATGGGATTCCTTTCTGAATAAAGACATTTGTTTTTATTCAGATATCAAAACATGGAGGGCTATAGCAATAGCCACTTCATAGCCAAAAAAACCCCAAACGCATGGATTTTAAAGCAGGCATATTTCCCTATACAATAGAGGATACCAATCATTCGTATCGAGTGAAATTTTACTCTTAAGGAAAGGAAAGCTGAATATGTAGATGAATTGCACCCTTCCATGATAAGCTAAATCAAATCCACTCTGCTAAATTTTTTGCCATCAGACACTAGGCAGGTGAGAGAAGTAAAAAATTAAAATAAGCTCTTAAAATATTGATAAGCCTGGAGTTGCTGGGATGAAGATTCTTTGCTTTTTCTTTATTTTTATATGACAGTTTCTCACATACCACTGGTTATGTTTGTTTGAAAATATATTCAGGTCTTACAAACGCTTTTGAAAATGCATGAGTTCTGCAATTTGCATAAAGAAAATTGTGTATAGAAATGTCTCTTCCACTCTTTTTAATGTAACAGAAAGATGCTTCTCCTCAGCTGCATTTCTTCTTTCCATTCTCTGTGAAGGATAAAGGATTCCCTTTGATCGTTCTACATCAACCTTTTTCAATTCTGTGCTCGCTTTACATTCAAATACTTTGGTTGTATCTGTCCTCTCCCATAGCAACATCAGATTTCATTTTCTTAATGCTGACACCAGTTAAAAAACTTTGGAGATCTGTAACTGTTGTAGTTAATAGGAAGCGCAGTCTAATCCTTTCCCTCCAGTCTGTGTCATGCTGGATAGGTAGCAGGACCTCCTTCAGTATTAAGTCTTCCTTAGTAATAATACCTGTGTGATTTGTACCATTATAACTTCTAGCAAGACAGGTAGCTGCCTTTAATCTGCTTGCACAGTGTGTGGGGCAGGAAAATAAGTTCTTTTTTCTTTTCCACTTGAATGACATACTAGTGAAATACGTGGAAATGTTCTTCCTTTAATGAGTATTTTGCAAAAAAAAAATGCTGTCTACCCTCAGCTGCGGCCACGAAGCAGAAAAATGGGAACATGGGAGGTGACCTAGGGTGGGGAGTGACATTCACACGAAGAACCTCGTTAAGTTTCCTCCTCAGTTAATTTTCTGCAAATTGACTGGTTCCTCTTCAGAACGGCGAGGGTGCTTTCCGGCTCGGAGGGGAAACAAGCTGGATAATGTGGAGGGCAACACGGTTCAACCGACTAATCATTTTGTGCATGCATGAGTCAGGGACACGGCTTTTGAGTCCCGGCTCTGACACTCCACCTCCTTAAGGAGAATGTCCAGCACTGCCAGAGCACTGAAGCCACTTTCCTACAGAGCTCTGGTGTGCTCCATGCCACGGGAAAGGGAGATGGACAACACCTAACAGAGATCACACATGTGGATGAAGGAAGGGCAGATGCATGCTCCTCCGCCTCCCCGGGAAGCAACCTGTATTTATGGCATTAGAGAAGGTGATTGCTATAAGCAAAAAAGCTCTATTTCCCCACCTTCAGTAGTTACTCTGACACCCAGAGCTCGCTGGTCTGCAGTAAGATTTCCTGACAAGAGGGGTGTGATCCTGGCAAGAGCCAAAGGTGGAAAACACTCTGCAACCCTCAGTCTTTTCTTTCCTTTACAGTAAATTTTCAAAGCAGAATTATGCTCTTTTAAGTTAAGGATCCAAAAAATACCTGGAACAGTGTCTGTAGAATATTACACGTATCATCTACGTGATCAGTTCTCCATTTTTCTTTACCCCACATAGAAAGCCCAGATACTTTCTATGACACCACCCAGGAGATCACACTTAACCTGGTCCAAATCATTTTCATTTGTCATGAGCCAATGCAGTTTATCAAGATCTACTATTGTCCAGAAAGAACAAAGAGGTTTTTCAAGGCTTTTTTTTGTTTTTTTTTTTTTCACTTGATGAAATACTTTGTATGCTGATACAAAAGTTACCTGGACCAAAACAGAAAACATGGTTCTGTTGGACTAATAGACACTCTGACAGGAGAAGCTTTTTTAATCCTTTCACTGAAGCTGTGATCCTGTCTTAGTGCTATTGTGTGTCCATGCATCCTTTTAAATTGGTTTTTTTTATTTTACAGGTAGACACAAGTAAGTTGTAAATGTCCAAAATCATAGTCAAGATCTTGCTCACAAGTTTGGCAGTAAATTCTCACTTCATTTTCTGCACCAAACATAAGTCAACAACCAATGATCACATCAATCTGCATGGTCATTTTGTGTAATACTAAGGGGAAAGAAGGAATTATACACAAATATTTGTTTTCTCCAAAGGAACTGTGCGATATAGTCACCAAAATGTTTCTTTCTGTATTAGAAAAACACAATGGTCTAAGCCAAATGCTGAGTAGCACAGGTCTTATCAGCAGCCAAACAGATCAACTTTAGTCCAGCGAGACTCAAAATATTTTATTTGCATGTAAAATAAAGACATTTCATGATGACAAACATTGGTGATATGTCCTTTCTCTGTCCACAAGTAAATATTGCGCCTGATAGTTGTCCAAGAGAGGAGAATGTTAGGGCTAAGCCCTTGAGATAACCTATTTATTCTGATCCCTAAATACAGATTTAGGCGCCTTAAAAGATTCTTCTAAATTTGGAAGCAATTTCCCAGGTGTCTGGGCTGATACCACACTGTAAGTAATTAAATTCACCCTCAGCCCACTACCAAAAAGGAGTAGTACCAATCTCACTTTACACTTCCACTCTGGCTTTCCCTCAAGGGGGATGTACTTCAAGAAATTAATGGCTTTATTTACAACTGGGATACTGTCTCCATCTCCCCTCCTTCCCTGTTCAAAAATTTCCCCAATATATGAAGCTGCCATACTACTTGCAGAAAGCCCTTTGAATTTTTTTTCCATTACCTCAATTAGCATTTTGCTTCTCTTAAGCCTTTGATCCATGTGTAATTGGCATTTTGCCCTTTGCTCTCTTCAGTGGGCCGTGCTTGCCCCTTCTGCTTTTTTCATCCACATAATGCCTCAGGTAGTTTTCCCCTTTCTGTTTCACTTCATGCTCTTCCCCGTTTTAATCTTTCTTTATTTCAGTTCAGTGTTCTCTTCTTGTCAGCAAGGTTTTTATTTTTTCATGCACACAGGCACACTAAAGGCAGTCTGATTTGGAATGTCACCTATAATCTTGTTTTTCATTTCAAGCTTTTTATGAATTCTTCCAAAATTTGGAGGGCCAGGTTCTGCTCTCAGTTTGCTAACATAAGTCTAATTTTCCTTACAGCAGTAATTCCACATTTTCAATGGTATAAAGAAAAACAGAATTTTGCACTAAGCTGTATTTGCAAGGGATTACAGTAAAAAAATTTGTGTCCCCTCCCAAAAAAATTCCCCAAACCAAAAAAGCTTAGATTAAAGCATTACCTTGTTTATTTATGTAGTTATGTGGAAGAAAAAAAGCTTCACCTCTGAAAGATAATGCAGGATTTTCTGTATATATGTATTTATGATAACGCCTAAGAAGCCTAGTAAGGCTCATGGATCTTTTTTGCTGATAGCACTAACAGCTACACATACACAAGAAGAGCTAGTTTCTCATCACAACAGCATAAACAAAACAAGGAATGTTGAAAAAAAAAATAAAACGAGCTGCTCAGGAAGCCATAAGGATCTGTGCTTGAGTGGAACGTGGTCTCCCAAAAGCCCATTACCTGTCTTTGCCAAGCCAGCTCTCCCTCACACAGAGTCTGATTTAAGCTTCAGTCCATATACACCAGAGGGAGTTTTCACTCTTTCAGCTTTTCCTCCTGCCATGACTCAGTCACTATTTTTCTTTGAAGCTGAAACCCTTGCTGAGTTATTGTGGCAGCCATCAGGCCATGCTGCAGCATTTTAGTATCTGGAGGAATTAGTTAGGGAGAAAAATTTCAAAATAGTCTTTAAAATGTTTACTGGGTTACATATTGATAATCAGAGAAGAAAAAAAAAAAAAGACCAAAAAAAAAGACCAAATAAAAGACCAAAAAAAAGAGGCTGGGGTCTGGGAAAATATTAAAAATCCTTCTGTGCTATGGGTTTCAACAGTAGGAGTGATCTGAGAGAGTGCTCTAACTCAGTCTCATCAAATTAAGGAAGACATGAGCAGTAACATTTTCAGACAAGGGTTCTGAACAACCCAAAGTGGGAGGAAAATATTCCTGCTCTGATGGGACAGTCCCTGTTTTCACAAGTCCTGTTCAGTCAGCGTGTGCAGAGTGGGGATGCACTGACAAGCTAGAATTTTACTCTCAATCCATATGAATTGCATTCATTTGGATCAGAAATGTTCCTCTTGCAGCTGTTTGTCCAAGATGATATCCCTGTGCTTCCTACAGAATTGCAATATATACCTCCACGCGTTTGGAGGCTCACAGAATAAATCAGTCCAACAGCTTCTCAAATTAAATATGATCCCCACAGAACTTGCTTAAACTCCTCCTGACACAGCTGTAAACCAAAGGAGAAAGAAGTGTAGTTCGGCTTAGAACCAGGACAGCCGCTTTCAAACTTGAAGCAAAATTGTTCAAGACTGTATGGGATTTTAACTGTCTGAGAGACAGTAGAGTCATTAGCAATGGTTCGTAACGTTGCCTTCATTTTATCATCAATATTTGCTCAGCCAAACACTCATATATTTAGATTTATCCAATCCATGCCACTTAAGACTATACTTTGGTTATGTGAAAGTTTAAGAAAAAGCAGTACGCACAAGCAAGCTGTTTTTCAAAATCTCAGTAGTTGCTTTGTGATGCATTTGGTGTTCTTTCTGGAATCCAAGCTCCTAACTCATGTCTGTACATAATAATCTCAGCTTTCATTTGGGGAACAAAACATAAGTTTCCAACTTCCTGTGGCTTAGGAAGATAAGAGGAAAATGTACAGGTTCCACACCAGAAAAACAAATAAAAAATTCTCAGAGGTGATCTGCTTTAAAATCGTATGATTTATTATCTGTTCTGGTACCATCTTTGGCCTCTCATTTAATTACTTTTGTAAGCACGGGGCTGTAAATACTCTTCTTTCCATACAGACTTTTTTGCTGGGATCCGCTCCCAGTTCTTCTCATCCTAAGGTTTTTCTGGTCCTACAACTCTTGGTTAATTCCACTGTAAAACTGGCCTTACAATAATTTTAGGAGTGTTTCTTTAACATCTGCTTATTACAAGACATTTTAATATACTGTTGATGGAATGTTACATAGCTGGCATTTATCACTGATGCAAAATAACACTGCAAATAAAACACCTAAATGGGATGTTTTATTCTTATTTCTGATCTCAGTGCATATTTGTGGTTTGAAAAACAGAAATCATAATAATTTTAATGCAAATGAAGTTACCTCATTCCCTCTCCATCACTGCACAATCAAATGAAGTAGCAAAGGAAATTACTGCAATTCCCTGAACTTGTTTAGCTATGCACAGAAACTTCTGAATACATATCGTGTGAGGCAGTAATTAAGTTCTTAACTTATTTACTTCTTCTATTGGGGCTGCATCATCTGAGCCACCGTCTTTTGGCAGGAAACCCACATATTCATCTATTATGAGATGCACAATATCCTGAGCTAACAGCTATTCTAGCTGCTCATCGTTTAATTTGGAGATTAACAATAAACACACCTGGGATTAGACAATAGCCTTACAATACCTAGAAATAAAGAGGCTATAGAAACCCCTGTGAAAAATCCCTCATGAAAACATAAGCGTTGTTCATGAGGAACTTAAAATACAGATTTCTTCCAGAGAGATTTGAAGTAAAAGCAACGTGAAAGCAGCAAAAGCTGAAGGAGAACTGCCCACTCTTTATACAGGTCCCAAACAGGGATTCAAGACACTGAATGGATTTTGCAATTCCACAGCCTCTTAGGATTTCCTGAGAGGCTTTAAGGTGGATATTTCCAAGAGAGAGGGAGAATACGATATCTGGCTGAGGGTGATTATCGTGACCAGCCACGTAGTCCAGAGAGGAATAGCAGCAGAGGGTAAGAAGCAAAAGTCACTGGGTCACTGCCACCCACCTGTGTACTGAGATCAAGTTCTCCCAAAGACCATACAGTATTAAAAGTTATACAACAGTCAGGGAAGAAACGTGATGTCATCAGATTTCACTGGACAAGTGATATGTCGATAGTGAGGCCTTATAATTTTTCTCATTTCTCTTGCTCTTCTGCCAGTTTGGGTTTTTTTTTTTGCATACAGGGGCTGTATTTTAACAGAGGTTCTGCCTGCAGGTCACGTACCAACAGTCAGCACCTGTCCAGAATAAAAAAAATCTGCAACAATGATTCCAGATGTGAAAACAGACAGAACTACCCACACTTTCTTTCTACTGCAAGTGCCAAATTCTTTGTTGATTCAAAATTTGGACTCAAGAAGAACGTAGTGTTTATCTTTAAATAAAGGCAGCTATAAGAACTCTGTTATGATTTTACAGACTTGTCCAGCCATATCTCCTTTATTTGTTTTAATTCAAAAAGCTACAGGGGAATTTTAGTTTATTAGTGTCATATTCATTTTTTTCTTTTGTGCTTGGGTTTTATTGAGGTATCTAGGAAAGACAGACTGAGAAAATCAGACTTCAAGACTCACTAATACATAAAATGCTACTAAACAAAAACTATGAAGTGATGAAATGCTGAATGATCACATGAATATTTAAAATGCAGCATATTTCTTAGTACTTTACTTCATTACTTTGCTGCCATTACAGATGTTCTAGACAATTTCATTAAGAAACTGCCCTGTTCTTTCATTTGTTAGTTCTAATTGCCAAATGTCTGTCAGCTGCTAAATTGTTAGACTGATGTAATAATAAAGTATCCTCAGGGTGAAGTCCAGTGATATCACTGAAAATATCATTTGGGAATGGAAGTAAACAATCTGAAACAGGAGACCGTGCCATGGACATTAAGTTTTCAGAATTCAGTCAAAAGAAGAGTCTTTGATCCATTACAGAAGATGTCATCTTAGATGAATATTTTCAAAAAAAACCATAAACTGCGGAGGGTTCAGTGGAAGATCACCAAGATGGAAATAGGGCTGAAGCACCTGCCCTATGAGAAGAGGCTGAAGGACCCAGGCTTGTTCAACCAGCAGAAGAGAGACCTAACAGCAGCCTGCCTGGTCTCACAGGGAGATGATCAAGAAGATGGAGGGTCTTCACAGTGGTGCATGATGGGGTAATGAGACACAATGGGTTGTCAGAGAGCAGCAAAGGCTGGTTGCACCCAAAGGGCAGTAAGCTGGGTATTCAGGGTAGCCTCAGTGTGGACAATGCCCTCACCAATGGGGCAAAGCCCCACAGGTTCTGGACATAGCAGGCAGAGTCAGGTGCTGCCAACAGGGTCCACTGACACCCACACTGAGAGATGAACCAGATCCCGAGTCCCTCCATGGAGTCTGGCCAGGAGCAAAAGGAGACAAGACTACAACACATGTCCAAAGCGGCAAGGACTGGGTGCTAAGGTTTTAGCTTCAATGGGGCCCTCAGACTCATGGGCAAGAGTATGGGCTGGTGATCCCAGCTGAGAGCAGTCATGGAGCAGTCATAGGTGTTAAGGCCTAAAAGAGGCCTCAGTGCCCTGCCACAGGCAAACACTGAAACCAGAGACGTTCAGATCGGATCTGAGGGAGGACAGTCAAACAGTGAGACAGGTTGTCCAGATGGGCAGTCCCTGTCCTGTGGAGCTTTTCCAAACCTGACCGGCTAAATCCCTGAGCATCTTGGTCTGACTTCCCAGCTGACTCTGTTTTGAAATGGAGGTTCCTTCCAATCTGACTTCTTATGAAATTTTGTATTTCTGTGAAATGTGACACCATTTATCTTGTCATATTTCATACATGAATGCATATACGTGTATCAGTGGCCTTTAACTTACACAGCTAAAGACACCGCGAGTTAGACATTGATTCACTTGCTTCAAGAGAGTTCTACTCTGCATAATTTCTGAAGTCAAGAGATGGAGCAAAAAAGAGTACAGACCAGACTTGTATCTTAATATTCATTTCTCTTGACTTGCGTAACCTGTACACGACACAAAGTGCTTTTATCTGTCTGCCTTTGTGTTTTGGATGGATTTATCCTGTTGCACCTAAACATCTTTTGTATGCCTTTTGTAACTTTGTTTCTTTTACAATTTAGTACACTTTGAGATGCTTCAAAATATCATGTATTTCCGTGTCAAGACTGTGATTCTTCACTTGGTGAGACAAGTGTTACAATGGCTATTTAATTATAATGGAAGGTAACCGATCGACTTCTTTGCATTTACCAGCAGTGAATGAAAACGTTTCTGTTAATTTGCTGCCGTGTGCTCTGCCGTTGGCACTGACACATGCAAATAGCTCTGATAAGAATACAGAGGAACCTGCTGCCTCAGTGGATGGTGGGAATGCCACCAGAGCAAGAGAAATGTGCTGCGTGCCCATGCTTTTTGTTTTAACAAAAAGCATAGCAGGCGACTATGTGGTTCTCACCTAGCGATATTTTATTGTCAGTGTTGCTGTTTAATGTCAGGTGTGTTCAAATGGATCAGAACATCAAAGAAGTTTCCTCACCCCATCGCCCACCCCACATAAATAGGCATTGGTTCACCTTTGGCTTTTCCTTGCTGGTGACCTGGATTGTCCCAAAGCAAAACTTCTCCAGAGACCCAGACCACTGTTGTCTGCCTCGGTTTACCAGGGCCCGGCTCCTCTTCTGGCATCTTAAGCAGGTACAGCCACCTACAGCTCAGAATAGCAGCTTTTTTTCACCCATCCCATGGAAGCGTAAATAATTCATGAGAAGAACCACAGCAGTGAGTCGGGACTTTGGACAAACTCTAAAGGGCTTCCAGATCACCACTGGCCCTAATGGGAGTTAAGGAAACTTCAACTGCACAACTGGCAAATACTATGTCCCCTATTACAAATAAAACAAGCTATTTCTTTCACCGTATCTCAGGCTTGGGGGTCTCAAATAGAAGACAAAGAATAGCTGTTCAATAGAGTCACAAAGGGTATTTTCATTTCTACATTTCAAATGCAGAGGTAATCTTTCTGTGCAAGTTCACCTCATCTAGAACTACATTTATTCAAAAGTATTCATGTGATATCCTCCAATAGACTAAATAAAAATGCTTTAAACACTTTGGCATGATCTGGTGAGAAAATGTATGCAATTTAAGCCCTTTTTCTAGTCTATAACCTTCCTTTTCTAGGTAAGAATGTTGGGCTCTTGTATTTGAAATCATAAAACTGTATTACATGAATACAACCTTCCCCCATCCATTTTCTTCCTCATCATCATCCCTTAACATCATACCTGATATCAATTTACAAATTTCTTTAAGACTTGTCCAGCATACTGCTAGATGATGAGGCAAATAATGTGAATTTATTAACATGGGAGGTGGAAGAGGATTCTTATATATATTGTCTGGCAATGTATGCAGCCAATACAGTACAACCAATATGTGCAGTGCAGACTGCATATACAATAAAGCAGCACACTAGATTCATTATCCAGGTTATCAGTCACTGGACCCAGCTGCATCTCTGACTTTATATATGGGGAAATAAAACCATATATTGTTAAATACTAAATATGTTTCTAACTCTGACGATCAAGGTACCTGAAACCTGAATGACACAGAACTGTGACCAGTTTATCTGCATGTCTTGTTATTCTTAATGTTGCTCTCTAAAACAGCATCTTATTTCTTAAAGCATGAACAAAAAAAATCACTCTAAATCTGTGCCTTGCATGTAAGATTCAAAACAGAGCCTCAGCTTCTCCTCCTCTAGTGACTTCTTTTGTTCTTACTTTCATATGTGAGACAGAGAAGCTCTCTGGAGAGGGGGAGTAACTTATAACTGCCACTTTCAATGGCATTCCAGTTAGATATTAAAAGATTTTTACTATGTTGCTTCTCATTTTTTCTGAAGGTAAGCAAATCCTAATTTTTTTCCAGTTTTCTTCTGAGACCACGTTTTCTAGCTTCACAATCTTTGCAACTGCCCTTGTTGATATTCTTCCTGCGTCACGCTGCCCCAAACTGAATACAGTATTATTGAATCATGCCTGATGTGTGGGCCATTCTATATGATGGATCCTTTTCCTGGGGACATTTTTGCTCACTGTATAACTGTAAGGCACTACTCCTGAATGAGTGCAGTTTTCAGCAGAGTGCAGCCTTTTCCTTCCTGTCTCAAGATTGGCTTAAATACTCATCCAGCCATTCAGAGAATCCGCAAGGTGCGCAGGCATCACTTCCATACCATCATTCAGCCCATTAATAAAAGCACAATACAGCATTGCATCCATGATGGATCTCTGAGTGCTCCCCATGATACGGCTGTGCACTACTCAGTGCACAACTTGTATCTACTTCCTTAGAAGTCTTCAGCCAGTTTTAGACCCCTTAAATATCTTTCCATTACAAATCTCTATTTCACAAACAAATGAAAAAGTCTGAGTTCTGAAAAAAAATGAGGTGGAGAAAGAATTTTGAATAAAATTTGAAGTTTAGAAAAATGAAAGATAAATAAAATTACTTAACAGTCACTTACCAAGTAGGATCTCAGGTATACTAATAATAATAGATATCAGCTGCAAAGCCCTCAACCCTTCATTCAGTAGAAAAAAGCTGTTTTTCTGAATCTCAAAGAAGACGGTTTTTAAAAAATAGCTGGCTTACTAAACATTAATAAATGTTAAAAGCAGGTGCGTTTATGAAAAAGAAACCACTTACCTCCTTTGTGATTCTATACACAATAAGCACAACTATTATCATATTTTATCATTAAGCTATCATGAGATTTGGAAATAAAATCTGCTTAATGGGAAATGAGGCTTTCATGAAGAAAAGGCTTATTTAAAGTTCATTATAACCATACAAGGCTATTTAAAATTTCCAGGTTCAGGCACTCTGAAATGACAAGGGTCATCTTTGGAGGAAGAGCTGTTGCTAGGAGACTCAAGCCACAAAGTATCACAACAGCTTGTAATTTACCCTTTTTGTCAAGGGGTGTTGAAAACAAATGTACTTACTAGAATGTGCAATGCTTTTACCAGGTTTGCATAATTTCACACAAAAATGGGGGACCACAACTTTGCCTCGTTGTCCTCTCACCACTCCCCCAAATCCCTGCGTTCACAGTATAAGGGGAGTTGCAAATTTCTTTTTCTTGGAGCAGAAGAAGTGTTTTGCAGTATCTCTTCCCCAGGTCATCCCACTCCATTAAAGCTTCCCAAGGGCCACTGGCCTTAATGGTCAAGGTAAATAAGTGCAATTTAAAAGGCTGGGATTTAAAAGGTTGCCCAATGTAGGAGGGGCAAGGGGAGTTCAGGAGGGAGCAGCTTATAAAGTAAAGCTAAAATTTTGCCTACCTTGAAAATAGCCCAAACTGGAGGAGAGGACCCAGACCCTTACACCTGGTGGAAAAGATGTTCGGGGATTTCTGCCTGGACAGATGTGGCTGTGGATCAGCCACCAGGTGCATAGAAGCACCAGCTGAATGCAATAACCTATTTGCATTGCTTGACTTCAGGAATCTGGTATCAGAAAACAACCACCTTTCTTTGAGCAGTGTCCACCAGTAAAGGCACAGTACTCTCATAATGAGCAAATACTTCATATACTTATTTTTAACAAGGGACATGAAAGTGCCAAAGGCAGTCTGTCCTTAACACTGAAATGGCTACAGAGACCTGTGGGCACCTTGACTGCAAGATTACTGAGAAGGTTCCACCACGAATGAACTAATACAAAGGAGAAAACAGTGTAACCTTATAGAGACAGATTATTCAAAAGTCTCTGTACCTCTAGTTGGCCAAATTACAGAAAAATTCTATCTGCAGGAAAAAAGATACAAAAAAAAGAAAAGAGAGAGAGGGATTCTCTGGAAAAAGAAAAAAATAAAGGAGAGAAAATGTTGTAACTGCAACAGAATACCAACTGAGACACTTCCATGATGAGATTGTGACAACATGACACTGGAATAGGCTGTTCCCAGGATGACCGCCAGGATCCAAAGAACAGCACAAAGCAGAAGATGGGGAAATGCCCAGTTGCTTGCCCAGGTGACAACGATTTTGAACTAATCTACCAGAATGGGAGCTGGCTTTTTCTTTATTTACACAGCCAAGTTACCATGTTCTATCAAAATAACTTAAAGAATTTTGCTACATGTGTATTTTTCTTGATTAGCAACAGATCTGAATATGTATTTTCTTAATATCAAGTTAAACTCTGGTTATTCAAAGCCAGCTGCCTCTCAGGGAATACCACCAAATAGGATTCTCTAAATGATTTATTGACACGACAGGGGAAGTTTGTTTCTTATCCATCCACCTGGGTTATTTTCTTGGGACTGGAAAATGCATACAACATTTTTCAGATCACAGTTCTCAGAGAGTTAACCAAGAGGGGCAGAAGCACAGAAAAGTCCATATCAGTAATCAAATAAAGCACAAACTGTGACATCCAGGAAGCAACTGGAAATAATGCATTTTACCCAAGTTCAAAAAATCCTTGGTTAAATATACTACTTGGCTACCCTAATAACCTTACCATAAACACCTACTAGAGTTTAAATAACCAGTGGCTGCAGACAGCATTTGGAATAGCATGAAACACGCAAAAAAAAAGTGCTCATTTCTGGACCAAGAATGGCAGTTTACCCAAATTGAGGTCAGGAAGCAAACATCTGATTCTCACTCTGCATGAACAGAAAAGAAGGTACTATGAGGTTAGAAGGGGGGGTGTATGAAGCAGAAGAAGCTGGGCTGAGGATTCTGGGCTCTGTAATGATATTAGTTGAATACAAGAGTTGAAAATAAGTAGATTTCAAGCTTTATTCTTTTGTAAGAGCTTCTGTCTCTATAGTTAGTTTTGGAAGAACTGTCAGACTCTTCACTGGCATAAAAAACTTCAGTAGGCTGATAATGAGCTTTTATTAAAGATCTTCATTTTAGTTAAGAAAATAACTTCTGCAGTCTAGTGTCAGGCAGAGAGCTTCTTTCAATGGTTTCCCCATTTCACTGGAAGTTTGGGATTGCATTTCTTCCCATTACAGCTAGCTGAAAAACATGAACACATAAACCACACTAGCATATGAAAAATATGACAGCATTTTCTTAACATAGCCTATACAGATCTCTTCTGCTGAATCCAAGCAGGATGAAGTCAAAATCCTCAGCAAAAGCTGTGAAATAAAAACCAGTGGAATGGATATTGATTCATGCTTGTTATTCCTTTTGTCCTGCCTTTTATATTCTCCTTCATTTTTCTTGTTTTTTTCCCAGGTTCTTTAAGTCCATTTTACAGGTTAGCTACTTTCTGTGTCTTGCCTACAATCCTCATTGTGTTAAGCACTGGGAAGCCATATAGCAAAATACTGGGTTTGCCCTATGATCACCCAGGTGCAAACCAGAACACAACAGGCTGCAAAAATAATAATAATTAAAAAAAAAAAAAAAAAGAAAGAAAAAACCCCCAAACAACCAAAACCTTTATTGGGGTAATACAGAGGGGAATAATCAGCATACTGGGCAACTACATGGTTCTCCAGCCTAAGTAGGAATGAAATATAAATAATCAGGGTGCTTCTTGGGTTAATAAATACATCTTATTTTGTGAATACGTAATGAGTGGCATTCCTTATAAAAAGGTCGCTATTAGGCTTCCATAGTTCATACAGGCTAAAGTGCTCAAATAGGGAGGTACATTGCTAAGAAAATGCCTTTTTTTTTTTTTTGAACAATGAATCATGTGTATTAATTAGTCGCAAATGACCTCATTTTCACAAGGATGTTTTGTGCTTTCACTCTGAATTCTGCCCCTGTAGACTACATACAGGTGATAGAATGGCTTAATAACTATGGCACATCAAACAACAGATCTGCTGTGACTTCAACAGAGACCCACGTACCTCTGTGCAGCCTGTATGGTTTGTAGCTATAGCAGAAGAACTTTAAAGTGCTAAAGATTAAAGCCAGTCCTCTAACATGGAAAATACAGGACAGACAAAGAGCTCAATAAAATGTTTAGACTGGATGCAGGACTTGGCTTAGCCTTGACAAATAAGTCATCTGAATACTCTGTAGAGGCACAGGAGTCAGAAACATCCAGCACAGAATGAGATATTTGCTGTTAGCAGCTCACCTTCCCAAGGGGGGCAATCAGCACTGGAGGCATAGCCAGCTGGTTGGAGGGCACGCTCCTGAAATAGAGTCGGGGCAGAGAGATGAACAGCTGTGGAGAGTAGGATGGATAGAATAGACTAGACTAGACTAGACTAGACTAGAATAGAAAATTTCAGTTGGAAAGGACCTACAATGATCCTCTGGTCCAAAGAAGGTACCCTGTGAAAGAAAATCC
>JAOXNO010000033.1:50852808-50901311 GCA_028565335.1 Limnodromus scolopaceus | reverse complement strand
GAGTCGGGGCAGAGAGATGAACAGCTGTGGAGAGTAGGATGGATAGAATAGACTAGACTAGACTAGACTAGACTAGACTAGAATAGAATAGAATAGAATAGAATAGAAAATTTCAGTTGGAAAGGACCTACAATGATCCTCTGGTCCAAAGAAGGTACCCTGTGAAAGAAAATCCGCAGATACCTCTTCATAATCTGATATCCACCCTACATGCTGCTCTAGAAGCCACTAAATGAAGATATAAACAGCATACACCTATCAGATGGGTAATTCACTTGATGCACTAAAATATATTATTATCTCTGTAGAACTGAGATTCAGTTCCTAGAAGAAAACAGCAAATGGTTACCAATTCATTGTTCAACCTAATGGGTTTGAAAGGTCCTTAATAGCTAATATTGAGAAAGTCCCCTATGAAAACTTAAAAATAAGGTCTATAAGGAAGCTCTTCCTCAGAACAGGATGGTGAACTCTCTTACCCATTTTCCATCTTACAAAGTGAAGCTAAAAATATGCACTCAGAGCTGGACTAGAACAGTCTGTAGCCCTGACTCCATCAAAATAAATAGGATTATCTCATATCCCTTGCTTCAAAGCTGTTCCTAGAATAGTTTCTATAATATAGTAATTCTTCGTTCTTTCAGAGTGGTACCTCCAAGTCTTTGGTGAGTGCACAACACAGCACTCTCGTTCCTTGTAATAATCCTAAGGCTTTGGAAGATGAGAAATTCTTAAACAATTATCTGAGTGGACATTTGCCATGTCTCCTGTGTTTTCCAGCCAGGAATTCCTCCTCAGGGCAGGTAAAATGTCATTGTCTATTCCTCAGGGATGACAAATTAAGGGGTTTGACTTCCATCTCAACGTTAACCCATCCCTGGCTCACTGGTTCCAGACAGATGTCCGGAGCAGGAACAGAGAAGCTCTGCTGCTGCCCTTTTTGCTGCCCACCCATGGCTGTGGTCTGCAGGGCACATCATAGCAGCGGCAGGAGAATAACCAGTTCTGGTTTCCAGGAAATGGTGCCTGTACCTCAAATTTGCAGTCAGTCTCAGAAGCCTACCTATCCAAGCACATGCCAAATCAAGTTCAACAATGTCGCAGTTAGAAAAGCGTTCAACACTAATTCCAATCACATGCTCTGCCAAGGTGAAAAAACACTGGAGGGACCTATTGAAGCTTGGCTCCCCACACACATCCCAGTCCCTCAGTCCCTCACTATCTTTCACATCTTGGTTCACTTGCATCCTAAACATAATTACATTCAGAGTAAGATCAAAGTGCATTAATTCATTCCATATTTACCTTCCAGTCTCAGAAAGGTCACCGGTTCATACTTGGAGCAGCTCTAAAAGTGCTAGCACTTCAAGACCTCTGTTTCAGGTTTCTTTCGACCTCATAGTAACTCTGCAGGGACTTGGGGTTGTGTCAGCATTAGATTCTTTGTCAAAGCTGTAATTATGAAGTCATTTACTAAAGTAAACCACTTACAGTTTTTGACATGCACTTTCTAATTTATAGATGCCTTGAAGATAATTGCTTAATTTCCTTAAAAGTAAATCTGAAATGGGAATACACTGGACTGCTACAGTAGTCATATTTCACTTTAATGAAAAGAGATACGGGACATTTTAGAAGTAAACAAACTATGGAGATTTAATGAGTATGGCCACTTAGGCTGATTGAAAAACGAATGAATATTGGTCACATTAGTGTGGGCAAAAGTGGCTTACCTCTTGAAAAATAAATATGTTTTTCTGTCCAGCTGCAGCAAAATAGGTGAGGAGATTAGATTGTTTTGTTTGGTCAAAAGATGACAAGAATATGGAGGTAGGTCTGTACTTATAATTTAGGTTCATTTTTAAATAAAAAAATGCCATTCTGAAACAAAGCCAAAGTTAACTTTAAATTCACTGAGATGCAATACTTGGATACTTGAATATTTTCCTCCACTTTTTGTGGCCTAAATTATTTACCAAGTTGAAATTCAACTTGAAAAACAGCTGAGTTCTCCCCCTACAGCTTGGGTTTTCAATGTATTTCACCCACAAAATAATGTCATTCTGCCTCTAGCGGGAGTATAATTTTCATCAGTTATACAACCGTATTGCATTTTGCTTTAAAAAGATGTCAGCTGTAAGTCTCCAAGGATATGGCATCAAATGACCAGGCTGTCTTGAGAAATCAAAAAGCAATAATGGCCCATCCTCCTGAAATGGTCAGGAGTAAAGTTATTATCTGTGCTTGCCCTTCTGTTACCATCATTTTTCCATCATACTTGTTTCCATCCCAGGCAGCTAAGGAAGGGAATATTTTATCTCGAGGATTCTCTTTTTCCACACCCTGAGCAAAAGCTAAACAAGATTATGTCCTGCTTCAAGAGCTTACAAAACAGATGAGACACAGCGGCAGGAGAAATTGCACGAACAGACGAAGAGGCATGGCAGGGTCAGTGGCTGAGAAATGAGTCCTCGTGTCTCCTGACTTCCAACCTGCTGTCCCACACTGCAGGGTCTTAGTGCGGGCCATCTTCTTCCCTATTTGTCAGCACTGGGACTAGAAGATTTTGAGTTGAAATCCAGGCAGCTTGGCTCTGTGATAGTTACAGACATTAACCAGGAAACTACCCAAGTAAACCCACTGAAATGGGCAATGAGCACCTTGCTACTCTGCCGTCCCAATGCTGTATTAGTGGCCATTTGATGCAGCATCTCACAGCTGCATCAGAAATTCCTCATTTTGAATGGGGTTAAAGTTGAATTAATTAGCTTAAATATAGAGGAAGTAGAAATGAGTTCAAAAGATCCTCTAGGGCCAACATACCTGAAAACTCTGGGAAAGATTTTAAATTGCTCCAAGCAGGATGTGAACTTTGTGGGGTTGTTTGTATAATGATCACGAGAGTGATCTTACATTTACAGTCTGACTTCCCAAACCAAGACCCATTTAAAATGCCACAGAGGATCTGAAATGTCTTGGTTTAATATCAAGAGAAAATGAGCATTTAGAGGTCACCAGAGGCATACAACTGCAGCAGCGTGCTGCCCTCTAGAATATCTTACTTGAAATTATCAGACAAGCCTTTGTCACTTCAAAATTGAATACCCAGTTAGTAGAGATGTAAATGGAGGAAGCATGCTAAAAATCAGGTTATTTAATAGAATCTGAGCATCATCAAGGCAAACTGCCATTCTGTCCTCCCCACCGGGAGGTATTAATGCCATCTAACTATTCATCCATTTGGCTATATATGGTAGTAGAGGCAATGCCACACCTCCAAGCAGCACCTCAGAGGTTGCTGATTTTATTGCTGATTTTAGAAATAGAGCTTTGATCTTGCACTACAGAACCCAGTGCAGCATAAAGCCTGGCCTGGGAGCCACAAGTGAAAAGAAAGCTGAAAAATAACCACAGGAAACAAATCTGACTTTTCCAGAAGTGGTTATCCCAGTCCAACCAGAGCCCCTGCAAAGGGAGACACATCTCTCAATTCCAGGAGTCAGACCTGTGGCCTCAGCTCAGAACAAAGGGTTGAAAGAACCAGATTTGGACATAAGTGGGATTTGTATGCAACAGCCCTATTTTGAGTCTTCCAGCCCACTGGACACAACCGCCTGAAAAGCCAACAATAAATCTCTTGACCAGTACATCCCATAAGCATGGAAACTGGAATCTTCTCAAAGTAAGATAGAGACAACAGAACATGCCAAAGAGGTGTTGAAACAGGCAGATGTCTTGAAAGGGAAAAAAAAGTATGATTACAGTAATTAAAACAGTATCACAATACACATGCACACATTAGCCAAATTAAGCTTTCATGAGTGATTTTAATTCTGGAATGTCCTACATTTCTGTGTTTCTGTGCTTTTCTTTGCCACCTCAAAATTCTTCCAGTATCTTTATTTAAAGCAAAACAATACTCTCCTTTATAAATATCCATCAGACAATTAGGGCCATTTTCTGATTGACCTCCAGATATACATAAGCCCTCCATATTTCAGCACCACTGACTTAAAAAAAAAATTAAGTGACTTCAAGTACCTTTAAAAACTACCAGTGAAGGCACTGAAGTCATAATTTGTAGAGTTCTGGGATATCTGTGACCTTTCTGGATTGAACGGGGCAACACAAATGGTGCAAGATTGGAGAACACTGCATATCTTGTGAAGTTAGAGTTATTTTTAAATAAATGTAGATTTTAAAATCAAGAACTAACATAGAAAAAAACCCCAAATTGATTTTATTTTAGTCACAATAGAAGAAACTGAAACCACTGAGTGTAAAAACACAGCTAGACTACAACTCTCTGCTGAATGGGCACTGCCTATGAAAGGTGCACAGCTTCCAAGTCCTACAGCAACATAGGTGAAAGGACACCTTGAAACAAAATAGCTTCAACTTCTGTCTTCACATAGGCTCATGAAGCTTGCCAGGATGCTCATATGCGATAGAATTGCAAAATTATGTCTGAAGGAGAAAATGCAGCTGTCAGAATTTATTTGACCTAAAGGTCCTGAAAAAAACTAATAAAGGCACTAAAAAAAATTAATGAAAATGTTACATCTCCATGGACACAAGAACAGAGGGAGATCATATAATTAAATTGTCTTTTAGTCTTTAAGATGTTGTCAGGTATGATATCAGTAACATCTATTTTAAATGAAGAATTGAACTAAGTGTGCCTTTAGACAAGCATATCTGAATTTGCTAGAAACAAAGTTATAGGAGAAGATACAAATGACTTGTAGATGGCAACTTTTCCTTATGGTACATCAGATAATTAGCAACATCACTGCTGCCTACCATAATCTTTTTCTCCATATAAGTCACACCCAACCATCAGGAACAATCCTCCAGCGAAAGAATGCTATTGCCCAATTATGTGAAAACTATAGTTTAATATTTCTGGACAGCAATTCCAAAAACAAGATGCCAAAATACTTGCTGCACTAATTTCTCATGGCTATACATGGTGGGCTATGTAACACTTACATGTTGGAGTTACCAAAGGGTTCTATTCCTGAAAGTCAATACCAAACAGATGATTTTGTCACTTAGTCATGGTTCAAAATCTACAATCTAAGTAAGGTGAACTCTGATGTTATGGAAATAATATTCTGTTCCTCATCAGGATGAAGGTCTCCTTGCCTTAGAGGAAATGGAATTGTAAAATCTTTTCCAATTCTCATTTGAAACTAATTTTATTTTCAGTCCTCTCTAACTGCACAAATGTCAAAAAATTTTTAACATATTAATCACTGATTTCTTCACAAGAAACAATATTGAGTTGCATCTCAACATATCAATTGTTCTGGCAATGCAATCATAAAAATTGTACATTCAAATATGCAAACTAACAGATACAAAAAGTAAGGTAAGATTTTGAAACTCATCTCTACACTACAAGGGACACCAACTGCTGGGTTTAGGTGGTGCTCGGATCCCATATAACCCCCTCAGTGCTCCTGATGCTGTGGGTACCCAGACGGCTTGGAAATACAGCCCTCACACATTAGTCTCGAATAAGCAGCCAAACTGAGTGCAATAAATAGCAATAGTTTAGCGGCCAGTGGGTTTCAGACACGAGATCATATCTCAGGAACTGATAACCATTCAGGTTCAGTCCATAGATTTCTAGCACTTCCCCAGGTCACCGTTACAAAACAGGACAAACATTTATTTGGCTGAAAGACTACGGCAGGGCTGCACTTGCTCGGTTCCCCAGAACAGTACGCCAACAGGGATTACAACTCTGGATGGTACAACCCTAGAGTAATTGTATTTGAAATAATAAATAAATATGATCTTTATCCACCAATCCATCATTTAAAGACTCCAATGCAAAAGTAGTCTCAGCTGGCCTCTCTTACATCTTCCAGCATTGTCTGTGAATGGACGCATCAAAGAAATGACACAAAGCAGGTAATCATGAATGTCATTGCCTTGTCAGAACACAGCGCAACTGCAAAGCTGCACTGCAGTCATTTTATCCTTAATGTCTTGAGAGAAAAAGGTTTGTGCCTTGTGAAAGTCAGACTGATATTCTATCAACTGATTTACTTAAATGCATGTTACTGATCTAAAGTCTGAAAGCTGTAATACAGCAGTATTTACTGAATGATACCTGGAAGAGGGGAAGTGTTCACACTTGCTTATTTTGGTCAAAAGCACAAGGGTTTAGAGGATGATCCTAATGGATTTTTAAATTAAACACCAGCTGTGATTTGATTGAAATGGCCCAAGTAATTTAACCAATCACTAAAGCTGTTTATTAGAATTACAAAGCAACAAAGATAATCTTTGGTTGGCGACATGCCATCGTATTTTAAAAGATTCAGCATGGCCCAGAGGCCAGGACCCCGGGTATATTTCCCCTCTTCTAAGCTGTCAGGCGTGTGCAGCATTCATGCTGTAGAACACCTAGTCAGAAAACATCGAACCTGTTTGCATCAGCCCTGAAGATCCCCCTTCTGTTTCACAAATGACTTTTCCAGTTCAGTCAAATGAAGAACATTTGTGAAGTGTTCATTTCTAAGAACAATAGTCCTCTGCCCATCGCAGTGACAACTAGAGAAATGAGAAACAGTAGATTACCTTGGTAAACCCTCCCCACCTTGTGAAGCTCCCCTAAAATACTTCAAATATGGCTTAAGCTTTGCTCATTTTGATTAGCACCCTTCTTCATTTGGCTGTACAATTCATTATTCTGTTCACATTTGAAATAACACATGCAATACTTTACAGTCTTTTATTTTTCCTACAAGATACAAGGACTGCTTTTTCTATCACTGACTGCCACGTGACTCCATTAGCAACTAAGGATGCATTCCTGATTTTTGACCAGCAATCTAAGAAAAAGTCAGAATCAGACTCATAATTTCCTCAGTATTATTAGATTTATGATCTCCTTGGTTTTCTGAATATTTCTATTTGGCATATAAGCCATTATTGCCTTACATCTATTATTGCTACAATATCATCTTTGCAGGATGAAAAATAGAAAGGAAGTCAGCAATGCCCTGTTTGGCTATTCACATGAAGCTTTAATAAATTTCTCTAGTTTATACTCAATATTTCCATTAAGAATATAATTTCTTGGATGCAGTTTGCTTCTAGAAAACAAAGTTAAAGCTTATTTCAACATGAAATAATGATTTATTTGCTGCTGCAAGTCAGGGCACATAAAATATTTAAAAAGTTTTTCCACTCTAAGTGCTAAGGCATTTTGTTAATCTGCTGCAGTTCTGTAGTGATTTAAAAAGGTCACAGGCTTCTTTATAAACTTTGTAATACAGCGTACTGGCATCCTTCCACCACCCAAAACAATGCAGCCCTCTCTGAAGTCAAGTGGAGCAACGCCTTTTTCTACCAAACATTCAGGGCTCTCCATTACAAGCACTTCTGTTCTTTATCACACTGACTTTCTTATTTCCTGCACCATTTTAATGGCAGGGTCAGGGAGAGACTGTCAATGCAGAATATCCCTCTAATACTAAATAGACAGAATTTGTCATTTCAGTTAGCTATTACACCTTGTTATTTCTGTGCTGAGGGAGTAACAACAATCTCTCCATACGGCCAAAGCAGCTCCTTAATAGAGATTTCCTAAGAAGAGAGCTTTGTCTTTCTTACTGGGATTATACTGCCTATGAGTTTTGTTTCATCTTTTGGTCTCATGCCAAGAACTTTAAAGTCAGAGTGAAATACCACAGAGGAAAAAAAATTAAGTTTGTCTAACATACCCTCCACTCTAATATAGAGGTATTTACAACAAAAATCAATGCAATCAAGTAAAATGAAACTGTGCATGACAAGACCACATGATAAAATATACCACAAAGGCCTAATAGGTAAATTATTAGGTTATTATTACAATGGGCCATCAGCCAGGAGTCTGGTGTCCTTGTGCTATATGCTGCACATATACAGAGCTGCTCTGAAACCCTGGCTGCAAATGTTACATGGGCTGGTACACAGCCACACAGCAACCAGAGCTTCACAGCTTGCTACCCAACATTTCTTTGGGTAGACCAGAAGGAAGGCTTGCTAGAAACTAGGGCTGTCTCCTTGCAAAGCTGACACCCCCCTGATCTGTCAGGAATCTTTGTAGCTCACACATCTATAGGATGGGGCAGTAAATTCCTAGTCTCAGCGCTACCAAGATTTCGTACATCTGCCCCTCATCTGATGCAAGGCTGGGTTTCTCCAGGTCCTCTGCAAGAAAGAAAAGAAGTAGGGCAGAAACTGGAAGCCCCCTAAAAAAAGGCACTTTGGGAAGGATTATGGACCTGGCAAGCAAAAACATCTCAGCACTTTCCGGACCAAGCCCTGCTCCTGCTGAGAACAGGAATGCCAGCGAGAACCGCTCTGGGATCCCACTGATCCTGCTTGGCTGAAATATAACACTTTAATGTCCGAGCCCTGATTCTGTCAATAACATTGTCTGAGCAAGGTAAATGTTGAGTGAAATAATTCAGTTCTATTATAGATCTTTCTTTGTCTCTTATTTGACTCCATTCAGAGTTTTCTTCTTTGTTATTTAAAGGACACCTGTCTACGGTTTAAGAGTGAATAATCCAATAATACAACTGTAGTAGCACAACCTCAATTGCTTGGAAAATGGATGAAAGCTGTTATATTTAATAGAATTTTTTTTTGTTTCTGAGCTGGCATATGTATATCACTACCTTTTGTCTGCTTTTTTTGTAGCACTTAATGGATTATTTACATGAAATCATCTTGCACCTAGTAGCCTTGGTGATGTGTTGGAACTCCTCTTTCCTAGGTCTTCAATGAAAAACGGAAAAATGGTCACTGCTCCAGTAACTTAGACCCAAAGAATTAGATAACGAATAAGAGACACTGGTACAGATGGATGAAAACAAGAGTCAGCAGGAGAGATGGCAGCCTCTGTCTGCCAGTAGTCCAAACATCAATGGGTATCAGGAATAAAGAGTTGAGATATGTTCACGAAACATCCCCGGGAATCACTTAATCAGGTGAGGTTTAAATTACTTAACTCATGAGCAACTCAGTGCAAATGATGAATTCTGAACACCATTTTAGAAACACAACTAAGGAAACTACTGGGCTAGCAAATACACAACAATCATTTGCGAATACGACACAGGCAAGGCAAGCCTTTGTGAAAAAAGTCAAGGTTTCTGCAAATACAGTTGTGAGTAGCTTAATACTAAAACCTGGATAAGGGGATGGACAGATCAAAGCAAGCTGTTGCCACAGAACTGTTCACCACAGACAGTTTTCCAAGCTCCAGCAAGGGTTGTAGGGTTTGGTTTCTTGGTCAGAAATGAGTTAGTAAGCTATGCTAATGTAAATTAATATAAAATATAAACTAATTTGGGGGATGCTTCTCTGAAACGGCAGAAGGAAATGCAGTGGCTTCATTTCATCAACAAAAACCTTGCTTAACCTTTTTAATTAGCGGATAAGAGAGGCAATGAGCCACATGAAAAAAAATTAAATTTGGGGATTATATGCTCTGATAGTTAACCATCTTGCTAATTGAAAGAAAAACTATGGTTGACACAGAAAGAGTGAACTCGCCTACATCAGTGGCTTGAAAGAGTGTGGGGAAATTCGCATACGTACTCTCTGACATTTTGCTTACTGCAAAATTCTTAGTGCCACAGAAGGTAATGACATTTTAAAAGACTTCAGCAGTGAAGCTGAAAGCAAAAGCTATGCAGCAGCTTCTAGAAACAGCTGAACGAGATGTTTTGTGGGTGATGTGTGAATTCTGTCCCTCTGGATCTGTTTAATAATCTGAAATAGAAATTACAGAACTGAATGAGTCCCACAGAAATAAGTTCCTGAAGGGCCTAATCAAAGCCCATCAAGGTGGATATGAAAGACTGTCATTTCCTTTAGTAGCCTTGCCATGAGGCACTAAATGAATTTGCTCTGGATGCCTGTTTCTGTGTTTATCTGTTACAAATATCCTAGCTAATCTGGGACTGAAAAATGGCATAAGTTAATATTCAAAGAAAGCGAACTTTGAGTCTATGATAATATAGGCTCCAGAGGTACTAAATTTTTATACTAAAATTTGTATTTCTTTTAATTAGGGTCTGGGGAGGGAAAGTTTGATACTACTATACATAGTAGAAAGTTTGATGCTACTATACATAGTAGATGATACTATGAAATTGAGGCCAATGACATGTTCATATACAATGCATAAACAGAAATTTTTTATTTCCTGCTTACTCTGACCTATTTTCCTTCTTTACATAATGATTTGACCTTGCCAGTTTACAAACATAAGTCTCTAGTATTTTAGTTTGTCCGGTATGACTTACTTACATTAAATTTCCATGGTTAGAGCAAGTTTACATGTTGATGTTGGCACTTCTGACCTGCCCGATCACACGTATCCATTTTAAGACCTTGTTGCTGGAGGTATTACTGCAGCTGAAAAATAAATAATTTACCACACAACATGATTATGAACCTGAAGAAAAACATATGTCATGATATCCCCTAGTCAAAAGGGGAGATTGAAGAGAATGTGTATTTTATAAGAAAAATGAAGAAGTTCTGGACTCTGATATTTAACTGCATTTCTCTGAGCAATATACATGGTGGTAGAAGGCCATATTGAGTGTCACATGGGTTCCACTGGCTGTAGGGCTTCACAAGCTCCTGTGTTAACGTACACTCAGTAGATGCATCCCTGCCTTCCAGACTAGTGATAGTGTTTGTCCCTGTGGGAAATATGCTCCCAAATGCAAACAGCAGTGTTCTCAGTTGGTAGGAAAAAGCAGGCCAACATTTGTACTCTAGTCTTGTTGCATGGTTGAGGGATGAAGGTTTGATCCATATTTGAGTCTGCAGTCAAGTTAATTTCTTTGGCAAAAGGCATGTATGCGTCATTATGTAAGTCCAATGGCCCAAGTTTTTTACTACAGCATGCAAAATATCAGTACTAGAATCTCCCAACCTTCCTCTTTTCTGACAGCCTTGTTGCTCCCCACGTTACATTTGCCAGTTCTCTTGTGAGGAATTTTGAGAACATGAGTGTTTCACAACTTTCTATATTAATCACATTTTCTACATATGATTATTAATTGTTTCAGAACTTCAGAACTGACATGTGAAAAACAAATGTTATCTTATTTCAGGTGACAGCAGACTCATCCCTACTGTTTCAAGTAGCTGATTTCTGCAATTTCAAGATTGCTTTTATTGGCTTGGCTGGTGCTTATGATCAGAAAGACAGACACTCCCCATCAAGCACTCAGGTGTGTTTTTTCAAAAAGCATTTGCATCCAGTAGTGTTTGAAGTCATTCACTATAGATTTAGATCACAATGTACAATACGCACCCTGCAAATGACAGATCATGACTGTGTTGGACATAACAAGCCTATCTTGAAACACATCATTTGAATTGGTTTTCTAGCTAGACCTATTTAGGAAAGGTTATTATTGCTAATAAAATGCAAGCTTCACCATCAGAATGTCTTGAACCACTGAGAACCTGTTTTTGAATGGTATAAACTACTACAGCTTCAAGAGGCTTTTGTTTGTTTAATCTCCTGAAGCTGTGCCTGTTTATAGCTGTGGAGAATCAGGACTACAGCACTTCTGCTACCGCCATTTGGAGAGATTTCTGCTCTCTCGTTTGCTGTACCTACCCCTCCTTCCCAGGAAATTATGCCTGATACAGATATGCGCTTCGTTGTTCTTCAGTTTTGCAGCTCTTCTCCTCTCTGCAGACCTTTTTCCCTAAACTATAATCCTACTTTAGATGTGAGTTATCTTTATCATCACATTCAAGCCCTCCAGCCATCACTTTCATCCTGGATGCAATCATTAAAATGAAAAATAATCAATCATGCTCAGTAGCAAGTTTATAAACAATACAGTGTATAATTTTACAAGCCAGGAAGCTCTGCTCAACACCTTCCCAAATCTCTACTGTGCAAAGGTCTCCATATTTGACCATGATTGACTCTTTGTCTTCTTATTAACAGCACAATAACATGCAGTAGGGAAGACAGACCCTGGTGCTCCAAGGGAAGGTAACCACTAAAGCAAAAGGTCATGGAGGGATGGGACTTTTCTCCCATGTTTCAAACCCCCAGAGGATTAAGCCAGGCCTAGACTAACGTGCACACCTGCAATAACACAAAGCTAATGATCCGAGCCCAGGGAGACAGCAAATTCAATGCTTCATTGACTTAAGCACTTACAGCAGCAGCTTCCTATTCTCAGAAGAGGAATAAAGTCCTAGAAAGCCCCTTTCCCTCCCTTTGCTCCCTCTGGTCCCGTTTCATTAAATAAGATGCTACTTTGGGGAAATCTTTGTGCAGCAGTGAAAGCACCTGAAAAGAGACTGTGGAGAAAAGACTTTCTCTTATAATCCCCACAGTGCAAGGTGTATTGGAAGAGGATTTTCCAGACCATGAGGAAGGATGTTGGGCATTGAGCATGTGCCCTTCCTCCCTCAACCTACTGTATAGGTGCTGTTGACTACAACCCATTGCACACCAGGGTGAAAGGGAAGATTACTCTCACTCACACCCACCTTGAAGTAATGAAGAGAATAACATGGAATAGGAGGGGAATTAAACATTTCCAGGAAAATAAAATCATCACATTTTATGAAATTTTGTCATCACTGGAAATTTCAGAAAAGACATGAAGAGTCAGTGACTGTGCGTTGCCTCTGAGTCTGCTGGAAGAAATGAACAACAGTGCAAAACATGAAAGAAGAAATCTTAACTCAAAGAGGAATAAAAAGATACCAAAGAGGATGTATGCAAATATATTTTAATCTTGCAATTTTTTTTATCTAGGAGGAAAGCAATGGGAAGTTTTATCTACAAAATAGGACCAGAAAACATAATTATAACAAAAAAGCCAACCAGAAAGAATTTAGCTTCTGAAACATTTTTTCTTCCACTGTGGTATGAAAGCTTTTTACTGGTGAAAAGATTCCACAGCATGCAGTGTGCCTATTTTAAGTGCTTGTAGTGTTAAGAGTTGAAACGTGTGACATTTGAAAAAAAAAAAAAATTAGAGAGAGAAAGAAGGAAAATTTTCACTGGTTTGGAAATGCATATTGTGTTTACCTGTGCATTATTCATTAGCAATCGCTTGCCTGTCTTTGGGCTGCAGTGGTCTCAAGTGGGATGCTAATCCCATGCCTGCAATAATTTGTCAGGACACTCAAAGGTCACCAGACCAAAGTAACAAATTAGATGTCCTGACTTGTCCAGGCAGAAGTGGAGGCTTTGGTAAAGGTGATATGTCCTCTTTCCAGGAAGGTCTGGTAAATTAGGTCCCATCTCCACTCCAAGCATATATGAATTTCCCAAGTAACCAGGCACTTGGTAATTACACAAAGCCAACATCTACTGTGCTCTGGGAAAGCATGTCCTTCTGAAACACCCCAATCATGCATCCACTTTCATCAGCAGAGTAAGAGCTTTCCCATCACTTGCAAAACTTCACCATGGCGTCTGGGTTTGGCCCTTGCTCAAACTGTCATACAAGTGGTGCTACTCAGCCAAGCTGCCCTTAAAATTCTACATGAACAAGTTACAATTGACCACTTCATTTCTCTCATCTTTCATGTCTTACTCTTTTTCTCCCACCTACAGTTTTCTTCCAGATGAAATCCAGCAAGTCCCCTACAGGGAGTGACCGCAAAGGACAGGATTAGCTCATGGCACAGAACTGTATCAGTAGTTTCCTGGGTGGACAAGTTACTGAGGCAAAAGGTGGCTGCAGGTTCTATTAGAGCTTTGCTAACCACCTTTGGAGAGTGCTATGCACTCAAAAAGCACTGGATAAAATATAGGTGTCATTGCCATTATTTTTTGTTAGCTGCCTCAGGGTGAGTATAAATGTGGCCCTGAATTCAGCAGCCATGACTTTATACACTCAGTATGTCTTCAATTGCTTGTCTCTACCTTAATACATGGTAGAGATCACACCTGGAGATTTCTGTTCCCATATAAGACTGTATATGAACATAGAAATGAAGGTAGGAAGTAACAGTGGCACATGAGATATGCAGTACATCGCCAGCACAGACACAGTCTGCATAACAAAGGGCATTGTGCCTCTTATGAAAAGTGAATTATATGAAGCTCATACAATTTTAACCCTACAGGTACAACATTTCTTTTAAAACCTACATGTCATTTCAAATAAATTACTTTGGAGAAGCAGGAACCTTGTGAGTCTCATCACTTATTTTTGAGGGTGGCAGGCTGTAAGACAGTGCTATGCTATAACAGAGTAAAGAACGTGCACCTCTTCACAGCTATGAAACAGAAAATATACTGCATTCAAATACGATTTTCCCAGAAGATTAGCAAACTAATTAGATAATGGGACACTTGAATATGCATTTTAATATGATAAAAAATAACATTGGTGAATGTCTTGTAGAAAACATTTATTGCTAAAGAATTTAAAAAAGGAGAATTTAGGAATTTCCAGACCATTAGTCAATCTTTTCCAGCATCGCTGCTCTGAAAGGAGCTCGTTTCAGAGCCTTCAGATTGAAGACTAAAATATATCTATAGCACGATATACCTAGATGCTATACCATGATGATGTACCTAGTCGATATACATGAATTATATAGTTATACCATGATGTACTTAGATACCTTGATATAATATGATATACTGATGTACAGCCAGCAGGTACATATCTTTGTACAGCAAGTAGACAATCCGCCCCAAGGGACTATCTCCTCCCAAACATCTGTATAACCTCCTACTGTGGTTATACAGCTGGTTACAGATTCCCAACAAGAGTTAAATTTTTTATAAGGAAAACAAGAAAGAAGAGAGGAAGACAGATCATTCTAATTAGCAGCCGGCCGCGCAGTGCCAAGGCTCTAGATTTCTATCAGAATCCGTCAGAAGCCAGGGCACGCTGAAAGCACAATAGGCCTATGACTGTTGGAGGGGCAGTGATGTGCGCTGGAACTCTGCTGCTGGCTCTGCTGCTGGAAAAGGGGAATGGAAACGTTATCAGAACTATTTGAGCCACTTGCATTGCTTTGGTAGCCATGGCTTTAGGACAAACCTCTGTCCTCACTCTTCCACACTACACTTCACGTTAACTACATGATCTCAAGGCACTTAATCATGAAGAGCACTACCTGCCACCAGTGCTTTGTGGCATTGCCCCTCATTGCCTCTCCTTCTTTACTTACGTTATGCCATGTGTCTTCCAGTGTCCTCTGACCACAGTTTTCTAATTAAAGCCACTTCACCCTCTGAAGTATGCATTTACTCAAAGAAATGTGATCTATGGCCTCTGTCTTGTTTATCCATACCCCAGAGCATGCTTACCCGTACTTCTACTTGGCAGCTGTGTGTACATTTTTTAAATTAATATCAAAAAACAAACAGCTGAAGCAGGAGAATGTGCTGGCAAGACTAAACATGAAGAGTTTAGAACTGATAGGGTATTGTGACAGGCTTTAAATTTTTCTATAATATTTTCAAATATAGGTAAAAAACAATCTACAATTAAATCCAAGGAGAAGAAAATACTGACTCATTCCGTGTAAATACCTGACTTAATTATCAAAGCTAGCGATTTTAAGGATAAAAGAAAACTTTTACTTAAATAAATTGTTCTGGGATCTACCTTTAACACTGGCTAAAATAAATAAATAAACAAATAAAAACCATACTTTATTTCTTGCCTGAAATCCTCTAGTTTCAGCCTGCAAATCTTGGATCTTGTTATACCTTTCTCTGCCAGACTGAAGAGCTAACTACAGTCAGACTGCTTCTCACACTAATTTAGGCTTTAGCCTTCATCTAGATAAACTAAGTAGACTGAACTTACCTCACAGTCAGCTGTTGTGAACCGATATATTATGAAGGGATAAGGTAAAGTTGTAAAAGAAGATGAGTGAAAGGTGATTTCTGAAGATCATTAACAAGAGGTTTGCTAAGGAAACAGGGGCTGCTCCTTCTGTCATTATTCCTGTACTGCTGTAACATACACAGTCCCAGTTCACTGATGTGGCCACGGCTGCATAGCTCTTTTCTGTCCCATGCCCACTAAAGCTGGCTTGAACCCTTTTCCAAACTGAGGGTGATGGGCTCTCCTCATAAACTGCCAACACACCAATATAGCAAAGATCTTGCTTGTGACAAACGTGTGACAAAATCCTGTTGGTGTTGTCAAGCACATTAATCCAACCCACAGAAGTATTTGCAGTATTGGAAAAAACGTCTGAGAAATAGCAGTCTGTGTCACCCCTGAGTATAAAACACATCACAGGAAAGGAGCGTCATCTTGGTCGCTTAGCAGTTACAGAACCATGCATCACACCACTTCTTCAAGCTTATATACAAAGCACGTCTGTATGGACAATATACATCAGTGTGCTATCTGAGACCCTGATTCACCTTCCACTAAAGTCAACACAAAAAGTATAAGTTTGACAGATCTCATAAAAATATTCTTTTTGTGCACTTTGACCTGGAGTCACATTCATTTGAATGCACATTCACACAAGCCAGCACTACATTTCGTCACTTTGTCAAAAACCGAAATTTGGAATGAGAATCTCTGAGGAACTGAAAGCCATAGCAAATGTAAAGGAAAGCAGATGGCTGTCTATACTGGGAAGTAGAATTCTTAAGTCTCATAACAAAAATATTGCTAAGCCATTTAAAAATGTCTTTTCTTTTTAGCAGTATTTCCATTCCCTTCAAAACTGTTCAGCTAGAAATAAATGAACCATTTTTTTTAACTGATGCTTCCCTCTTGTTTTGAAAGGACAACTAAATTTCCCGACAAAAACAGAGAATAATTTATTCTGAAATATTTTTTGGAATATACTTACTGTTTTACAAACAGGCAAGTTTCCTGATGCTTGTGTGTACAGTGTGTCTCGTACACCAGGCTCTGCCCCTTGACTGGATTACTAAGCACTGCTATAGAACAAGCAATAAATAACAGCAGCAGCTTAATTCGCAGATCTCTGTACATGTTTTCACTTTATGTACTCAACTATATAAATCGTGGCTTTATGGTTGTGTAGAGGATTAACTGGAAAATTAAAGTCCTACTCTGGGCACTCAAATACTCATGTATTTTCTTTTGGTGTCCAAGCCCCAAGAACTAATGCAATCTCATTAAGGTTCTGTAAAGCTTTAGATTTTTACAAAGCATCTAAATTGCCATTAAGTGAGCCAGCACTTTCTTGTAGTTAGCACCATTTGTGACACTTCATATAGTGTTCTGTCCCCAGAAGCATACCCACAGGGTGGGAGAGGCAGCATTTGTGCCATACAGTTATACGCAAGTTTTGCATCTTCCTTAGAGGGCAACTTGGTTACGGCTCTGCAGGGGATTGTAGCTGAAACTGCAGTGATCAATCAGAACAAACATATGAGGCTGTCACACCTCAGGAACAGGGCTTTTGGAGCAAAATACACTTAAACTTCTAATTAAATTTCCCCATATGTAATATCATTTCTATCTCCTACAATAAAACCATTAACAAGGCAGCAACATCAACTCTCTGAAAATAATTTCCAGAATCAGTTGCCATTCTCTGCCCTAAACCTTCCACTTTTGACTGGTGTCTTGTGAGTCTTTCCATTGGTCTAATTCAAAACGTGAATAAGACAAAAAAATTATTTTCTGAAAATTGTTTTTTTCTAGAATAATGTTTCTGGGCTCTTGGAAGAAAACATAAAACCTCAAAGTTCAAATATTTTCCTGAGTGGAGTAACACAGGACTAACTTCTCTTCTAATGCTTGGGAGAACTCCACTTTTGGAAGACCCTAGTGTCTGAATTCATGACAATATTTACTTCATAGCCAGCCAGGCTATGTGGGTTTCAAGGTCTCAGTGTTTTTGAGCCTTGCCAGGTACAGGGATGAGAAGGAGTGAGGCCTGGGCATCTGACTCAAGTTGCCAAAGGCATTATTTCATACCACGAACGTCACATTCGATATAAATTAGAAAGTTTGCTAAGGAAGGAGTTCTCTCTCTTCTATGATGGTTGTGATCCTGAGAACTACTTGCCGCAGTGCTGGACCCCTGAGCCCTTCTCTTGCTCCCAAAGCCATTGCTCTGGCAGTGCCCAGCACTTGCTGTCCTCTGCTGGGAGCTCACAGCTTTCTGCTGAGAGAACGGGCTGAGTATAAACCTTGTATATTTTATGTTGGTATTAGGATCAATACTGGTTCTTTATATTATTGTTAATTATTTAGTCTTATCCTATTAAGTCTATTCATATTTCAACCCTTGTGTTTCCTTATTTTCCCTGATTTCCCTTCCCAGGTGGGGAGGGATCATCGAGTGACAGAACAATTGCCTAAATGACAAAAAATTGTTACGGGTTTTCTCAAACCACAACAAGATAAATCAAAATATTACTCTAGTTAAATCCTTCTCTGTGACAGTCATTATTGTTTATGTTTGTTCTGCGCATTTGGGATAATATGACTATCACTGTGTTGTACCTTAAAGTTTGGATTATCTTCTCAGAAATTTCAACATCCTGGCAGGCTTCTCTGTTCCAGTGTTTGTTTCCAGGACAAGTTACCGTGGCTCAAGCTCCTGGAATGAAGTGACCATTTATTGACGTCAATGAGAAAGTTGACATTGTCTTCAACAAGCCCAGAATTTAAAAATTAATCTCTTCTAAAGAAGAAATATTGGCTGCTCTTGGCAAATATGTAGTGCACTGGTCTGACTTTAGTAAAAAAGGTACTACTGGGTGACATCAAAGGCCTATGTGGCCTAATATTTTGTCTCCACAAACCACTAGCACCAAAATTCAGTACAAGGATGTTTTCCCCTGACTTCCCACGTTCTAACTCTCTCCACTTCAAGGGATTCCTGGGCTATGTGTGCTTTTCTGTGTATTTAGTTACCTGCAGTGAAGCTCTCTTCCATGAAATTATCCAGTCTCCCTCTGAGCCCATGGTAAATTCCTTTGAATTCAGCAGCCATGACATCCTAGACAAGGGCGTTCACAAGTCTACAACCAACCAGGTGATTAATTGCTTCCTCATGCCTAATTGTAACATGGTTACCATTATTTACATTCAGTACTCTTCCTTCTTCTATATAAAAAGAGACAGAGAATAATTCCCATGCATTTCTCCAAGCCTGCTGTGATTTTGTGGCTCTCACCCCAACTGTCTCTTTTGCAGTCAGAAGATTCCCAATTTACATAACTGTTCCTTCTCCGGAATCCATTTCACGCCTTTGATTCTTCTTTGCCTTCCCTGAACTTGGTCATGCCAAGCCGTGACCTTCCCACCAAGTGGTAACACTAATTTGGAGCCAATTAGGTGAAGTTCACACAACTTTTTCCTATGTTCATCAATGTATCTACATTGAATCCTACGTGACATTCTGTTGACTCGTCATTCAGAACTGTTCTTTCCACCATTCCTCACAGTCAGCTGGCACTTTGGCTGCTGTTAATAACTTGCTATCTCTGGTGACCATATTGTTCATGTCCTTTTCTAGGTGATAAGAATAAGAATCCCCAGTAGCAATCTGGTGGGAATGCAAAAAGGACAAAGTTTGGTTTGGCTATGGATTTTAATATATCGTGAACATCAAAAGGCAACTAGCAAGATTTCTCCTAGAATTCCATGCATTTTGTTTTCCTACTGCCAGCATATAGGCAAATATGGTGTTGTGAAAGTGTCATATTGTATAAAGAGGAGGGTTGTATATAAGGTGTGAAAAAGAAAACTTGAAAGGATTGGGCATAGAGAAGACAAGAGTGAGAAAACAATGGTCTTCTAGCTTGTTAAAGATTGTAACAAAAATGAAGATGGCAAACCGTTCTTCATGTCCACTGAGAATGGGACAGGGAACAATGAACTTAAATTGCTGCAAAGGAGAAAATGCTTTATCATTCAGGATAATTAAAAACTGGAAAAGACTGCCTGGAAAACTGGACTTTACATCACTGGAGGTTCTTAAAAAAGCTTAGACAAGTATCTCCTAGGAAACAGCATAGCTGCATTTTTCATCTCAACTTGGGGCTGTCAATGGAATGGGCTTAAACGTGCAGGCTCGTCTGAACTCATCATCTTCCCAGTGAGGAAAGAGAGGAAAAGTGTTCACATTTCTTTGTTTAATGGAAGGATTAAGGCCCTCTGCTAACATGATCTGGTTTCCAGAGGGGCTGAACTCCTCCAGCTTTCACTAGCTTATAAACAGCATGTAGGTATTCGCAGTCTTTGACACCCTGAACTCATTCTCCTGCTCTGAGGGCTACCCAAACCTGCTTTTACCTTCAGCTACACAGCAACTAATTATTTCTTCTCTAATAATGTTCAAATAGGCAACTCATTCTACCCGTGAGATGAGGACATAGAAACATTTTGACCCTTGGCTGGTGTGGTGTTTGGGGTTAGAGAAGAAAGAGTGTTTTCCAGGGTTTAGCTCCTGAGGCAGAAGGGGGTGGCGATGAGTCTTGTATCTCTTTTTTTGTAGAGGTGTATTTGTTACTTCTTTCATCTTGTTTGAAATCTAGAGCATTAAGTCCCTTAAGAAAAGATGGTAGCCTTCTTTTTTATTAATCAGTACTTTCCATGGTGTGGGGAAGCAAACAGCAAGGATGTACCTGCCTTTGTGGATGTATTACATAAATAATGCTAAATGGAAGACATGTTGATTGTGCTGAATGCTAACTAAACAAGGACTGAAAATCTCTGTACCTCCCAAGCACCTGACAGTACAAAGGCAGGAAAATACAATTACTTCTGTTCTGAATATCCCAGATAAATTCAGACACTCAACCTGGATATTTGTAACTTTATATGATAATGATGAGTAAAAAAATACCTGTAAATTTTAGATATTGCCAGAAAGAAAATGCAGCAGAGTCTCTCTGCATTACACATAGAATGTCACAAGATGCAGTGAGTTCCTCTTAGAGGTTAGGATTCAGAGCAAGGAAGTAAATAGCTGAATGTTTTTAATAGCTACATTTGAACACCTGCAATTTTGGGGGGGATCTTTGAGAAAGAGGGGGAGTGAGGGGAAGAGTGCAATCAGAAGCAGAGCCAAATATCCAGACAGCGCAACCTGGAAGAATGCCACTGAAGTCAATCAAGCTCTGACAACTTGCAAAAGCCAAACTGCTGCTCGAGAATATTCTCTGAACACAAATCATTCGTATTGTGCTGTCTCCCTTTATCATAGCAGAAATTGCTCACAGAGTCAGAAAATTTATTAGCTCTGAAACAGACACACTTCCATCAGCTTTGGGAAGAGTTTGAATAAGTGCATGCTCCACAACTCTGAGAATACAGCAGGCTGTTTCTGAATCAGGACTTTTTTTTTTGTAAATTAAAACTTCTGACAGGTATTAATGAGAGTCTGCAACATTCTTATGCCTCAGGTAGCAAGCTAGATGGTCCTAGAGCTGTGATGCAATTAAAGTATGTGAAGTGAATCCCAACTTCCCGTTCATCTGTCAGTTGCTGAAGCAGCATTAAAAAGTTCTAGGCCTCTGAAAATAAACGTGTCATGGATATAGATATGCAAATGAATGCCTACCTTTTTGGGAAGGACAGGTTAATCCTTCAGTTGACTTCAAGCATTAAACTGGAATGCTATCTTGAATTTTTTTCTCTTCACTAAAGCTGGAAGCTGTGAATCTGATAGAAGGCAGGGTCCCTGACAAGATTTCAATCTCTCTGATAAATTTTGTTGACATAATATGTTCAGATCTCTGCAAAGCATTTCTCTTAATGCCATATAACAGTCTGATTTTAAAAAATTGGCACTACCTAAAGATTATGTTGTATTTATTGAACTGATTGAAAACATTCAAATTATGGTTAATGGAGTCACCAGCACATAAAGCTGTTTGCAGGAGAGAGACAAAAAAAAAAAGGAAAAAAGAATCCCGGATGATGTTATTGCTCATTGGTACAAATTGTTACAAATGGAAAATCAGTTATAAGTTTGAAAGTGGCAGAGTTTATTAGACTCTAAGCCAAAGCAATTAACATTATAAACAATCACTTCATTACTGATGCAGAAATGGTTTTGATTTAATGATAACAAAAAGGTGCTCCTGCTCTGAAAGACCAGAAAGGACTTTTGTGAAATCAACTTCTAGCTTTCTGCATCAGGCAGACTAACAAACTTCCCTGATTTTAATCATGACTCAAGCAGAACACACTCTTTAGAAAATCTGCATTCTTGACTTAAAATTGCCAGCCATGGAGACTCCATCAAACACTTCCTAAGTGACTGTACTGACTAGATGTCCTCATTTGTTTTAGTAAAAAACAAATGCGTACTCACTCAAAATACAGCAATGATCCTCATATCTGGCCTAAACGGAATTGTGGTCAGGCTCCTGGTCTGGCAGCATTATTTGCCTGCTTGACAGAAGAGTCCTGGCTACAGTCAACGGTGTTTGAGCAGAAGTGTTAGAATAAGTAGGAGGTAGAGCGTAGCAGCCTCTGTGACTTTCAGGAGTCCCTTGCACTCTTGCTGCCTTCTGAAAGAGAAAATAAAATGGCAACAGATTAATCCTATGCCTCGGAGCTACAGCATGTTGTTTCTTGAAGGCCAGAGCCACATTATAGAAAAAAATCCTTCAGTTTGGCTTCCCCTAGTGCCAGAACCCAGCACACATCCACAGGGAGCGCAGAGGTGTCCCGTGACCATTGGTTTTGGTGCCTATATAGACTTGCTCTTTTCTTTAGTTATATAGACAGAAAAACTAAAGGACTGAGTATATGAGAGTCAAAATAGATGCCTGCTCTTAATAAAGGAACATGTATCAAAAGAGTGTAAACTTTTTAACTGCTCTAAATTAAATTAATACTTCCTCTACAAGCATTGTGTAATCCCCTAAAATCCAAAATCTATACACTCATCTCAGAGAAGAAATGTACTGTTGTAAGACATCCTTTTTAGATAAGGAAATAACAAATATCTGATAATAAAATACATTAACAGTATAGCAATGCTCACTGGGAACTTATTGACTGAATCTCAAGACAGCAAAAATAGCATACCAAAGTGAGAGGCGTAAAAGCTTAGGAGAAAGAGTAAACAGAATTACATTAATAACTATTGACAAGGGTGAAGAATTTTATATTGCACAGAGATTTTCTAATTTGTTAATTCTGACTGGCAGAGTTGACAAAAATTACATTACTAGACAGCATTATCTCATGAAACATCTGTCTGTGTTGCTTTGAACTTTACACATTTGACTTTTCCATTCTACCTAATGACAAAAAGGTTATTTATTTAAAACTCCAAATACAATTTTATCCTTTGTGATACCAAATTAGAAGAAATAAATTACATTTTTGTATACTATCATATTTGCATAGTTATTAATCGACATACATAGACACTCTCCATTTTTTTAATTGGTTAAAAGCAACTATAAAACTATGTACATATTTTATGTATTAAAGCATATTTCTGCAAATTACATTTAACTCTTCGATGATAAAAAGACCTTTCACTCAATGTAGAACAGCTATTGTGATCTAATGTGCTATCACTGAGACTTTTCTCTTTTGAAACCTCTGAACATTACCAGAGGTCAAACTCTTTGGCGTAAATCATGAGTGCATTTGGTTTTACGTTTATTTTCACTAGAGCCCGTTATATACAAGAGATTACAGCCTAAAGCCTTGTGAAGAGTTCAAATATACCAGAGACCCCATTTATTGGCTGGTTAAATAGTAATAAAATAAATTCTAATGATTGCTGCCTTTCTGAAATTGTGATGTACTTAGACTTGTATAGGTTGGTTTCCAAAGCTCTCATGAATTTAATGGGCCCCATTTCTGAAAGTTGTAAACTTCTGCCTGAGCTGATTTTTGGCATGTTGTTCCGAAATGGTAATAATTTGGCTGGGATAAAATACAATAAATAATAAAATAGATGACTTACCAGGAGGGCAATTGCTCATAACAGATTAATGGACATGCTTAATATTTCTGTCAATTTAATATCTCTTAATGCATACAAAGTGTAAGTAATCTATTTTTGCTATGAAACCTGCTATGGAAGTGGGTTCAGCCTTGCTGCTGAAATCGGTGGTGCAAGAGTAGGGGGTATCAACAGATACACGTGAATCTTTCCTCAAGGGTCTAGTTTTAGGCATAGAAAGGCAGAGCTGACACAACAGCTGACACACCACGTGCCGTGAAGTGTTTGCAATTGCCCGTTTGATCAGTAGCTTACATAGCTATCTGACGCTATCCTGAAACCTTTTAAGATTTTTTATACGTGTTGTTTCATACATCTGCCAAATAGCCTTTTTAAAGAACATCTGACAGAGACATAGACCTGACAAGAAGCAAAAAGATTGCAGGTTTGTTCCAGTCAAGAGGTTGAAAATTGTATTTTTGAAGCTTCAGAGGAAAAGCAATACATTCACACATCTCATTTTCAGCACAGTTGAATCCTCTTTAAAATGTCAATAAAGTGTTCTAAAAGCTGTCTTTATGGCATTTCTTCCTTCTTGAAGGATGCCTCCCAACACAGTTTCATATCAGTATGTCTTCTGGTCCTCCCTGACAAATTCAAGCAGGTCACTTGCCTAGACAGAAAGGAGGTTTTGGTTGGATTTTCTGTGTTTGATTAAGAAACCACCCTTCTCCCCCAAAAACTGCTGCTACTGCCCTTCATATCTTGAAAGGTATTCTCAAAATTCTGTAGCACACAGAGAACAATTACTTATGTGTGCTGACCACTATGACATAACGCTGCTGTGATGTAAACTGAAGTGAACACAGTCCGCAAAGAAACAGAAAAAAAAAAGTAATTTCTCAAAAATCAAAATTGTTTGATGAGTTTAAGTCAAATTCCCTTTTCCGGCATTTCCTATAACAATCTAAGTATTCATACTGGTGTGTTTTTCCTGGCAGCATTCACTTTGAAGTAAGGGCATTGAAATGTGTTGCTTTTGTATAAAAGATGATTGCTGTAAAGAGGCATTCACATGAACAGGTGGGAGAAGAAATAGGACAGCACTTAGATTTGTTGTATACAGATATACAACAAGTAGTTGCAAAAGGATGTGATCAGCTTGAAGCTATTAAAGCAATCTTAAAATTGGAGCCTCCAAATCATATTATGCTTGTGCTCATCAGCTTGGAGTCATTTAGGCTGATCTTGACAACGCTAATCCTTTTGGAGATGTTTATTGAAAGAAGAGACCAAGCAAACATATTCATTTCAACTTCAAAATCGACCAGGTGGACCAGTAAGCACACCTGCTATGAAGGCTTGTGAAACCAGCACTATGTGATGGGCAGCAGAGCCAGGATTTGAGGTATCTGGTTGTCTTCCCAGCTTGGAGAGAATGAGACAAGACGCTCATTGAGTGCCTGAGGACATGAACTCCCCCTTGGAACAGTCTTCAGTCATGATGGCTATGGTCCCCCATGTTCTGAGCATTCGACTGATAATATTTATAATAAATATTGATACTGTTAAGCAACAAAGGAAATTTAAATGCAGGTCAGGAGCTAAACTTCTTTTATGCTTTCCTTGTGAGGATCCAGAAGTGTTACCTAAGTACCCATGAGTTATTATTCATCAGCCCTTATGAAAAGAATTAAGTATTAGGCCAGTTTTGAAGATGAGGAAAAAACAAGGGTTAGGCTTTATTTATATTTCACTAATGCTGGTGTATAATGAGTTTAACAGGAATATAATGCCCTTCACATAACCATATGCAAGTACACAGTCAGACAAAATCAAGAGCACACTGGAAACAACAAAACATTTAGGTCTGGATTTCTCTCCCTGAATTTCAGAATGAAGGATCCTCAAATTAGCTGAGTGAAATTAGTTACAATTCATTTTGTAACACATGCAAGCAAAATTTGCTTTTCCTTTGTATCTGAGGTTGAAAAATTTGGATTCATCTAGATTTTAATTGCTATATGAAACCACCCTACTATGGTCACTATTCTTGCCTTCTATTTTAATTATACCTGATCCTGTTTACGCTTTCTCTCCTGTTCTTTAGCCTTTTCTGGCTTAGATTCTTTTCTGTATCATACAGAAAGGACCTTGGCTTTCAGAAAAGAGGAGACATTTCCAGCTGTACCCAATTTGGGTATAAGACCCCAAATCCAGAGCTGAAACACTTCCAGCTGGCCAAATAGCTAAAACTAAATAATGTTTTCTAGTCAACTCCCTCATCACAAAAACTAAAAATATTGACGTAGGGCAAGACCGATATCACTGTAATACAATTATTGGTATACCCCACCACGATTTCATCCAAAGAAGAATCATGCAGGTTTATTTTGGACAGAATATGCATATTTGGTGACTGGCTTGACTCAATCAACTGCACCATTTGCTGTGACAATTCATTAAAGCTACAGTTACAGATTTTTCCAACTGGGGTTGACCAAGAAAAGTAAAAAGCAGACTTTTTCTATCAGGCTTACACAGCTGTGGGACAATATCCTATCTGAAAACTGGAGAAGAAACAAATTCAGAACTAGTGAAGCCCTGGGGATTTTGAAAACATTGCCCATCATCTCAGCTGGAGCTCTTTCTTAGAGAGGTATTACCAAACTAAATGCAAACTGATGCGAATCATTCTATGAAACTACTTGCAAGTCATGAACCATCAGATGTGCCTGTAAAATCTGCAATTGCAATTTAGGTTGAAGGGTTCTTTGATTGTAATTAAACTCTAATTCCAAGAGAGGAAAGGTGAATTGTCATATTCTCCACATGGTATTTAATTTTCAGATGCTGTTCCTTCACCTTTTTCCTCTGGAAGCAAGACTCCAGAGTACAAATTATCGAAAGAGAGCTATAATTTTGGATCTGACATAAAAAAATATGGGTGACTCATAGACACTACGCATCTGTTATCATAACCCTAAACACTTGATTATCTGGTAGATTGAACTTACAGTTTCTAGAAGAGAAAGCTGCAGTTTCTCCTTTGAATAACAGTTTAGCTTCAGTAAATAATCACAGGCACACTTTTTCCGCTTATGACTATAATCAAGGTAAAGCATAAAGCACTTGGCAAGTGTCAGGTGTCTTCTAAGGAATAAAGATGATCTGGGGTTGAAAGATAAGACCCAGGAATTTCAGAATAAGATATAAAATAGATCTAATTCTTCAGTAAAGCACTGAATATGGTGGAACGGCCATAATGCTGTCTTAAAATTGAGAATTAGAAATTGAGGCAAAAATTCTAAGTAAGGAATTGGATAAAGCCTAAGTGTTGACAGGGATGGCAGGATTCTACTTTTTGGAGTTCTTAAAGATTCAGTCTTTGAACTGATGTTAGCTAATGTTTTCACAAATGGCATCAACCAAAAGAAAAGAAGTTTCACAGTTGCCAATGAAGTTTCCCGATGACACAAAATTTAGACACAATACATGAGTACATCATTTGTGAAGAACAGTGTGAGCCTGAGGAAATAAGCAAAATAAAAATTTCAGTCAAAATACAAATTTAATTCCACAAAGTCAGACTTCATGGACAATGATAAAAATTTCCAAAATTTTCTGAGTTGCAGACAATATAAAAGGAAATTGACAGTTTGAAACTAGTTAGGATATGTAACTGATATGTACTTGTAGAAGCAAAATTAATTTTTAATACTCTAGTAATTATTATTGATATAATTTAACAATTTTATGCTGTGAACCAGTAACAGAGCTTCATACACATTCACTGATCAGTGTTTTTATCTAGATTTATAACAGGAAATTGTAACCTCAACATTCTTAATCACACTTCATGTCTATTTTTTGACTGATTTCCTTTGGAAATAAGACCTATGTGATAATACCGTCTGAGTGTCTTCCCTAATAAACTGTGGCAATATTGGTCATTTTTCTGTTCAAGAAGAAAGAAGAGTTGACATTTCAAAGATGACTATTCTCTTACTGTCATCACAAAAAATAGGTTGCCAGGAGAACAGAGTTTCTTGAAGTATGAACCCATGATCTCACACAGAAAACCTGCAAGGCAGAAAGACCGCATAAATTCTCCAGCCGTAGGAAAAGCTTCTACCAAAAGAACTAAGACTCCAGTCCCGGAGAAACTTCATTCATGTTGCAAAAGGTAAGGTAGGCATGTTAAAACACAAGATCTACTACAGATTCAGTGTATCGGTCATGCGAATTTGCCACCAACAGGCAAGTGCTGGTGCTCATTCTTATTTAAATGAATAGCTTGTCATGGCTGTGAGATACATTTAGGAAATTATTATTTGATCCTTACTTGGAAGAGAGCATTTCAATGTTTTAGTGCCTTCCAGGCAAACAGTAACAGCAGACTCATCAACATATATCAACATGTTCATTGATGTGTCTATTTGTATTTTGCGTGTTTACCTGCTTTGCATGCTTCTTTCTCCTGACCACTGAAAGTTAGAGACCTGCCTGGGACTATTCTTCCCACAGTCTTTCCATGGCACTGGAAACGATATGTGGGAGGGAATGGAGGATGCTGCCTAAAATTCCTGTTATCTAATCTAGTATTTATATTGTTGCCTTACAGTGTTTGTATAAGAACCTCACAGGTTACAATGGTATACAATGATGTGGAATTTATTTTTACTTATGTTTAATTTGTAAATGGTGCAAAGTTAAGAAAGACATCTTTGTAAAGTATATTCTGGTATCTGAATAGGGCAGAACCAGTTAAAAACACAGTTTAATGTACAACTTAACTTGGAAGAGAAAAAGGTGGACAGAAAAGGTCAGTATCAGCTTCTACAGCCCAGGAAATACCAAAATAACCAACCAAATTAATACCTGAATATCTTCTAAGCATTCAAACAACCTTCAAAGTTATCATACACGTGACTACCCAAATCAAAGACTGGGATTACCAGATAGCATTTTAGAGAACAGTCTTCCTAACTTATCCTCAAATGCCACAGTTGCATTTAGAGGGAACAGGAAAACCTCATGAGTATATTTTGTGAGATCCTTACTCAGAGATCAGATGTAACTGGCAAATTACGCAATGAAAAGTTCTTGTAGCTTACCAGCTAACACATATTTTTAAAAGTTTTTAGAATTCCTTGTGAAAGATACAGGAACGGCTCATGAGGATTTGCGTTATTAAATATATTTGACAATGTCTTTATAATCTGTAATTAAACATTTTTCTTTCCTGGAACCAGCATCATCTTTTCTTCCTTACACCTGCCAGGTATTGAAAGAATGTCCATTTAAAGCTAAGAAAGTTAAGACACATACCCCTTTGGGGGAAGAAGTCCAATTAAAGTAATGTCTTGGTGATGGTGGTGGTCTGGAAAAGCATATTTAGTCACTTAGTCAGTATCAGTGAGTGTTTCTTGCCCCACTGCAAAGACTATGGTAGAGAATAGAGCTCCCAGGGGTCTGAAGAAGAATCTTCAGAAAGGTTGTTTTAGAGTGTATAAATTAGCATAACACAAGGACATGATCTAACGGAAATTGCAGGTTCATAAAAGTGACACAGACAAAAACAAGATTACCACACTGCGGAACACTTAAAAAGAGTGATTAAGGTCCCATCACTAGCCCTACTACAGTTAGGTGAGACAAAGTGTCATCTGCATTGCAATGCTGTGCAAGAAAGATCGAGCAATGGTTACGGTACCAGGCTGAAGTTAGGAACCTGTGGAGCAATTAACAAATTTCCAACAGACTCACTATGTCTCCTTTGGGACTACATCTATAAAAAGGCTGAGATGCCTTCTTCCAAAATTCGCCCCCTCAAAACTCTTGCTCATCTTCCATCTAATCCCAACAGTGCTTAAAGTGGTCAGGAGGTTCAGATTGGATATTAGGAAAAATTTTTACACTGAACGGGTTATTAAGCATTGGAATGGGCTGCCCAGGGAAGTGGTTGAGGCACCATCCCTGAAGGTATTTAAAAGACAGATAGACTTAGTGCTTAGAGACATGGTTTAATGGTGGTTTTTATCAGAGTTAGGTTGATGGTTGGACTAGATGATCTTAACCGAGACAATTCTACAATTCTAACCCTTCCAACTGAGACAATTCTACAATTCTATGACTGCCTTTGTCTTGATGAACACATGAAGGTAAGTACCTACCCCAGCTCTTAGCCCCATTCACCCCACAATGTAGCACAGCCCCTCCCATCCCGTCCCCCCCATCTCATTTACAGTATGGCTGATATTCTCAAATAAAACTAGTCAAACAACAGAACTCAGCCAGAGAGGGATGCGATCTCTGCTATCTCACTGGTCTGACTGCCAGAGTGTTCACCTAAGCTATACACAATTTGTCTTCCTTCCCCACTCCTGTATGAAGATACTTTTAACACACAGCTCACTCACAATTTCTGTAGAAAATAAGGGTTTCTTCAGACCTTCTTACTAAATGTATGCTTTTCAAAGAATAATTTAGAATTCTATTGGAAGAAAGAGACCCTTACCAGCACATGTTCCCAGTATTTTATATTAGGTACTGAGCAATTGGAGTCTAGCACTGACCTCTCTCAGGGAAACCCCGTAGTTATTAGGCTGTAAAATCCTTCTCACGCTTATTTGCCATGGTCTAGTAAGCACTTCATTATTTTGAAAACAGTGGAAGTACGACAGGAGGAATTGACAGCTGTGTCCCATACTTGGGTCAGGACAGCTCTTGCAAAGCGAGGGCTTCTGCTCTCCTCACAAACTGCCCTTTCTCATGTACCACAGCTTAAAGTAAACTCCCAGCACAGAGCAGGCAGCTGCGGGAAAGCCACACAGTTCTCTGCACAGGTGCCAAATGACTCCAGCTGATTTCGCTGGGACAGGACTGGGACATAGGTAAATGTTCCTATATTTGCTGCCCCTATAGCAATATCAATACCTGATAGGTATTGTCAGACTCCACTCTGCGGCTGCATTCGTTATGAGAATCACGCTTTCCACCAGAAATTTTTTTGGCCGCTGAAAGAAGTAAACTCTTTAATTCTGACTTGATGCATTCCCTGAAGGATTCATGGTGGTTGGTTTTTTTTGTTCCAGTTGCTTCCTTGTTCAGCACAAACGCAATAAATAGGCACCAGGCTGCCAAAAAACCTTCATCGCCTTCAGTAATTGAGTACTATCTCTCAGGCACCTCAGTACCAGTCACCTTGGGATTAACATTTAGCCCACAACAAAGTAGCTGAACTTTAATTCCCTTGCTCATGTGAATAAAGCCCCTGAGCCCATGATTAAATCAACCTGTTTTTCAAACACTCAGGAGCTGTGAAGCACATGTTTTGTAACACCAGCTAAGAAAACTATGTGAAGGTTTAGTTTTCAGTTAAAGCCTCTGCAATGTGGCGATTTTTTTTCATGGGGGCAACTGAATTGCTAGCTATCCCATCTTTACTTGCCAGTGTGGAACAATATTTTCTTTAGTTTGGAAGTAACTGCAGCTCTAAGAAATTTGGCAAATCTGATGAACATCCTGCATGTATCTCCTAGACTAGGGCTAAATAAACATTTGCTTTTGCTCTAACAAAATACATTTATTAAAAAAGATAATTCTGATTTTTCAAACCTATTGATTTTTCTGCCCTTTGGGTAGATTCATGATCAGGCATATTCTTGCAAAATACTACTACTTCACGAGATGTGTCTTTTTACTTCACAGGGGTCTGTACAAGCTGTAATTTCTGAAAAAACAGAAAGACAAAACTGGAACTTGAACTGTATGGATTTTTTTGTCTGTGGCTGTAAATGTTTCCCACAGTGAATGTTTCCTGCTTAAGATGATCCAAAATTCCATTTATCATGAAAACTACATCTGTACTTTTTTAAATAAGTCATCCTTTTAATTAGAGAATGAGGCAATGATGCCTGCTCTTAGATGGATATGTAAAAAGAGGTATTCAGAAACTGCTACATTCACAATACAGAATTAGAGGATTTTTCCAGATGTTAAACTATACTCTTGGTTTCTGGCCTTTGTATTAATATCTCAAAGCAATAATTCAGGTGTCAACACAGGCAAACATGATTCTAACTTCACCAATGTATTTGGGTCTTCATTTTTACTGAATGTTCTGAAACTGTTCTTTGCAAAATCCATACATCAGCTGAATAGTTACTTCATTTCATGGAAAAAATACTCTGTGTTTCCCTACTGCTATATTTATCTACACTGTAAATTCCTACTACAGACAAATCTTTCCAGAGGAAAAATAAAGTGCAACAAGAGAGTTCAGCCAATTAATTGGCTTTATTGGCCTGGACATTCGGCACCTTGTAGTTTCTTTTTTTGTTTACAGGGAACAGAGAAAGTATCTTTCAGTTACCTGCTTCTCCATGGTCCCAAACTAATTGGGCCAATGTCTCACAAATTGCCTAATTGCCTGAACATTCCTAGCCTTCTGATTTTAATCAGGGACACATGGCGCATATCAATAGCCTACTTCATTACGCCCAAAGAAGATCCAGGCTACTGTCCATTTTCAATTAAATTGTATTTAAAAAGAACAGCAACTTAACCTTTTGAAATACTGCATAATAGGTTTAAAAACTTAAGCTGCTTTTTTTTTTTTCTTCCTGGAACAACTACCTAACCAATAGAAATAAGATCCCTTTATCGCAGTGTGTCACCAAGGAGCAGCCTTTGACACAGGGTTGGATCCATTGGCTACATCTTGTGATGATAATAATATCTGAAAAAAAATCAATTGCAAAAGAGTAGAGTTGTGTGTCTCTACAGCCTTGGAGGTTCCTATTAGCATTTATTTTACAGAAGGACCTAGAAGCCACAAAACAAGAGTGGGCCAGACCAAATCACACAACATGAGAGGGCCCCAATCCCAACAGGCTCACCCTTTAAACTGACAACTGTAGGAAAAAGAAAAATGAAGAAAGGCTTTGCAAAAGGTAAAAAGCAGGTCAGTGACAGAGCTGGCAACAGAATATGTGTCTTTTTGTTTCTATGATGTCAATTCAAATGGCATTAAGAGAAATATCTATTTCTCCTTAATTCTCACTCCGATTGAAGCACCTGTTATTCTAAGACTCTCATGACTTCCCTGAAAGGCCATGAAACAGCCAAGAATATTTTACCATCAGCACAGTTTCCCTCCACTTCAGATTACAGGGGTCTACCTGCGGTGGACAGTGGTTGTCAGGGAGCATCATTCTGTGCATGAGCCAAAAGGAGCATTAGGTAGCCAGAGACATCACTGCTCAGGAACTTTTAGCTATTACATGAGATTTAATAAGCATCCTGTTAAAGACTGGATAGAAGATACGAGAAGTTTTTTTACTGTAAAATATCAGCAGTTCAGGGAAGGCTGAAAGAAAGATCATGCCCCTCCAGTATGTGCTGGCCCTGTTGTTGAAAACCTCTCTATTCTCTTTAAGTTGCTACATTGTGTTGAGCAGCTGACTGACTAAAATACACTCTTCTTTGTAATATAAAATCTGTAATTCATGTGCCCCAGTGTTTAGGACTAATATTTTTCTCCAGATTGAATTTCACTGTGGCTTGTGCAAGTGAAAAGTGACAAAGCCCTATCATGTTTCTAGAGCTCAGGAACAGTCCCCCACACAGCGTGCTTTTTCATCACCAAATGAGATGAAAGCATAAAACAAAAACAAACATGACAACAAAACTCTGAAAAAAGAGAAAATTATTCACTAAGAACAATTGTCTTAACAAAGGGTACATAGCATCCTTCCAGACTGAGGTCAGGGGTGATTTTAGTTTATGTAATTGAACATTAGGGGCTTTAAATGTCCCTGATCTATATCAATGTGGCTATTTTTTACTAAACAATCACCTACCACTCTCCAGCTGGGAATTCATCTGGCAGAGGCAAGAAAACTACCCTTAATTCAGGTTTAAATTATTCTTTCTTTATTGACAGATTCTTCAATGAAAATCAATCCATTCTTTTTGGAACTGCATTTCTTTCAAATAGTTCCCTACACGTAGCCAAAGCACTACTAAAGAAAGAGGGAACAAAATTAAACCTCTCAGAAAAAAGCATACAATGTGGACCCTACACGATATTTACAGAGTGTCTTCCAGGGCTCTGGGTAATCAGAAGCCCTAAATATTCTAACTTGCATACTTGACAGTACCACCCTATTTTCTTTGCTGACAGAGGGGCACTTGGATTCTTTTGGCTAAAGTTAGCCTTTCTGAATTCCACTTCTTCTGTCCCAGGTACCTTCAAAACACAGACCTTCAAAACCCTGGTGTAGATAGCTCCATGTGTTTTTTCCAAGCTTAGAACAAAAATATTTGCAGATAATTCAGCTAGCCTGCTAAAGGCATCGGGGTACAGGAGCAACACGACAAGTTATTCTTTGTTGTTCATCTCAGGTACTCTCTCCTGAGCAACTAATCAAACACATCCAGATGCCACAGCAGCCAGCTGATGCTAATTACATCCAGGATAAACAAAAGATACAGTTTTTAAGTGAAGGTAATTAGGCATTTCAAAGACTTACCAGATAAAATAGTGAGTTTGTTGTCACTGGAAGTCTTGAAACAAAATGTCATGTCCTTCTAAAAGTCACATTTTCCATCTCGAGAAGAAGAATTTATGCTGGGATTTCAGTTCTCTGGTCTGGCTTGTACAAGAGGCCAGATAAACCAATTCTAACAGGCTCTTCTAGCCTCTAAATCAGGGAATAAACAGCAAATATTTCCATGATTAGCCAGAAAAAATATGTTGATTATACTAAATAGAAAGAATAAAAAGAATGAAAAAAATTGAGCTTGCCTACTGGCATTCAGAATTTGGAAAGAAATAAGCATTTGAAATAATAATGATTGTGAATTATTTAAAAAACAGAAGAAAATTATAAATATCAATAAAGCAGAAAAGTTCTACCAATGCTTGGCCATCTTCTTCATCCCCATGCAGGGTATTATTTTCTGTGGTTTTTATTGTTTTGGCTGATGTGTCCCAAAGGTCACAAAGTTTACCTTGCCTTTTGCATGAGGCTATTGGACACCTTAATATGTTTCATTATAAGGGCCAATTCTCTAGCATTCTGCAGAGCAACTTCTTGTGACAGAAAATAAATGCAAATCTATCTAGGAATACACTACATGTGTGGTAGAGAGTAGAAAAAAAAATCTCAGGGAGTAGTAACATCAGAATCATCTTTAACATGACTGTTTTCACACATTTTAATTGTTAGAAAACTGACACTCAAAGACTCAAAGAAGCACTAATCTAATTCTTCTTCAATATTTTCAATATTTAAGGATAAGATTTTAAAGTCAAGTATAGGGTTTTTGATGTAGTAGTTCAAGTAGAAAAAGTGACTATGGAGTAAACTGAGAAAGGGATTTACCGAAGTACATACAAAAGTGCACAACAGACGTGGGTGACTGACTTCACCTGTTTTACCTTCACTGTACATACAAATTAAGTGATGTGTAAAATGAAATTAAAGGAGTCTTACCTAAGTGCCTAATTGCAAAATGTAGATTTCCCCCCAAAAAACCTTACTCAGCTGGGAAAACTTCATCACATCATAGTTTGTTGCCTGCCCTTTGCCAAAGAGATATTGGTTGTTGCTCTCTAGAAGGAATTCCTCTTCTTTTCTGAGCACTTGAGGATACCAGCTCCCAAAATTACTCCAATAATTTGGAAGGTGATAATTGCTAGCTTGCGCTGACTTGCCATTTTCCTTGGGTTCCTTATCTCCTCGCCATTACAAGCACCTCGAAACTGTCAGATTTGTTTCAGTTCCCCTTAAACAAGTTTAAAGATAAAAGCAATAAAACTAATTCTTGCAAGACAAAACACTGTGTTCTGGATTATGAAACTGAAAATACACTTTAAAAGGTAAAGCATACAATAAATAAATTGACATTTAAGGCATACCTGACATGAATGCTCTTTCTTCCCTTAAATCCATTCAGTGCCAAGTATAGCCACTTTTAGAGAAGCTAAAGGGTTTCAGTTAGCATTTGCAGGCTGATCAGAAGTACAGTACAAACTGTAGATTGAAAAACACCACTCAGAAGAATTGTCTTTCAGAAAGGGCCCTTTTTGAGCCTTTATTCAGAAATAGAAGCTAAAGGGGCAGCAGCTCAGTAGAATTTGTTCTCTGAAACATTTTCATTTCCCACTGACCTAAAAGGTTAGCTTGGAAACTAGCAATCTATCCTTCATAAATATGCCTTTCTAACTTTTAATATGATTTCAGCTTTTCCTGAAGTCTGTTCCTGGCATACTAATAACACAGGTGAGAGAGCTGGCCCTTGAAAAGCTTCCTACTCTTTTCTATTAGTTTGGGGAGTTCAGCTGTCTCCAAACTCAGGTGATGTCCAGACTCTACAAATTACTTTCATATTAATGTTTAAGTACTTGAAGTATGTTAAGTGATGTATTAATACTCAAATGTACTCACATTTCTAACTGTGCCAAACACCATTCTCACATTAAGCTTTCTGTCTGCATGAATCAAATATTCCCCTCCCTCTAAAGGTTAAATCCACTAGTCTGAAAGCACACTAAGCAGATTAATCTTCATTGAGAACACACTGAAGTTTTCTTTCATAAGACCCAACAGTGGTACCTCCTATTCATATAAAAGCCAAAGAACGCATGGTCAATCTCTCACTTGGTTTGGGGATTTAAAACCCACAACACTTGCTTCTCTGGATAATCTTCTAACTAATTAGCCCAGAGGGCTTTACAGGAAAGATTTATCTGACCAGCTAAGAGTGAGGGCATGAATCAATAACCTAATAAGTTAAGAGTCCTGCTCCAACGCCTGGGTCCTAGTAAAGAAGAACATGCCCTCAGCCACTGGGGAAAAAACAGAAAGTTTCTTAAGGAAGAAAAGGAAAATAAGACCCACCCTTTCCAGCTAAATACTCCTACCACTGTTAGTCAGTCACACACTCTCAGACTCTCACTATTATCAGTGAAAACTTTTCTTACTTCAGTTTTAAAAAGCTGCAAGGACAAAGAACCCTCCACGAGCACCCCGAGGGGCTGCCATAATCACTATTGTATTGTGCCACCTCTTGGTTCCCGCCTCCAATTCAGAGGGTGGAGGAAGGACAGCATAAACCAGTAGCAACCTAAACCAAGGATGGAGAAGCAGCAGTTCCTTCAATCTCATCACAACTCTCAGTTTCAGTGCTGCAACTTGCTCTTCTGAAAAGGAGGATGATATTCACAGCAGTGTTGGGAGGACTAGCTGGTCAACAGCTGCAAACATAGCTAAAGGCGTAAATCCACTTTCTGATCAATACGACTTTGATGACTGTTAAACACGATCAATCTGATTTCTCCCTCAGGTACCTGTTCGCAAACCAGATTTTCAGTGAATAAAGCATGTCAAATTTATTATAGAACGGTATTGCCCTCCTGTGGCCAAAGACTATTCTGAAGAAACAAATCGTATGAGGGTTCCCCTTTCTTCTTTACATGTTGATATCTCATGCACAGCCTCAGACACACTGGGCAATCCTTCTGAAGGGAACTCAGAACTGCGAGATTCCCTTCCAAACCCCTCCAAAACCTGGATCCAAAGCTGGGTTTGGCATGGTATGGCAAAACAAAAAGAGTAAGCAGTAAACACGATGCCAGTACCTCTGGCTCCTTACATTTCTCCTGATGATGTTATTCACAGCAGAAATTATGATTATCTGCATTCATCTTTAGTGCTCATGTTTGATAGCATTTCTTTCTGTGCACCATCAATTAATCAGTCCTCCTCTACCTTAGATTTACTGCTTTTTTATTAATGCAAAAGCAGAACCATATCCTGCCTGCTCTCAGGGTAAGACAATCCTCTATCCCTTCACTGGGAGAAGGCATGGGCCCTCCAGCCCTTACCCAAAACCCACATAGGTAAACAGATTCTCTCTGACTTACATGTCTTTTGGATCAGGTCCTTAATGGCTTAGTCAGTCATAATGTAAGAGTTTGCAGACACATGCAGCAATAACAGAGACTGCAATGCAGGTCAGAGACAGACACGAGGCTCCTCACAGCAAAACCAAAGTCCCCCAGGCTACAGAACTGATGTGCAAAGCAGAAGAGATCATCCCACCCTTGAGTGCATAAAGTAATCTCTGAAATCCCCATAACTTAGCCAAACAGCTTATCTTAACAAACACAGTTACAACTTTTTAATGGGTAAAAAAACTTGCAGATAATAAAAACTTAAATATTGGATGAGCCACACACCCGAGATAAAGCTGCCGCAATAAAGGATTTGTACATATAAATGACAGGATGAATGTAGCTTAAAGCAGTCTAAATTCTTCACCATTATGTCAAAGTGCTGTTGAAAATTCAGTTACAGTTCCCATGAAGATTAATTGCACTTGACATATTCCATGGAATGTGCTTGACCTGATCTATTTCACCTGCCGATAGTCGGTTAATATGACTCAGCTTTTCTGTCCAGCTGTCAAGGCTGAAGAAATAAGGATAAGCATCTCTATCATTCTGTTATGATTGCTAGCTACATAGTGTAAGAATGACTTACCTTTTTCTTCTCATAGATGGTCTTTTTCTGACAGTCTTGTCACTGACACTGTCAGTGCTGCAACAAATTTAAAGAGACTATTAAAAGTAATTACGGTGATGCAATTTTAAACTTTTAACCATGAGTATATATTTCTGACCCTCATGGTTCTTCCGAGGCATGGAATGGAAATAACGGAAATAATCCCACGTGATCGATACCCCTGGTAAAGCAAAAGAGGAGCCAAATCTTATCACTAACTGTCATCAAAAAGAATGTGGCAAGTACCCATTTTCCACAACTGATTTATGACACCTTTAGGGTGTGGTGATATGGAGGGAGTCCTCTGTGAACTTTAATAGTTCAGAATGAACTCCAAGAAAACATGTGTGACTTTAATCAAGTCTGACTTCAATTTATGCATGTGTTTCAATATTTCCTACGCCAGGATCGTTGTATTGTATATTCAAGTTGGAGGAACTACTCACAATCCTTACAGACAAAGTTAAGAAATACATTTGTGCCCAAAATGCACAGAAGTATTTTAAGTTGATTCTGGAAACATACAGCCCAAAAGAATGAATAGGAATACTGGCCCACAACTAACTTACTCGGCCATAGCTGTAGTTTTTCAATATGTTGGAATGCACGTAACAATAAACACTCAACACAATTTTGTTCCGATCAAAATAAAATCAACTTTTCTTTTAGATAAGTATTGGCAGGAAATTTTCCTTGCTGCTTAATATTTATTTCTGATCCATGAATTTTAATGGTCACCTCAAGAAAAACAGTATTTGCTTAGCATTAAGTTCCAGGAGGATCTATAGAATGGGATGGAAACTAAGGATTATATACCCAACTGGGGACATATAGAGGGAGGGCAGGATAAGGAATAACTGAAATATCTGAAAATTATTTTTTCTATGCTTCCCTTCCAAGAACATTTGTGCAGACCAAGAATACAGAACTGCAGCCTGGAAGGAGAACGCTTGAAAAAGTTTTATCAACAAGGTCACAGCGAATACTGCTCATTTGTTCATTTATTCTGTGCAATAAAAGTTTATAGATATGTGCCACTTAAGACAACACTAGGGAAATTAGGCTTGCTACCATTTTGTTTAATTGGGCAGATAAACAATATCTTTTGAATGGAGGTATAAAAACAACAGCAATTTTCCAGCTCAAGGTCCGTTGCTGACTTACAACAAGGATGTTCTCTGGCCACATCTTTCAGCAACGTGTCCTTTAGCACAGGTGAAGACAGACAGATATTCAGATTTCTTCTGGGAACCCTGAAAACATCTTCCATTTCCTTTTGTGTACCTTCTTCCCAGCCCTATGGCAGTGAACAGCCATGTTTGGATCTTGCTACTCGCTCCCAAATACAGCAGATTTTGGACTGTTCACTTCATTTTTCCATCTTTCTTGATCAGTATTTATTTTTTATGCCATCCAGAAAAAACAAATGGAAATGATTAAGTGGCTCACATTTAGATTTCCATTTATTTAGATTTTTGGCTGGTAGATCTGTAGTGCTTAATACTAGTTATGCTACATTTAACACTATCCAGAACCATTCCTTTCATTTAACCACTTTTTCCCAGAAAATAATTTTCTTGACAATTACACTGATTTCTTCTTTGTTGACAGTCCATCTTGCAGAAGCAACAGACTCTAACTGACGCAACTGGGTACAACAGAAGGATACCACCAGCTACTGCAGCTTTGTCTGCTCTCTTCTTCCCTTTTGACCCAGACTATAGCAAAGAAACTCACTTCGTCCCTCCCGTAGCTTACACTTACCGTTTATCTTATATTTGTGAGCTCAGTACTTCTTGCTCTGTTGTATAACCCTACCTGCACTCCTTCTTCACAGCACGTCTCTACTTGGATAATGTGTATTTTGGCAAGAAACAAGTCTTTTTTTTTCTGGCTCGTAAGTTGTTTTTCAGGCTGTTGTAACACTGCAAGCTAAAAAAATGATGAAAATTGTTCTCATTCTTGAGACTGGTGTGACTGGTGTGATCTCCCTCTACAATTATTGTCCTGTTGGGTTCATTCCTCCTGTGCAGATGTACAGCCAACTGCTACTTAAGAGTTTTTGCATTTGAATGGCTCATAGCCAAAAAAGACAACAAAATAACCTGAAATCAGTGTTTTGCTGGTGAAGTCCTTCCAACTCAACTGTGGCCTCTCCCTCCTTGAGGAATTTCTCTGTGACACCCACTGGGAAGCAGTAAGATCTCAGACATAGCAGGTGATGTAGATTTTTTCTCGCTCTGAAATCCTCTCTTTGAACCTTCCACAGGAAGAGTAGTTCTTTCAGCCGAACTAGAAGATCCCATCTGTTTATTTGGCTCAATTTTCTACAGCTCCCATGACCCTTCTTCTGCCTAAACAGCTGAAACTTCAGGAACACTAATGAGAATGAAAACTACTCCTTTTATACTATCAATTTTTCATTGCAGAGCTTGTAACATTCTAAAATCCCAAGCCACCTTTGAAGATTGCTCACCAAAAATTCAATCTCCCATATAACAGTAACTTGAAAAACATCGCTGCTTCTCTTCATGAGTTCTGATAACAAACACACAGAAAATAAAATATGTATTTCTGTATGTCTCAATAGATATAAAAAAGATACTGAGCCACATCTGAATAATGCAGAACTGTGACATGCAACTCTTCCTTGTGCATCTAGGAAAACAGTGACAGAAGTTCAGATAAGTTTTGAAAGGTATATGCATTGCTTGGTAAAGTTTGAAAGCTGTATATGCAATGAAGGAGGAATGGGAGGAAAATAAAGGAATGAAAGCATGTATTATGAAGGAAAATTTAGAAAGTTGTGATTCCACCTACAAAATCCTTATCATCCCCTCCACACTTACGAAGAAAGAAAGAACCTATAAAAATATGTGTTGGGAATTGGGTAAGAAAGAACACTGGATTCACCCCAGCAGTCAGAAGTCCTCTAAAGCTGTAGTCAGGAGCACTGAAACAAACAAGAATGCCAATGAATACTTTGTTTCTTCCCAAAACAAATCAAAGTTTACTTGAACCAGCCACAAAGATGATTTCTAGAAGGGCAGAATTCGTGAGCTGGTTTTCATACACTGATAAGCATCAGCCCTATACAGTTTAGCTAAGGAAGTAATTTCAGTAAGATAATGGCAATAGAGAGCTGTTACCACTTATGAGAATTAACTACTCCAGAGAGATATTTTGCAATAATATTATACCAACAGTTGCTTTTTTCTTTCACTAAAATTAGGTGCATAGAAGAAAGGATCCACTTTATGAGAATACATATTAAAAAATAAATTCCAAACTGGTTAATTCTCTGTGACATTACAGTAATTCATGTTAAGGACATAGGTAAGAAGTTAATGCAATGATGAACATTTCCCTAGTTCATTTTTTCTGCATGTTATGTGATTCATTTTGTTCAGTTTGACATTGTTTAACTTTCTGCTTGAATGCACAGAATTAAATCCAAGGAAAATAAAGAAGCTATTTCAGGAAAAGAAAACAGTTACATAGCTTAACATTCTTTAAATGGAACAAATTGCGGAGGGGGGGGGGAAGAAAAAAAAAAAGGTTTCATCCGCACTACAACTGAGTAGTTTTACTATGAATCAGACTTGGAACTAAGTATACCTAAAAACTTCTGAGATTGGAAGAGGACACCTTTTCTGGGTTGCTTGGGCAGGGAACTGGGAGTCACCCATGCAGAGAATCACGGAGACAGATGCAGTGACAGAGTCTGCTTCTCGGAGCTGAAAATGGGGTTTGCAGGGAGAAGGAAGGCTGACAACGCTGTGTCAGGTACAGCTGTAAGCCTCCGGGCCGTCTGAGGAATGAGCCTGTAAAGTGCTTTTAAGACAACTGTGACTTTCCATCACAGTGAGCTATCGTAGGCTCCTGAAAGGAATATCAGAGGAATCCAGCTCCTGTTAGCCCTGCTGAAGTAGTCAAAATTGATGTCTAACAGCTGACTCTGACCTTGGGCCAAGATTTACAGAACAGCACACAGTGAAGGAATAGGCTTAATCCCTTGACAAACAGGATTGTGTCTTTGATGAGAGATTTCAGCTCAGTTAGTCCAGATATGTATCTCTGACTATTTTGTCCTGGAAAACCTAAAGGACACTTGAATAAATGCTCTTTAATATAAAGTGAATAAAGTGAGTATAAGGAACTCTGCATCTCTGTAAAGCATAATGTGTAAGATCCAGAACAATGCTTCCTCTTCTGTTATTAAAAGAAAGTAAAAGAAGAAATAGGATCCCTCCATGCTTACAAAACCACACTGAGAGGCAGACACGAGGAACAGAGAATGTTTTGTGTCACAGACTGAGCAAAGACAATCAGGTACCTCCAAAGCCATCTTGATTTGGAATGTTCGTGTGCTATCTATTGCTGACATTAACCCAACCATGTTTTACCAGCATGGACCTGGATGTTTATGGGGGTGAAAAAGATTTTAAACCATAAAAAGATTTTTAAACCAAAAGACCTAACCCAAAATATAAATAAAATCCTGCAGACACAAGCAGAGACCATAGGATTATACATAGTGTTAAGGTACATTTGTGGCTTTCTTCACAAGATCAGGCTTTAGCTAATTTCTGTGATATATACCACACGGAACTTTGGTTTGCTGCCACCATTAAAACGGGACAGACAGATGCTTTCAAGCCAGTTTTGCCTTCCCATCACATTTCTTATACTTCTTTGGGACTGAATCTTGTTGTTTAGGGAGCCTGTATATTCTCTTGCAGAACAAGACAGCTGATTTTAACCCCTGGATGGAGGATGTCCAGTCGTCTTAGATGAACCTTGGCTAAACTCTATTATTTAACACATAAATCCAAAGGAAAAAGTCAAGATGTGAAATCTAGAGTGGTTAACACCAGAAAGGTATTATTCACCCACTCTCAGAAACAGGTAATGTACCAGGAGTTACCTGGGTATGCAAAGGTACTGTGGTATCTCAGATGAAGCTACAGGCAAACCTTGACTATTTGGAGACCAGTATATTTCTACTCTGTAATATTTAATAATCATAATGTTGTGAGGTTTTTATAGATATAGGGCAGGCTGCTAAAAAAAAAAAAAAGAAAACCAAAGTAAAAAAAATAAAAAACAACCAGAAAGGAGAAAATCCTTGACTTCATAGATGAGAGCAACTGTTCAGATATCAATAACTGGGGAAACTTTTAAATTAGACAGTACCTGAGCTTATTTTTCTTGTTTGCTGCTATAGTCTTTAAAAAGGCATTATTCTACTGTTTCTCTTCCAAACAGATAAGGAAGGAAGTTAGTCTTTGACTGACTTGCCCAAGGTATCTGCTATGATGTGGTTAATTTACTAAAGCACTAAATAGTGTTGGGATCTAGATTAATCTTCTCGTAAATGAGGAAAAGCATACTTATAGCATAGGTATAATAGTTGCCCAATAATTAATCTTAATCAAGAAATTTAAGATTCATAAATTCTTGCCATTCTCAAACTTTCATTGACTTTTGTAGTGCATCTTCCTGAATGGGACTATAGCTACACAAATATATTACGGCCAAGAGCCAACTATTATTGCTTTTGTAGTTTGGACACACTTGTCCAATTTAGATAATCACAAAGGATCTATTTATTGTATTATCTCTATGAAGATAAAAGGTCAGTCAAAGGGTAGTTTCTATCTTAACTAAAAGGAAGCCTTACCTCAAAAGCAGCCTACAAACAAACAAACAAACTTAAAAAAAAAACAAAACAGATAATGGAGTTTCAAAATTATTTGCGTTCCCTACATAAAAATGTTCTACATCTATTTAAATTAGAACCAAAAGACAAGTGGACATGCCCTTCTTTTTACCAGGACAGACAAGAAAGGGGGTGTTTAAGGAGATTATTAGTGGTGGTTTACAACTTGTGTTAGCTTAAAGAGGAGTAGTAGGGCATAATTTGTTGCTGTTGGATGTTCTCAGCAGAGACAAAGGTATCTTATATTACAGTAATTAAATAAATTTTGGAACAGTTATGGGTCACCTAGCTCAGGCTTTGGCTTGTGCTGTTGTCTAGTTAAACATTTAGGAAAATACAAATTTATGATTTGGATATATTGTAATTCTCAAACACTCCTGCCAGTGCACACTCAGAAAGAAAGCTGCAAAACTTGCTACTTCCTTCTTTTTTTTCCTTTTTCTGGCCTTGCCCTGATTTTTCTCAGGGCTCTGGCCACGGAGCTTCATGGTCCAGACTGGCTCTCGATAAGTAACTTCCCCTTCTGCAGTTTCCTTGTCTTCTCCAGCTCAGCAAAACTGGGTGATGCCAACATAATTTTCTTGGTATGATGCACTCATTTTCTTTCCGTGAAACTCTGTGGGAAAAAAAGGGGGCAGCAGTAACAGGGGCTGAGCATCATGCAGAGAACAGCCCTGCAGCCAACCCAGCTCCAGCCCCACTCATGGTTCCCTTGGCCCCCAGAGCATCATGAAGTCATAAAATAAAATGATAGAATCGTTTAGGTTGGAAAAGACCCTTAAGATCATAAAGTCCAACCATTAAAAGAACACTGCCAAATCCACCACTAAACTATCTCCCTAAGTGGCACGTCTACACATCTTTTAAACACTTCCAGGGACAGTGACTCAACCACTTCCCTGGGCAACTTGTTCCAATGCTTGACAACCCTTTCAGTGAGGAAATTTTTCCTAATATCCCATCTAAACCTCCCGTGGCACAACTTGAGACCATTTCTTCTCATCCTATCACTTGTTACCTGGGAAAAGAGACAGAAAGCCACCTCACTACAGCCTCCTTTCAGGCAAGGTGATAAGGTCTTGTCTGAGCCCCCTTTTCTCCAGACTAAACAACCTCAGTTCCCTCAGCTGTTCCTCATAGGACTTGTTCTCTCTTGAATCTGAAAGTTGCAGCCCCGTGGCTGGGGCTTCCCCTTCTGTGGTTTCTTTGCCATCTCCAGCTCAGCAAAACTAGGTGATCCTTGCATAATTTCCCTAGTATGATGCACTCGTTTGCTTTTCCTGAAATCCTGCACCCACCCAGCAGCCAGGGAATAAAAGGAGGGCAGCAGCAGCAGGGGCTGAGCATTGTGCAGAGGACATCCCTGCACCGCCCCAGCTCCAGCCTCACTAGCATCTTCCTCAGCCCCTGCAGCACCATGAAGGTCCCTGCAGTCGCCCTGGCCACTCTGCTCCTCGTGGCCATCTGCTCCCCAGCTGAGGCCCATCTTGATGACTCCCGCGTTGCTGCGTCCTCCCAAAAGCCAGGTTTGCTGTCCCTCCCCAGGAGAGAGTCCTGTCCCCATTGATGGGACCCTCATGTCTGTGGGGAGGGCAAGGAGCTGGTGGTCATCACCAGAGCTGAGATTCAGCCTCAGGGATGGAGGCTTCCAGGGGGTGTCCCAGGGGGATACAGCACAGGTGATGGTGAATCCCCTGGGAGGCTCAGGCAGAGCCTCTGCTGCAGTGTGGTGTCTCACGGGGGTGGTCTCTCTGCCCCCACAGGCACCATCCGCACCCTCTGCTGCTTCACATTCGTGCAAACCCGCATCCCACGCAGAATCCTCGCCTCTGCCTACACCACCAGCAGCAAGTGCTCCGTGCCAGCAGTGGTGTGAGTACCAAACACTGCCGGGGGTCGGGGTGGGATGGTCAGTTGGGGCTGCACCCCAAGTGTGTCCAAGGGTGGCTGTGAGGGGGAAGAGGGCACAACCAGGGACACCTGAGGTGCTGCCAGCAAAGACGTAGCACCTCATTGTCCGGGCTGACCACCCCAACGTTGCTTTTCTCCCGGCAGCCTGGTCACCAAGAAGGGGAAGCAGTTGTGTGCAAATCCCCAGCTATCCTGGGTGAAGAAGCATCTGAAGTACTTAGAGATGCAGGAGTACTCACCCTTCCCTACTGCCACCCCAGTGCAGCAGGCTTGGCCCCCAGCAGCAGACATGTAACAGAATGCTTGAGTTGCATCCTTCTTCAACAGAAAAAATTATTTTAATTGACATACATCTGTTAAATGGAATTTCGTTTGCTAAGAAAGTGAAAATACAAAAACAATTTAAAACATATCAACATGCCTGTTCATGAGAAGTCAAGAGTTTTGATGCCTAAATAAAGCCTTTGGATTATCAAGCCCTCTGGGTGTCTCTGAAGTCCCTGCTGAAGCCCCAACACGAGAGAAGGGACCCACGGGGACCCCCATTGCCCTCCCCATGCCTCGGCATCACCGCTCGCCCCTGGGCAGGGCAGCCTTGGCCCCATGGCAGCTCGCACAGTGCCTCCCCTGCCCGGGCTCAGCTCCTGCCCCACAGCGTGACCCAGACATCCCCTGTGGGGTGACATTGGCACCTCGCCTGAGGGTTGCCTGTTTCTCAGGGCCTGCATTTTGCTGCCCTGCATTTTGGCTGGCAAGGCTCAGCCTGCAGACCACATTGCTGGGACAGAAGATGGAGATGAAAAAGGCCACAAAATTTTCATTTCCAGAGCTCTGCAAGAGAGTATTTGAAAGCTGGTCCGTGGAAGGTGTCCCTGCCCGTGGCAAGAGGGCTGGAACTAGATAGTCTTTACGGTCCCTTTCAACACAAACCATTCTACGATTCTATGAAACGCTGGGGAGTTTCTATCGCTCGCAAAAAATTTTAGATTTATATAGAATACAAAAAGATACAAATTTAATGGTGAACGAGTTTTGGTAAAACCAAAGCAAGAAGCAGCTGGTCCAGCTCTTACACTGAGTCCTAAAGGAAAAGATGTCCTGACACACTGTATTCAGAAGAATGCAATCTAAATCACATTCAAGCCTCTGAACATAAGCTTCAAAGTCCTCCTCTCTTTTATTCTACCAGAAATCCTGCACTTTTATTCTACCAGAAATCCTGTTCCATAAGTGCCATTAAACTTTCTTCTGCCTTTCTTTTAACTAAGACTTTCTCTGATCTTTTTACTGCTTTGCAATGCCATCCTCATTCCAAATTTCTCTAATTTTGTTTTTCGAGTGAGCAGAGGCCAAAAGAAAGACTTCTTAATGTGGTCTGCATCATGTTTTCTTAATGTTTCTTTTTTAATAAGGATAATAAAAATGAATACACAAAAAACAATGGTCCATCAACTCAGCTACAACCCTCTGGAACAATGCAAACAATAGAGTCCACAGCAGCTTAACACATCCACTGCTTATGTCAGTTTTAGGACAGTCTCAGGGATTCAGCTGAGCTGCTTTTCAACTGTGCTAAGGACAAATGACAGGAGAATTTGACCCAAAGTGCATGGGAAAGGGAAACAATGGAGTTGCTTTCCCATTACCTCCTGCTGCATGTTTCTTATTTACACTAAGGTGCACTCTATGATGAGTTTGGCCTCATCAATACCAATGTAAATCCAAAGTCTCTACACAGAATTCCAGTTATTTTGGTTCGTTACTTGTGGGAGTGAAGCACTTGGGCCAGGACATATAGAACGATACCAAGTGGTGGCCAGTTGACACAGATGTAAGGGCAGGGGTGAATGAGACCCAACAAGCCAGCATAAGCAAACTAACGGTGCTGCATCCCCTACCTATTTCTAAAAATGTTCCTAGCGTAGCTCAAAAACTCAAGCAAAGAAATGAACAAAGCTATGTACAACTACACTCAATACAAGAGAAAGAGTGGGAACCTGTAAGAGTTTATATAACATGGAGGTTGAATTTATTTGCAGAGAGCCTGAAAACTCAATCAATACTTCAAATGACAGCCAAGATGAAACCATCTGCTCCAGAATGACACCACATTACATATATACACTATATCAATGAGACTAAAAGAAGCTCTAAATCCTAAAATTGATGTGAAGAATTTCGCCAAGACTTGGGTAAGGCTGATGACCTTCTTTTCCCCTCATCATTTCACTATATTTGAATGTATACTTCAAGCCAGCAAGGCTTTTGACACTGTCTCCCATAACATCCTCATTGGGAAACTAAGAAAGTGTGGGCTGGATGAGGGGACAGTGAGGTGGATTGAGAACTGGCTGTGTGACAGGACCCAAAGGGTAACGATTAATGGA
>JAOXNO010000033.1:50826664-50845366 GCA_028565335.1 Limnodromus scolopaceus | reverse complement strand
GGACAGTGTCAAATGCTTTGCATAAGTCCAGGTAGATGACATCAGTTGCTCTGCCCTTGTCTACCAAGTCTGTGGCATATATATTATAGTTGCATATGGAGCTCATATTTCTGTATTAAATTTTTTCCCATAGAATAGAAATGACAGACTCTTTTCACTGAGTAGTCCATAGCAAGCCTAGCTTTATAAGTCTGAAGCAAACTTCCCTTTGACATCATTAAAGCCACTATATCCATCAATGTCTAAATGCTGACCTTACACTAATATAAAGGGATTTAAAACAAAAGATCTTAAGGAAAAGCTGGACTTCATAATTTTCTAAATGTGGTGGGAAGTAGAGAGAAGTTTGGCAGTTGAGTGCCTTAAAAGCACTTGGCCTGGAAAGCACAATGAGCTCATGTTTCTTTCAGGCCAAGACCTCTGGGAAGTTCTCTGATGAGGAGTTGGATAAGCTTTGGAGAGAATTTAAGCATCACAAAGAAAAGATCCGTGAATACAATATTCTGCTGGAGACTGTGAGCAGAACAGAAGGTGCCTGAAGATTTCTCTGATGTTTCGAGACCAGTACAACTCTTTTCTCTGCACGTTGCCTCCATTGGAACCAAGTTGCTTTGAAACTCCTGAAGTCAGAGTTTCTGTCAGAACAGCCTGCAGATGCTGACATTTCCAAATGCTTTCTGGGTTTAATTCTGCATTAGCTGCCCAAAAGTCTTGCCAACTAACGAAAATGTTGCCATTTCAGTTTTCTGTTTAGGCCTGCGTTTGCAGCGGGAAAGATACCAGCAGATTAGCAATGGTGGCCATAATATGTTACTGGAAATTATGCAGCATGCGTGGATCCTCTGCTGCAAAATGTGGTCCTAAAGTCTACAGAACATGCATGTTTTATCTCACCAGCTGAGAGCCCAAGAGGATATACTTTAATATCTTGGGCACTGAGCCTGAGGTGTATTAAAGCATTGAGGATCTGAAAACAGCTTGCTATACTAATCCTAGCTAAAGTTGTTAGAGCCAAAGTATTCTAAAGCTTATAGGCAGTTTGATGTTTGCATTGTAGAGTCCAAGCTGGAAGCTGCTAGAAGTCATTTCAACATCAGATGTCCTGATTGGTTCATGAAATACCCAGGGAAGAGGGCACAGGACTCCTTAACCATCCCTATCCCAATTCCTTGGGATATTGCTAACCTAGGAAAATATGAACGTTTCCTTATTAAAATATTGGCTGGTGGTCAGTAGGAGTTAAAAGGCATTTCTGTAATATCACCCTCCAGAGCAGTGAGGGGCATTGATCTTAATATTGACCCGCAAAAGGAATTACTGCCTCTTGTAGTGTGGTGTGGATGCTTTATTTACACTCAGCTCAAATGATAAGAACTTATTATCTTTTATTCACCTCAAATCTGGAGGATTTCTAGAGCTTTTGACCTAACAGGATTTAGCTCACAGTCAGTAACACTTTTCTTCTTCAACAGATATCCACAAAAATGTTATCAACCCATCTGAAGAGAACCTGGTGAAAGAGGAAATCTTGCACAACAAACACAGAGAACTCAAAGACAAGCTACGAAGCATCAATCAGGGGTTTGAGCGTTTGCGTAAAGTCAGTCACCAGGGATATGATGCAACCAGTGGTATGATACAGTGGATTTTATGCGTACTTGGGATTAATTTCATTTTTAAAAAATGAAAAATCAGTGGGCAAGTAGTAAGATGTAGTCACAGTACATGGTGTGACCACAATGGCCTGAAGAGATATAGCCAGCCTGTTCTATTTAGAAGCCAACGCTAGAAGCCTAATGAAAGGAAAGGGACAATCTGTAAAGTGGATAGTTCTGTCTTCCATGCCCACAGGAGAAGGGTTATGCCTTCGGCCCCAGGAGGGCAAAGACCACATGCAGGGCAAGTAATGCAGTTATTCAGTTACTAGGGTGGGCTTTTTACTTTTTAAAAAATACTTGCTACAGCTATACTCTAGTTTTAAGTTAAGTACTTGGATTTTTCTTCCTTTTCATCTAGATAGTAGACCTATTAGTAACATAGTGCTTGATATATCTGTGTGTATGTAAGTGAGAAAACATGCGTATCTTTAATAGAAGCTGGGCATAAAAGCATTGTGTCCAGATTTTCATTTAGTGGTATGTGTTTGTCTAGAATTTGAAGAACCAAGAGTGATTGATTTGTGGGACATGGCCAAATCTGCCAATTTCACTGAGAAAGAACTTGAATCTTTTCGGGTAAGTAGAACTCCAGTTAGATCTCTTATGGAAAGATATTTTCCCGCGTAGAGAAACACTCGATGTTACTCTGAGTGCAGCCACTTTTGTATTGCTCTTCAGACACCATAAAAAAGAGTCGCGCTGCTTTCTTTGTATTTCAGATATACAAACATGTATGTAACTAGCTGTATGCAAGGTTCTGTTATAATCAGCAAAATGAAAATTCTGAATCCTGTGAAAGCAAGTGTTACATTTTTTTAAACCTTTAAAAGATTAGGCCCTGCTTGTTTGTTTCCCTCTCCTACCCAATGTGTTAAGGTAATTACTTCTTTGGGAAGCAGTGTACTCTGTATACCCAGCAATTTCCCTCTCATGCCCACCTCTTGCACCACTAACTTCCTGTGGTGGGGCTGTGTGGAACTGATCCAAAAGTACCCAGATAAAGACTGCTTTTCAAGGAAATATTATAGAAATTAATTCCTGTGGCTTTCTTTAATTCAAATTGCATTGAGATAATAGAGGGGTTTTTTCATCTGACTCTACCTGTTTATCAGAATAGATTTTGTTTGATAGCCTGGAGAAGTAACGCTTCAGGGCTTCTTCATGAAATTGTGTCTTCTCCTGACTAGCCACCATGCCAACCTTCATAAGGGTTTCATAATGAAAAATGCAAGTGCTGCTCAGCTGGGCTGGTGCATCATCTGAAAGGAGCAGCTAAAATGATTTACCAGGGCAGTAAAACCCCAAACTGAGATCCTGAATGGAATATGTTCTACAGCAAAAGGAAACTATTCTCATGTCAGAAATGTTGAAGACAAACCCCCTTTGCTTTAAAAACTGATGATCTATTAGGATGATGGATTTTTATATTTTTTTTTAATTGTTTTGAGGTGAGAGGAATTTTATCAGCCACCAGGACTGAAACGCACCAGTGACCAGAATTAAGTGGGCTCTGTCAAACACAGGGATTTCACTGTAGGGTTTGTCTGAGTTTTTCTGGATGCAGTGCATCAAACTGTGGTATAACAGTTTGAAGTGTTCATATCCTCTTTACAGAGGACATGTCCTAAGATGCAGAAAAATGGAATTTACTGTCTTGAAGTAGCAAAACATAACATGCGTTGGTAGGTAAAGACATTATGCATTCTTTGGTCCCCTTTGCAGTGTACGGGGTTATCTGAGGACCATTTCTGATAAGTCCTTGAACACCACAATTAGTCCAGCCACTGTCTTTGGGACAAACTGAGCAGTCTTTTTGTTTGTTAATTCATTCACCCTATTTCAGATTCATCATAGTGGACTGCAAACCTAGAAGATGTCTAAGTCTGAGCAGAAAATTGAGAATCCAGGACCTGATTTTGAAAGGAGGCTTCTTTTAAAAATTGTCTGTCTCCGTGCCCCCAGTCCGCTATTCTTATGTATAAATTTTTATTTGGTACTCACTCCTATTATCTTGTAGCACCTCACAGCCATCAGCAGTCTCCCTTTGAGGAATCTGCAGTCGGTCATTTTCAGCACCTGCCTTCAAAATTTGGTGTCTGGGTGGTGTTGATAATGTATGGTGCAGACGTTCTTAAAAAGCAGGGAAATGAAAAAGCTTTCTGTGCTTGACTTAGTAAAATAGCATTAGGGATGTCCTGGCAAGAAAAGATAGAGGAAACTTTGGAAAGAAAATCCTGTGAAGCTGTGTGTGTTTTTTGTCTTAGGAGGAGCTGAAACACTTTGAAGCAAAAATTGAAAAACATCATCATTATCAGAAACAATTAGAGATTTCACACCAGAAACTGAAGCATGTAGAAGGAACTGGAGATAAGGATCATCTGAACAGAAACAAAGAGAAATATGCCATGCTGGAAGAAAAGACAAAAGAACTAGGATATAAGGTCTGTATAAGTCCAGTGTATATACATGTTGAAAGTTTAACTCGGTAGCAGAGGGCATGTAGATTGTCCAGTGCTGATTTTCCATGCAAGTTGAATGACTTCCAGAGGGGGAATTTAAGGCTCCATGTGCTCCATGTTTAGTACAGGATATGCATAATTGTTTTTTATAGACCTAATTCTAAAATGCCTGAGTCTTGCCTTGTCTCAGCTCTTCCTGTTGTCACATATACCCATAGCAAAATCTGATTGTATGATATTGATAATTCATTGTCTTACTAAAATTTTTTTGGTGTGTTTTGTTTTCATGCTAGGTAAAGAAACACTTGCAAGACTTGTCCAGCAGAATCTCTCAAGGTCTTCAACACAATGAATTATAAAAAATTGTTCTCCTTCATAGCATCAGTCTGTTAACACAAAACAGAAAATGCATTTTTTTGTACAGGATTTACCAAGGAGTCCTTCTGATATAGTAAGGATTGAACAGGGTTATCCTGTGAGAAATGGGTTTTTTGGTCCAGTTTTGTATTTGCACTATCAAATTAGATGATTAGTTTTTAAATTTAAGTCATATATCTTGGATGATGTAAATCTTACATCTGAATCAAGTTACAGCCTTTGAAATAAGCAGTCATGTCAAAAGGAAAAATATTTCATCTCTCAGAGGATTCCTGCTAGTAAAAAAAGTACTAATCTGGTGGTCAGGAAAGGTATTCTGATCAATGAAAGCAAACACTGAGGTACAGAAAGTTAAAACAGAGGTCAGAAAAGTCTTTTATTTCAATGCCTGGCCTAATACATTTCCTACTGACGGTAACAAAAATATTTCTACTGACTTTGAGCAGTGGCTCAGAGCTGCACTGTATATGAATCTTTCATGTGAGGGGGGAGGAAGAGTAAGGAGGGAACAGGTATTGAGGTCAATTCACACAATTTTAGTTATAGACTAATGCATCCGTAGTTACTGAATGTATGTGTACAATTATCTTGCTCATGGTTGCTTGATTTTGTTACACTTAGTCATTAAAAAAAAATCAAAACAAGATACTGGTGAGGCTTTTTTTTTTTTTTTTTTGGTCTTCCCTCTCATTTAGTGAGAAGTAACCAGGCCTGGGTTTTGAGCATGTTGCTTATTCCTTTAAACTAAGGTTCGCTCACACGTTAGTTTTTAAGACAGGAGGGATAGTTTTGCACCATGAGAACTTGTCTCTATGTTCTGAATAGGCAGGAAAGCTCTCTACAGCAGCTTCCCTTTGAGCATGTATTCCAGTACAATCCCCAGTAAAGAAAGATTATTATCACTTTCCCCTTGGAGACCAGATTTTTCTATGTTGCATCAGAACTTTGGCAAATATTAGCCATCTGGGTTGAAATGTTCTATAATAATAACGCTGACCCTTTTTTTTCTAAGGAGTGTTTCACATGAAACTGTTCCAGGAAGAAGGTTAAGGCAGCGGTCCAGTGAAGGTAAATCATTACAGCTGCGTGGTTAAGGAGCTCTGTCACTCATACATTGCAGCACCGTAGTGTGCTGCTGCTCGAGCCTCACTTGCCATACCTCTTTCATGAGAAATATTGAAAAGGTCCATTCAGTCAGAATCAGCCACTCTGTGAATGATTTATGCAGTTTCTGGGTCCATGGTGGGTTAAAAGTAGTATGATTCTGTTCATAAAGACTATTTCAGAATGTGCAAGTGATCTGTACCAAAACTGTGGTAGCAGTCTTACTTTGAGATTCTGAATATCTTTGCAGCAGCAAGCTTTTTTTTTTACTATTTTAATGTAAGCTAATAGTTGTTTATATTCCAGAGAATATTGAGAGAAACAAGAAACAGAGGCTACCGTTTATTAGAAGACATCTTGGAGATGGTTCCATTCATATAGTTTGTGGTTTAGGTCCCCTTTGCTTGGCATGGGAGGGCATAGCAGAAAGGATGTGCTACTTGATGAATGTCTGAGGAACTGTAGATTAGCACAGGGGGCTGGATTCACAGAACACGTAAGCAGGGTCAGATCAGTAGTGATGATGGCTGGCTCCAAGTGCAGAGCTGCTCTGTAAACAGAGGTGGTGGCTGCACCATGTCTTTACCCACCACACCATGACAGTAATTGGGCTCAAAGGCCAGGTAGACTCCAGCAGAGAACGCTTGGCAAGGGCTTCAAAGTACAAGAGACTGGCAAAATATTGACATGTCGCAGTAATTTCAAATTAGGAACAAGTCACAGATCATCAGTGGCATGGGGTAGAGACTGGGGTCAGTACAGTCACCCCTAGTTATTTGACACAGCTGTTAATGAGTTGTCAGGCCCAAAGTTTGTTCACACAAATCTAGAGAAGAAAAAATACTGAACAGCAGCTGTTGCTGCCCCTGAATCCAACTTCCCCCTGAAATAGTCTGTAGCTGACTTAGGGTCTGCAACGGCGCAGAGAAGACATTAGGAACAGTAACCATTCCTGTCAAGTCTCTTTGGGGCTTTCCCTGCTTCTTGAGACGTCAGGACATTGCACAGACTGTTGAGTTTTAAAGTCTGATTTCACCCATTTCTATAGTCTGTGCCTTCCACACATCAATACCTGTACAGGTCATTTAATTATTACGGATTTTAAGCCTCCAATGACAATTCATGTGGCCAAAATAACAAGTGGGTAGTCTTTGAGACTAAAAAATAGCTTGAGTCACCACTTTCGTGTTTCTGTAAATAGCAACAAAAATTCAAAGCCAAGAAAAAAGTTATAAATGAAACATGCCTGCAGTCCTGTACCTAATGGAAGGTGAATAATGGAGTTTATGGGTGAGACTGCATGGAAGAGGCATCTGAATAGGAAAGAACTAGCAGCTTTTAAACAATGGTTGAACCTTCTCCTCTTCCTTAGCTGGTATTTTATCTGATCCTTTTGTAATTATTCAAATTACCCAGTTTTTCAAACCACTCTAAGAAACAATTTGAAATACAAGAGTAGGAGCAGAAGAAGGAGGAAAGAACTGCACTTCTTAGGAAACAAAAAAAAATCAGAACATCTTAATTTTAAGCTTTATATAGTCTGTCAAATTCTGCCCTGAAAAAGAACCTCAATTTAAATAAACGTGTCAGTGATTTCATGTAGGATAGATTTTATTTATTAAACAGGTTGGGTGTGGAAATGAGAGGGAAATAAATCCTCAAGGCATTAAATACAACAAAAACAACCGAGTCTTTCTTAAAATAAACACTATGTCCTATATGCTTGTAGAGGAGCGCCAATCGCTTCATTCCACCAGGACAAATAAGGAACAGCCTCTACGGCAGATGCATTGCTGTAGCGATTTCCCCTCTCTGACACAGATTCTTACAGAAAATTCCAACAGTCTGAACACCTCCACACAGATAAGTGTGGCCTGGAATACTTGATTTACCCTTCTCTGAGCCCTTCTTCAAGCAGCAAATTACCATGATCTACATGGGACACGTATGTCTTAGACTCAGTTTGCTAGTGACGCTAAAACCTTAGCACTGATGGATTGTTTCAGGTCTTGTGCAAACGGGCCCTCGGTCCCCTGCAGAGGAATGAGCTTTGCAGAACTGCAAAACAAAGATTTCATTCATGAGTAGTTACCAATTCAGGATAAGAACATGATTTTCCAGAGATAATCTTAGGAATTGTTTTCTTTCTCATTCTATTGCCATCTGTACAAACAGCTATGCTAGAACTTTTGAAAGAAAAAAACCAGAATGTACCCAAATAGGTCAATCAGAAGTCCAAATCAAAGTACTGCTGCAGCACATATCTGGGGTTACAGAAGAAACCAGAGTACACGTATTTAGCCACAAGCGTACAGTGAAAATAAACATGAATTCTCTTCAGCTCCTTCAAACCACGGAACGGAGCAACTCATTCTATTCAGCTTTGACCACTTACAGCTTCCCAGCGACACCGCAGAGCCTGAGAGCAGGGGCAGGTAGCTCGCTGTTTTCATGTTGACAATCTTGCTGCTTGGGCACTAGGTTTTGTTTTATCCAGTTGCTTCGGGCTCTTCCTGCACTGCTCAGGGCAAGCTCCATGCTGGTATATTCCCGTCACAGCCCAAACCCAAGATGTGGCCACCTGCAGGATGTAGCTTGCAACTTGACAGCTCCCCAACCAGAAGGACAGCAATGAGAGGGTGCAAACATGTTAAATGTCAGTGTAAAGGAGGGCTTGGCCAGAGATACGTGCTGAAAGGAGCATCTAGTGTCAGCAAATCTCAACAACAGCCTACCTGGGACTTCCAAGTCCAGACATGATGGGAGATGCGTTCTCCCAGCTGTCACTTGTGGTCACTAGTATCATGCATTCACCATGAAAAGTGCAAATATGGCAAAAATTCATCTAAGACCAGTTCCTGGGCTTTCAGTAGACCTGATCCATCCCTAGCAAATCTCCCAGCTATTGTAAATAACACTGGCTTAGCTGAACGCAAAATCTGGTGCACCTTCGTGTCACGTCAGGGTGCCCTTTGTGTTGTAGCAGGGCCCAGCTCCCACTGTCCCTCACCCGACGTACACAGTAAGCTTTCATATACTTTCCACAGAGGAGAAAAAACGGACACAGAGGATAATTCCCTCCAAGGTCTAGACTGCAAGGACCACGAGACACACTCTGTCATATGTGGAGCATATGGTGGTCTGCCTCTTCAGAGTGGACATCAGCAATAACCGATGCTAGAGAGGGTGGCAGCACATCTTCTGTTTGACCAAGGATCAGCCTGTACCAGGAAACTCCACTTCCTTGCTACAGCCACACTTTGTACCAGAAGCAACAATCCAGCCAACAGTCTCCAGCACTCGTCCAAACACAACATTTTACGGACTCAAACACTGCTTTTTGTCACCTTGAGGCTGTCCTTTTCTTCTGTCAGTCCAATAGCTGGCCAACAAGGACAACTCTTGCTTTCCAGCTCTCTGCAGACCCCTGCCTACTTCTCCATCGGACTCCCCATATGAATTCTTCCCGTGCTTCCCGGTTTGTGTCGGGGACTGCTGACCGCTGGCAGTGAAAGGACAAAGAGTGTTGCAGCAGCCAAAGGCCAGCCTCGGGGTACGTGTTCCAACTGCAGCAGAGACACTGATGTGTGATGAATCCGAGCAATTCATTACGTAATAAAACCTTGGTATCCAAAGGCCAGATTTCCTTCCGAGCACGCAATCTGCTCTATTTTCTGCAGATGAACTATCCATAAATTGCCAGCTCAGCCCACAGATGAGTAAAATTTAGCTTATACAATAGCAGATGCTGGGGCGCTTTTTTTTTTGCCTTTTTTTGCCTTTTTTTTTTTTTAAAGGATTTCACAACAATATAATGTACTGTAGAGACAAATTAGTGTCATACTAAAACTGCTTTCTGATCCCACCCCCCCACTGCACATTCCTCAAATAAGTTGACGCCTATTATTTCTGTGAAACGGTGATGTTACATACGCCTCTGTGTACACAGTGGGATAATAAATCTGAATTATTTCTAGATGCAGACAGTTGTTTGAAAGCAAGTAAGTTTTAAAGTTAACTTCCACGTACCCTAAAGTTTTTACTAAACTCAAAGCTTACTTGGCAGCTGCACTTTCCTAAACCTGCCCACTGCCTTATAAAGCTATTTATTGTATCAGGATCCAGGATGTGAATTGCATGCATTTTCCTGTCACTTACGTTCCAGCCTTTCAAAAAAAGTCCACAGCAGCACTGGCTTTAATCTGTAACCACCTGATCATCACTGTCCAAAGCCTCCAAGTAAAGCCGCCCTGAAGCCCATCATCTTTCAGGGAAAACATAAAACTGAACTCATCAGAACCCACCCACATTCTTTAAAAATAGCACTTTTCCCGTATTTTACTCACCGACGCTGAAAAGACACACATTTACACAGCTACTCTTCACAAATTCCATTTAATAACTTCTAATTCTTCCATACTTACTCTGTTTTGTTTGCTCTTATTGCTGCATGATGTTAAATCAACATTTCCTTTCAACCTAGATTGCAAAATAAAGTTCACAAGACTGGCTGAATGAGAGCTGAGCAGCTTCCCAGATGAAAGGTGACATAAAAATATAACTGCGCTTTCATCTGAAAAAAAATGTATAATTTTACCAGAAATGAGGGGCTGGTATCCCATAAAATTCTGTGTCTTCTCCCTGTGGTCATTTTAGCAATAGTATGTGTGTTATCCCAGAGAAAATAGAAAAGGTGCTTACCAAAGGGCGTATGTTTCAGCATCTTATAAAAAAATGTAATCACTGATAATGCAAGTTCAATTTGAGTGTAGTTTTCCAATCTGCAGTAATTAGAACTGTTTTGTTTACAGCAGAGAGGAAAACAAGGAATTTTTTCCAAGCTATTTGCTACAAACAACTCTTGGGGCAGATTTTCACACACATTTAGATGCCTAAAGACACCTACTGGCATTTTCCACCATTAGGTGTCGGAGTGCTATTAAAATCCAGGCAACTATTTGCATTGTTGGGCAATTAAATGCCTCCAAACTCCAGCCCTCCATCCCACAGCACATGTTAACTTGGAGAAATTCCATCAGCCAAATACTTGCCTATAAAAATGTTCCATAACAGCTTACGAACAACGCCATAAAAGCTACTGAGTTAGTAGTTACATTTGGCAGTAACCCGCTGAGTAGGACCACCATAAGGAAAGAGGTACGTACACAACACACTAGCGGTTATGCCCCAACACTGCACATGCTGGCAGCGTGTTTTCCCATCATTGAGAGCACTTCTGCCATGATAACGTCCCTCAAGAACATCTTACAGAAGTATCAGCCACACCACATTGTTCTGTTCTTTCGGTAATCAATTCCTCATGCTCCTGGTCAGGGCAGGAGGAGATCTGACTATAGCAGAATGCTAAATTAAAAATGATCAAAGCCTTCCTTTGTACCAGCAGGTACTACAAATTACATTTGTCTCCAAAAGTGTGGGAGATCTTTGGGGTTTTTTTTGCAAAGAGCTCTGAATCTGGAATCATCACAAACTGTATTTTAGATTACTTATGCACAAGTTTTATGCAAGGCATGTGGAAAACCCCTAAATATTCCTACACTAACAGCGGTACCAGAGTTAACCCATGGAAGCTACATGGTGAGCACAGGTCTGCTCATAGGATAATGGTTTGACTTCCATTTTCCCAAGCTCGCCACTGGAAATAGAAGGCACATTATTTTACTTATTTAGGAAAAAGGTTTTCTGTGAGCTCCTGTTACTCAAATGAGAAAACTTTCATTTCTTCAGCAGAAATCTCAAGCCTATAACTTGACAGGGAGACCTGCAAGGAACTGCAAAAACAACCACCAACCAGTTTTTAACAGATGCAATAGTAAGGTTTGGCCTCCTGCTTCAGCCTCCTAAACATACTTTAGTGCACAAGAATATCAGCAGAATTTAAAAAATAAGTGGAAGTCATCTGTTCTATTTGTCTTATTCAAGCTACATACCAAAAGAGAAAAAGGAGTCTAAAAAGTAACATACTTCATTTGTGGAAAGCCTTAAAGGATAATTATGTCAACGTTAACAAAAACTGTAAATATAAATTTATATCCAGCTATCTACACAAATGCATGTGCACACAGAACCATGTGCATGCACAGAGTCACAGCCCCATTTAACCAGAAAAACATGTTTTTAAAATTGTGAGTCCTCCTGTAAGGCCAGCAGTGATCTGATGACCTTTACTTTTGTGTCAAATCGTTGCCCATGCTGCAAGTCTGGGATTCGATGTGAGCAGTTTTGAGTAACGTACAGAAAGGTAGGCTTTGTAGAGAACCTGGGTAATATAGTTTCCTGGTAAATAGACTTTTACAATAGAAATATTGCAGCTTCATTATATATTGTAATGAAAAACACTGCAATTCAGTGCATCAGGCAAGCCGTGTGCGTTTTAAATACTAAATATAAATAGGTGCACAGCGAGAGATTTAACCCTGCAAGACCTCCAAGCGGAGGATCCTTAATTGAACAGCAGTTCAGTCAGATAAAGGAGCTATAAGTCCTGATCCCAAGGAGCCATAAGTCCAACCCATTCCAGTTGTACTGAATATGTAGCAGACCACCATTGTACATTTGTCAAATAAGAAAAATCTTTTAAATCGGGAATCTCACAAGAAAGATTTCTTTTCCCTTCACAAATATGCTAGGCTGATAAACAAGAGAAATACGTCTTAGCACAGGACAAATGACGATGGCAGTTGTCAACTCTCAAACACATTTTTGTTTATTCGAGAGGTTTCTGATATTTTACATTCCTATTGAGGTTACATTCAAATAAATGGATAGGTTAAATTCTGCCTCAAAACCAAACGCCCACCTCTCCTTCTAAGTCACTTAGTGAAACCCTCACTGGCACAAAACTTCCACTCACCAACATGAATTATAATGCATATCTGAAAAACAGAACTGGGCTGTGAGATTGTATCTTAAGAGGACACAGTCAAAAATAATACCCAAGGTTTCACTCCTGATAACTTCTGGAAACCAAAGCTGATATGTTATTGCAGGCCAAAATTTTGCTTTCTTCATAAGTACAAGAGTGTCACTGCTGTAACATTTTATTTAAATCACATTTTTTGTCAGGACAAATACGTAGAGCGCAAGAATTACACAGACAGTGCACCGCAAGAAACTAAGTCAAGTTTTGAATCGTACGATCTCACTGTACAAAAGCAAGATGTCAAAGACTTCTGGATAAACCTATATTACAATAGAACATCCTGTTGTGCCTCAATTCTGTAGCATCTCTGAAAACATCATCCTCTTACAGAGAACTGGTCTTATGCTATTTAGGGACAGCAGAGAATTATTCAATGAAAGTTTTAGATTCAAGGTAGTCAATCAGCTTTTGATGCTGGTTTACATAGGAATAGTTCTGCAGATATAAATAAAAGACTCAATTTTCAAAAGTGAGTGTTTCTTTTGAGTACCTTGATTTTAAGATATTCTGTATGAGAAACCTGAGACCTGATTTTCAAAGTGATACATACATTCAACTCCAGGAAAATTGCTAAGAATTACAGGTACTCAGCAACTATGAAATCAAAGCCTATGGTTTGACACAGGGTTTTTAACAACAGAAGCACCCAAAATGTCTCTTTGCATTATTTTGATTTATAGACATAATTAAATTAAATAACTTGCTTATGTGTGCTCTTGTCTGTATGCATACACATATGCACCCCTGACACTGCAGCTTTTAAATCTGAGCAACTTTAGCCAAAGCTACAAACTCTCGGTGAGGTACAAAACTGAATTACTCATAGGTAAAGTTAAGCATGTCCATAAATAAGCATACAAATTGAACAAAATTGTGCCTGCAAAAAATCAGGCACTGAATTTCCTTGCTTTTGTAAGAGTCCATTAATATATTAATAGAGGTTTTACGTATTTTATACACTCAGATATATACATATATTTTATCAGTAATGTATGCTTACATGCATACATACGCACACATGCAAACATATGTGTACACTTACCACGCACGCACTCACATTCCCTTATCTGCACACATTCAAGTTCTTTATTTTTAAAGAAAATGCCACCATTTAATAAACACTGGAATTGGTTCCAGGTTCTCGAGGATTTTAGAATTATAGAAAAAGGTAACTTGCACATGAAAAAAAAATCAGGACTTTATGACCAAATTAAAATAAAAAGAAAGACCACACACCCCCCCTCATGCTACCAGCTTTCCAATTAGGAATCAAGACATTGGAATGAATCTGGTATAAATGCAATAAGCTAGCTTCTTGTATGAGTGCTTTTTAAAATAAATGTCGTTCTTTTGGAAGCTAAATTAGTACCAATTTATGGTGAGCCAAAAGTTCTTTTCCTGGCTGGGTCATTGCTGAGCCCCTTTCTTCTTGTGCTCTAGCTCCTGCAGGCGTTCCTCCCGGCACTGGGCGTGCTGCGTTCCCACTTTGTGGGCTGTCTCCGTGGCTGCAATGTCAATCTGTGCATATCGCGATGATCCACTCCCTGAAATACCAAATGAAATCATGTAAGAGACTATATCCTTCAGGTATTCCTGGGTCAAACTGACCCAGGGTTAAGCTATTGAGACACTTCCTTCACAGATTTCCTAGGTGATCTTGGTCTGGCCTTAAAGCAAGCTCTATAAAGGGAGAAAAATAAAATAAAAATAAAATCTCAAAAGCTTTGTTATCTATGTATTTCAGCTATCTGGTTTTCTTCAAATAAGCAAATGAATCACTTATATTTCTGCCCCAGGTTTGAATCTCCATCCCTACTCCTCCCAGTAGAAGACAAAATTGAACTCAGCTCTCCCGCTTCTGGGAGGCTTCATCATCAGGCTACTTGTAAGTAAATTAATAACATGTGGTATTTGAAAAGAGAACACCATTGGTAGGGCACTTGGCAGGGATTCTTCTTTGTCTGGATGAGGCACTCTGAACATTTACCAGATCAACCACCTTCAGCCTTAGACAGAACAACAATTTAGTCCAATAATGGGCAATAAGGGAGATAGAAGGTGCTCAGTCTGTTTAGGAGCAGAAAAGTTCTGTTTAGGTGCAGATGTACAAGTCTGGAGGCTGGAAAAACTTTAGCATGAAAAAATAAAATATTTATGGTCATTAGAGGCACCTTCAAAGTTATACAAGTTGAGCATGGAAGGGTAGTTGACATTTAGGAAAGTTTATGTCAGTTTATGGAATTTGGCTCTTCATTCTTAATGTCTTGGTTCACTGTCTTTACAATGAAGATAAAACATCACTTTCACATTTCAACAGGGTGTTGTACAGAGAAATACATTAAACTCTGTGAGAAGCTTAGAATTACTTAACTAGAGCCATAAAAACAACCAAAGGGGAAAGCACTAGCATTTCAAAGTTAACAAACTTGCTGAAATTAAAAGAATACAAATTAAAATCTCAATAGCTGAAAACTATACATGGAAAACTCATTAATACCAAGTGTGAGCAACTAAATGCCAGATCCTGATTAGGGGCTTTCTGTAAGGAGGAATGCATCTCTAAATGACAATATATGCCAGCTACAATGCATCTTTATGTGCTAATTGTGCAAATTAAACATTAGAAGTAAAACACCCAGATCCAGACAAAAGATTTTAAAAAAAAAATAATCAAATACTTGGGATGGCTTCCTTTCTGTAGGACTTTCACATGTCCTCATGGAGAGCAGATAGAAGAAAAGACTGCGTTCTATTCTTAAACATTTGCTGCATGGCTCCAGAGTCAGTATCCCGAGTAGCAAGCCCTGTACACCTCCACCCACAGCCCTGTTTCTGAAGTGAAGCAAGAAAAATTAAGTAGGTATAGTCCTAATACATGTGATGAAAAACTTGAGAACACAAAGCAAATTACTGTCTGTCAAACTCCACAGACACAGAAATGTTCACTTTAAAAGTAGTGCATATACAATGCACTTGTCTTAGAGATGGAATGTCTTATAGAATCTCGTTACGTAAAACCGTTTTCGAAAAGAGTTGGCAATTACAAGAACTGCCCCACAAACGTACCAGGGTTCAACTCCTCTGTTAGCAAGAGCCTACGGGTAGATGAGAAATTAAGATTCCCAATACAGACTGCATTTCTGCTTCCTTTGCTGTTGAAATGGTATTGTAGACTTCCTTACCTCTTATGCTTGTGCTAGGTTCTTGGAGTTCCAGTTCCATGTAATGAAGTTGTTTTTTGGAAGTAGGGCTGACAGGAATATTAACATAAGTGGCTGTCTCGCTGTGGGGTCGATCTGACGCAGGGACATCAGCTGAATAACCTACTGCTCCTTCTAAAACGAGTAACATATTATTATAGACACTGTTTCCAACGACCAATGGTGCATTTCATAAAAACACAATGTTCCATCAAATGTTCTGAAAGCAAACATTCAGCAGCAACTTCTCCGCTTGCCAAACAGTATATTCCTCAGTCATAGATAGGACATGAGAAGACTGAGGTATGTACAGGAGAGATTCTCAGAGACTGATCAAGTCAGGATCTGTGCAGAACACCACAGACCACAGCCAGGGATCCCACTATGTTGTGACAGAAAGCAAACCCTACGCAGAAATTTTCAAACAGAAGCAATGTGTGTAACACTACCTCACACGGCTTTTGGCTCTAACTCAAGTTAGTAAAGCCCGATATGAAGCAATCTCTTCTGGGAAGATATGAACTGTTATATCATCTGCAAGACAGCAACCACTAGAAGTTTAGAAACTATGTCCCAAAAACAGGGACTGAAGAACTGTTTAGAGCAAGGGGAAGCATTGTCAGCTTCCCTGGAAGTGTTCAAGGTGAGGCTGGATGGGACTTTGAGCAACCTGGTCTAGTTGGGGATGTCCCTGCCCACGGCAAGGGGGTTGGAACTCGATGATCTTTAAGGTCCCTTGCAACTCTAACCATTCTATGGTTCTATGATTCTATGGTTCCCTGTACCAAGTTGAAAAAGATAGGAATGATGCCAAGTGGGGATAGACCAAGTAATAAGACTTTAATTGCAGGAAAAAAAGTAGAAGATTAGACGGTGGGAAAACCTTTCTAATAGTAAAGATCATAAGAACACTCGAGGAAATCCCACAGAGGCTGAAGAATTTCTATGTCTACAAATTTCTAAAAGTGAGATAGACTAACACCTACAAGGAAACAGTTCTCTAACTTCTTTTTAATCTACTGGATGAATTCTCAAGACATCTTCTAGTCCTACTTTCCATCATTCTAATTTTATCAGAAGTGAAATGGATAAGGTAGAAGGAGACCCAAATACAAACTTGTATTCCCTCTGTGCTGGAGCAAGGCTTTGAGTCACATTCTCCTTGCCCTATTCAACAGGCCAGAATTACTTACCTGTGCAGTCCAGTTGAAGTTCTTAACCTTAGACACTTTTGGCTGTTCAGTCAATTTGGGACAGAGGAGCACAGAGGAAAAATGGTATCACTTTCAGGTTCTTCCTTCCCCCCAAAGGCCTCCCATTAAGCCCTTCCTTGTCCTCACATAAAACTTGTATCAAAGCTTGATTTGTCCAAATCACTGCTTTTCTTTTCGGCCGATTCAGACACTGTTGAGATGTGAAGGGAGATGCAGTAAGTGATTAAGGCTTTTTAGAGCTCAGGAGAGAATGACTACTTATATCCAACCAGGAGCAGCTGTGAATAACCATTAAGGGGAACTTTTTCTTCTTCTTGGACTGAGCTATGAATAGCAGAGATATCTCATACAAAGTCAGACAACAGTAAGAGTTGTCAGAGGTTATAGTAGGTTCCAGGATAATCTCTCAAGGTTTAAGCTATTTAAATGAAAGGAGTCTACTATGCAGTCCAAAATCTTAAGAGCCTGGAAAGTTGGCCAATTTTCTGACAGATTCTCATAAAGAAAACATAGGAATATCCATGAAGTAATTGAACATTTTTCTGACCCTCAGGCTTCAAGTTGTTGTTCCAAAGCCAGGTGTTAGGAACAAATAAAAAGGGAAACAAAATCAAGCAGAATAAATTTCTCTATCTTCATCAAACATCATTCTTAGAAATTATTCTCAATTATTCTGTCTGAAGTATTTCAAAGGAATTTGGCCTGACTGTGCCAAAAGGGATTGAGCAGAACCATAGCATTGAAAACCTGCATTCCAAATAGTTAAAGCTGTAAGAAAATTACAGTCTTAAGGACTGATACCATCATGAATAGCCATGAAGGAAAAGATAATTTATGAAGTCTTTCTCTACGCTGGTAAAGTGATATAGCAGGAGTTTAAGTGAAGTCTCCTTAAAGCTAGCTAGCATGAAAACTAGCAAACTTTTCTATAGAGCTAAATAGTTGAAAGGTTTCAGGAAGCTGAATGTCATACCTGATGCAGACAAGACAAGTGATTTTCCTGAGAATTAAAAAAAACACACATGGAGAAAAATATATTAATTGGTAGGGCTTTGTATAAGAAACGCAAAAGAAACTCACAGAACAAAGAAACCCTGGCAACAATCAAATATTCTTCTCAAAGAAAAAAAAAATCAAGAACAAAGTTGGGCAAATTGGAATGGAAGGAAAGGAAAAGTCTTCTGTTGTTTAGTCTGTGCTGCCTTAATAGAAACTGTGCTTTCTTTGTAAACATAGAAATACTTGGCTATTCATTTTTCCTTCAAATAAAAAAAACCCAAACACCTCATTAGACACTAAAAACTGGCTTATATTTTTTTGTAGGGAAAGGTTTCTTTGAAAAGCACAAAACAGTCAAAAGCCCCTCCAAAGAAAACAAGGCACCCACAGAGACGCATGGACAAAGACAGCACTTTTTGGCAGTCCTTTCCGGGTGGACAGAAGTAGAAGATGCTTACAAGAGGGGTCAGAGGATCAGTATTTGATATCTTTACGGAGGGAGAATTTGGGAGAAAAACAGCCCAAACTTGGAGACATTCTGAAAGAATTGGCTTCGTGACTGCTTGAGGAGAAAGGAGGAAAGGTAGAAAGAAAACAAGATCGTTAAGCAAATAGCAGAAGAGGAATGAAAGAGAAAATGCAGTGGCACTGAAATGAGGACAAAAAGAAAGGTCCAGTTCTGGGCTCCCCAGTTCAAGAAGGACAGGCAACTGCTGGAGAGGGTACAGCAGAGGGCTACAAAGATGA
>JAOXNO010000033.1:50807976-50826564 GCA_028565335.1 Limnodromus scolopaceus | reverse complement strand
TTTTCAGTGGTGCCCAGTGACAGGACAAGAGGAAATGGGCACAAACTTGAGTAGAAGAAGTTCCACCTAAACATGAGAAGGAACTTCTTTACTTTGAGGGTGGCAGAGCACTGGAACAGGCTGCCCACGGAGGTGGTGGAGTCTGCTTCTTTGGAGACATTCAAAACCTGCCTGGACAAGTTCCTTGCAACGTGCTCTAGGTGGACCTGCTTTGGCAGGGGGGTTGGACTAGAGGATCTCTAGAGGTCCCTTCCAACCCCATGTGGTTCTGTGATTCTGTGAAAGGATAATACAGTACGACTAGGGAGGGAAGAGGAGAATGATATTTGAAACTCGTGTTTCTGCCTTTCTTTCACCAAGTGTTAGTTATTCATATTTTCTGCTCTATGTAGGCATCATTCTCAGAAATGTGTGATAAATAACACAGAAAGAAAACCAACACCATAAACCCTGAGATAAGTGTGTGTGTGTGTGTGCGTGTGTCTGAGCATGCATGTAAAGCCAACATGTTCAAAGGGCAACACCTCAAAAATAAACATTTAAAAGAGTTCACAACAAAAAAGGAAAAAGAAAAAGAAACAGAAGATGTTAGTATCCTCTGATGCAACTGGCTGCAAAGACCTGTACTAACCAGGTTCCTCAGGGCTAGTAGGAGTTCCAGGTTCTGCAGGAAGTGTCAGCATCTCATAACCACTTTTTGGACCTAGAATACAGGAACACCATCAACAGCTTTGGATTTAGGAATTTGCACAATGAAAACAAAGCATGTGATTTTCTGGTTTTGACTTTTAGCTTTCTAATTTGAATAATCATACTGAAAAAATCTCAGAAAGTATAAACAGTGTTGACCTTTCTGTGGTGGTGATGCCGGTGTTTTCTAATGAGTGCAACAGCAGGGAAATAAATGTTAGGACATTTTTACAAGTATTCACACTGAAGGCCACTGAAGCCAACAGTGTGTTTTGCTGTACATCAATGTGGGAGCAAAGCTGTCTTGAATGCATGAATCAGGGAGAAGTGCGTGGGTGATCTTGGGAGCATCTGGAAGACTCTTGTTAAAATTCCACCTCCAGCATGATGGCTAACTTCTTGATTTCTGACAAAGCTCTGCAGGGAACACTTAAACTGGCCCTTCCAAAGATAACTTTGCTTTCCAAATGGAAATCATCAGTTTTGCAAGAGGCTAGGTTGCACAATATCATCGGTCCTTCCAGAGCACTACGCCGAAAAAAGATGCCCAGGTTCTCTCACAATTTCAGACTCCATCTCAGTTCAAACAACGCAAGCAAAAATGCTATGCCCATAGAATGAACCTATTGGGATTAATTCTGCATTACAAACTCTCATAATTGTATCTGCTGGTGTTGTCTCTTTCTCCATTACCATGAAGAAGTATCTTTAAATGTGGTAGGGTTTTTTTTTTCCCACCACATCATTGCCAGGGTACAGGATTTTTCATGGCCTGAGGTGGGTTTTTTTGTGGGTGCCCTTTGTTAAAGTGCTGGCAGCATTTTACTGCTGTGAATAAGATTACTGCCTATGCTCTGACACTTATCTCATCTGTCACTGCCTCTTCTAAACTTATCCCATCTGTCAGTGCCTTTCTAACAAAAACCTTGTAAAGCAAAAAAAAACAAAGAAATACCTAAGTTTTATAATAGGGAATCAAGCCATACATTACCTTTAACATTTTCTGAAGTTTTAAAGAATTTAAGTTTAAACTAATTTAAAATTACATGCGTGGATATATCTCATAACCACTATACTTACCAGCTTGGAGACTGTGCCCTCTATGTACTTTCAAAGACCCAGAAGCTGCCATGACAGAAGCACCACCTGTTTTCAAAGAGAGGTATTCACATTAAATCTAAATACCTGTTGCTATAATTAGATATCTGCTGTGCATTAGCATTTTTAGTAGATGTTTCTGAAACATCAAGAAAAATTTCAGTAAGAATTATAAGTCATTTTTCTTCATTTAAGCAAAATTCCTTTTGCTAATTTTTTTATCCTAAGATTGTGGCATTATAATGTAATTTTGTTCTTTCCTTTCTTCAGAAAGAAGGGGTGCCTTCTATAAAATTGCAGGATATTGGCCTCCCTGTTTGTGGCGAGTACTACTTTACTCACAGAGGTAGTCGTCTTGAACTGAGAAGTAAATTGGCAATGAAAACTGAGTGGGGACTTACCTTTGCAACCCATAGCATAGCTTTGGCAATCGTGAAGTTTAAAATATTCATTACAATCTCATCAGACTGAATCTAAAGCCTAATAAGCTTAATGGAAAGGACCGTATCACACTTCAGTAGTCCACTGTCCAGTTTTTGACATGCACGCAGAAGCTGGGGCAGGGCGAAGGGTAGGCAGAGGACCTAGCTCCCACGAGGTGTGAATCCAGGTCATAGCTGGCTCTTGGGAAATACCATTCCAAGCGTTACAGCCAGGAAAGCTTTACACCAAGGGTATGTCAGACGGCACAGGCAGTGCCATCTCCTTTCCCCAGCCCTATTCAGACCAGCAGGAAGCTCTCCCAGGTATAGTATTAGATACGGAAGTTTGAGGAAATAAGAGCTAGTTATTCAGGAACTTACAGTGGTACACACCTATCAGTGGTATGCTTCTATCAGAAACAGTGCAGCCAGCAGGACCAGGGAAGTGATTTTCCCCCCGGCACTAGGCACCAATGAAGCTGTACCTCAAATATGTGTTCGGTTTCGGGCCCCTCATGACAAGAAAGACATTGAGGTGCTGGAGCGGGTCCAGAGAAGGGTGATGAAGCTGGTGAGAGCTCTGGAGCACAAGTCTTATGAGGAGTGTTTGAGGGAGCTGGGGTTGTTCAGCCTAGAGAAAAGGAGGCTGAGGGGAGACCTTATTGCTCTCTACAACTCCCTGAAAGATGGGTGTAGCGAGGTGGGTGTCAGTCTCTTCTCCCAAGTAACAGGCAATAGGACAAGAGGAAATGGCCTCAAATTGCACCAGGGGAGGTTTAGATTGGATATTAGGAAAAGTTTCTTCACTGAAAGGGTTGTCAAGCGTTGGAACAGGCTGCCCAGGGAAGCGGTTGAGTCACCATCCCTGGAGGTATTTAAAAGATGCATAGATGTGGTACTTAGGGACATGGTTTAATGGGGCTTGGCAGTGTAGGTTTAAAATCAGACTCAATGACCTTAAAGGTCTTTTCCAGCCTGAACAATTCTATGATTCTATGTGGTGTGGTTTGTCTACGTACGCACACGCCTTCTTTATTTAACCAGCAAACTACCTGCCTCATTAGCATTATCCCTATCCAACCGTGAATGTCTTGTCTCTACTGTTGTCACTATGGGCACCTTAATCAAGATGAGTGGCATTTATTTCCTCACATAAATAATTTCAAGGGAATTTCTTATGCAAGTAACTGGTACTTAACAGAAATAAGGTTGGAGGCGGTGCTTATGAGTAACCCTGCCACTGGTGACAGAACAGCTGTGCCATGGGCTGCTGGGTATTGGGTATCAGGTAGAAAATTAACACACTCTTCAAAACTGATGAATAGTCTCTGAGCAGGTGAGACACTTCTCTTTTAAAAAAAAAAATATTTTTAAATAGCATCCAAAAATTACTGTAATTCTTACAAAATATGAAGAAATTCTATAATATAGTAGTCTCAAATACCTTAGAAATCTGCATGATCAAGGAACCTAAAGAAAATTTCAATTTCTTATTTTTTTCCGTGCATAAATGATGCATTCATACAATTTTTTCTAATTCTAATAACTTCCATGCTTATAAAATTATTCCTACACTTTTATAAAGTAAATCTGAACAAAATCCACAGATTACTTAATTTAATGAGGAAAATGGATTAAAAAAATAATAAACACCTATTTCAGAAGTGCACGATCTTTGGGTACATAAAAGTATACATAGGGAAATCCGAGGATAGAGCAATTTTCAAGCTTACCATACTGAGAAACTGATTTTGTATTTTAACAAAAGAGGTCAGATTGTAGAATCTTTACATACCCTGGTGAGGATTTAACCTCTAAAAATATTGTTTGAAATTTTGTTTTTAACAAGACTGCTGGTATAAATAAATGCAAAAATAAGACAGAAAGTATGATGCCCTGGACTATCCGATATACTTATTTTCCTTTTTCTCATAACAGAGTATCCTGTCTCTATGTTATTTAGAATATGCTTTATGCAGCTGAAAGCCTTATGTTACTTTGAAGATTATAGCTTTATACTAATTGCAGCTTCATCACAAAACCAGTGTGTGGTGTTTTTCTCCCTCAAAAACTTAGTGTAATTCAGTAGAAATCATTCCATAGGAAACACGGATTTTTAAGCAACATTTTTAGGATGTCGCACACATCAGGAACAGGAAAGAAGATTTAAAACAATAAAATATTCCAATCCATTTATGGTCAAGCTGAAGTTTTCCCGTTTGGAGCTGGTTTAAAAGAATTACTTTAATGCTTCAGGATTTGACCTGTTGCATTTTCCTCATTTTCAAATCTGGCAACTAACAAATATTTACATAGTTAAATCTCTCATGGAATTTTTTTGAAGCTTTGAACTGCATCATATAAACACATGTCAACAGAGATTGACCTAGATATTTTCTTCCTCCTTCTTTACATCTACCATGTAAACTGGTTTGTCTCTTATTTATGAATCCTAGATAACACTTGCGGGAATGGAAAAAGCAAGTTAGCAAGATAAATTTCCGAACACATAAGCATCCAACAGGAGACAGACACTCCCTTCCATCACTCCCTTTGTCTGCCAAAGGATTGTTAAGAATAATTTTTTCAGTTTCCCCTGCCATCCAGTTCTGTGTGGTTGACTCGCTGAAGTCTCACTCATCAAGAGAATTATTTCTCTTCTACTTTCCTCAATGTGTAAGATGAAGAAGATATTCAAAATGTCACAAAACGAAAACATGGTGCAGAATATTTTGCATTCCTACATATGATTAGACTCAAATGTCTGATGTATCTCAATGAAGACAACCACTATTTGAAACATTTTTCTAACTTTATAGTCATTGCCTTATGCAAAAACTCTTCAAAAACAAGCACAGTTTACAGCACGTGTGCTCAAGAAAGAGCCATGGAAAAAAAATTAACAAATGAGAGGGAAGCTGGAATACATGCTCTAAACTAGGCTCAGAGAGTTTACATTTTCAGATCCTGTCAGCTCTCATTACACGGCCAGTGAGTAGACACATGCAACACTGCACTGCATTTATGGAGTGATCACTTCTTACTGCCCAGCCTCTACTTTGCCTTCATGGAGTAGGTCATGAACTCAGCAGGCCTGGGCTACTAAATTTGCTGACAAAGGGTCAGGATAGAAGAAAGCACTATGCTCTATGATAAATTCTTGCTTCTTATTGAATTACAACTACTTTTATTCTTAAGTACTTTGATCCACTCAGCTAAGCAACATTTTCATCCCCTCCTTTGAAAACAGGCACTTTGCTTAAAAGAGCACCCAAAGCCTGGAGATTGACAGGAGAAACACTGCAACTACACCAGGAGGATTTTTCATGTAAATGTAATAAAAGACTTCCTGGTGTTGTATAATTGCCCTATAAAATTTCCTTAAGTTTGTTACTCCTCAATATTTAATATATTTTCTACTCTACAGATGGCTTTATCTGCAATACATAAAAGCTGAAGGGGATGCTTAAAAACACTTACTTATTCTACAGATTTCACCTTATTTGGAAATGCCTCCTCTCTCTCTAGCAGTCAACCTCAGGGGTAGTAAAATCACTCAAAATTATAAATACATTCAAGCACAGTGACTGTTCAAATATTGTTCCACAAAGATGCCTGTTTAGTGAGTCCAAAAGAATCACAGAGGATCCGACTACATCTAGCTGTTATTCATCTTCCCATGCTGTGGGGCTACTCGAGCCCAGCCTCCCATCCTTAAAAATGCAAAAATATAAAGCTAGAATCATTACCACTTCCTGTACCAGGAAACTCAGTGTCTGTTTTTCAAAAAATATACTTTCAAAGATGCTTTACATATATTTGCTCAAAAAATCTTTCATCTGAAGCTCAGGATCTACATTGGCTAAGAATGAAGATCACATACTGAGTGTTTTTAATAGAAAAAAAAAATCACTATGTTTGCAAATACGTTTCTTCACCTTTGTGTTCTAGAAGGCTGGGATAGGTACCTTCCCCAGATTTCAGGTGTCAGAGGAGGCATGGGGAAGCAAATCAGGAATACAGAAAAGGCAGGACTAGAGGGTCACTGTGACATGGACTTACCACCTTCTGTTATCCCTAAAACAGGGAACAGGAATCTGCTGGACCTACTCAGCCCAGAGTATGAAGCAGCAGCATTTGGATCATTCACTAGCATATGGTTTCACCACAGTGACGTTTTTATCTCCCTCCTGTCAGGCACTTAGTAATTCAGAGAGTCACTAAGGAAAAGGCTTAGCTTGTAAATGCAATACGTATTTTAATCAGCTTAGTTAAACCATTTTTTCTGAGCTCCTATTTTTCTTCCCCTGTGGAATTATTTTGAGTGCACTTTTATAAAACAAACCACAATCAAGAAAGAGCATGTCATATTATGGCAGGGCTTTATTCATCATTTTCTCATTATAATAATGCTCTTCCATTACAGTGTTTAGCCCTATGAGGTATGACATATTTATGGTGGCCACTGTTCAGCACACAGTCCTTTACTGTCTCAATAAAAGTATCATAGCGTACTTTGTCTTTCTATATCTGAAGAGCTGACAACATATTTCCTGAAAAAAAATAATGTGAATTATAAATTATTTTCAACCTAGGCAACAACAGCCAACATAGTATGGCCCAGATTCTTCTTTCTCACTGCTCTCAATTAATTCCTTGAAACCGTACTCCTAGGCTTGGAATAGAAGTATCAGGCTGCATAGGTTTGCAGTAAAATTTTAAAAATGCATGAAAGAAAGCCTATTTTTCCATCATAAAAGTTAAGCTGTCAGACAGCTGAGTTCATTTTCAGCACCCATCACCTATTATATACTTAATTTTATTCTTTCTTTTTATCTCCCTCCCTTAACTCCTTATCTACCTAAGAGCAATTTAATAGAGCTACAACGTTCATAATCAGCATTCAGCTGACATTTCACATGAATTCCAATCCACAGCATTGTTTTATGTTTATTCCTTAATTCATCCTCTCAGAACATTTCCCGTCAAGCATTGTGTAAGATTGGTGTTACAAGCAAAGTGGCTGTCAGATAGCAAGAGTGTCTGTGGCAAAGCTGATGAATTAGCTCCTGTGGAATATGGAAAAAATGGAACCGCACAGGCAAAAATAAAAGAAAAGAGAATGTAAAAGTCACAAAGCTTACAACATTAAAGTATATTGCTTCCAGGGGAGGATATTTGTTAACTTATTTTCCAATTCAGCTATTGATTTTTGTAATGCCAGAGCCTGCAGCATGGAAGAACAGGGAGATGACACCTCTCACTAAAGATGTTTGAGTGTTGAAATGTCCAGGGCTGGGTCTGGCTGTTGGGAATGCCTAGGCAATCAGCTTCCCTGTAGCTAATGGGAAGGGACAAATGTTTCTGAAACATGGTGCGTAAAGCCTGCATGAAATATCTTCTCCAGGGATTGCAGAGGGACCCTAAGCACTTCTACAAACTTGCTCCAGTTCCCAATTTAACTTCTCTAAATAGGACCCTTGGGATTCAGGCTGCTCAGGTCTCTTGGAAGAGTTGGCAATCAAGGACAGAAATAGTTGCACTTTTTCCCCCCTCTACAAAACAATCTCATGGTTTAAACATCATTGATAAAACAAAAGAGCTGTGACTGAATTCTACTCAACTGAGAAAATCCAAATATTTTGGAAGAGAGCATGAAGACATTGTTAAGTAAGGGCTGGAGGTTCATATCTAAGTTATTGCAGTGAATTAGAGAGGAGTACAAGATTTAAGTAACAGGCCTAAAACACAGCAAGAAACACCACAACTGTTAGGAAATACATTCTAAATGTAGGAATAGCAAAGGACTTTGGGTGATTTAAGGTGGCTTAAGAATTCTCATTGCAGAACATGCTAAACAAACACCTGTCAGACATACACACAGAAGTACATCCTAACATCAGAACAGAGCTTTGAGCTAGAGAACACCTTCAGCCCACTCTTTCCTACAGTGCTTTGATTTACAGTACCAGAAAGATAACCAAGATAATGGCAATCTCTTCAGCTCACCATTTTGTGAAGTCCTTTGGTTCCACCTCTCAACACTGAATACGCGTCTCATTCATGATCCCTTAATTCACAACACATAAACAGCTCCTGAGAAAAGGACCTATAAAGGACCCATATCTCTGAAACTGCACCCACTAGATCATGCTACAGAATTTCTTAAGCATTCATAAGAAACTTTGTATAGGTCCAGTGAGAAATTCTTAGACTAAATGTACTAAACTTAGGTGCCTCCAGAATCCAGCAGACTCAGAAATCAGAAAGCGGAATCACATTTTTGAACCTCTATCCTGTCATGGTATTTTAAGGTCCATAATAACCATAAATGCAGTCTAGTATACTTAAGAGCCAGCATTCCTACATCATAAAACTCCAAAGAATCTCTTAGCTTGATCTGTACTACAAAGCTATGATAACAACAGGAACAGTTTCCTACTACAAATGCAAGGAACCTAATTCAGTCTCTCTTTCTAATCAATCTTTACAAAGTTATTTATAATAAAGGCAACCAAATTATTGGAACCAGAATTAAATGATTCACCCCAACCTGGTTTTTTTTTTCCATCTAGTAATACAATTCAGAATTGTTGCCACATTTCTGCACACTTTTCAGCTTGCCTTTAGAATTAGACACATTTCTCTGAAGTTGCTGAGTCTACTGCTCAGTATATATAACTAGCAGTAGAAAGGGAATATCACCCACATTCACTACCAACAAACTGAAAAGTATTTAAACAATTATCATGACTCTCTAACTCCAGTTGTTGCTACAGAACTGAGGCACTGAAGAGCAAAAATGCTGTAGAGAATATGTGGGCACCTGTAGCACTGGAAGAAGTGGGTTTGCACTTGTACGGTGTGTTTGAATGAAAATGCAATACAATCCTTTCTCTGATAAAAAAGAAATGTGTTTAAGACTAAGTGGGCTGCTACGCTAGCAAACACTGCAACTGTGTATTGGGTCATTGTACAATCGTTCATGATAGTATAGGTATCTTGCCATGTCCATGTGCAAGACAGGTTTTGAAAGTAATTACCTTAAATTAGTGTGCACTTATGTCATCCTCAACAATGATCTAAAAATCTTAATAGAGAAACACAGAAAAGTTCCAATGCTGTTTCTTTAGTCTGATGGAATTGTTTGAATAACTGCTCAGCACCCAGGGACCTTCAGTTAATGGCTTGGATTAAAGATGGTGGAAACAAGACATTCAAAGCCTACAGTATTATCTTAAAAGATTTGCAGCACCAAGTTCAGTTATGCTTTAAATGTTCACATGTATAAAAGACAATACTTTAAAATTAAATATGTGAGGGTAATAAGAATGTGATGAGACACAGAAAACATGGGTTTCTTATGTATTCTGAAAAATAGTGTAGTATTGGAGAATAAAGTTCTAAAGGTATATAGTAAGAGCATTGAAGAGATGAAACCCCACAAAGACAGCTAAAAACTTGTCACTGTCTTTAGATGCTGCATTTAACTAAATCATTTATAGTTATTCCAACAAGTATTCAGTTCTTTCCTTAAATAATATTTACCCAATGTACCAGACATGAAAACCCACCCACTCAAATTTCTTAAGTCTTGTATCTTCCCTTTCTGTTAATCTAAAAATCTGTCCTGTATTTCTACATTTCCAATTTTCTTAATGGTAGGCTTTATCAAAACAGCTAACTGCTTCATCTGCGTGAATAGTCAGAGATTAAGTTTTTGTCAGATTTTTTTTGCATCTACGGTTAATTTGCCACTGGAATTAATGCAGAAATAATATTGTGCCCCTCCACACACACAGCTATAGACACAAGTTCCCCAGTGTTTAATCATAAGTGCTCTCGTTTCCTTGGGTTGATTAGAGGACTAGAAACCTGAGTACCAGAAGGAAAGATAAAATTAGAGTTAATGATCCAATTTGTACTTCTACTTACACATCTATAAATCAAGACTAGTTCCACTGACTCGAGTGGAATAACTAGGAACAAGATCTGCTAAATGCTTCTGGATTTTCTCCTGCTAAGACAGACAAAGGAATAGAGTTACTTATGACCTTCTCCAGAGACACCTCCGGATCCTAGGTATCTTACTGGATTTGATCACTCAAGTATCAACCAGATATACTTTATGTATTTGTTAAGGTTTTTAAAAGTAATAAAGAAACCCAAGCACAAAAAGCTGTTCTATGTCTATTGGAAGCAGGCAGCCTAATAGTTTAATGGATTTACTGAATCATCAGGTAAATAGTTTAAGAATATAAAGATGTTTAAGGCATTAAATAACTTCTTTGCACACATCTCCCAAAGGAAATAGACGGAGACAGTACAAAAACCCAAAGGCTTACAAAATGTTTTCTTTGGAGTAATATGATGATACAAATGGTGCCAGAGCAGTTTGTCCACGTCAAACAGAGAACTCCAGATGACCAACACGTTCTACTGAGAGGCAGATTTACAATGCAAAGACAGTCAGTGTGTTACCTTTGCCTAAATAAAATCTTTCCAGGCCAGATACTCAGCTTCCTCCCTTTACTGATTTTGTCTGTCGGAGAGTGGAACCACTGACATGGTTCACCACATGGCGTCTCCATGTTGCCTCTGGTAAGGAAACATTCCCGTGTTTTTGTGTTTTATAGAAAACTGTGTGTACACAACATACAAATCAAGTTTCCATTTGGTTTTACTATAGCCTAAAAAGAACACTTCCTTGACATTCTTCGACTAGGTAGATAAAGCCCTAAACAACTTTATACGGAAGCTGACAACTTTGCACCTCTTTAGATTACAAAAGGAAGGGAAAACATACATTAATCTTTACAACCAAAGATACTACAAATTACAATGTATTGCATAGTATTCAGTCATGAATTGCAGCAGCAAAACCACCCACAAACAGGATACCTCTCAATATAGCCTTTAGTTCTGCTTCCATAAATCTGTTTCTCTCGCCACAATTTGAGACTTAAGCATTATTCTTTAACAAAGCAAATAACTAAAAGGCTCCTACCTGGTATAGCTGGTAAGACTCCAGACTGCAATATTGCTGTTCCCTAAAGAAAACAGAAAATTTTACAATGAAAGGTCTGTACAAGAAATAGAAACTTTGCAAAATATAGGAAGAATATAGGAAGAGTATAGGAACAAAAACCTAATACGTTGTTTTAAAATCCAGAACAGACGCAAAGGTGTTCAGACCTAAAGGTGTTCAGAACATGCATAAGTTGCAAAACTTTTGTGTACCTTAGTAAAGACTAACTAGCTTGACTTTGGGTGCTTTGCAACAACAGTAGCAGGTACAGTGAAGCTTAGCACTATTGAATCAGTTTTGAATTAAACACCAAAAAGCAAGAAAATTTAATATTCAGAGGCAGATGAGACCAAGTCGGAGTAACATATGTAAATCACGGCCATGACTATATTTACTTAAAATAGTAGGTGTTATCAACAGACCAAAGCCTGGTGTGCTTCTGACTCAGGTCCATAAAACTAAAGTATTTTATCCTTGAATTCAGAATGGCTGCAAATCACACCTGTGACATCAGAGTCTTTCTAGAAAACCTTTGTGCCATCTCAGATGCTTCACACTGCTCAGCCTGTGCTGGTACAATGGCAGCAAGGACACAGGAAAGCAGTCAAGCATAGAGCACCAGTACCCATTCACACTTAAGAGTGTTCCAACACATGCTGGCAGGCCAGGTTTCTCCCCAGCTATACTATCTATGCCAATCAAAGCTGATCTGGAGGACACTCCAGCGCTTGCATCTCCAGATGGTATCAAGGCCGCTCATGCACTGCAACATCAAGTCAGTCTGGTCTGTGCTACTGACCACCACCCTGCTAAAGAGATCTCTTATATTTCTGTCACCTTGGAGAGAACAAGAACTCATCATCATTATTCCTTTTTTTTTGAATTGGAAAACCACTATATACTTTCTTAGAAAGTGGTGGATTTTCAGACACACTCAGGACTTTACATATACTTTACACATATCTTCCCCCTACACTGGCACTGTGTATTTACTTACTCCCCATTTATTTACTTACTACCCATATAGAAGTTCAAGTCATACTAATTCCTGCACAAGATTTTGCTAAAGCAAACACATTAAGACATAAAGCTCATTACACGTGACCGTCATGAAAATCTGCCAGAGCTATCATCTAGATCCAACTTCAATTAAAGTAAGTGGAAAGGCTTTTTGTGCTTTTGATGGACAATATTTTCCCATTACAATAGAACTTCTATCAATTTTTTGTCACTATTATTTATAAAAGACTTGAAAAATGCTTTTTTCCTGCTCCCACTATCGTTTTAGGGATTTAATAATACAGAATATCAAAAAATTATTTCCCTGACTTTGGTTATGTCTGTGGATGTGAAGCATCTGCTAGCTTACTTGATGGAACAGAAAGTGGCAGACTGCAGTGTTGAAACACATAAAAGTCAAATCTTGCTAATGAGAAAGGATCTCACAACTTTCTGGCAACTTTTTTTCCTTTAAAAACAAAGCTTTTTGCTTTTTTTTTTTTTGTAGTTTGTGAGGTGTTGGGGGTGAACTGTATGTTACTTAGTTCACAAAGTCAATCAAAAATTGTTTTGTGAAGGGGAAAAAAATACCTTTATCTTCCTCACCTTTGCCTCTAGATTCATTAATCTGCCCAGCCTTGCTGTCATTCAGGGCATGTGCCTGATGCATGAAACTAGATAGCAAGTCGGAAAAATATTTTTAACTCTCTTTCCATAAAAGCATTACGCATCAGAATATCTTAAATTACGGCAAAAACGTGGATAGAAATAAAGTGAAGAAGTTCTTTGGAGAAAGAGTGGCATTTTGGTTCTTTGTTTATACATAGTATCCCAGAGAGGAGTCCTCTTTCATCATTACAGATGTTACAAGCAACAGTAATGTAAAGAAACAAAGAATAAACTGAATATTTTTATGATTATTGGTTTTCTTCTCAGCTTATAACAAAATTATTAGCAAAATGGCATATGCTCCTACTTGCTTAACAGCTCTGCTCCCCCTGTAAATTCAAGTTATAAATACTTGATTTACTTGCAAATTAAGTTTTGCTAATTTTCCCTCCTCTCAGTGTTGCACAAGTATAGCACTTCTGTAAGAATGAGGATTAAAAAGTAGGCAATGCTGAACTGTTAAAAACATTTAAGTCACAGAAACTTCAATTTTGGTGATGTGCTGCTTAATGCAAGTTAAAATCAATCAGCAGGGCTTTTTGACCTCTGAATATGAATAAGAATTCAAACTGTCATTTGCCTTTGCAAATGCCTGCGCATCGTATATGACACAGAAATAACTGAAAATTAGATCATTTTGTTTACATAAGCACGGTTTGTTCAACAATGGAGGCATTTCATATCTGGAATGCCTTGTTACTCTTATAAAAGAAATTCTAGAAATTTTTTCATAAAAATGTGCAAATTTGGTAAGATGGGAAAGTCATAAAGGCTACACAGGTGATATCAAACAAATATGCTTTGAAAGTCATTATTAGAAGATTAGAGTATACTTGACAAAGGAAGATGCAAAAAAGCAAACAGAATTTAGATGTGTGAAATCACATCAGATGGGGGACTGATAAAATATCACTGAAATCATAGTGAATAGATAAACAACAAATAACTAAAAGAATCATGTGATTAGATTAAAAAAAAGCTAAGAATAAAAAAAAAATTGTTATCAAGTGATTTTTACAGACTATAAGGTTGTTGTCTTCATTTCCATTTCAATATGTCATATTCTGTTATTTCTGCATCTCTGAGACCTCCTGCTGCAATCCTTCGTAAGAGGGAAACTTCACTAACTTATAGTAGCTATGGCAACTCGGTAGAAAGAATGGTATCAGAGACCCAAAAGCTATCTTTTTTAATTCTACAAAACTCAGACAGAACATGCTTTTGTTGGTAAGAGAAACTTTTTAAAAGATTATGGTGTAATGTACAAATGCAAATACATGGTTTTCAAAAGTAAAGTATGATACATATCTCAATATGATTACACCAAAGATGAAAAGGGAGAGTGACCTCACTCAAATAATATGTTTTTGTTATGCCTGCTATGATATTCAGACAATAACTAATAAAGCAAGCATCTAAATCCTGCATATTTCATAATCTTACTCATAAATATAAGTCAAATATCTTTCTAAGGTAGTTTCTTTTATCTGTGACCCAAGAGCTGAGTGCTGCAGGGTGTGATGCATGGCTGTTAGTTCAAACAACCTCACCACCACAACACCCACAGTAAACGGATATGTACCACTTGTATATCACACATCATGAACTACATGTCCAGGGCTATTTTAACTCTGGTAGTGATCTGGCTGCTGTCAGATGACATTCATTTTTGATGTTCTGCTTCCAAATATCTTGGGTAGGGTTCAATGAGACGTTAGAAGAACCCACTAGTTTGATATGCTGTATCATTATTCATAGATTAGTTGTTGCCCTAAACAACCGAACAGAACCTAAGCCCTGGCATTTCTGTGTGTGCAAATAACCATCATAGTACACAATCTTTTTTGCAATCAAAATGAGATTATTTTGCCCCCTCCCCCCTGTATATTTGGTATGTCTGTGTCTTTTTCTCCCCCCTTTTTTTTTTAAGTTTCATTTTATTTCATTCAAAGTTTCACTCACTTTCAACTTCATTAAATATACGATTTACCAGAGCAGTTCTCATTCAAAAAATTACCAGACACAAATACTGTCCTATATAAAGAGCAGTATGTCTGCCTTTCTCTATATACTCAAATCACTTCTCATGGACTACATACCAAATTCTGCTCTGATGCTGCTAACGGGAGTTTTAGTCTTTACACACGACATCAGCCCCAAAGTCCAAATCTTCCAGTGTAAACTCCAATGCAAGGAACAAAGATTAATGTATTGTACCCAATTTCATATTGTTGGAAGCCAGATTCGTAGTGACAAGAGGCATCACAGCTGCTCTTTAAGCTCCTCTCTGTGCTGTAAAAAAGGAGCCAGGAACTTACAAGTCAGATAGACAGAAGGAAAATATTGCCTTAAGACTAAACTCTCCCATTACTGGCTCTAAGGGTAGGAACAATTAGATAGCTGTTCCATATAAAACATGTATTTTCAAAGAACCAAAACATTTTTATTTCATATTTTTCCTCCTAAAAATGTGTCAACCACACTTCCAAGAAAAAGTAGATCAGCTTCTGTAGATTGTAGTGCTGAGCTGGGCTCCATCATCACTGGCAAGAGAAATGAAATGCCATTTGTCTGATAACTGTCAGCATTTCAGACACACCTCATCAGTCACAGCTTGTGTCATTACTTTTGTGTATCTTTAGAAATAAAGCTTTTCTTTCAGCTCATCTAAGTTTGGCAGCTTTTTATAGCTCCATTATTCTCAACCTAGCAAGAGTTAGATGTTCGGATTTTTAGGTGTCATTAGCTTTAGTCTAAGCACATCTATGGAGTTTTGCCCCAATCTGGAACCTCAGACTGGAAGAAGAAAGGCTCAACGTAAATGCAGGGCTCCCAGATTCTTCTTGTTATGAAAGAGGAATTCATACTCAGCAGTAATAAAAGCAAACATTTACACTGTGAGATTTTTATTCAGCACATACTAAAAACGCACCCATAAACAGAGAGGATGGACTGCAACATTGGTCAGCTACTTAATTTTCATGAAGAATATTATCTAGATTTTTTCCTCCTCTCCCGCCCTTGATTTTAAAGCTATTGTGCAGTACCAAGACCATGTAAAACATTCAGTTTTTGAAGAGAAATCCACCAAAATCATGACTCTAAATCCAGAGGATGGTTCCTTAGAAGTGGAAACTGTGAAGTGGACTTCTCTAACAATGAACAAAAACTCTCATGCCTGCTGTACATAGCTGGCGGCCCTTCATCACAATCCCTCTGACTGCTTCACGTAGTTCGTGTGTAGAGGGAGGCAGCAGATTACAGTTATATTACATCATTTGTGACAACAGTATCTTGAACTGTCAGTGACTTCACAAAGGAGCAAAGGACACAGTGAGAAACTCTGAATGAAGATTTTGAGATCTGCATCACAAAAATAGGAAAGTGTCAATTGCTTTTAGAAAATGGAAAAGAAAATGTCTGGGACGCGTCCGAAGTTCTGCAGAGCTAAGGTATTTCAGCAAAAAGAAACCAGCCCCGAATGAAAGTGACAGCTAAGGTACCTTCCTTATAAGGATTAAAAGACTATGATTCTTGGAGCAAGTCACTTTAGATCTAGAATGCTTAGGCTGCCACAGGGGAAAAAAGAGTTCCCAGGAAAGGTCGATAAATACAGACACATGGAGCAAACTTTAAAGGTCATCTGCTTTGATGGGCTGTTTCACAATGCCCAGCACTTGATCAGGTTTTGAACAAAAGACACAAAATTATTAAACTCTACAATCATTCCTAACAACTCCAAGTGAAACAGAAACTTCTGTCCGTGACGTGCTTCGGGTGCAGGGCTCCAGTTTCAGCTGCAAACTTCTGATTACTCAGCTTCATCTGTCGCAAGCCAACTGTCGGCTCACAGAAAGATTGCTGAAGTCAGTTCAGAAACATCTCAGTTTGCTCAGCCGAGCCCAAACATCAGCTATATTCTGAAGCATGAAGCTGGCGATTTCAGTGGCACTGGCACGCCGTGCTCTGTGTCACATTAAAATACGCCTCCTAAAACCTGTGGGATAATCACAGCTCAACTCATCTACAAGTTAAAGGCGTTGTTTAAACAAGAGATGAGAAAGAACGAAAAGTATCGTTTAGTTCTAGTCTGGATTTGTGTACCCATTTTCTCTCTCTCACGTTTTTACAGAGGAACTCTTCAGTTGGGATTCTGATATGCTTCTGTTGAGAGGGGCCTTCTGCTTCATGCTGTGAGCTTGCCAGCCACCCACAGCCATGAGCCACTTGTCACACAATCCAGAATATAGCCATGGGCATCAGAATACGACCATTAGCTCTGAAAATGACACGCCTTCCCTTTAGCGTACTCTGAAACGGGGGGCCACTCATTGGAGAGAAAGAGAAGCTGGAGTGAGTCCTCTGCCACGGCTACCAAAAAAGTCAGTGCCTGGATCCAGCTGCCCAGCCTCCACCCTGAGATAAAGGCCATCTCCAGCTGCCAGCAAGCAGCAGCCCTGAAATTCAGATGGTAGGAGCCTGGGTCGCAATGCCGAACGGTCAAATTTCAAGCTCTGCCACTGATAATATATGGGCATGGGAAAGCTGACACAGCAACAAGGCTCATGATTTGCTCTTGTCTTTTGCTTTTCAAAACCAGCCCTAGAATTGCTACATACCGAAGAGTCACACGAGGAGCGTGCTGAACAACTGGACTGTAATGCAATTACATGGTCACATAGCATTTTTTCCACGGGACATCTGCCTCGTTCACCGCACGAGAGGGACATATGTGTGGGTAAAATCAAGATGGCATTGAGCAACTGTAAATCTGTCAATTCCTTAACAGTGAAGGGCTTAACTTTTCAACCTAAATAACATCCTTTTAACATCACACACATATCTCATTATGTACAAAAGTATTCAGACAGAATTCTAGAGGAAACAGCTATGCAATACCATCCAATGCATAGAAAATATCTGGTGTAAACACGCCAGTGAAGTCTGTGGCTTTTTCCAGGCACTACTACAAGTCAAGCTTGCGTACTTGCGAGACAAAAAATCAAGTCAAGAGCACGTACAGCTGCCCCAAAGCAATAACACTCACACCAAGAAGAAAGCAAAGTCTGAAGGCACACAACATCAAATCATCATAAATTCTCCTACCATCAATATCAGCTAGACAGCTTGTAGTTGCAGAGAAATGCCCAAAACCACAAGAACTTAAGAAAGAAAAATAAAATTCTATGATTCTAAAAAATAAAGACACTCTGCCACCTCCCTCAAACACAAGTTTTGGTTTTGTCTTACAGTGTTTTTTAAACTAATTTCATAAGGTTTGAGTTTCTCGTGGCTCTTCAAAAAATTGGTATGATGGCTCCAGATCAAACAATATTACTAAAAACTTACGTGATTTTGAGAGTCTGTCCTACTTAACCACAGTTAAAAATCAGAAGTCCTAGTTTCTATACAGGTAGAAGCACTTCATTATGTCATGGATGTTTTATAAGGACAGATACAGTGACAAGCTGCAGAGAGAGATACTGCAGCAGCAAACCCTCCAGGTAGATCCGCATAAGCAGGTCAAATGTAATGGTGGACACTAGTCACTGAATTCCACTGAATACTTTTTTTTTTTAGAGTTGGAAGGGACCATAGAGATCACCTAGTCCAACTCCCCTGCCAAAGCAGGATTGCCTAGAGCTAGAGCATGTTACTCAGGACTGCATCCAGGCGGGTCTT
>JAOXNO010000033.1:50780440-50807876 GCA_028565335.1 Limnodromus scolopaceus | reverse complement strand
GAATGGAACCACCTATGTTCCAACTTATGCCCATTGTCATTATGAATATTGCTGAACGGATGATCTCATCTAAGCTTCCTGACAGACCCCGCTGCACAAAGACACTGGAGTATGATCAGAACACTGAACACTCCCAGTTCATGACACAGGAGGACTTTCGTAGCGGGAGCCAGGACTAGGCAGAGGAATTCAGCCAGCCAGTAGAAATAGCTAAGCCAGACACAGCAAATTGCCTCTGAGACCAATTTTGATTCAATGTCTTTGATAAATACAGATGGCCAGAACTGGTACAGGAGTAAGAAGGCATGAACTATAAAAACTATTCTTCATGAAAAATAAAAACTACATGTGCAAATGTCATAGGGTAGATTTGTCAAACTTGACAACCGGGGCACAGCATCTCCTGATTTCAGAGCACAGAACCCCAAACAAATACACCTGTGAATTGATGCCAGGCTACATGCATAATAAAATGTATTAACATCAGTCTTCACTGCCTCATCATTCGCCAGATGTGTCCCATAACAATCATTCTGCCATTCAGGACATGTAAGACTACTTACACAACTGCCATTAGAATAAACCATCAAATACATTCAGTTCAGAAATGATGACTTCTTTTTCTCCAACTACGAGATCTAAGAACCGAGGCAGATACATCTAATCTAAAGTTTAGCATATTGTACATTCTTAGGGCCACAGTAAAGACAGCCAATTCCTCCAGGTAATAAGAATCAGATACATTGTTCCCCCAACTCCTCAATTGAGTTGTCACAATTTACAGTGGCAGAAGTTCTATTCCGAAATTTCATGAAAAGAAACAATTTTTAATTTAAGCGTAAGATGCCCAGATTTTCTGATTCAAGGTAATGTTCAACTTTTTAGAGAGGTCTTCATAGCAACATCACATTCCCTTTCCCCCTTTTCAGAGCCTTTATCAGTTAGGTTCCTATTAGTTAAACCACCTCTCCTAAGGTATGTACGGAAACTCCAGCTGTAATGATTAAGCAAAAGAGGTCAAACACACATTTATCCTGACTGTCGAAGGTTCAGCATTGCCTTACCCACAGCATTGCCTTACCCACAGCATTGCCTTAAGCCTTCTCTTTTTCACAGCTGAAGATGAGTGCTGTTATTCAGCATGCACCTGAATAATAGTGTATAGAATGGTTTAGCCATGCAAAAAGACAGGATGTGTTTCTCTTTTAGAAGTGGTAAGGTCTTTATGAACAGATAGATGTTCGTGAACAACAAAAATCAACGGTAATTACAATAGCTTATATATTTGTATTCTTATAGAAAGACAGTAAAATTGCAGGCACCTGCTCCTACAGCTGGATTTTAACATGAAAAGAAGATTATTTTAAACTGGATTCAGTTCTGATAACTGAGGGGATAACATTTTTCCTATTTATGCCAAAAAATTAGTTCCTTTTCCTTTTCTTTCTTTTATTTTGGTGGGGGTTTTTTTGTTTTTGTTTTTGTTTTTGTTTTTTTTTAATAGAGACTGGCACTTCTGAACTCCTCTCAAGGGCAATGGAAACAAAGTAATGTACACAAAGTCAAAGAGGCTTCAGTTCCATATGTTCTGGTTTATATTCCAATTTCCAACAGGGGGTAGCATTACACTACTACAAGATCATTTGATATTTAAAACACACTCAGTTTCCCCATATTTGCTAGTTTTCCTTGTACGATAGATCTGTTAATTTCCACTCATCCTGCACCAGGTGAAAACTCTCAAGGCAGAGACTCCAGCACCACTGAAAATTGGGTTCAGGTGGGGTCCAAACAGGTATAAATAACAGCAGACTAGACTCTGCTGTGCAGATAACAAGCAGCGTGGTGTTCACATCTCTCCTTGCTCAGCATGTAAAAGGAACAGAAGAGGCAAGGCTGGATAGAGGATGCACATAGGCTGGATGCAACATCTCACATGATCCATTTCTTTTGTATTTTAAAGTTCACAAGGCAAACTGTGCCACCACTGAGCATCTCAGTACTGCAGAAACACCTGTGAAATTTGGAGGGCTTGCCAAATGAGGAGTGTTGTTCTACATTTTCTTAGAGTAGCACGTCCCAGTAGAAACAAGAGTTCCGCTGCATTAGGAGCGTTAGCCCATTTCAAGATTTTGAAAGTCAATACAAAAATCAATGTTTAGCAGGAACTCTGGAGACACAGAAAATAAATGAAAAGGACAATCATTAATACACACACACGTACTCACAAATAAATTTAGATATCCTTGCTCTCTTCATTAGCAAAGGAGTGTTTTATGGCAAATTTACACCAGAAGAGACATCTAAGAAAAAAGGTCCAATAATTCATTCCTTTCTTGACACTGAGATATTCCTTCCCTGAGCAGGAAAGAGGATGAGCTTCAGCCAACATATATATGAGACATTTTTGCACTTTTAATGAAAAATAGCTCTTATGCCACTGTACTGAGAAGCATCCTAATTTGTCACAACTATTCTTGTCAAAAGTTTCTGATTAACAGAAAATTAATTCTACCAATTTAAGAAAATTGCATAAAGTATCCCTTTCACTCAGGTTTTCTCCTTGTAAATCTTTAAATGCAAGTCCAAATTGATGAAGAAAAGGGAAATTTTTTTGCAAATAAAGAGTTTAACTACATCTGTACAGGTACCGTGACAAACAGTAAACAGAGAAGGGCTCAAACGTGAAAATATCTCAAAAGCTGCAAAGTGAAATCTCGGATGTTAAAGACAAATTAAACCAACCTCTATAAATTTTTAGAGATGTAGGAAGTTTATGTTAAACTGTAATTACCATTATGAAATGCTCAACTAGGGATTGCCCTAAGAAAAGTCTGTTCCATCTTCTGCTTCCCCCAAAGAGCGTTGTTCCACAGTGAGAGCTTAGCTTGTGCTTGCACTGAAAATACACTTGGGCCTGTTTTGTAGCCGATGGAGCTATGCCAATTTACATTAGACTAGTTATTTGATTCCTTCCTTCCAGCCCATTCCACATAAAGACATGAAGAAAAGCATCCTTGTATAAGTGCTCCACGCAAAAAGAGAATGAGATTAGTTATGAGCCTATGAAGAATAAAAATGAAAACCTTACAGTATCATCTTAACATTCATTTTCTTTTTTCAACTTCACATTACAGCTAAAGTTAGGCAACCTCTCCAGAAAAAAATTAACAAGATAATCAATGACCGTCATTAGAAAGAAATGGATTGAACCAGAAGGTCAGATACGGAGGAGAAAGCTCAAAATAGTAAGATTAAGACAAGTGTTTTCCTTTATCCCCAACCCATCACTGAAATTATGGTGTGTCAAAGGTAATGAAACTATAATTAAGCTGTACAGCTTCAAAGGATACAGATACTTAACTATGCATGGGGGCTGCTCACAGGCTTCTCCTATATTGGAGAGCACTGCTATAAATTATTAGGTATAATTATTTCTGTAGTTTTCCAAAGCTTTCTGTAGCAGTTATCTCCATAGCACATAAGTTCTGCTTGACTTTGTATCTCAAGGAATGAGATGAATTGGCAAACTTCATCTGGAAATGTTTTCCTAGTGCTACAGAGGATTCAAGTATACAGTTACCAGCCCTGATATAGCCCACTTAACACTTCTCTGTCCTTGTAATAAACCAGATCTGGAAAAGGTTTATATTTCCTTAATATTTTCCGGGCTCAAATTTCTTGTGCATTCAAAATTGCTTCCAATCAGCATTGAATTAGCAGAGGATTCCACAGAATCCAGACTACTGCAGAGGATGTGGATAGGGGAGAAGGAACACAGCCAGAGTTCATGTCCCACTGATTCCCAGCTGTTGAAACAGTCATTTCAGTTGATTGACAGCTGGCTGCTGCAGTTTATACCGTGAATAGCCCAATATCCTCATGTGACAAGACTTAGGAGCGCAAAGTCAACTTTAAAGCCCCTTTTCATCTACCCTTTGGACTTATGTGGAGTTGAACTGCTTCAGAGAAAGTCTCGAGGACTGCTTTCTCTCATCTACCCTGCTTTAGGAAAGGAAATATGGAAATACATAAAAAATCATGCCAAGGAAGACATACAAGCAGAGCTTGTATGCAGTAAAGGCATTTTACTGCAGCCTAGAACCTGTATGTAAGAATCTGTTATTCACTAACCCCATCCTGGCTGTAATTTATCACATGGATCACGTTAAGAGCCACTTGTTTTGATCTTAACATCCCCATCCTACCCAAGGAAGCTCAGCCTAACTTTTTACACACACACACAAATTACATGTTACAGACATATTGAGGCATCAGGCTTCACTGGAGCTGAAGAGAGAGGATGGAAAAGAAACAGTAGCCCCATACAGCATTTTTCCCCACACATCTGTCCAAACCCATGAGTTGAATTACTCCCTGAAGCAAGTTATAGTTTTTCAAGGGACCCTTCAACAGTCATTACTATGCTAGCAATGATGGCCAGAACACAAGGAGGACCTTCCCTCCACAACGTCATTTAGGAATGGAACAGAAAAGGCTATATGCAACCAGTAAAAAGTAAGGTAAAGAGCATCTTTTACACCATAAAAAAGCTCAGGCACAGTAACTTCAAGGTTTCGTTGTGATACCATGGTTCTGACCCAGAGTTCCTACACTTTGAGCTGAGTTTAGCCAGCACAAAAGAAACTCAACAGTAAGTATCTACTTACTTAAGATTGGACAGTTGACTAGCTGAAATACTTAACTGCAGATCCTCAGAAAGCTTGAATTGCTCCAGAAGTTCCCTGTGGTCATCTGCTCTTACAACTCTTACTGGGGAAGAGCTCAGAGTTTTACCTAATCCTTAATTCAGGCAAAATGGATTTTTACTTCAAAAAATAAAAATATTGCATCAAAAAAATTGCAATATTAGATTTAATACAATATGCCTCTCCATAAGAATTTAAGAAAAGTATACATGAAGAAAACATAATACAATTATACTTTTCTTCCTCTGCTGTTATGACTTGGCTTGAATTTCAGTCATATCCTCAAGCATGTCTTGATATCTTCCTTCTTTCTCAGTGCTAAAAAACTGCTCAACCCTCCAGCTAATCTCATGTTTAGAAAGAACTGGTTTTCAACTGCCATGTCCTCAGTCATAGACTTTCTGTATCCACGGAGCATTAATAACTTCTTTCCAGTAACTCTGCAGCTCTTGAAAGACACCATTCTTCAAGCTCAATTTCACACACACACAAAAAACTCTGTTGAAATAATGTATTCAGTGCCACTGCTCTGTGATCTTTCATTAAATAGAAAATGGCTTTGAACTATTTGTTGAAGCTATAAAAATTAGTGATAGAATTCCCAGCATTTAAAAAAAAATAATTGTAGAGCAGCTGCTCCATCCTGGGAGGTTAATTTTCTTCTTTAGTAACTCTTATTAATGAGTCAACAGTTCACTGGAAAGGCAAACAACTTTCTGTCTCTCACTGCAGCCTGGAAAACATCACATTTAATATAATCTTTAGCACATGGATAGAATTGTCCATATCCAAAGTACTGTAGAAACACCATCCCATCAATCCTGACAGTAGCCCGGGGAAGTAAAAATTATCCAGATACACGTTATACAACTAAGTAGACTGAGGTAAGGTGGTCGGAGCCACAATAATAAAACCATAACACAAAATTCCTAAATCGGTCCAAATCTCAAGCTTCTTACCTCTCTTGCACACCCTGGGATTCCCCTCAGATTTAAAGTGAAACATTTTCATCTGTACTTTGCCATCACAAATCCCTGCCAGGAGTCTGCATTAGACAATTAGTTTTATAGCACACCATGCAGGTTTGCAAAATGCATCCAACACTAAGCCAGGCAGGGCAAGAACACCAAAGTTTAGTACGGATTTCTTCTGTAGTTCCTGAGGTCCAGAGCATACAACCCCACTCTTCTAGTCTCTGCTATGCAGACTTTTGCAGAATTGCCTTTCTTTTCTTCTCTAGACATGTTCCCTAGCATTTCAGAAGAATTATTCATAGCTACGCATAATAAAGCAATACATAAAATTGTAGGCAACTTTAAAGCAGTCCATCCTGAAAACCATTTGGCAGGCTTTGCTATACCAGAATGGCTTACCCACATTTTCTAGCCCTCCTGCCTATGGGCAGTATTCATTCTGTGATTCTTTAGCAATTCATTCCTCAGACTGATTTCAGTGTATTTTTGCACAGCAGGTAATAAACAATTTTCTCTTCCACTGATTTGTTGCCACACTTGATATTTTCTTACTAAAAAATGCCAAAATCCCATCACCTGTAGGAAGATGTTGTTACCATATTATTAAACTTTACTAAGCCAATATCAGAAAATCTTATTTGCTCTTTATGAATCAAGTAATACAACTTGGTACAGGGTTGCACAGTTGTATTAGAAACAATAAGAATTTGCTTATGTCACAACTTCTACATGATTGATATCTTAAGGATCTAATCCAATTAAAAGTCCATATAGGATATTATCAGCCAGCCTGACAGTATTTCCGTAGATATTTTGAATTAATAAGTATATTTGGCATCTTGAATCACCAAAACTAATTCCACTCTTGTGTTGTGGACAAATTTAAGCACAGTTTGTGTAATTTTGTTGGAACACATTTTGTCCTTCTAATTTGCATACTTCCAGTTTTAAGTGGCTCTGTCAAAAAGGGTTGGTAGGACAGGTCGCACCCCTACTGAGAAACTATTTTCAGTCCTCTCATCTACCCACAGGGAGCTGCTGTCAACCCTCCAGGCATCCCATCCAAATGATTATTATCCTACTGATACTCACCAATTCCTTCTGAGCCATGCAACTACTTCGATATCAGTGACTGTTAATCAAAATAAAATATTTTCTGCATAGCCTTCCTTAATCCATTATTTTAAAAATATAAAGTTGGTAGACATTACAAACATTTTGCAAGTCATGGAACTGAGGTTTTTTTAAGGTAACTTTGTTTATGATTTTGCAGAAGGAGAGGAACGGCATGGGAATCAATCCTAGGAATCTTAATCCAGGGCTGCCACTGGAGTTATTTGCTTCCCTCTGAGTTCAGCTCAATGTAATCCTGCTTTCATAATCTCTTTTTGTGGTTTCTTCCTCTGCAGGTACATTCTACTTTCACCTTTTTAAAAAGTGAAGATAGAAACTGTCTGCAAACACTTGATAGGATTCTGTAGAATTTTTCCAGAAAGAAACTGATTTCTATTTAGAAAAAAAAGAGGATAGAGAGACAGGAAAAAAACCCTTCCATTTTCTGTTGGCCGTGTTCCAATTGATCTGATGAGTCTTTTTACAACTGGATCAAAACCAAAAACCCCATAAACCCTACATTCCCAAGGGAGCAATTTTTTTTTTTTCCAGCTTTTATTGTCAGACTCCTCCTCTTTCAAAACATTTCTTTCTCTCTGTTCAGAAAAGCTATTGCTTACAACAGAGGAAGAAGTAGCCATCAGTTGTAGTAATAATAAAAGCTGTTATCCAGCTTGATTGTATTTAGGGGAGAAAGTAGATTTTCCCATTTGTTCATTCTGATGGGTATAAAAGGTCAATACCGTGGTTCATCAACATCTTCGCTGGCTCTCTGACAGAAAAGCAATCCAGCAACGTTTCTATTGAGTACAGAAGAATTAATTCTGCTGAGCTACATTGTCTACATTCCCTCATGTAGGAGAGTGCTCTCATCTCTTGACATTATTAATCTCATTTCACTTACCAGTGCTTCTGTAGCAAGCATTTCTTTTCACTTTACACACCAGAGGCTACCTGTTCCACTTACTGCCTGATCCCGAGAAGTGCCGAGAGCTTAATTCTTATCATTCTGAATTCAGATTAGAACCTTTATTCAAAATGCTGTGGGGATATTTTCGTGGTAGATAGGGAGTATCTTCAGTATTATTTTTTAGATAAGAGGTAACGCAGCTCCTACAGTGCCGAAAGCAAGTCAGTTCTGCACAGATCTGGTAGGGTTGGCATGTCTTGTATTTTATTGCGATGCCTCAAACCCAAAGTCATACCTATTAAGTGACCTCCTCCTCTTCTTGATTATTTGGGAGTGAAGCCTTTGCCAAGAAGCATTATAATATTGTACAAAATAGCAGCGGTAAACTGAGAAGAAAAAAAATAATCCTCCTTCCTCTGTGAACTGCTGATAAGCAACATTTCAACACAGTGCATAAGCAGACCCAACAGCACCTTATTAAAGGGATGGGAGTTAACTCTGTGGTAGACGTGGGGTCCTGGCCAAAACTACAAAAAGGAAAACAAAACAAATCAACCTCTAATCCTGACACTACACCCACCTCTTTTATGCCCCTTTCCTCTGCCAGTTTCAACTGGAGAACATACTTTTGTTCCAGTCTTTGAGTTACACAGTGCCATGTGCTTCTGTCAGCACAACCAGCTCCAGAAATGACTGCACTTCGTTATTAGGGACAGCAATGATCATGGATTTATTTCAGAAAGATGTTGTGGGGAAATTGGTGTTTTAAAACATGTTTTTGAATCTGTGAGAAGCCAAAAAAACCCACTACTTTATTGTAAAAATTTCAGAGCTTTCTACTGTAAGGGTAATATAAGTTAAATACCAGATTGCCATATCATTCATTATCCATTGCAATCACCTTATGTAGTAGTGATACACATTATGGAAGCTGCACCTCACTGCAGGTTAACACATCACGGTCAAGACTTAAAGAAAACCAATTGGAACTAAATCTTAAAAGAAGAGAGCACAAATGCACATTTTCTTATTCATGCAAAAAGCCAACAGTATCCAGAATCCATCGTCATCAAAGCACTAGAGAGCCTCACAAACATACTGTCACTCAGGTCAATAATACTGACGACTGACTTCCAGATTCCTTTGAGGTGCAAACTGTTCCTTTTTATAGTTTTGACAGTGTGTGTGTTGCCTAACTGCCCACAGCTCTAAGATTAGAGCAGAAATACAAGCAGAAACAGCGTTGTAGAAATGACACGCACATCCTTCTCAACTGAGAATTTAGACAGCCTGTAGCTTTTTTGAAGGTGGGAGGAAGCACAAAATGTTACAGCATCACACATCAATAATGTGGAAAAAAAAATCTTTCAGAAGAGGTATAAAAAGTATGTAATTACTAATAATCATGTTCCTATACTTTCAGAGAAAGCAGGGAAATAAACACACTACAAGATAAACATATAAGACGTTCAGTCTCATGGGGAAAGAAGTAATGGCTCCAAAGGAAAAAACATACCTACATTAAAGTTGTGTAAAACAATATACTGTGATTTTTTTAGTATCTGTTTTAGTACTACATTAGAAAGGTACCTGATTAAAAGCCAAAAAAAACCAAAACACATTCTCATTTACATAGATGTGGCAGTATAGGCTGCAGCCACTATTTCTTGAGACTTACTGCACCTTATAGGCCTTTTCTTTTACCACTTTCAAAAGCAGTGTCTACAATGAAAGGAGATACACCAGCTAAATTCAGGGTTAAAGGGTTTGTATAGGATTTGGAAGACAAAGGCTATATTCTCAACCCAGGTATAGGCTGTTCATGACCTTGATTAAATCAGTCCAGGCAAAAATCACACAACAGACCTCAGTGCAGGTCATTCTTTAGAGTTCAAGCCCCTTCTCTGCCTGAGGATCTTGCTTCCCTCTACGTTTCATCTCTCCCTGGTCTACAACGCACACTGGAAACACGGATATTCATAGTAGCTCTAGATCTACTCAAAGACTCCGCACTCACAAAAGGTTGCATGTGATTAACAAGCCCTGCAGGGACGTGGTGCCGCATGATTAAATATACCGAGTAAAATGCCTGCTCAAGGATCACAGTACAGACATGCACATGCTTCTCTTAAAGTTGTAATGCAAAATAAAGCAGTCTGTACAGAACAGACTAAGAGAGGTAAATTTCGTATTAGCTAATCAAAGGAACTCCCCACTTAAACAGAGATCCACATCCCCTCAAGGCGGGTACCAGATCTCCCTATATTGTGTAAGGAGTGGTTCTTAGCCAGTCAGAGCTGTGGATTTTGCATCCTGACAAAATCCCTAAATTCTTTTGTGCATCATGACCACAGCATTCCCATCTCTCTGCTTACTACAGATATGCTGGGAGATCCAAAGTTTGAGGCATACAGTTACAGCGGCAGCAAGAACTGTATAAATACCTCACAGAGGTTTTGGGTAGACCAACTCCTAATTCAGGACCATTGTCTCCAAGGAGGTTTTGGTATTTTTAAATGATCAACTAAAATAGGTGGCTGAACACCAATACAGGATTGATGACAACAGCCACACAACAAATTGAAACTTTCTTTTCTCCTCTATCATGGCAAGTTAACTACCAAAGCAGTAATCAAGCCTATATTTCTACACACATAAGAACTCCCACTGACATAAATATGTGTTTAGGGTAAGCTGGAAATACATAAAAGTCATTCCTACTAATAGGCACATTTCGAGCTGTCAACAGTGATTTGTGTATAACACTAAGCAGCATGAAGAGACAGCCACAATCATTCCGTATTAATTCAACTTGCAAGAAGATGAAGGTTGGGGAAAATAAGCAACACACAACTAAAACCAGTACTTGTCAGATGGAAAAGGACAAAACCAGTTGGAAAATAATTTTATTTTTCAGACTTCTAAGAAAATTTACAAACAATGGCGGTGTAAAAAAAAAAAAAAAAAGACACCCTATAAAAAAGGTTGACATCATTTCTCAAACTGGAGCATCAAATGAAGTTACAGAGCGACAAGCGTACAGTGAAATTCTATTCGTCAAATTAGTATTAGCTAAGTAGTTGAAAATGTAATCAGTCTAATAATAAATCTCTACAGCTTACTCAGAAATCCCACAACAATCCAACATTCTGAGCTTAAAATATACTTACAGTACACAAAGAATTCATCTCTGCAATCATCTATAGCACTGAAATCACCTAGGCAAAAATTACATAGCAAAGGCACAGCTTATGAAGTTTGTAAAGAAGGACATCTTAAGCACACTACAGTAACATACAACAGAAAGCAAAACACCCTGCATGCTTGCTTATTAATCTCCAATGTCTAATATGAAATACAATATAGAAATTACAGAAGCAAATTTAGTGGCTTTCTTCACGCTGGTTCTATTCTTCATCCAGAGTGAAACAGAAAGGCTTCCTTGCCCTATTTTCTGTTTGAACCTTTGCACAGGGTATGTTCTCCCTATGTTCATCATCATCCTTGTCATTAGTGGAGCAGGTGGTTCTTAACCAAGTCAATCCCAATCACGAACGCCACCATGCCTTCCACATATGCATATCTTGATCCCGCAACCTGTCTCCAACTCGTCATACACTGAACTCCAACACACACAGACAACATGCCCAAATCTAACCACGATTTGCCGAAGTTTGCATACAGGGGAGAAAACAAGCAAATGCTTATATCCTTTATTACTGCTGGAGACTTCCCTCTATTCAGGTCACTCACTTTAAATAGCAGGCATTTTAATACCATCAACACAATTTAATTAACAGCTTAACTTGAAATTGCAAAGGAACTCCAAACACTGGCACACTAAAGCCCTTGGAACGTGAATTTGAATAAATGTGAAAAAGTGGTGTCTTACCCACAAATCAGCTCCTCCTGGCCCTAACTGCATCTTAAACATAATCTGTTCAGAGCACAAGGAATAAGAATTATTTTTTAATTACAGCATACAGATTGGTACCTTCCCTGTATTCATCATAAGAAAAGCCAATGACAGTGTCCATTAAATACTGCTGAAATAACTCATCTGGATGGTTCAGGACAATGTATCAAAAGGTTATTTTTTTTTTCTTTCCGAAGTAAAAAAAAACAAAAAAACCCCCCAAAAAAACCCCACCAAAACTGAATCATTCAATTTAATAAGACTTCTTTCCCAAATGCTTATAAATAGGTAGAGAAAAAAAAAAAAAAAAAAAAAGATAAGCAGCAGATGAGCATACCTCATGCTAAAACAGGAGTTAGTAACAGTGTTCCACCGGTGTTTCTCTCACTAATTTTGTCTTAATTGACAATTCCTGAAATTCTTGCCAACTGATATTATTAGGACAACTAGAAACACCATGAAACCTGACAGCACTTTGCAATAAAAGATGTGGGTGGGTATGTTTTGGGGGTAAACAAGCAATTAAAGGAGGAGTGACATAACTTAGCCTTTCATAACTTTGAAGATACATGATAGAATACACACTTTCAGTTTCCTGTCTGCCTCGCATGTCCAGGGTAAACTTTGATGAATTCATGTCTAAACTGACAATTCAAATCACCGAGAAATGTTTAGACCATGTGAGATAACTGCACCTTAACTAATTATTTCCTTGCTGCCTACAAAAAAAACCGTCTTGGAGCTTTCTGATCCCAGAGCAGAGCCCTTCTATGAATCAGTCTGGTGCATTTAGATTAAATGGATTTAGATTTTTTTTTTCTTTTGCATTTAGATTAGACATTAGGATTTAGATTAGATATTAGGAAGAAATTCTTTACTGGGAGGCTGGTGAGACACTGGAACAGGTTGCCCAGGGAAGTCGTGGATGCCCCATCCCACGAAGTGTTCGAGGCCAGGCTGGATGGGGCTTTGAGCAACCTGCTCTAGTGGGAGGTGTCCCTGCCCGTGGCAGGGGAGCTGGAACTCGACAATTTTTAAGGTCCGTTCCAACCCAAACCATTCTAGGATTCTGTGATTTTTCTCATCTTCTCTCTAACTACAGGCAGCAGACACAAGAAGGCAACAGCAGATACACTGCTGTGCACCCCACTGCCTACGCTGCAGGAAGAATGGAAGTGGGAGGCTGAATCTCAGGCTCTTGCACCAAGCCAAGCTTTCAGAATTAGGCTAGAGGGCTAGTGAGGGCCTTTGGTGTCGATGGCTAGCAAGGATGGTCTTGGTAGAACACTGACCCTCACGATCAGTGTAGATGCAACCTTATAAGACCTATCACACTGGTGCCTCCCTACCTCCCTAATGCTGCAAGAACATGACAAAGTAATGCCCCAGGTGCCATTACAGAGACTATATAAGCACCTCAGGCAGACAACATTTTCCAGTTTTCATACACGTGAAGGCAGTCAATGATGCAAATGCATGAAATACCTTGTGAGAATAAAATAATCCCTCAAGTTTATAATTTTTCTTTCATAACGTGTTATACACTCAAGCCCCTTTCATAGCAGTGATTTATGTAATCCCACACGCTCAATTAAAATGTATACACTTCAGTGGCAATACTTAATTCCTCAAACAAAAGCCTCTCTAGCTAAATCCCTACTTCACACGTTCCTTAATTTAAGCACTCTCTCTAACCTTCCCAGCCTTTCAACAGCTCACCAAGACAAACAGCTTTACCTTCTTCTAGTTTAGCAAACAAGTTCACCAAAAAGGTCTTCTCCAGAACAAGTAAAAACAAAAATATTTTGTCGGTGCAATATACAAATAACATATAAAGCTTACTGCCCTAAAAAGCCAAGAGCTTCCCACTGTTCAAAAAGAACTCATGGCAATATCAGTCATAGTAACAAATGTGTTTAGAAAGGCATATGAATTTCCATGCTTCAGGTTTTAAGTCTTTATGTGACTGGTGATCAAAAATATTTTTTCCTGCAAATACACTGTCCTGGTAGTACACCACTTAAGAGTTTTTGCAAACCTCCTCTAAAGTAACTGTCACTGGTCTATTATAAATATAATACTGGATTAGTTGACCTGCTATGGATTGCCATGCTAACTTCACTTTCTTCTCTTTCCCCAGTGAGAAGCTTCGCCTATCTGGCTTCTTATGCAAGATATGTTCAAACTACAATGATAAAGAAAAGAAAAACAAAAATAAAATTAAAAATCTGTACTGTGGTCACCTAAAAAGCAGCACATACTACTTGGCCTCCCTTCTTTTTTCTTTTGAAATACCAGCAGTAAGACAGATCAATGTCCTTCAAGCTAAACTACTATTATATGACAAATTCAGCCCTCTCATGTGCCTTTAAGGCTTCTGTCTCTGTCACTGTAAGCCATTTGCATACATCAAAACCCAAAATTCGACAATTTAAAAGCAATGATGACTGATGGCCTATATTGTTCAGTGTTTTCTCCATCAGGAACAGATTTTGAGGAAACTGTGTTCTAAGCCTCTCAACTTGAGCATAAACACAAAAGTTATTACCAGTTCAAATTATAAAGGAAACAATATTACTTATGACTTGCAACTTAAGTCATTTTAAATTAATCATGCTCTATTAAGTAAGGCTTGTTAGCATCTGCTGAGTGTTAGGTATTTACCTTTAGTCCACCACAGATTGGACAAGCTGAAAAAAGAGCTCTTGTCATCCCAAGGTGGGGGCTACATGTCTCACAGGGGTCAGCTGAGGCCCCACTAGGTGGTGACAGCTCACTACTTTTGGAGTCTGACACCTGTCCTTGAGGTTTTTTGTCTGACCACCTCGAAACAAAATCCACATATGTCTCATCACTTGAGTCCTTGGTGCCTTCTGCGAGCAAGGATGAAGGCCTCCCTCTGTCCTGGCTGTGCTCAGGTACCCTCCGTGCTTCCAAGTGTGGTAGTAGCAGTTTTGGGTCACTCGCACCTTGAGATGACAGGCCCTGGTCCTTGGGTAGTGTGGAATCTGCACTCTTTGGTTGCACATCTTTAGAAGCTGCCTGTAACAAACTCCTGGGTATATCGTAAATATGCCTGAGAGAGCTGGGAACCTGGTACTCTGACCCCGCACCTCTCTGGGGCTCACTGTGAGGACAAGTACATAAATTCTGATCTGAAGGAAAGTTCAACGGCAGGCTTAGCAGTGATCCAAACTCATCACCATGGCAAATGTCCAAGCTCCCAGCATAGGAAGAGAAGCTTCCAGAGTAAGAAGAATGACTACCAGTAGCTATTCCACTGTCGGACGAACTCTGACGACCTATTTCCTGTAGCTGTCTAGATCGGAGGGGTTTTGGAGGTGGTTTAGTGGTGCCACGTGCCCCTTCTGGAAGGGTCTTTTCTTCCCCAAGATGAATGCCTTTTGCAGCTGCCAGCCCGTGACTCTCTTGAGAAGTGCTGGCTGAAGACTGTTCAGGCCAAATTGTCAATCTGCTCCCAACACTAACATCCGAGTGGCTGGTGTCTGAAGACGAGCTTGAAAGACTTCTATCATCTCCTAGAAAAAAGAAAACACATCAACCTATGTTTAAAGCACAATCGACAGACTGAAGCATGGCAAGTGTATACAAACAGAAAGGACCCTGATACTCCATCGGCTTTTTGTAAGGGGGACTTCTGCCACAAAGCCAGAATTCCTGCAATAATTCGTATCCCCACGCAAAAAATAAAATGAAAATAGTATGTTACCTTTCCATAAGCCTACAGTATTGTGGAACCTAATGCATCCAAGGCTAAATTTTTAGAGTTTATGCACCAAGTTCTCCCCTTTTCAACCATATTTTACTTTTGTACAGTCAATTGGTTTTATTTTACATACTCCTATATCAAAGCCCCAGGCTCAGAATAGCTAAAGATGCTTTGAAGAAAACCTTGTTACTGTGACCCAAAGCCAGATACATTTCCTGTTTCTATTTGATCTGAATCAACCAAATTATTATCTTATTTGTACTTTTTTCTTTATTTAAATCTTATTTGAATGACATCAAAATGAATGTTAAAGAGACTGCAAAAATAAAAATCAAACTTAAGACTGTCCTCTTCTCTCTTTGGAGCTCTCCTACACTGTACTTCATAATATCCATACCAAAGTGCAACCATACATCACTTTAACAAGAACGAGAAATACTACTATTACAAAGGTTATTACATATCTATATACAAAAATATCTTCCGTGATTCATTTATGCACAGATTGCAAGAAAGTTTTTTTTTTCTCTTTGATACTTGCAAGAGGGACACTTTTACAGGTAACTACTGCTATCCAAGACAGAAAATGGAAGAAAAAAAATAAACATTGGCATGAAATGGCATATTGACAACAGACAAACGTCATACAAAAGCATACACAAAAACAAACAAAGAAACCCACTTTCTTGTAGCAACACACATAGTCCACAATGCTATTTCCTTCCTTCTTAAAAGGAACGTGAAAATAAAGGATAACAGCGGGATCATTTTGTGGGTATTAATTTTATTCACTTTAAACCTTGTGCAATAAAGTTGCCAGATGGGTTAGAAAGAGGAAAAGAAGATCCACTGCAAATTGTGACCCGAACTTCTGGTGTTACTAGGCTATTTCTATTCTTAAGTGCTGAAGGAAAAGTTTAGAACAATTCTCTTGCTCTTCATGGAATAATTCTGGATATATACTATCACAAAATAGCAATGTTTATCGAGTGAAATCTAATCCTTTCATTTCCCCAAGTGCCCATGGCATGACACTGGCTTGTGACCCCCTAAGTGTAACACCTGAGATTAAATTATACAGCTGTCTAGATGGAAGGCATGAATTAAAAAAATATTAAGTGTAGTTCTCAGCAACATGCCCAGAAGAAGAAATACACTTGTTAAATAAAACTTATTCTGCTTACAAAAACCATAGCTTTTTATTGAAAAAAAAAAAAAAAAAAAAAAAATATTGTTGAATTTATTTGAAATAATTTATATTAGAGAAATAATTTATGCACTTTAGAATTCTGGAAGGGAAACCCTCCCAAAATCTTGAAGAAGATGCTCTAACTATGTAGAGCTCCAAGGCAGTGGCAGAACCTAGATCTCCAGATTCAGGCAAACGTCCTCCCATCAAACTTACAGGGACAATGTTGTTGTTATATTTCCCATAAACACAAATATTTAAATTTCCTATGCAAAACTCAAATAACAGAATATGAAAATCTTACTCTAGGATTCCTCATTCTCTGAGGATTATAACATTCTTAGGAGAATCAGGTCATAAATTCAAGTCATAATCTCAAGCACAGAATGCATACAAAGCCACGTGTGACAGGATGAAGAGAGGAGGCATGCTTCTCTATCAGTTCTCATTTCTTTTCCATCAGTCTAGTCAACTCTGGTAGTTACATGCTAACTAAGAAAAACCTCAGGAAGTCTCAGTGGAATTTAGGCACAAACCATGTTACTCAGCAGTGTCAAGAGTAAAGTAGCAATGGACATGTATAGAAGCACATAATTAAGCTCTTGAGGATCTTCACAGGGCCATTTCTAAGCTTGTCAGCTTTAGAGTCAAGAGCAAAGCAGATGTTTTGAAGATCTAACTTCTGTTATTAAACAATTCAAATCACAGTTGGGGGCATAGGCCCTTCTACAAATCCAGCGCTAGATACCAGTTCTACTTTGATACATAAACAACTCCACAAGGGACATGCAGAGATACCACCACAAAGAGCACTTAGAACCAGAGCACAGGAGTCCCAGGTTTTATTACAAAAATCTGCTGTAAGCCTGATGCATGAGCTACACAAGTCAGTTCATCTCACAGGCTGGAGCGAGTCAAGTACTTAAGCAGATATCAAACTTGACACAGATAAATCTTTTGAAGCTGCACATGCACAAACTCAGTAAGGTTCAGCATACTACAGGATTTTCCTGTGTTGATAGTGTTAGATCCAAAACTTGCTCTGCTCAGTTGAAAAACTCCAATCTACACCGATGGACTTCAGACAACGCTGTTTGGAGAACTCCCCACAAGCAACAGCAGTCAAATCAAATATCTTGACCATTTCTCTATTATGATTTTTTTTTAAGCTCAGCATCTTATAATTACATATATATGCTCATTTCTAAATTCTGGGAAGGGAGGAACACCCTTTTTTTTTAAATTTAATTAAAGATATTTCTTACCTCCGCTGCCCTGGCGACTCGTATGGGAAAGCAAGCTCAAGCGCTTTTCTAACTGCAAAGCTTCATGAGCCAATCTGTCTTCTGAATAGGCTGGATTTGTACTTGGATCTTCAAAAAGAAACAGAAAATAAATAACGAAAGAAAAAAGAAACATGGAAAATATATAAAAGAAAGGGGAAAAAAAAGACACATTCTTATGTTAGGTACTCTGTTCTTAAGTTTGACCTTCTACTACAGGAAAGGGAAAATGGTGATTGGAAAATGCATGGGACCATCTGCATTCAACCACATCCTGGAGAAATGCCACATAATAAGTTATTATTTTAAGTGTCAAAGACTTTCAGAGATTATACACAATGTCTGTAAGAGTTTGACAGGGACAGAACCCTGAATTGCACAGCACTGAATGCAATAGCTACGGAGATAATTAGCATCCAGGAGGTGTAGTGGAGTTGAAAACTAATGTGACCTGTAAAATGTCTTGACTGCACTGAAGTAATTGAGAATTTTATCGCTGAGAAGGACCAAATTTTTCATCTAAAAAATTTACATCAAATATTCATCCTACAAATTTACAAATCTACATCATGAACTCAAACTCATAGTGGTTAAATTATCTGACACCTTCCAATCCAAATTGTCTATTTACAAAGACATTGCTTTCAAGTTTAATGTTCAGAAGGTCATTAAGTTCAGAAATCAGAGATGAAATAAGCAACCTGGTGTCCTTCTGTCTTCATGTTTAATGCAAGACAAGTTAGAATGGTAAAAATCACTCCTAAAATGTACTATCAGGGATTTTCCCTGTATATTTTAGTAAGTTTGCCATTCCAGCTGAAATTACTTCACCGAAGAAGGCTCCTCCTATTCCAATAGAAAGAGAAAGACCTAAAGTTATACAGAATGTGGAAGAACTTTCATCAGTAAAACAGGCCAGTTTCCTCTAAAGCATTTTTTTTTCCAGCCAGGCACAACAATAAAACCAGATGTTGGAAATAATCATAACCACTACCCCAAGAGAAATCTTACAGATTTCTTCAAACAGCACTGACAAGTGTGTCATGTTCAGCAGTTGCAAAGGATATGGTCTGCTAACTTGTCCATCATTGGAAATTTCAGTAGCTCTTATTAATTACATAGAGAAAGGAATTAATGAGAGATAAAACAGATTAGCTTCCTCACAACTGCTGCTCTTGTATGTCTGATCAACTAGGTAGTAGTAGCACACCACAAAAACATTTACTCATTGAATCATTTAATAAGAGGAAAAAGGATGAAAAGGGTTACACATGGCTGTGGTTGAGTTAGTAAAATAAAAACAGTTGAAATGATGAAAGAAAAATTTTATTTTCATCCCAGGTCTTTCAGTTTTAAAACACTTGGGTTTGATGTTGTCAACAGCGCAGCTAAAGCCAGGGGAGCTGAGGCTCCATGGAAGTCCCTACATTATTAACTACCTGATAAACAAGCTGCCACATCTCTCCCCTCTGTAACCATATTCACTTTTTGATCTTCCCTGGATAGATCCTAGTGCATCACAAGAGCAGAAGTGACAATGTTGAATTTTCTTCCCCATGCAGAGAGGGTTTTAGACTCTTTACGAGTCTACAATCTGGATAAGATCAGCAGAACAAGCCAGACACACACAGTCTTTCTGTAACAACATATGTTGGGAATCAAAGATGTTCCAACCGGGACAAGGCAACAATGCCTGTGACAAATAGGGTCTGTGACCTCTGCACCTCCCAGTTCAAACAGTGCTTGATGTCACTGTCTGACACCTTCCACACTTAACTTTAAGAACAGAAAAGAGGACCGTTTGATACAGATTATTTTGTTAGGTCTCCATTCCTATTTCCCTACAATACAACTCATATTAAGCATTGACTAGTTCAAACCTGTGTAACTACTTACTCAAATGAAACCCCCAATGCTTCCATATGGACCTCTGCCAAAAGAAAATACAAGATTTGGCCACCAGCACCTATGGTGCAACCCAGACAGGTCTATGCAAGGATCTGCTCAGTGGCTTACAGTGTTACAGGCTGCTGCTTGAATCTATTTTTGAATGTCCTCTGCTCCAGTTACTCTGCTGTATCTAGTTAAATGCCCTTATGTCCAAAAAAGTTCAACAAAGATGTTCTGCAAACACTTTGAGTATAAAGTTGGCATAACAGATCAGAAAATTAGTCAAACCAAGACATAACAGACACTAGCCCTTCACACGGCAAAGAACTGTCAGTAGGAAAGATCTTTTCACTTCTCTAAGAATTTGATTACTAGATAAATATAGGTTTTCAGAATGTTATTGCGGCACATACACAATTATTAGTTTTTTAGTAACTGACATCCCTCTTACAGACAGAAAAAGATAATTAAAAAAACCCAACACCTGGTCAAACAACTGATCTTGCAAAACTGGCCTGTAATAAAATACAAGACGGGGAGGTAGGAAGGAAGTTGAAGCGAAGTTTCAGTAAGCTTCTATTTCATATGTTCAATTGCTCCTAGAAGCCAAATTCCCTATCAGCTACAGAACACAACAGATTTTACTCAACAACATGAAATCTCTAGTCCAACAGATTGATAATTTTTTTTATTACATTCCCCTTAAGGATTGCCTTTGTATAAAATTTGTGTATAAAATTGGGTTCATAGTTGTGTGGGGGCTGTAACCCCTCATTGCCCAGTTTTGCAGAAGATTGATTAGAAGAATCCTTTCTCAGGAAGTACTAGGAAGTTTCCAGAGAAAAAACTTCAAAACCTGCCAAACAGATATATACTTAAAGTATTAGGCAGCTATTAAAAATAATTGTCCATCAGTTTTACTGAAGCCTTTGTTTTGCCTTTAATCTTCTCTGCTAATAAGCAAGACGGAAAACACACACAACCCTGTTCTCCAGAAGCAGCAGACTCTTACACCAGTATTTTTGGTTACAGACTACCAAGCACGAATGAGGAGGTTTTGCTACAAGACCATACTCAGGACTGAAGTCACTGGCAGCCCCCTTTTAGAGACCAGTCCTTACTGAAGGGCATAATCTATGACCTCCTGTCTTAAGACTGTAGAAATATGGCCCGAAGATGGTAAAAAGAAAAGAGAGAGTTTTTTTCAACAGTAAAGTTGGATTTCTTGGCATCATCCTATACCTTATGGATGCACAATACAAAGCCTCTAAATAACTGCGTAATAATTTCCATATTGCTAACTCAGGAGGACGGAAGCAGCATGACCGGTACTGAGACAGCTGCCCAAGGAAGTTCAGAGAGCTTCTGCCCACACAACATCCTCCAGTAGCTCCAACAACTCTATGAGCAATTTCTATCTTCATTTCCCAAACTCTAAACAAATGTATCTTATAACATGATTTACTCCCATGGAATCTAGGCAGTTAGATTCACTCAGGTCCTCCAATTAAGAAAGTGTTTTATCCTTTTCCAAACAAAAATGTATCCCTTGCTATGAATAAAAATCTCTTGTGTGAGACAATCCTTGAAATCTCCTTAAATGCTGCTTTGGGGCAAAGGGGAAGGATTACATCAAATTTGGCTGGGCTAAAAATGCCTCTGATGGAGTTTTTATTTTTATATTACGTTGGTGGATATTCATTAAAGCAACATCAGCTGCTCATCGTGGGAGATTTTGAATACTTTGGTAACATATGAATAAAGTGTCACTGTAATTCAAAGCTCCTGGTTTGTTCAGTAAGAGCCTGTCAGGAAAAAATGTATTGTATCAAGTTAAGTCAGCAGCTACCTAAGATATAGTTGATTATATGCATCCTTAAAATGCAACATTGTTTAATTACTTCATTAAAAAAAGTTAGATAAGCTAGGCTGAACATCTCTCCTTTCTTTCTTCCTTTGTAATTGCAGGCATATTTGCAAATCAGGCCTGGACCCTCACCTTCATGCTAACATCTCCACACCTTGTAAGATGTCTAGAGGAATGAAAAGATGTCCTAAAAGTTTGAGGAGGATCCACTTGGTATAGATACTGCAGAAGGCAGCCACAGAGCTGTCTTGCAATGGCCAAAGGTGTATCAAGCTTCAACAAAAAGAAAGAGCATCAGATAGATCCTCAGCAAGCAGCACTGCACACTCTCCAGTCAGTCACAAAGCAGCCTGAAAAACCTTCCAAAATTAAAAGAGGGCATCAAGACTATCAATGTTACACTTGGGGTCTTTCCAGCCTGCAGGACCTAGACTGTCCCATAGCCTTAGCCAGATTTAGGACGTACTGGTCTGCCCGCTGATCAAAGAAATCACTGATTGCCTGTTGGGCCTTTGCTGTGGTCATGTTTGGCATTCAAGTTGAATTTTGCTAGTGAAAAGAAGGAATTCAATTCACACCTGATTAAAAAAACCCCAAACATTTCTCAAATAATATGCATGCAAATTCAGTATAGGTTACAAACCATGCAATCAATGATTCATTACGCTGTCAATACCTACACTTCTGTCAAGACAAGAACATAAAATTCTCTGCTCTGTTTTCTAAATATCTTCTCAAGAAAAAAAAGTTGCCAATTGCAGGTAGCCAATTACAGCAATTATCTTCCAACTAGTATCTGGGCAAAACAGGCCATCCAAAGACATCTTGTCACTCATTTGAGTCCTTTATGTGAAACACTACATTGCCTAAAAGCATCTACAGACACGTACGCTACCTTTGCATTCCCACCTAATGCCATATGTCTTAAATTTGAGACGTGATCATGCAACCTTTAACAAATCAAAGCCTCCCATCTGCTAATGGGGCTATCAATAGAAGTATTTTGGTACAAATTTGCAGAATTAATGGACTCCCAAAATAAATATCCGATAGTAGTAAACTGTAAAACATCTAATGTCCTCTTCCTTTTCCATTTTATTTTGGGTGTGCACATAATAGAATTATTTTTACCATAAAAATATCCACATTCATTTGAAAACCATTTCCAAAATTCACAGAATAATTCAGGTTGGAAGGGATCTCAGGAATTCTCTACTCCAACCTGCTGTCCAAAGCATATCAGCTATGAGAGATCATACCAGATTTTGATACTTTTCAATGGTCCGTCAAGTTCACGAGCTCCACTGCACGGATTTTTTGTTACATATTTTATAAATAACATAATAAAATACATACAGCAATCATATTTCTATGTTATAAGAATGCCAAGCTTTCAAGGAAGGTGTATTTCAAAAAAACTACAATCCTGAAAAGAAGATGTAAGTATTGTAAAGAAGTATTGTACTTGAGCAAATATCCCCTGCATATGCAGTTTACAAACTCCTTTTGGATACTGGGCAGTTTACATTTGTTTAAAGAATCACTATGGGAAGTAAAAGTAAGAAAACCACAGTCCTCTTCAAAACAGTCTCTATCATTTCCTATTAATTTCATGCTAACACTTAAAAATTTCAGCACTCCACTTAACCATATGGCTGAGCTGTTTGTACATGAAGCCACTGGCTTCAGTTATTACCCTTTTTACAAATTCAGACTAAGCAGATGTTTGCTGCATGATGTCTTTAGATTGTGTTGGTTCCATGGGTATTGGTGTCCAAGAACGCTGTCAATGTGACCTTTTCTTCACCATGTTATATTCTTTTCTCTGTACAGCTACCCTTTGTGTGTTTTCCTTCCCTGAAAACACCTAAGTTATTCAACCATATTTGACATGTTTAAGTTGGAAAGGTATAGGCAACAGCAAGAAGCCAAATTCAAGTATCAAATTGAGCAGAGAAGGCTGCTTCCTGTAAAAGGTCTTAAATCAACCAAAAGCAGTACATTATATATATAAAGCACATTTGAGACTGCATAGCATTATGCACTGCAGTAAATTTGAATAATATTGACTAGGTGTTTCTTGGTGGAATCCTCAATCTTGAGGTTCTGATCTAGTTATCTAAGGTATGCAGGTGATTAATCTATTTAATAACTAACCCTTTCAAAAGATTGGGCAAATTTCAATACTCTTGCCAAATACCGTATGCAGCTGGAAAAGACATGACCTTTTCAAGCCATACAGTACATTCAGTGTAACAGCGTACTTGACAAGGAAAATTAGTTTATGGATGACTCACTAGTGTTGTACATGTGCATGTGCCTTGAACAGGTCCGTGCAAGCTTCTGCATGAGATAGAAAATGAAGGAGAACATAAACAAAAATAAAAAATTTCTATGAAGAGGCGCGTACACAGGGCGTGACAACAAACTGGAAGAGGCAAGGGATATAAAAGTTAGAGGGGTCAAAGTAGCTTGGAAAAGGGCTGCAGAGGACTCTGCAAGAACATGAGTACAGTTCCCTATGGAAGACTGCTTCTTTCCAGGGAAACAAGGTGAAATCAAGTGGCTGAGTACACCTTCACCCCATTTTAGTGGCAAGTCCATCAAGCATAGAAGACAAACAAAAAAAAAACCTCAGAAAAAAATCACCAAATCATCCCCAGGATATTCCACATCCACTTTACGTGCTTCAGTGAGGTCAGAGCTCTCGAAGGAGGGAAGGCAATGTGTTACATGGCTGTGTATAATAACCCACAAATAGCAGAGTCGACAAACTAAGATGCAAAAGCAGATTTACTTCTACATGCCTCTAAAAAGAGATTTTTCAAAGAATGCGCGATCTAAAATTAAAATTAAAGTAAATAATACTTTTTTAAAAAAGGACAACAGAATAGTTGCTTGTAGGCTTAATTTTTCTAGGTATAACTTTTTGTTAAATGAAATACTTAGGAGTGGTATACATGTAATACTGTTTTAGATATAAAAAATATCTAAAAGATATTTTTTAGAAAATACGCAGAAAAATATGCATTCAGTAGCAAAGTTTTAAGTATCAGCACTGTTTTTTGGGTTTCTGTTGTTGTTTTCTTCTAGCTTGCTTTTTTTTTGAAACTCCACTTAGTCAAATTCAAACACAGATCATCATGTAAGAAGAATGAGGTTTATTTCCCACTATTCTGCTTGATTATTTTATTTGCTTCGGTGAAACAACTATGGAAAAGAAGAGGTGAACTGAGCCTCGTATCTACTGCATTTACCTTAACTAACTTTTCATAATTTATTTTCACAAGTTTCACATCGAGATCTAATCTTTTGCATCACATTTCCTTCCTGCAATTATCTTAATCTTATAACAGCAATAAAACCCTGTCAAACACATACTAATTGCCTAACACTTAAACAGAAACTCTATGCATTTCCCACAAATCCCACCTCGTCCTTCACCATTCTTGTAGCCTATTCCCACTATATCCCACCACCAGTTCACAGATATTTTTCTGCAATCTTATTTCCACACTTTTGCCATTCCAACTCAATATTATATTTCTTCATCTGCTAAAGTCGAAAGGCAACAGGGCTTACTATGATGCCACCTAATTTCCTCTCTGGACATTACAGCAACATTTACCACAAAACAGGGAAAGGAATTTAGTCCTCACACATCAGAAAAGAAGCTCAAGCTGAAAAACTGAAATATAACGTGGAGGCCTGACAAAGTTTTCTAAGGCTGGCAAGACTTAGTTCTAAGTGTTTCAGATGAACTCAAAATGCCCCAGAAGTTAGTTTTCTATTAAGCTATTAAAATAGTAATGCAGACATGGATTCAGGCTGAACTGTGTAAGCTTAAAACTAAAGGTTAGGGTTCCTTTCAATTAAAATTGCTATATTTTAGTACTGTTAAATAAGAGAAGGCTAAAGTTAGCAATATCACCAGAAACATGAATGAGCCAGAGCAGCAGGGGGAAACTGGGTACATTGAACTGATAAGTCTCTACTGTGACATTTCAGAATGAAAACCACTTTGCACTTTCTACACCCTTAGTGTCTGCAAGCTGTTCTTACAATCACAGCAGTAAGTGCTAGACATGGCAAGTTCCTACTTTGCTTGGTTACTCTATACTTCCTATATTAACCTGGTAGGACTGGACGTAAACCAAAAGGGCCTTTCGTCGGGGAGATGCCTCGGACGATACAGTCGAACAGAAAGCTGATCTGCTCTCCTTCAGCACAAGAAAGGAAAAAAACACCAGCCCCTGCAAGAAAGCACAACATATATATGTGTTTTTCACCTAGATACATTAGAAATATGTTTAGCTGAAGCTATTTATAAAACAGCAATCAAAAGAGTATTAAGTGCAAGCCATGAAAAGAAATCAACAAGACATGTTTTCCAGAGAAAAGAAATAAAAAGAAAAAATTCAGGTCAGCACACACACACTATGTCACAAATATACACATAAATTCAATAGCTACCTAATAATTTATGCTAATATTCTGAGATTCAGGCAATTAGAGTAATGCCAAAGTACAAGCCATATGCTCTGGGTCTTTTATTCTTATTTATCCCCTAAAATTATGTAGATCAAATCTTAGCTATGCAAGTGTCAGGGATATTTAAAGCGTCTTCATCAAAATGAACCAAGTTAATTCTCCTTTCACCCAACAGCAGCTTTTTATATACCAATGAATCAGGATTTGGTTATATTACTGGATTATATTCTAAATTTTCCTAGACTAAGTCCTATGTGTCTATTATTAACAGAACGTAACACAACTCCACAGGTTGTCATCAGATCTTTACCCTTTGGTCTATTCTGATATTTTGCTTTCCATTCATTAAGAATAGCCCCAAGCAAAATTAGAATGAGAATCACTAAATAAACAAACAAGTTCTGAGCGGCATGATATATGGCTACGTGGACGACACAGAAGACTAGAAGTGCTCCACAGAACATTTTATTTGAGAATTCTCAGTCCAAACATTACTCACATCAGGAAAAAAAAAAGTCTACTTGACCTTTTTGATGATCTTAACACACCAGGCAAAAGACCACCCCAGTAACGAGTGACTTCAGGAAAAAAAAGTACAATAACCAGAAAAAAAGGAGCTGAAATTAGTTCGTAGGCCTTGAAGAAATGCTGCCAGTTCACCAGAGCCCTGCACACTAGAAAACCACAATACCAAAGCTTAGACCTGCAGTAGGGTTTTGCATATTGCTTTCCTAGGGACTTGGGCTCCTAATCCAGACATAAGTTTGACTTCTGCATGTCTCTAGACAATTCTAAGTTGCATACTTATTTTTTGCTAATTTTACTTCAAGCAGCAGAGCTGGTCTTGACCAGAAAGCCAGCATCCACAGCACTTTGCACACAGGTCATGTGTGCCATATGCAACAGGATATTCACATTTCACTTCAGCAATGGATGCACTTTTGACTGCTTGACAAAGGGCTATGGGATTCAAACAAAGGGGATAATAAAGACTGGATCATAAACAAAATTAACTATTTTAGTAAATTTGATATTTCCAGCAAGCAGTAAACTGACCACTCTAGGAAAAGCATATTCTGATCCACACTCTTCTGTCATTCTTAGTTTGTGTCACATCTAAATCTCATCCTGTTCTGCTTAAATCTATTCAAGACAACATTGCTAGCAGCACCTTCATAACTTGATTTGTCATTCCACCACATTTGTTCCTCTTCAGATCTTACTGATCAAAATTTCTCCAGCCAAAGGAACAGAAATCCTGTTCCGGTTACCATTGAACTGCTATAAATTCACTGAATTTCACTGAATTTCACTGATTTTTAGAGTTGGAAGGGACCATAGAGATCATCTAGTCCAACTCTCCT
>JAOXNO010000033.1:50758942-50770540 GCA_028565335.1 Limnodromus scolopaceus | reverse complement strand
CGCTTGCACCCACAGTTCATCAATTCAGCATGGCTTCAAACTCAGCTTTTGAAGTTAAAACCTTATGTTTTCTAGTGATGTATATGGTATTATGCCAGTGCATTAATTATCTTTCCTTTTCATCTCTCATGTAGGAGCTTTGAATTTTATCTGAAGTGAGAATGTGAGCAGTTCTAAACTGGACATCGGAAAAAGAGATTTGTTCCCCTCTAAAAGGGTACCTTAGCTATTAGGCTACAGAAACTAGCTTCAGCTTGCCTGCTTGCTTGCATTTTGACCCCATGAATCTCATGGTCCCATAAAGTGACAAAGCTGCTAACAGGGAAGGGAACAGACAAAAGTTCCTAACTTTTGGGAGCCACAGGATCCAGACATTCACATTTACACAATGAGAGCCTTGATGCCACCTGTAACCTCAAAACTCTGTATCATTTTCCTTCTGCAAACAACAAAATAATTAATCATAATTTAATAATCTGACCATTAAACCATTTTTCCTTATCTCTTGCATGACACAAGCCATAAAATGTCATTACCTTACTTTCTCTTTGTACCCAATAGCAACACTTAACATCTTCCAGAGAGCCACAGGGCAATGTTAAGTCAGGACCCCACACAGTCGCATTTTTACTGAACACCAGGGTTGAAGCCTGCAGAAATCTACTCAGTAGAACAGACCCTCTGATATGAGGCTGCCTGTATGACAAAGCAGCACAGCTGGTTCTGCAAAATCCACTTGGAATGAGACTCACATGTACATTTTTACAGAAGGTTTCATACAACTTTTAGAAGACAGGTTCCATTTGTACTTACAGAAGCCGCACCTGGTACCCCCTTCAAAGATGAATCCATTTGGGACAGCTCCATACCGACGCAGATCTGAGAGCTTCCATTGCCCCATGACACTAGGAGGAAGGTCTTTTGCAAGGACGAGAATGTCATTGCAGAAATGCAGGGTAGCAGGCCCACTCTCCAGTTTAGTGCCAGGTGCTACAAAAACTTGAAATCTATGAACTATCAGATAAGGAAGAAAAAACAATTACTATAGAAAATAGAAGTAAGGTACCATGACTTGTGCAACATAAGTCTATCTGTTCAGCTGTAGTATGTGGACTGACCCCCTGCCCACACCATGAGGCTCTAACATAAAGATTCTAAGTAGAGCCCAGACAGCCCCATGTGAGTAGCCATAAGCTCCTTACTCTTTACTACACCAGTGTAGGATTGGGGGAAAAAACAAACAAACAAAACTGTCTTGGCTTAAAGCTACAAATTATTAAATTGTAACACTACATTAATTTATCCTAAGTCTTCCAGGCTACTCCCTATCTCAAATTAGTCATTTAGCCAGCCCACAGTTTAGTTACCTCTTCCATCCTTGCATCACTAACAGATTTGTTTCTTTCTCCTCCACTAAACAGCCTATGCCTCTCTTTCCTAAATACACGCACACACACACATAACACAGTGCCCAAGGAGCCCAAAAGCCAAGGCTCAAAAAAAGTAGGCAAGTTCTAACCAGAGCTCTGTCACTGACTCATTTGCAACCTTTAATAAGCTGCTTCACTCCTTCCTTCGCAGCAAGATGGGGAAAATTGCATTTTCCCACCTTTGTGAATCTTTTGGGAGTTAGCGATGGTAGATGTCCAGACACTTAAAATGACTAGGAAATTAAGTGATTCATAGGTAATAAACACTCTTGAATGTCAGTTCATTCTTCATATTTCACAGCCTAAAATTCAAAAGAGTAGGGGGGAAAAACCAAAACACCCGACTCATTCAAGTTTACAAAATTCAAGTTCAAATCCCAACTCCAGTATCCCCTACATTACAAGGGTCCTTACCTAAAGGAGCAGCTGTTCTAGGCCGTCATTCTCCTCCAGAGCTGTTGCATTCTGAATAATAAGCTATTGGGAGCACTTCAAGGGCTTAAATCTCACAGTGTTTCAAAGGGAGCAATTTAAGTGAGCAAGCACCCAATTCTCAAACGATTGTTTTGACCTCCACTACTCCTCTAGTTTATTTCATCTTGTGATTAACCAAAAAAATATATACATATATATGTGTATATAGATACACACACAACTATATATCTGTCTTGGCACAGAGAAGCATCAGTGCTATTACATTTCCAGTCAGAGATTTTTGGTGGAGCATTTCTCAAAAAGCACATAGATTTAGGTTTTGGTTATCCATCAGAGATCATACAAACAGCCTATGAAATCTACAGGGTGACTTCCAGGTAGTCTCACTTCTTACAAACACTCTTCCCTTTTTCTTGCCTGTGTTTCTTCAAGCATCATAAATTTCAGGCTGGTCTGAGTCTTGCTTCTCATCTAAATAACTGGCTATATTCTTAGTTACCATCCAAGCTGTAAGTCAACTCCTTATCTATGACGTGCATTTGGTAAGTTCCCTAAGGCTCCAGCAGAATTAGCCACAAAGTCATTTGAGTGAAATGTGCAAGGAGACAGAGATAGCTCTAACCACAGCTCTGCTTACAGCTTTGCCAGTAGTACTGCTAGGGAGCAAATCAATAGTCACACGATATCCCTTTTTGGGCATGCAGCTATTACACAACCTGCTTAAACATAAGCTATGAAAAATATATGAAAACAATCTTGATTAATAACATTCAGTAAGGAATCTTTAAAATCATTTGGATCCCTCTGCCCCGTACTTTGCTGGCAATTAAACTATGGGAGCAGAAGCATTAGGGTTCTTTCTGCCTTGTTAAATAAGGAACAGAGCACACTCTTCACACAATCAATTGCAAGTTACAACAGCTGCCAAAAACAAAGAGCTGCATTTTAGATTCTAAACCATTGTTTAAAAAAAAAAAAAAAAAAAAAAAATCAAAATATCAAAAAATGAACAAAGCCAAAATAGAGGAATCTGGACATAAAGCTTTTGCCATATGCTGCTTTCTTGATAAATTGGAAATTTTTTTTCAAAATTCTCCCCACCATCTACTCCTACTCTGAAAAACAATAATTAATAAGATACAGAGCTGAATATACCCAAGAATAAAAGGTGCTATTTAATTCCTCATTTCCTTTAGCTAACCTTTTCCTCTTCACAGCTATTCACTGACCTGCAGTATGCTAACTGCCTCAGAACGAGTTGTGGGCTCAAGCACTCTTCTTGTACCTGACCTACACCTCAACTCACTTAATTCCACTGTTTTCTCTAATCCTGGTTCTTTTATTCCAGGAATAACATCCACCTCACCTGCTAAAAAATGGAGAGAAAACACTGAGGACTCCAGTGCAAACGCCTCCATTCTGTGGTCCTCATTCAAGAGCAGCATCAACTCCTTTCACTTTTTTTTTTTTTTTTGCTTCCCAGACTCTGAGGTCATCTGTCCATAGTCTATTTTTATCATCCAGCCGCCTTACTTCCAAGGAACACAAAGGCACCCTTGCTATGCTTTAAGGAAAAACACCAGTCACCATTGTCTCTTCATCCAAGTCTCTACTCTTTTCTATTTCTGTCTACTCAAACTAGATACACTTTTAATTTGACTTCTTTCTCCTAACTAAACCAGTACTGAAAGATAAATTCCTGAAAAATAATTCTGTACTCTGATCTATCCTCCTTCCTCTAAGCTTTTTTTGCAATTAATGTCCTGCAAATTATTGCCAGTTCAATCAATTATACTTGTTTTCTTACTTCTTTATTTCTTCACCTCCACACACATTCTCTTCTGCTCCATCTTCACTCCATGGCTGCAAATATCATCATCCAATAGGCTCTATTCCTACTACACTCACAGCTTCCCTTTAAAATTACTCTATGCTGCTCCTGCATTTCCTCCTATCAGAACCATAACCCCCACACCCAGATTGAGACTAAATGCTCTCTCCATCCAGGCACTGCATCAGTGCAAGATCATGAAAACCAGACCCACTGTCAAATTCACATTCTCCTTCAGGTTTTAGGACAAGTTTATGCTGTATGTAGATCCCAAATCTAGTAAAGAAATAGAACCAGAATACAGCTACATCAAAGTGCATCAACTACTCCCGATACTCATGCATGTATCGTTCAGAAACCCCCTCTAACCTTTCCCCTTACGCAAGTCTCCGCATTTGATAGCTTCAAGTGGTACATCCATACATCTCTCCTGATACTTCTACATTTTATTACTGTACAATTCCCAGGCGATCTCTCTATCTATGTGCTGCAAAGGAACGAGTCCACAAATGCAACAGATGGCAAAGCATATGTAAGAAATGATTAAGATGGCTAATGTGTGTCTCCCACACACCTACCTTCCTTCCCTAGTTATGACTAAACAAACATAAGACAGATACTATGGATTACCAACATTATCACTCTTTGTTCACCACTGTACATTTGAGAGCTGCTAACCAAAAAAAAAAAAAAAAAAAAAAAGGATGTATAAGAGTGAAGTTAGCTGGAACAGCTGTGCCTGATGACACTCCTTATTGCAAGATGTCTCTTCATGAAAGGGGACACTAGCAGCAAGTGTTATCAGTGCAATATCTAATAGCCAGCTCAGGATACTAGGATTAAACTAGCCAAGGAGAACTTGCTAGGACTTGAAGGACTCTGCTTCTCTTAACTCAGGCTCCCTCTGAATCCTGTTAAAATCCTCAAGTAAATCGCAGGACCATAAGTAGAACTTTGATCACTTTGCTTCAAAGCTACACACTTTCAGTGCAAAAATAAAAAACTAAGTTAAGAGCTGTCACAGTTAGCTGTCAGTACTGGGCAATACTGTAATCAAAACCTACCATAAGGGACACCTGCTTTAAGAGGTAAGGGGAAGACCAGTCTCTTCACTCTCAAAAGACTGACAGACTTTTCCTTAACTGTACTTTGTTTGTTTTATCTATGCTTTTATTTGGGTTCCTCCCCCTGCCTCTGCCCCCGCTGCTGTCCAAAAAAAAGCTAAAAAAAAAAATTAAAAAAAAAAATTGAGACGACAAAGGTTACCTTCGCCCAAACTGTAGCGGATTCGTACATCCCACGCATACATTGTTTCCTTGTTCTCAAACCCCAGCATCACAACTTGAGAGAGGCAGATGATTGCAAGTGTGTGATTCAAGCCCTCATAGGAGAGCCCAGGATCCAAGCCACAGATGTCTTCTAAGGTCATGCTGCTCCTCTCCTTATGCCCTTTCGCTCGTTCAGATTTATCCTTGTACACCAGCATGAGCAAACAGTCTAAAAGAAGCAAAACTGTCAGAGATGATGAGGCAGAGCAGAACACAACACATTTCTCACTGCTTTGCTTCAATTCAAAGGTGCTTTAGACAACTAGTGGGTCACTCTGACCGAGTCAATGCAAGAATTCAGTTTCTTTTTCCCACCCCCAGGTAGTTTGCAGTCCTTGTTTTCAGGGAAGAAACACCGAAGGCATGGTTCAAGGGTAATCTGCAGGCTCAGAAATAAGGAAGCAAGTAAAACGTCTTCCCTAGTTTACTTTTTAAAGTTTTTCAGATACTCTCCCAAGTATGGAAGGAGCCGACTCATTAATTCTGAGCATTAGGAGTTACACTACGATAGCTGTTCACATTACAAACGCTAAAGACCGAGAGGCTATTGTCATCTATATTTCCATTAGAACATACTGAACCACAAATGAAATTCTTACAGTAGTTCACAGATTACTCAACTACTAAATGGTGAGCGGACTGCACTGCCAGATTGTTAGCGTCAGCTCAGGTTTCCCAGTTAAATGTTACACAGTAGCCATTGCTAAATAATCATTATGTGCAGTGCCCTTTTTTTTTTTTTCCTTAAATACTTGCTTCTGTCGCCATCTGTTTTTAACCCCTTCCTAGAGGTGTTTATTACACAGTAACTATGCAGCAGAAGAAAGGAATTCAAGTGCCACAGACCCATGGGAAAAGCACATTTCACAAGCTAACCCAAAGGGCAAGGGGGAAAAAAAAAAAAGAAAAAAAAAAAAAAAAAGAGGGAAAGCCCTCTCCCACCTTTCACATTTGTTACGAGAGCACTCCTCTTCCCCCAGCTTCCCTTCCTACCACATACCACTCAGCTGTAAATGAAATCAACGGTCAACATCGAAGCTCCAACACCCCCAGCTGGAGCTGGGCTGCGCGGCACAAAGGAGAAAGCCCCCTGCGCGCCATTGCCTGGCTGCTGGGGTGCGATGCCCCGAGCCCTGGCCAGGTGCCCTGTGGCTCTGAGCTGGGCAAGGGACTGGCCCATCTCCAAAGAGGTGAAAAATGACTGAAAGACTGAACCGGCTGCTAACCAAAGCCCAGCTTTGGGTGGGCTCCCAATTGTTTTCGTGCACCTGTCAGCAAAAACAGCTGCAACTGCGATATTCAGGCATTCTGCAGTACGGTCGTGCGTCTGAAGAAAGAGCTGCTATGGTTTGCAGACCAAGAAAAGCAAATCACTGGGGGCTTTGTCTGGTAAACCTGGCTAATTTTGCTAGAATAAAAATACTATTTTTGAGGAATAAGCTATGTTAGCAGCCAGTAAGTTTTCAAAGCAAGCTCCTTCATCTTCCCCCTTCAAACCTGGCTTGCTCACGTTAGAAATCCAGGCCCATATTCACATGTCTAGATAACAGCTCTGGGAATCAACAGATGCCCAAGGCAGAGAAGTTTAACAGATGCAGCCAATATATAGACATTTAAGACACTAGCACATAACTGTAACAACTTAAGTAACAAACAGTTTGGTCTGAAGAGCTTCAATTAATAACAAACCTTCAGTCCACCAGCAGCAACCTAGGAAAGGTGCCATAATCCGTTCCACAGCAAGGCAGATTCACATTATGTAAGCGTAGACAACATTTAGCCCTGGAAAGATACACTTTCTGGCCCAAATGTTTTCCCTGTTAGGAAACGATGGGGAAATCTGAAACCTACTTTCCCCTCTCCAGCGGTAAAACATCAACTCTGAATAACATTTTCAATTTCCCCTTCAGAAGCAGGGAAATGATTTTTTTTTTCTTTTAATTCAAAATGTCATTTTATTTTTAAATCAAAGTGATAATTTATGTCAAAACAAGGCTCAAAAATAACTACTGAGCTTACAATGCCAGCTTTTTTTTTACAGCCACCAATCACCCTGATGATTTAAAAAGAAAAAAAAAAAAAAAAAAGAAATTGTATTTTAAAGGGGAACTAAAACCAAATAGCTGTGCTTTGAAAAGTCACCTTTCCCAGTGGTTTTAAGCCTGATATTAAGCTGCTTAAGCCCCTCACTCTGAGGCAGGGCTGGCAGCCCAGCAGACGAACGCTGCACCCGGGCTCCGGCCCGAGGGTCCCGGCGTTAACGGCTCGGAGTTCCACCATCCCCCCGGGGGGGCGACGGGCCTACAGCCGCCCCCAACCGCCGCCTCCCCAAGGGAGAAAGCCGTCCCGAGCCCTTCGGGGCGAAAAGAGGTAAAGCCCCGCGGAGAAGAGCCCCCGAAGCTCTTCTCCGCCCCCATTGCACTTCGGAGGGCTCCGACAACAGCCGCCGCCGCCTGGTTTTGGCCGCCTGGTCGGCCGTCAGATAATTAATTTCCCCCTCCCCTGATTAAAAAACCAAGAGGAAAGTGCAGCGACGGCTTGAGGGGAGCCCCACCGAGGGCGATCTCCAGCGGCAGCCGACCCCGAGGGGAGGGAGACCTGTCAGGTCCCTGCCCCGGGACCCCAAACCCTATCCCCCCAGCGCCGGGCGGGGGCCAGCGGGACGCCCCCGGCTCGGGTCTCCCCCCAACATGGACGGGCCCCCCTCTTACCTGCCACCGGGGAGGGCTTGCGCAGCACCAGCCACCTACTCTTCCACTGCAACGAGAGGCAAAAGGAGAGGGTTAGCCAGGGCCGGAGGAGGGGAGAGCGGCTTCTCTCCCATCCTGGGGAGGGGGGTTGTTGATTGGGGACCCCCGGCCCCGGCCCGCCACGGGGCCGAGCCCGAAGGGGCGCCGGGAGCGGGGACCTTTTTTCCATCTCTCAACTTGACGTGACCCTCCACCACCACGGAATCCGTCATCTTCAGTCATGATTCCGGACAGCTGCGCCCGCCTGGCCGCTCCCTCCCCGCGCTCCGGCCGAGGGGTCACTTTCAAAATAGCTTTATTAGGGCCCCGCACAGGCACAGCGAGCCGGGCGGGCGGGCGGCCAGCGCGGCCCGGCCCTCCCCGGTGCCCCCCGCCCCGACGGGCAGGGGACGGGCTGACGGCTCCGGTCGAGGGGGCAAAGGGGGTCTCGGGAAGCCTTCCACTCTTTATTCATGTAATTTATTGTGGTGTTCGGCGGAGATTTTATTATTATTATTATTACTATTATGATCATTTTCTCCAGGGTTGCGGCAGTGGGCGTTGCGACCCCGGGGCACCCGGAGGGCGACAGCAGCCCATTTTCCTCCGGCCGCCCCCCCGAGCGCCGCCCCGCTCCCGTTCCGGCTCCGGGCTTTGCAGGTGACCGCCGGGGCAGCCCCGCGGCCGGGGGCGGAGGGAAAGCCCGGAGCGGATCTCCTTGGCCCCCGCGGAGCGGGGCCTGTCCGAAACACCCCCTGCCCCGCGCCCCCCGACCGGTGGCGGCTTCCTTGCAACGCCCAGATCTCTCTCTCAAAAACTGTAATTAGCGCTCTCCTTGGCTCCCAGAAGACATACAGCCAACTACCCCAGATAAAAATACTCTTTTTTTTTTTTTTTTTCCCCTTTGCAACCCAACTGTCATGAGATAACAACCCACTTACACCAAACCCAGAGCAGCTACAATTATTAGAATAAGATGTGTTAATGATGTCCTCAGATTTATTTCAGCGAGCAATGGACTAATTAGAGTCCATTATTCTAAAAATACTCCTACTGCATCTTATTTGATGGTAATTAGTTCTTCAGCTTTTTTTAAACAGCACCACAGCACATTTTTCTTTCAATAGCATGATAGAAGGGTTTTTTAGATGTTTGCATTTATTTCTTCCTTTTGAATTGGACAGTTTGCATGGAAGAACATATAATTTAATAAAACCATCTTTTAAGTGTGTTTCATAATGAATTAGGGATGTGTTTGTTCAACTGGCTTTGCATTCTAATTCAAGATGAATGTTAGGAAAAATATCAGATAAAATTTTGCTAGTAAATTTAAGTTGGATTTTCATTTTAACCAAAGTGATAAGCACTCAAGGAAAGGAGAAAATTATGGAGGATGGGTTTCCACAGGGTAACACTCAGCAGGAATGCAGGAGGCAGAAGGTGCTGGAGCACCCCATAGGAATGTGACAAATCTCAGGTGAGAGAGGTTTGGAAAGGACCTCTCGCTTAACCTGGACATGTCCCTGCCACCCCTAGGCTGGGTTTGTGGATCTAATACAGGGCTAGTCATCACACAGCAGATCCTCAAACGATAAAATTTAATTCTACCAAATCAATGCAGTGACAATAGACAAGCAGGCTGCTTTGAAAGCCACAAATTCATTTTAGTGCATTCAAGGTGTGACAGTATTGACTGAAAATTTGTCATTTAGACCTTTGAGGGCAGAAAATAGACTGCTTCACTTGAGAACGTTCAATGTATTAAAAAAAAAGATATTTTATTGATTGTATTGTTTTTGCCATATGCTGATATAAACAGCATACATTTTGAAAACAGAACCGCTAAAAAGATCTACACAAATTGCCAGAGACACCAGTCTAACACCTTTCCTATCAAACAGCCACCTTCTTTACAGCAAAAGGAGACTGAGAAAAAAAAATATATATAACACAAAACTAGCAGATTAAAAGCGTGCACAGTGTGGATGGATATTAATTTCAAAGTGAAACTGAAGTCACAGAACAGATATGGACATTCAGGATGCCACAAGCTTTGTGCGGGAACCTGTTCCCAGATGAATCCCTTCCAAAGAAGAGTAAATAGTTCCTTCGTGCTGATTTAGTACTTGTCTTTCAGCAGCAGGTACAGTCGGTCTTGTTACTCAGTCGCGTTCCGTTCGCGGAGTTAAGCAAGCCAGACTCGTACTGCAAACGGGCAGGAAGGCAAACCCCGGCAACAAGAGTCCTCACTTTGTTTTGGAATCAGACCCCAGAGGTGGATCCCAGTTTTTCAAGCTAGTGTTTAGTGCTTCAGAGAAAAACAAACTAAAGACTTTGATCTCAGCATTCACAGTGTTTATAGCTGAAAATCACATCTAAGCTCTTACATCTGTCTACTGGAAGTTTTGTGCGACACTTGCATAAGACTGGGAGCACCACCAGCTGAAATTGATCCTTTTGCGGAGCTTTTCAGACGCCTTCCAGCACACAGAAGTGTTATTTCATTTTTCTACCAGCTCTCAACCTGTTGAACAGCCTACAGAATGGTTCAAAGATTTAAATGTAACTTTACACATCACAGACTAAGTCCACGAAACAGAGGGTAAACATTTTTATTGAACAGTTTACAACATTTATCTAGATTAGCATTGTTATATATATTTACTTGCACAAATTCATGTTTTGGTTATTTTTCCTTACAAAGTTTCTTTTAACTGCTGAAATCATTCACCACAGCTAAGAAACCCATGAAGACACTGCCAGTGCTAGAAAACAAAACACACATCTGAGTATCCAGGCACCACATTAAAATTCTGTATCTTAAAGTATAGCTTTGCTTGAAACACCTAAGAGAATTCAAAAACATACACTATCAGAGAAGAGATACATTTCACGTCAATACTTATAAAAGTACACTTCTGATATGGCCAAAGGTTCTCTGTATTAAAAATATATATATATGTAACTTTCCATTCTTCTTTATCAGACTAGATTTTTTTTTGTTGAGTCATTTTCTGCTTACCCAGCTGAGTCCACAGCCTCTACACAGCTATATATTGTAATAATTTCTTTGATTGTTCCCATAACAATTCCATAGACCACGACAGCAAAGCCTGTGGTTTATGATATCACCAAACCCCCAAGGAGAATGTCAAGCTGCTCCCCAAGCCCTCCAGTTTAAAAATCTGTCAACAGAAACCTCCTTTCTGAATTATCTAAACAGTTGAAAAACTTGTTAGTACAAAATCTAAGACAGCTTCAAAACACTGTGAGATTTAAGAAATGTTTAGGCATTCATCACCAAGGTGAAGTATTTCCACTGCTGTCCTCAGGGTGAGGAGCAGTTCACAGACTGCAAAAGGTCCTCACTGCATCAGCTGGGAGTCAGATGCACTGACTTCCAACGGTTTTCAGCAAGAAACATTGTGCTCTCAGGAGGTTTTGCATTAACCTTGGTGGAAAACTGCACACCAGATTCAGCAGAGCTCTGAAGCGTGTTCCTGATTTTATGTCAGTGGAAAAAAACATGCTTACATGTTCGGTTGACTCAAAATCTAAACCCTCTTTTCTTTTTAAACTAGAACTGGTTTGTTGCAGTTAGCTGAGGAGCATCTTCACCTACATTGCTCTATTGGTGTCTCTCGACTTGAACTTCAAGAGATCACTTCTGACGGAGAGGGAATTTAATTTTTGGTGCTTCTCCTGCTTGTTTTTTTTATCTCATTTGAGAATATAAGGCCAACTTCAAGGCCAGGCCAGATGGGGCTTCGAGCAACCTGGTCTAGTGGGAGGTGTCCCTGCCCATGGCAGGGGGGTTGGAACTCGATGATCTTTAAGGTCCCTTC
>JAOXNO010000033.1:50739026-50750834 GCA_028565335.1 Limnodromus scolopaceus | reverse complement strand
CACTCATGTTTTGTTATCCAGTGCAGGAGCAGAAAATATCTGCTGCCACACATCATGCACAGATGCAGAGTGGTCAATAGCATTGCAAAATTTCCCCAGGTGTGTTTCTGTGCATCAGTATCCCCTGTCAGAAACAAAAGCACTGTGTAGTCTCTTCCAGTACTGAGCATGAAGCAATGATCAACTTAGAGGAAAGAAATTCTGGCTAATTGCGATGCAGAGCACCAGCAGCTATCCTGCAACAATGGCTATGCTTATAATTAACAAAGGAAAGTGCAAAGTTTATCTTTCTGTGACTGGAAAACAAGAAAATATTCTTTGATTATTATGTAAGGCCAGGATTTTCTCCGTGTTCTTGCAGTGGTAAACTAACCCCCTTGAAAATCAGATTTTTGCTTCCCAGGATAGTATTTAGAACAGATTTTAAAGGCACTGAATGGTTCTACTCTGACTTACAGGTGGTTCATTCAGGAAAAGGAATAAAACAGGAGGGATTACAAAAAAAGGAAAAAAAAAAAAAGCTGCACAGGTATCTATTGTCGCCTAGCGGAAAACAGTTGAAATTGTGGTACTAAACATACAGAAGAGTGCAAATTACAATGCAGCAATTATGGAAAATCTGTATGTACCAAACCACCAGCTGGAAGTGGGTGGAAATGTCCTGAATAGCTGCCAAAGTTAGTAGCTATTTCACAACATTTGAAAAACAAATGCATTGTGGCTCAAGCTCCAAATGCTTCAGTACAGCATTCACAGTGGTATTATTAGCTCTCCAAGCTATCAGTGTATGTATTCTGGCACGAGGTTTTCTGTTTCTCTTGGCTTCTTTACTATGCAAAGGAACAATGGGTATGAAATGATGTAATATTTCTCCCATCAATGTGATCAAACTGAAATCAGGGAAAGTGTTCAGCATTTGTAGAAAACAAAGTATTTAGAATAAAGTAATAGCATCCTATAGTCAGTATTTTCTCCAGTATCCCACAGCTGGGGGGCAAAAAATGCTCAAAAAACCTCAAAACACCTCTCAAGGAGATCAGCCTCAAAAATCTAATGGTTCAGTTCTTTCCTTTGGCTTTTTCCACAGCTCAGCCCACTCTATTTGTGCCAGCCAACAGTAATTTATTGTCTCTAATAAATCACTGCTTGGCTCTCTCAGTCTTTTTGAACAAAACACAGCAGTGAGCATAGTGACGTCTGCTATATCTCAAAGCAGGCATAAACATTCAAAAAGGTAGCTGAGAAGAACATAAATATTTATACGCCTGCACATGCAAGCTCCTATTCTATGTCCTGCTCAGCACTCCCTTATTCCTTCTTTTAGGTGATTTAGCTTATTTGAACTTCTTAAGGAACAAGATAAGGGCTTATGAGATAACAGGACTCCAAACTATTAGTTAGTTCATGAACGGCATTCAAATTGCCAGAAACTCCTTTTGAAACATTTTATAATCTTGTTTTCTTTCTTGCTTATTTCAGTTCAGGTTTGTTGCAAGTCACAAGCAGATGGTGACTATGAGGAGGGGAGGACCTGTTGTCAAACTGGTGGGTGAGTTTACCTGTTAGCAAAGCAGTGTGCTGCTGACACAACCCAGCAAGTCTGAATAAGGCTTCCACCACAGAAACTCTCTCCAATATATATAGCTGCTGTCCAGGGATGAGATCCAGGCAGAGATGAAGATCCCCCAACAATCCTAGGTCTCACAAAACTTCTTTTTTTGTGTCTTCTCCCACATGGTCTCCTGGTAATTGCAGAACTATCTGTGTTGTCTGGAACTGGTGGCCTCCTTTCCCTGCTTGCTGAGACATAAAGGATTATGGCATCAGGCTAGAAATCCTTGTGATTTCTAAGGACTGGAATTTTTATAGGAGTCTTTAAAGGAAAGGTTCATTAAATTATCATTAAACATGCACGTACAACTGATTTTCATTTAGTTCCTCAGAAGACTTGCAAGACTGAAAGCTATGTCTATTTCCAACACTCTGGCTACACGTGTACTAGAGTAAATTAAATGCATCTGTGAACGTTCCAGACACTATTTCATTTACTAGTACAAATGTAACCTTCACTACTAGAGGAGGCACAAAAGAATACATGATACATCACACCTTCATTTTCAGATTCTGAGCTGAGCTTTACCCTTACAATAGCAAGGACTAGGACTCTTGTGTTAAACGTATCATCTATCAAATGCATTAGAACCATAAAAGGGAAATAAAAGGACCAGTTTCTAAACTGTCTTTCCAGAGTACAACTCCATTCTAAAGGTCAGCTTCAATATTAACAATAGTTAAATATTAAATTAGTGGAAGAACAGAATATTTAGTTTTTGGAATTAAGTACTATGTCTCACATCTTGAACATCCCATCCTCTATTTGCTCAGAGGCCCATTCCCTTCTCTGGGCCCATATTTCCCTGAGTGATGACACTTTGTACCAAAGCATTGATCATTTCTGATGTCTTGCATGTTCTAGCAGAAAATTTGATAATATTAGGATGCTTTTGATTGAAAGCAGTAGTGGGACACCACTGTTATACAGTATTTCAGGACAAACATCACAGACTGCATTGCAATTCAAAGAAATGAAAAAGAAGTTTGTTGTTGTCATTTGATTTACTGCAAGCAGTAACATATTCAACACTCCTGGGAACTCTAGAATATTCAAAATTACACAGTGAAAGCTTGTTCTAGTATCCATAAATCTTTCTTCATTCATTCATAACATGGATTTTAAGAGAGCCTTTACATACCACAAGATGGAATGTCACAATACTCCCAAGACAAGCTGTCGTCCTTCATGATGTAACACCATGGCTTCTCATCATCGTCTGGATTTCTAATTAATTCAGGGGGAGAGTGAATGACAAGCATTAACCACATTGTTGTTCCAAGCTTCCCAGAGGTTTTCTGCTTTTTGCTCTGTGCCATGCAGAGGACCAATGGGACTCTCAGGTTTCGAGCCGTCTGACAAAGCGCTGAGGCACCTGCTTACCCCTGAAAGGGTGAGCAGCTTTTCAGTAGCGTTCTTCATGCTAAAAGCTAAGTCTGAGGTTCTCTAGGACCTGAAGTACAGACACATGACTGAACACCTGTAAAATTTGCCTACGAGTATTTGGATGCATGAGCATGTTCCCATGGTTTAAATACAGCCCACACTTGAAGTGCTTTAACAGATATCAGCTCAGCTATTTTCAGGACTAAATCCCATGGGAGAGATTCCTTTTTTAGGTGATTTTTTTTTTAAGCAAGGAAATTCCAACACAGGTAGATCATAGAAAATCCATAACAAGAATAGCTAGCAAAAAAGAATTTGAGAAGCTCAAGTGCACGTTCCCTGGAGAGTCTGAGGAAATGAAAGACTACCTCAAGAAAATTTCATATTCCTCAAACAGGGGAGGCAGGAGGTGGAAGAGAATATCAGAAACAGTTTAGCCCTTTGTTATACTGGTGTTAAACAGTTTTTGCTTTCATTCCATTAGGATTTCTCCATGGTACAGCCTAATTGCCTTTATCAATGCCATATAAGTAACCAGAAATTTGCCTAGTTTACTCCTTCAAGAATATAAGGAAACTTTGAAGACCCAGAAAGGTGTACAGTAGGCCAAGAAAAACAGACAAGGTAATTCAGCTCAACAGTAATTCTAATTTCAGTTGGATTTATCAGAAGCGCTATTATTATAAGGTTCTTCAATATCTTTTTCTTTTTAATCTGACTGGTCTTCAGAAAAAGATTAAAGTACTTTGAATTCTCAGAACTGAAGAAGCAACACAGGTTGAGTCATCTTCCGCCAACAATGTTTCTAAATTGGACTATTTGGAGAAGAAGATATCTGCAGGATTATATAGTGTAGCAGAGATATCCCCAGAAATTGTAACAAGCTGACAAAAAAAGTGAAAAGCTTTTTTCTCACCTCTACAGAACATGAACACATCAGCTCCTACACCATTTTATTCTTTGCATTTCAAATCTGCAACTGAATATTGTGCTTAAATGATGCAACCCAAAGGGATCGAGTTTTATCAAAGAATAAAATATGTGCCCAATAAAATGCCTTGCTGGGACACCATTAATCTCATACTTCAGTGATTGAGTCAGGACCAAACCTTGGAAAGTAAGCCCATCTGGATTAAGTGGGGGCATAGGAACTGTTTGTTATTAGTTTGGTAGAGAAGAAGAGCTACTTTCAACATGCATGTGTGCTTTTTATCACCAAACAAATTAGGAAGTGCAGTACATTCTTATCTTCCTGAAATACTGGTCTAAGTTTCACACACACACACACACAAAAAATCCATCACCAAAAAACCCCCACCAAACCCAAAAAACCCAAACAAACAAAAATACTCCCAAAGCCTAGACATCAGCCAGTAATTTATGAAGAAGTGTCTGATGTTTGTCATTTTTATCTTTTACTCATCTCCAGGATTCTCTCTAAAAGGAAACATTTTCTCTGTTTGTGGATATCCACTGATCTCAGGAGGACCTCAGAGACAGAGGGAGCATAAAATAGCTGAGGAGAAAGCACAAACTGATATATCACAAGGTTCATTATAGCTGAACAGAAAACTTTAGCAGAAATGTAGTTTATCATATGTATGGATCAATGAAAACTGTGAAAAGTTATCTTGCAATAATTTTGCTTTGGAAGAAATCCAGGAAAGAAATTCAACACTCCATGTCAATATTATTGAGGTATATTGCTTTGATTTTTCATTTTCGAATAACATTTCACCTTTGAAAAGATTTTCCTTTATGTCATGTATTTCACAATTTAAGAATTAGAAATCAAAAGTTAACCATTTCAGTTTGGCTAATGCATATCTTTTTCCTGTTGAATAGTCATTTATGGAGTCACTAAGGTCTCATTTTAAAAAATAATAATCCCAGAAAAAAATCCCCTGGAATTTCCAACATCATTTTGTGTCTAAGCTTCACTTGACAGACAAAGGTATCGACCTCGTTTGTCTACCAGATCATAGAGTCATAGAATCATGGAATGGTTTGGGTTGGAAGGAACCTTAAAGATCATCTAGTTCTAACCCCCTGCTGTGGGCAGCGACACCTCCCACTAGACCAGGTAGATGTTGTCTTCTGTACACTTACATCCCTCGTGTCAGGCTGTTAAAGTCAGTCTGGCTTTTCCAAGACAGGGATAACACCAGCTTTGAGACTCCTGGCCCTTCTTGTTTCCCTAATACATCCATCTCATCATTTACAAATACAGGGCAGACACGAACTTTTCTCACCTGCAGTAAGAGAAGGGCCCCAAGCCGAGCTGCACTGCTTTCTCCACGCTGTCAACATGAAGCTCTTTGTAAAGCAAGTCTGAATGCCAGGGCAAGCAGCTGTGTCCAGAAACGGTCGTCTTTGCCGTACCTCTGTACTCCGTGCCATTGCCAACATAGCACCGATGGCTAGGAGCTGGCACAGCATAAGACACTGGTCAGGAATTGATGCTAATTACATGGTAAATACTTACTTCACAGCTGAGGTCCCAAATGAGAGCCAGTGGGCCCAATTCCCTGTAATGCCTTTCACCTTTCACAGGAATTGAATGCATCAAATGAGGATTTTTTTTTTTTATAAAACAACCCAAGCAGTTAAAAATTCTGTACTAATATAAAATAAAAAAAATATATATTTATATATAAAATAAAATAAAGTACTGAGTTAGCCTTATTTTGCACATGCACAAATAACTATTTAACAGGCAGTAGAACAGAAAATTAAACCTAAAATTTGTACTGCCTGTGGAAGATTTTAGTCAGCAATCTGCAGCAAAGTCAGCAATATGGCTGGGACTCCTTTTGTCTAATTTTAGACACAACTGAGCTCATCACTGGAGACTCCCCTTTAGTCAATTAAGAGAAACAGGCATTTCAAGTGCCAAACTGATCCAGCCTGTTTGAGACGGCTTTTTTAAGATGAGAGGAATCTTGCCATACATTCTTGACTGCATTGACTGAATCTCCAGGGAGCTTAACTCAACCAGCTCAGATAGAGATATCTGTGTTGTAAAGCAGTGAAAACAATCCTGCCCTGACCACAAGTGCTTCAAAGGTCTGATTTTGGAAAACAGTTCTTTTTATGGCCTCATACATACCCGTATATATATACTATACCCATGAATATTATATATATGTAGCTACATACGGCAAACATATCAATTTTGCAAAAATTTAACTAGTCAGTTGAATTTTTTTATTCAAAGCCCACTTCTTTGTCACCTGCACATGGGTTATTTCTTCAGATAGGTCTGACACATACATATTCTATGACCTGTATACTCAGCTGCCAAGATCTATCAACAGCGCATACCAGCATTATGGCTGAAAAACATATGGGGATGCATTTGTATACAAATAGCTACACTGAGCAGAAAGTCTACACCTCAAAACACGGCTCAGAGTATCTCAAAGGAAACACAAAACCACCTAATGTACAAAGAGGATTAATTGTGACCAAGCCTTAGAGGGTTTCTTATCCCAGCCGTGTCAGTGTGACTCATTCCTGACATCTGCAAGACTAGTGGAATCTCCTTCTAAACTGATAAACATACTTAAATATATAACATCATGATATTCCTTTACTGTTGAAAAACACACTGTGAGGATGATCTATCAGACCACACAGTGTGGACAGCTATTGCCAAAGATCTGTTTGTTTTGACAGAATAAGGTGACACACGAACCGGGGGATGTAAGCAGCGCTGAAATAGTGAATCGGAGCAATGAACTGCTGATGTCAATTATCCTTCCAAGTCATCAGGGCAGCAACAGACCTCAAAACCACAAGCAAGCAAATGGCATGAATTTGGGAGCTGAAGGTCAAGAAGTTTGGTGCAAGAACTTCAGCGTGAGTCAGCATACAAATACTTCGCAAAATTCATTTTCTGGTTTGGCCTGGCAGACATTTCTGAGATAAGGCAACATTTTCTCCCACTCACCCCCTGAATCAAATTCCCTTTATTTCAATAACTATGAATATAACATTAAATTAAACTCATATTGTAACAACCGTAATCTAGGACCTCAGAGAAAACAATTTGTCTGTCATTTTTGTTGCCAGCAATAGCAACCATTTCTTGGCAACCCTGCCATTTATTTTCTGGGCAAGTTGCAAGTTACGTGGCTTTGTTTGCCTGAAACAGTGTCATGAAAATACCACCACCATGTTGTATGCTGAATTCTTTCATTTATCCAGGGAAGTGCCAGGTGCTGTTTTTATTTGTGCTGTATTTATTACATTCAGAAGTGATTTAGAGTTGTCTACTTTTACGAGGATGAAACCAGAGATTCTGTTTCAGTGCAGAACCAGGGACATATTCTGCAATACTAATGCTTTGGACATCCTGCAGATGGTGTTTATAAGTTGTGCTCATCCTTGTCAGGCTTAAAAGCCAATGCATCTCTCTTTCATCAGGTCTGACAGTCATCGCTAAAGCTGCCAGAAGATTATAACTGGGAGAATTTGGCCCCTTTCTAAATCATCCCTCATGTACTTCTCTGAGTAAAAGGCTTGGATTCTATGTTGCAGTTGTTGAGAGAAACAGTAATATCTCTGAGACGTGTTTTTGTTTCTTTCTGGTTTTCTAAGGAGTATTTTAGGCACAGGAGTAAAGGGACTTAATCTCATATCCTGTGGACAAACATTGGGTTAATGCAGTTGTTTCATTTGTAGCTTTCCATCGGTCTGTTCTCCACTCCAGCAAGCTCTATTTGACTGGCTTGCAGTAGCACCACAGTACCCACATCACAGCTCATTAAAGGGCACTTCTTTATGTGTTTAAGGCCATTTAAAAGTATATGCAAAACCTAATACAGTTGTCACCTATAATTCAAGACAAATTGTTTCCAAAAAATTCTCTGAAACTATTGCGGTTGTATAGATCTTCTGCTTCTCATACTCTTTTCTGAACAGTTGCAGCACTGAAAACTCTCTTTTTCCCTTTTTGTCAGAAACAGTGTGTAGGTGGTCTGCTTTCAGCAGTTCTTAATGGATTGCTCTGACTGCGAATTATTAGTTCTCAATTCTTTATAGTTTCTGCAACTTCTCATAACTCTGAAATATATTTATTTTCTTATATGGAAGAAAGTAATGGAGGACATAATATTTTCTTTTTCTTGTTCATTCACTTCCCTGTGGTACTGCCAATCATGGTGTTAAGAGTAGAAATGGCCTAGACCCCAGACTTCCAGATGATGAAAGTTTTGATGCAAATGCAGATTTGAGTTATTCTGCAGACCTATGCCACAATCACCACTGTTCATTTCTTTTCAGAAAAAAAAAAGAAAAACCCAAAAACCAAATCATTAACATTTAAAACAAGAAATAATTTCCTGTTATGATTTATTTTTAAAATCCAGGAGGTTTAAATAGCTCACATAAAACATTCTAGTTTTGTTAGGATGGCATATTTTATCAGCATGTCACACCAATTCTTTGCCTTTCAATTTTTCAGTAAAATGCAATTTCAGGTCTTAAAATTAAAAGCAACCTGAAATAGCAGTTATTCAACCAGTTCTAATTGCTAACTTCCTGAAAACATTTCACAAGACTTTTTGACACCAGATCTGTAGTTACATACTTGAATACTTTTATGAGTTTCTTGTGGAAGTCTTTTGGCAGAAAACAAAGTTTCTTTTAGATTTTCCCTAGAACATCTCATCAGCAATTTTCCTAATGTTTTTGAGCTTTGACTGTATTATCCTTCCAGATATGCATAAGATTTTGCATTTTGTTAATAAAAATCCATTATGCCCCCATGGTCCTAGTCCTGGGACAGGATGGTTTTAAGTAACCCTTTCATTCAGTAGTGCTTTATTTTATCCCTGACCAATCTGTAATTCTTTTATTGTTAAGTGAAGTTCTATATCAGCTGGTGGCAGGAAGGGAGAGGAGAGAAGAGAAGGACAAAGTCCCCCTTCTGCTTGCAATTACCTTTACAAGAGGTCTTGTTCTGTGTCTTAATTATCAGTTACACAGATGGAAGAGTTCTTCAGAAAATCATAGACTAAAGCAAAGCCCTGGTGGAGTTAGGAGAACATCCTCTGTCCAGAGCTTCCCTGGAGCACATGTCCACTCCCGTTGCAGTGCTTCAGAAAGCTCCAGAGCCAAAGGCCTGAGTGCCTGCCCTACGGCCCCTGCACTGGTCAGAGAGAGCACTCCAGCCCTCACTAGAGAGCAGCTGGATTGGCAGACAAGGCATTCATATCTCTCTGAAGACTTCCTAATACATTTATCAATTTATATTTCCATCTGATCCTGTTTCATCTATTAACAATGAAGATGAATAGCAATGAAAAATGACATTTTATGCCTCTGCATAAGCTTATTGCTTGCACTGCCTCAGCATTGCAGGACGTGTTTCTCTCCAAGGCATCCTTTACAAAGGGTATAAGTCAAGTTTCCTTCCTATATAAGCTCAGGCTCCTTGGATGCCTGCAGAAGGGTCTATCTTTTCTTTATTCACCTAGAAGTTCCCTGATCTCCTTTTCCTGGGTAGCTGTGAGAGCCCCTCAGAGACGAAAGGTGTGAAAGTCTTTGATTTCAGGGAGCTGTACTTCCCCTGCTGCAGGTGCACTCTAATGCTAGTCTGAGCTGGCAATAAACATGTGATGGAAAGGTGTTTTCAACATTTGCAGAGGTTGCTTTTACAGGAATTTCAGTTGGATAAAGCCCTGAAAACCCCTTAGGTATTCTGAAAACAATAAGGCAGATATTCCTCTGCAAAATGACACAAACACCACACAGAGAGCTTTGAAGGACATTCACATTAACCTACCACCACTGTTCATCATCCTCCCAAAGGAAAATCTGGTTTATCTTCAGAACAAAGTCTCCCTCCCCTTACCACTGGAAAACTCTGTAATTATCTAGGAAGGTGGCCAGATGCACACAGAATGCACTGAAGAAAGCAGTTGTCATCTTTTTCTCTCTTTAGTGATGAGAATGCAAGGCCTCCAAACACAGGGGCAGGGCAGGAGACTGCGTGGCAGTGGCCCCAGGACTGGACTGTTCCTGGCTTGAAGCAAATTGCTTCACATTTTTATGCACTAATACCTGTCTGTGGAAGTGAGAATAACAGCACCCTCTGTAGTACTCAGAGTTTGAAAATTAATGAACATAAACCACAACTGAAGTATAAGGGAAGCTGTATAGAGAGAGTGAGCTATATTTCTATATAATTCAACCATACATGTATATTTCTCTAGATTTCAATATTTGTGTTTGGGCTTAAGATTTAATACAACAGCAGATAATGTATTTAAGAAATTTAGAACAAATAATTGATTCAAATAGTTGTGCTCCTTTCTGGTTTGTTGAATAGCAATAAAACCTCTGGACTGACAGCACCTAACACTGAAATAAATCACTGCTGAAACCATAGCCTAAATATGAAACACACAATCTGTCTGAGACAAAAACTAAGCAGAAATGTGGAAATACTGGCATCCTTTTGCAATGAATTAAATCTAATGGAAACTTACCATGTAAAACAAGGATGGATTTAGGACTGGGAAAACAACGTGATTTATATAGCACAAAAGATCTCTTTAAGCTACATCTTAACATAAGGATGGCACACTCCATTCACTGTAGCTAGACTTATTTATATATTTTATATTTTTTCTTTAAAGTATCTTTGTACTTTTGTATTTGCAAATACTTTGATTAACTGAGCTAAATTTGAAGAGATTTATGTTTGTTATAAAAGTTAATGTACAAATCTACCTTCTGAGTAAGATGAAGTCTTTTGTGTAAAGGTTTAAATCCATAAATCTATAAACTCTACCAGTATTTTCTTATAGCTTAGAAAATTAATATTCTAGATAACAGGAAGGACTGAGTCTTTTTCCATTTCATTTTTATATTGATAAACTTAAATTCTAGCACAACAGTTATGATTTATAGAGTCACAAATGCCACTGAATAGGCAGGCAATAGAGAGTTAAAAGGAGCAATGTATTTAAGAAATAGATTGTCTATAAGTAGAGGAAAGACATTGTAGCAGCAACAAGAAAATCTCAGTATTACTTTGACAGGGAAACAACCTGTTGCATGGAGTACCTTATGGGATTTTCAAGAATACCTGAATGTCTACTTCATAGTGAAAGCTTTCAGTCTTTTGAGTATACCTTTAGGTCCTTATGTGTTAAGAGCATGACCCAAGATAAGTCTCTAGACAGGAAAAGAATCAGACTATCTAGCAATTACTGATGGTCAGTGGATGAGCAGTTGCTCTGTAGAGAGGTAGTAATGATGGGGAGGGGTGGGGGAGGTGAGGTGTCTCTGGAGCACCTCAAGCACCCAGCGTGGGCTGGTGGGAGAAAGCAGGCAATGGGAGAGACAAACAATGCACTGGAGATTTCTGCAGGAATCCAATCTAACGGGTGAGCTGAAAGCCTATGAGCTGCTGTACCAGGTCTACCATATCATCTTCCCTTCAACCACTTTCCTAACTGACAATTACCCAGCAAAACAGATTGCATGGATTAAGAGATGTCAGTCCCCTCACATTTCAAAAGAAGGTGTGCCCTCCATTAAAAAAAAACCCCATAATTAACTGATACGACTGTCATGTCTCAAATAAATAAAAAATAGGATTAAAAACACCTTTATAGCTTTGAATTAACCAGGACCCAATAACTAGCACTGCTGCCAAGTCAAGCACTCTATCATAAGACTAAGGACTAAGCAACTGCTTCATATTAGCAGCTGCTAATATTAGAATCATAGAATCATTAGGGTTGGAAGGGACCTTAAAGATCATTGAGTTCCAACCCCCCTGCCATGGGCAGGGA
>JAOXNO010000033.1:50704008-50738926 GCA_028565335.1 Limnodromus scolopaceus | reverse complement strand
CTCAGGACCCGTGGATGGATTTCATCAGGTCCCATGGACTTATGCACCTTCAGGTTCCTTAAGAGGTCTCGAACCTGGTCTTCTCGTACTGTGGATAGTTCTTCACTCTCAGAGCCCCTGTTCTTGCCTTCCGTGACTTGGGCAGTGTGGTTTGAGCCCTTACCGGTGAAGACTGAGGCAAAACAGTCGTTCAGTAGCTCAGCCTTATAATCACATTACTTTATACCAGGTTTACAACAAAGACTTGCCATCTAAAAAGGCACCACTGTGGGAACACAGAAGGCACCACAGAAAACTTAGTGCCAATCAACACATGGAAAAAGCATTTCTTTGTAAAAATAAAGAAGTCCTGTGTTGACCTCCAACCTACTCCTACCTCTGACTGAAGAAGTTTTTGCCTATTCCTTGGCATTTACCTTATCACTCAGTCCTTATAGAATACTTGCTATACGCTATACTGCTAAGAGTACAGCTCATAAGCTTTCTCCTCTCTAGCCCACATTTGCCAAAATGCCAAATGTAAATGACTAATCCAAAGGCTCCATGCAAATGATGCTCCCTTCTTCCTTTGCGTTTTTCTCTATATCAGCCGAAGTCTTTATTATGATTCCTAATTCTGTAAAGGAACCTGGGAGATCAGAGTAGCCTCTCTATTACTGCTCACATCTATCACCTCCATAAATGACAGCTTATAATTATTGTTCTGCAAAGCCACAGTTATTGCTAGTTTCCTGTTCGCCATCCCCTATACTGGCACTACCTTAGTGCAATGAATCGGAGAATCATAGAATCATAAACTCATAGAATACCAAGTTGGAAGGGACCTCAGGGATGATCTGGTCCAACCTGTCTTGGCAAAAGCACAGTCTAGACAAGATGGGCCAGCACCCTGTAGAACTGAATCTTTAAAGCATCCAGTGTTGGGGAATCCACCACTTCGTTGGGGAGATTATTCCAGTGGCTGATTGTTCCATGAAAAATTTTCCTCTTGCGTACAATCAAAATCTCCACTGGAGTAACTTGTGCCCATTACTCCTCATCTTTTCCATGTGACTCCTTGTAAAAAGGGAATCTCCACATTCTTTGTAGCTACTCTTTAAATACCAGAATGTGGTGATAAGGTCTCCCCTAACCCTTCTTTTCTCAAGGCTGAAGAAACCCAATTCTCTCAGCCTTTCCTCACAGGGCAGGCTTCCTAGTCCTTTGATCATCTTTGTGGCCCTCCTCTGGACCCTCTCCAGACGTGAGTTGTTAGTCGATAATGCCGTGTTCTCTCACTTCTTCATCTTCCAGTCTCTCCTACCATTTATCATTGTGGACAACAGTCTACTAGACCTACTTATATTCCATGTAACTCCAGCAATTTGAAATAACTAAAAATTTGATAAAAATCCAACCTATCATTACTAATTCTACAATGGTGCCTTAGGCATTCTCTTCATTATCCTTGCCTTATTAACCTTTTCCCTACCCTCATGCAACCTCCCAGTGGACCCATAAAACTTTACCCCTGCAAAAAACATAATCACCTCACCAAGCTATATCAAACTATAACGATGTTTTTTTATCTACTATTCCATCCATTCTTCCACAACCATGGAGGAATATTAAACTTATTCTTTTTCACCCTAGATTTATTACTAATCCCAACTAAAAAATTAAACACTAGTCCAAAACCATTCTGGTGGATTATAGATAACATTGGTAAACATAAATGAAAAAGTTAAGATTCATTATCTTCTTCCTATGGTCTTCTTCAGACGAAAAAGATTTAAAACTTTCCCTTCAGCCTTCAGAGCTGAATTTCCTTTACTAAAGTACCTTTTTTAGTAGAAAACTGCAAACACTCTATTTCAGTAAAACAACCACTAAAAAGGTGGGTTTGCTGTCTTTTTTGCTTCTTTTATTACCTCAAACTCCCCCCGTTTAACCCCCAAAGATGTGGCCAATAGTGTTTTTTTTCCTGTATGTAATTATATATTCAGCTATTCTGTCATCTTCCTTTTCTAAAAATCTTCAACCTACTTCTGACATACAACAACACATCTCCTTATATAACCATAAGCCTTCTGCAATTAGCATTCCAACTCATACTTTCTTTAAAGCTATGATACCCCTCCAGTTCCATTACCCATAGCCTAACTAGGAAAAAAAACCACACTAGAAAACATAAAGGGTTTTCAAAAATAGTTTCAACAACTTCATACTTCATCATGACCAAAGTACTAGCAAACACATTATTGCTACAACGTACTGCCCAATGATTAACGTAATTGTAGACCCTAAAAATCCAGTTGAAAGTCAAGAAACCATTGAAATACATGTTGTTAAACCCCACATCAGTTATTCGTCTATGACTACCAGCTATTCCTCTGATCAACAGTAACACAACAAAGGTACCTATAGAGACTAAATGTTTCAGGAATAGTCTTGGCAACTAATTAAACAGAATAAAGTTACCCCACTAACATACCCTCCAATAAATCAAGAATAAACCTAAAAATACAAATAAGACCCCCAAATTTACTAACAACCCTCTTTTTTTAGCTGTTCCCCCCTCTGTATTTACCCAACATCTCTACCACAACTACCTGTTTAAAGAAGCATGGAATGTCAAATACATGTTTATAATTGTTTGTCATAAGTTATCACCTCCAATTAAACTAAATATTTCCGAAGTTAAACATCTCCCAGAAAATTCGCTCTCTGCTCCCTATACCAATTTGGGCAAAAGATAAAATACCACGCTCACATCCTTCTCGGGTTTCATTTCTTCCTCACATTTATCACTGCCAAAGTGGATGGGTCTGGACCCTTTTTTGACTTTCTCTGTACAATAAGACGACTATTACTACTCATGGTTGGATAATTAAGAGTCTTCACCTAATGCCTGGATTCAGAGCTCTCTCAGCAAGAACTCTGTCTCCAAAGTGAATGAAGCTACTCTTTTAATACAAAATCCTTATTTCTGAAAATAAGTGCATATTTAAGGGTAATTATGATGAAATAAACTTAATTAAAAATGGATCCTTGAACAATTTTAAATGGCATCTCTTTGGGGAGGGATTTGTTGGTGATGTATCTAATTTCCTTTGAAATTGTACTACACTGAAATTTTATGCATATAAACTGTTTTAGAACATTTTTTTAAATGGACGTTCTTTCTTTAGTACTGAAGGTTTATTCTTTAAGGGCTAGAAAAGAATGTATTACCACAAAAAATAGAAATCTATATTAGAAACTGTCTTTTATATATCAAACTCCTTTGTTATAGATATATCTTATGTCACGTTTATCACCTCCCATATTTTTTTTTAAGTCAGCTCATAATTTGCCAGTAGCTACATGGTCATTATGATAATGGCTTGGCAATATATATATAATGATTGTTTGCAAGAGAATTTTAATATCTGTGAAAAGATGATTTTTGAGTACTGACAGGGACCTCGTAGTCCAAAAAAAGAAACAGCTAATGGACAGATAAATAGGTATCTATAAAATCACAAAATTTATTATTATTCTCTGTTATTCACTGTTCAAAGGGGGGAAATGAAATTGCCAGGCAGTAGGCTTTAAGCTAACAATAGAAAAGACTGTTTCTCATCACATCTTTTTAAATTCTGGAACTTCTTGACATGGCATGCTGTGAAAGTCAAAAGCATAAAGGAGTTCAAAAAACTTTAGACAAATTCATGTTAAACAGCTAAAGGTCTATCAAACCTGGCGGTCCAGCCACCTGCTCAGAAAATCCTCAACCAGGAGAAGCATTTCTCAGTAATTTCCTGCTACTTACATGACTCCTGAGTCATCCTCTACTTTCCCAGTGCTCAAGTCACAATAGTACTTAAACTTGTGATCTGATCCAGGATAGCACTTTGTTTATTAATATTTGTGAGTGTAACATCAAGACAAATTAGCTGGTTTTCCATTAGAAACATCTGAAAACTGGTTATTCTTGGTAGAAATCAAGGGCAGAGGACACCAGAGAGACCTCAAACACATCATAGCCCAATAACATTTTGGTGTACTTACTTGGTGATTGTTTTCTTTTTTTAAAAAAAAGAAGAAAGAAGACATCACAACTTGGGTTTAAGGCTGCCTGCATAAATTAATAATTTAGAGTAAAACAAATTTTGGAGACACTGTAACTTTCTCTGATCAAACATTATAACCATAAGCTCTTCAGACTAAAGGGTAACTTCACAATTCAGTCCTGTTAGACAAGGGGAAATATACAAGACAATAAAAAAGTAAAACAAAGAAAAAAATCCAGCTGTGCTCACAGTATTAAATTGAAGGGTTGAAGAAAAAAATTAATCCAACATATATTTAAAAATCAGTTGTGCTCTGATAGCACAAGCACCCAGTGCTTTCACCAGAATGCCATTGTCCTCGTGTGATCGCACTACCAGGTCTATAGACCCCAGCACTAATTTATTTGCATTAATTTAGAATGTCCAAATCCTGGCAAAGAGGGTATTTTTTCATTTTTAAGCTTGCTTGCAAGGCCCTGACACATAAACACAATCCTTTGGTTCCCAGTTTCTGTGGGGGTGTTAGGCAGCCGAACGCAGATGGATTGTAAGCATCTAAAGGCATTTGTTTAGCAAACCAAATGTTTGCTTTATTATTTTCAAGTAATCAAAGAACACCTGCTTATTTCTTGTTCTAAACTAGTCAGACAGAAACCAGTATTACAGCTATAACACTGTCATCCTGATATTTATAATCCAGGCCGTGCTGCGTGGATGTTTATGCACAGCGTTGCTGCTTTGGGCAGGGGAAGCTGATAATGAAATAGGAATCTGAAAAGCAGTTTTATTTGAAGATGAGCAGTGCCAGGACACCAGGCCGCACGTGCGCCGTGCACGTAAAGCCCCTTGCCCAAATCACGGCAGCAGCACCCACAAAGCCTGGGACAAATCTCACTAGGGCAGCTGAAGGACAAAAAATACCCAGAGCTGCAGTATTTCTCCTTAACAGGGATTTAAAAGAGTCGTAAGTGTATTTTGCACGATTCATTGGGTACCTGGTGAGTGAAGGTTCAGGAACAGTTCATATGCCATTCCATTTGCCAGTTCATTCCTAGTATTTGTTATTCCAACTGTATTGCTGATATCTCAAATCTTTGGCGAGTTTTTTTTCCCATTTTAAATAGATGGCTGGACCATTTGTTAACCACCAGAATAACAAAAAAAAAACAAAAACAAAAACAAAAAAACAGATACCAATTCCAGTGTTCATTACCACGTTTTTTTACCCCACCACCCATTTAGACCAACTAGGCACCCACCATAGCTACCAGGAGTCTTGTCTTCAATTTTCATAGAATCCTAGAATCATCTAGGTTGGAAAAGACCCTTGAGATCATCGAGTCCAACCATCTACCCTACTCTACAAAGTTCTTCCCTACACCATATCCAACAACACCACTTCTAAAAGACTCTTAAACACATCCAAGGATGGTGACTCAACCACCTCCATGGGCAGCCTATTCCAGTGTCTGACCACTCTTTCTGTGAAAAATTTCTTCTTAATGTCAGTCTAAACCTACCCTGTTGTAGCTTGCTCCATTCATTCTTATTCTATCACTAGTTGCTTGTGAGAAGAGACCAGCACCAACCTCTCTACAATGTCCTTTCAAGTAGTTGAAAAGGCTACTAAAAGTTCAAGTAGTTGTGATGAACCCTGGCATTTATGTACTCAGAAAGGTATGGCCAGTGAACTGATGGGATCACAGGCTGGTATGACTGAAGGTCTATTATAATTTATGCCTGAAACTTGCTGTATTTGAAAAATAGCCACTGATATAACTTGAGGATTTAGCATGCAGGTAAGATTTACAAGCAGATTTAACCCCTGCAGTGAGAAATGTTAAATCTTCTGGAGGAAAATTATATCAAAAAGTATGTAGCATCTAATAGGAAGGAACACCAACTAACACATAGGCACCAAAACGTGGATTTCTCCACCAGTGCAAGTAAGGATTTTTAGGTAAGCTCTACCGGGCTAAATGTGCTACTAACTTAAAGTACAAGGTAACCCAAACAAAGTGTCTACATTTTAGCTTTGTCTGCTTCCCACAATAATCTAGTGCTACCAAATACAACCAGGTGCTAGATTTTGTCAGAGCATAAATGGCTGCTTTATTTATTAAATAAAGCATGGGTATGTGGGGAAGCATTTCACTAAGGTACAATTCTGTGACTGATCCTGCAAAATGGAAGCATGAGCTCTTTCTATGGGCATGGGATTAAAATTTCTGTGCTTATTTTTCCATGGACTTACAGACAAGAACAAATATTTTTAGAATCAGGGTCTTGGTAGTGAAGACTGTGTTATGTTTTACATGGAGGAATACATTAAACACTTGTTCTGTGTGACTCTTCAGTTATTACAAGAAATGTCTGCAAAGACAGAATACAACACAGAGGCAAAAAACACCAGCTCCACATCCAGATGAAAATTCCAAATTCTCTGCCCACCTGTGGGTTGTTGTACTTACCAATATTGCAATATCTTCCTGCATAATTTCCTTTGCAATCACATACTATTTTCCCACTGAAGGTAATCATTTTACATTCTCCACCATTCATGCAAGGATCATGAACACAACCTGCAAGCAGAAACCAAAAATCAAACCAAACTATTCAAGAGAATTTGTCCATCTTAACTTACATTAGTACACCTTCTCCAGGCATATAAATTTTGGGGAAGTTTTTCCTTTTTTACTCATCTCAGACCTACACTTGTTATAAATTGACGAAAAGGAAACTGCTGATTTCTGCCTACCGAGGTCTGTCTCATTGTTTTTACTTTTATTGGATAATGTCAGCCTAGCTATTGAAAAATATTACCAATGAACAATGGGTAAAATGGGGGTGGTGATTATTATTACTAGTGGGGATGGTGGTGGCATTAGCATTTCTTTCTGTACAGAGGGTTCTGCCAATTCCAAATTTGCCACTGAGCTGCATTAAAATTTATAATAATGCATCTAGCAGGGAGCTCAGTTAAATAATTAAGGATCTGTGACTGGGAAGTATTAAGTCCTATCAAATTTCCCAACTCTCCCATGGACACCCAACATCCTAGAAAGCCACCAACTCTCTCTGTGCTTTAGTTTCCAGTTCTGTAAGATGGGAATAAAAGCATCTACCTATTTCAAAGGGCTCTTTTATTCAGTACTGTAAGTTACTTGGGAGTCTGGGCAGGGGGAAAGTCAGCCAGACTGAAAAACTGAATAACAGAATACCAGAGCATATATATAAGTGTGGTATATGTTTTGCTTCCCACCATCTCTTCTTCCAACAGGGAGGTGCTGTGACGGCTTCATCAGATAAGTGACAACGCGGAGCACATGCCCTGCAGCTAGCTGGCCAGCTGTGTCGGCCACCTGAGAGTCCCAAAACAATGAGGAGGCTTCAAAACTCAGGAAGCACCACCCCAGCCGAGAATGGGTAAGTCAAGCCAAAAATCATGGGGACTCTGGGGTCGATGCAGGCAAATGGGATCCTGGAGGCAGGTAGAGTTTACACGCTGGCAACCCAAGACTGGGATAGGCTTGGGAAAAAAATCCCAGATGTGGAACAGCAATATGAAGGGATTGTAGGTGTGCAAGGGAAGAGTAGGGGAGGGTGTGCCTCTTGGGAATGTTACAGTTTTGGAAGATAGCTCACAAGGTCAGAAATTTTACCACTTCTACTATATAATCTGTTGCATATTCTTACATGCTGCGATTCAGGATTGCATCCCTGGTGAAGAAAGCACTGAGCTGTGTCCCTAAAATTCAAATTAATGCATGTAATTGCTTCCTCAAATACGGGTGGACAGATTGAAGTGATTTCCTGGGTCAGCATTACTACTCACGCTACTTTATTACTCAAGGTAAGGGGAGGGTATACGAGCCGTGAGAGCAGCATTACTGTGTATAACACGCTTTGGTATCCTTGCTCTCCTTTATTCCCCCTCCATGCAGGCCAACAGCTGTAATACAAAATAGTGCCTTACTCCTGTATTCGACACTCTCGCACTCGGTCTGGCCGTTCACACACGTGCACTGCTCCACAGCTCCTTGTTGGACTCTTGACCAGCTCACACCCGCATCAAAGAACTCGTAGAGACTGTTGTCAAAACATTTCTCTAAAAGACAGTTTAAAAAACAACACAAGCTCTCTGAGGTTATTTCTTGCAAGGAATGGGACCACAGTCTCCATCATTCCCTGCTCATCTCTTTTTTCCTGTTGAGCAGACATATGCTTGTTGATGCCTGGTGATTCTCAAGTAAGCCAGCCTCCACAGTCTGGAGGCACTAAGCTACTATAGCAGCAGCTCCAAGGACCTCCAGGCAGTGGTGGCTTCCTCCTAAAGCCCTGTGAGCATGACACTATCACCATTACTTAAGCCCTTCCAAAAGGTCACACAGCAAACACAAAAAATAAAATCAGTGGTATATACTTGTGTCTGTCCCAACTGCGTCCTCCACAGATGATGGGCTGTGCTGGAGACAGCGGAGCTCCAGGACTGAAAGAGGCTTCTCTGCTTAAGTTGGGAGAGAAGTCTAGAGCTGCAGGAAAAAGCAAGCACAACTGAAAACCCTCAGTGTAAAATCCTAATCCCTCAATTGATATGCAGTAAATTGGGAGTAACACCACTATAAAACTGACAAAATAAACCAAACAAAACTTTTTGGCCTGACTCTTTTCCTTTGGGAATGCCCCCCCTGAAGGTCAAATAGCTGCCCAGGTATAGAGTTGAGATCACACTAAAAGCTGCAATGGACCCATGTGTGCATATACATAAGGGATAAGGCGTCACCTGAAATTTTATTGTTCTTTCATGTCTCCCAGCCCTGCCTACTGGATTATATTATTAGTCATTTCCAACCATATAAGTGATATTTAAATCTTAAAAACAGCACAGGGAGAGGAAGAGGCTCTTTGTGTTTCCCATAGCTAATACCTCACTGGCTCAGAGCATGCTTGGATTTATAACTGCATAATCAAGCTATTTTCAGCTGTCCTGTCAGTAATGGATTGTCTGTCAGAACCATTTGGAAATCTGCCTACACAAACATTCATGCTGCAGTGCTCTCTCCCATCACAACAGCACTACCTTTTCATTAAGCAAACATTAAGAGTCTACTTACTGCTTGTATTTCGTGTTGCAACACCCATGGAAGGAGATACTTACTCATCTGACAGTCCTTGCCCGTGAATTCCTCAGGACAGGTACAGTGGTACATCCTATAGCCATGAGCAAGAGAACAGGTCCCTCCGTTTTGGCAAGGGTTGTTTGCACAGTGATCTAGACAGGCCACATAAGAAGTTGTTGTTAATAAGTGCCAGATAAGCCATGCTTTGTTGTGTTACACGTCGGCTTGGTTACATGAACCATTTTGGTTGCACTGTGGCTTCAAGAACACCTAGTAATCTAAAACAACGTTTATCCAACCGATTTACATTGATTTTGTGTCCAGCTGTATAGCACCTATATTTATCCAGCATTTAAAAAACGCATAGTAAATCGCTGAGCTGGACCTTTTCCGCCAGAGTAACTTGTCCAAAGGTGGTAGATCCAGTCACGCATGAAGTTGCCAGAGCTGCCACCGTGGCGAGGAAGGAGATGGGAGGCATGCCCACAAGATGGAGCTGTGCCTTTACACTGGGGAGGGAAGGCTGCAGCTCTGCCTCTGCCCGGATCGCCGCCCTGCACGCTTCCCATTTCAACATCAGTGACCGGGATCGGGCATCCCCCTTTCAAGTTACACAAAGGACAACCCTCGACAGGGGAATTTGCCATGGATTTTTGGATTTTGACTAAAATGAATGGAACAGCTGGAACAAAGGAAAAATTTTGAAGAAAACAAGGGCACATCCAAGTAAATCAGGCCGAGCAAGATCAAACTGGACCAGTCTAATTATCTCTGCTTTTTAAGGAATTTTCTAAACCGTGGGAAAATAGGGTGGGAGAGGAAGGGGGTGTGCCAGGACAACATTCTCATCCCTGCGATGGAAGCTTTACCCGGCAATGTATAATGCAAAAGGTGTTAGAGCCTTGCTGGCCAGCCCTCGTTCCTGATTTCAGGCAGTGCTGAGAGGGTGTATCTCCCCTGAAGTCAACCAACATCATGTCTTACACCCCGCTGCAAAGCTGGCCCAACAGCTTGTCTTTATTTAAACCCTCTTTTTTTTTTTTTTTTTAACACTAGTCAAACTCTGTGAGGGCAAATACAGAGTTACTCAATCCAGGTGCTCCTTGAGCTAGTGTGTGTGGTCCTAACCGTGGGACGCAACATATAGAAACACAGGCACACACATACAGGGCTGAAGCTAAACACAAAAGGCATATCCTGAGCTTTGCCACAGGAGTGTAAATGTGAAGGTTCCCCTGCACAACTCAAAATATTTACTTCAGAATAGGGTGGTGTAATTGATATCAGATAGCAGGCCTGGGTGTACTCCCTGGCAGTTTCACTTCAGGATAACATCAAGGGAAAGCAAGTAAAGGCAGTGACATTCCTACTGTTCCTGCCGTTTGATAGTTATGAAATTTCTAGTGGTATCATGTTTCCTCAAAGGAAAATCCTGTATTTCCTACTCCCATCACTTCCAAACCATGACTTGATCTCCCAGCCATTTTCTGGTACAGTGGCACCCAAGACATTTGTTATGCCTTCATTGAATCTACAGAGAGCACTTCCTGTCCTTCATTTCTTTCTGAATCAGAGTTTCTCACTGCGTGCCACCCCCACTCGAGCCTGATTTCGCCAGGTTATTCTGCATCCTTCCCCACCTCCCATGGAGTTCAGGAACAACTTCTACTCATACATCACAGTTCCCTGCCGGGAATCCTGTCCCCCATTAACTACCCATTGACTGGGGGGTGCCAAATCCCTGAAAGCTCAGCCAATGTCCAAAGCCACCCAGTGGTATCTCCCCACCCTCACAGGAAAAACACTCCGTGCTTGCTAGCAATCACCTTGACTTTTGCTTCACCCTTCTGAGGCTCTGCTGAATGAGCAGTAGCCTTGTGTCACCTTTCTAACCATATCTTCCCACAATAACTTTCTGTTTCTGCCACCCACCTTTCCCAGAACTGGGACTACTCTTCCCCAGAGTCCCTCCTGGGATGGTACTTCTTCTTCCTACTTGCACAGCCCACATCACTCTACTTCTTCTTTCCGTATCAGTCCAAATGTCTCTTAAAAAAAAACAGTCTGGTATTTTTCTCCCAAGTCTGGAATTCCCTGGGGTTTTGGCCATTTCTCCAAGATTTCCAGACATTCATAGGACTAGTCCTAAGAGACTGCCCAAGGACTGGAAGACCCACTTGTTGCACTTCTATGCATGTACATATACATACTCCACATTCATAACCCAGTTGGCCCATGTGTACGAAGGGGTCAGATCAGGCAGATACTACAGATACTACACATGGTCTCCATAGAGATCTCCTGGGTGGGAGTGGAGGATCCTCTGGAAACCTGAAGGCAGTGATAAAGTGATTTCAGAAGGGGTTTGAACAAGCACCTTGGGTATTGCTATGGTGAGCTCTGGCTCTGTACAACGCAGTACTAACATCTCCCTCTGGCAGAGACTTCATACCTGAGCTTTGCTTCATCCTGAAGCTAAATATTTTTTGATTAAACTTTTTCTTGAAGTTGGCAGATGTATTTTTCTGGATCAATGCCTCCAACACTTGCTTAACACTAATTTGTAAGCAGCTTCAATGGTTTCAAGTCGACTCCCTGTGTACACATGGTATTCTTGGCCCAGAGAGAGTTCATGCTTCAGCTTTTGCTTTCAAGCAGCTCCTTCACCATCCCAGTTCACACATTCCTCACCAATAGTTTATGGCCAAAGGATACTCTATCTCCCAAAAATTTCATTTTTTCTTGTTTTTCTATTGTCTATAAAGTGGTTGAGATTTCCCCAAAGATTTAATATTTTAGTGGATTTTTTAACAAAAAAATCATACATTTTCCACACTTTAAATATCTACATTATTCTGTTTGACTGTTTCTTTCTCCCTAGCTGTCTCCCTCAGCAGACTAACTTTCCTCCTGTTTGCTTGAAATTCCCCTCAGCCATTATGCTGCTTCTTCCTTTCAACCTCACTATAAACCTTTTCTCTCTAAGCTATGACTGGTGATCTGTTAAGACTTTTCCAAGTCCAAACATGGTGCAGGCTATTTAAAAAATAAGTAGACTTATGTTTATAAATAAATGAACAGCTAAAGACATTTTTATTTAATTTTAAAAAATTCTTAATGCTTTCAGAGACAGTCTTTTCATTGCAACATCCAGCAGTGGTCTCCTCCAGCTACCCCATCCCGTTTTCTTTTTCCTTTTCTCTCTTACACTTCTAATTCTTTTTTTCTGGAGGGGGAAAAAAAAAAAAAAAGAAGTAGCCAGGGCAAGCCCTCACTGGTGCTAGGGTATATTGACAGCAAGGGGCAGGCAGACAAGGTGGTTTTCTTGTTGCAAACCACCTTCTCCAGTGCTGTGGTGGATAACAGGCAAAAATGAGCCAAAAAGCCCAAAAAGGCTTGTGGACAGCCAGCTCACTGCAGAGATGGCTGCATGTGGGGCTGGCAGGACCATGGCAATGGGCTGAGGGAGGGACAGAGGTGGCACAAGACACCCCCAGAAATGCAACGCTAGGCTTCAAGAGCTCCTTCTTCAGCTACTGGAAAAGCTTCCTTGAATCAGCCAGCCACCACAGTTGACAGTGGTTCAATGGAGGATTAAAGCAATCATGAGTTACCACTTGTAACATTTTAAGCTCTGGGAGGTCACCCATGAATAAGTGCAGCCCTCATAACCTGACTCTTGTAAGCATGAACTGTCTATGAAGTCCGCGTTCATGTCTGACATACTTGCATTACAAAGGCACATGCATTGCTGCTTGTTTTGGGGTTAGGTCATTTGTCTCTGATCTACTGTTAATCTGTTTTAAAGCCAGGTTGGAAAATAATTTAAAGTTGTTAAATTTAAAATGATGATGCTATACACTGCTTAATTTTAGACTCTCAGCATGATTCAGCTAACGTTGGCTTTTCAAGCACTCTGGTAGATTGTAATCAACTTGGCAATGGGTCTCATGACATGACATCCTGCAAGGGGATGGTGGAAAATACCCTTTGTTGGAAAGTGGGAAGCAAACATCTAAGGGCACGTGTTCATATTCCGCAGACTAAACAAGACAGGTCACATTTGAAAGTAGTGTGAAGGAGAAAAGAGGAACATGACCAGCATTTAGATACAGATCCAAAAAACCTCAGGAGTGTTGAGTCTGATCAGTGCAACACCTGATTTTTCAGTGCTGGTCTGTCACTGTATAAATTGAGAATTAGATATACATGTTCCTTATAAAATGAGAATCCCCAGCATCCAGCTCATGAAACATGAAGTTAAGGAGACAGAGACTAGCAAGAACCAACCATCAAGGTACTGCTGAGGACAGGGATGCATGTTGTCCACCGAACCGCTTGGGAACTGATGCTTTCACCAAGTGTGTCAATTAAAGCAACTGACACAGCAAGGAGAGTTTGCCGCAGACCTTGGCTTCCCATTTTAGACAGACTTTCACAATGAGGTAATTAGCATTGGAGTGTGATGACCACATGAAGCCATAGCCCTGCTCAACTAAGTAACCCTTTCGTTGTCCCTCAGTACTCCTGCAATGAATGTATCTATCCTCTTGTATTCTCTGGCGCAGCCCAAAGCCCAAGGAAGTCTGGTTTTGAAGGTCTGCTCTTTGCCCTGAGATCTCAAGGTGGGACAGCTGGAAGTGAGGGTTTTGTGTTGTACAGGGTGTGAAATGTTTCTGTACCTTCTAAAAAATTAGCTGGTCAAAGAGACGGAAAATGTAGCTGGTTAAATAAGGGAAAAACTAAACAGCACATCCAAGCCATGAGGGAGAAGAAGACAATCACTTCTGTGCTCAGCTCCAGCAGTTCAGATTTCCATGTTGGCATTACCATCATTTCTCTCTATGACTTTAAGTTAGTCAACAGAGAGTGAATTAAAGACTGTGTGATATTCACAGTCCAATGCTATGGTTATGCAGAGTCACAGAGACAGCTAATGTGAAGGCTTCTTCAGCGTACACCAAATAAAAGCAGCACCGAAGGCACCATCCCTCCTTACTGCAGGTGGTTAAAGTAGGAGCCATGTATCTGGAGCAACTCAGCAACGGCTCACCTTACCTGAGTGGTCTTCGGGCAACAAAACACAGTGTCCCCATCTCCTGTCCCGGTCATAGTTATGTGTTGTTGAACACCTGAAAAGAATTAAAGGCACGGTTTAGTGCAATTTTTAACAACCTGGATGCTTGCACTGAATCTATATGGACTTCATTCTTGGGCAAATTCATAGTTTTTTTTCCTAATTAGCACGTTTCGTTCAAGATCTCTTAACACCAGAGGCAAAATATGCTTTTAGTTGTTGTTGTTAAAGATGCTCTGCACGATTTCTCTCAAACAAAATACAAATTAAGAATAAAATGTGGGAGCAGGACCTGAGATTTCCAGTGAATCCTCCAGAAAAACCCAACCTTCTTTCTATTTCTAAGATTAGAAAACGAAAGACAGAAATAAAAACCAAAACCAAAGGAAATAAATGATGTCTCCTTTATTCATTACAGAACAAGAAAAACAGGACACAACCCATTTTTTTAAGCCCGTCAGTTACTTTAATAATCTGTGGAGGCAGGAGACTGTCCACAGAGGGACTTTTTTTTGGCTTTCAGCGGCAACTGTATTTTGCACTCAGTTCCTTTAAAGCATGTCTATTTTTTGACTTGCCAGACGAAATGAGGAAATGGCTGACACAGGGGTGATTTCCAAATACACGGATAAAACGTCTTTTTGAGAGCAGCGGGCTGAATCCTGCACGCAACGCCGCCCGTGGGAATCCTACTGAGACAAACTTCGACAACGCTGTCCGCACACTTTCCTTGCCCTCATCAGTCTGTTATCTCCAAGACTCATAGCACTCCAAGGAGCATTAAGCCGCTATTCTCCATTTGCAGGGGCAGACTTATAGGCTTCCCGAGGCCACACAGGGAGTGTGTGACTGAACTGAGGCTGAACCTTGGAGGCCCATGTTGTGTCCCAATGCGTCGTCCACCAAAACATCCTCTCTAACTAGTTCTAATGCAGCTTAATAAATACCACCTGCCACTACACAGGAAAATGAGTGGCTACATGGCACTGGAAGAAATAGGAGTTTGTGTTATTTAACGTCCCTGATAATCAATTTTTATTATGTGTCTTTTTGTCATACTTTGTGTTAACACGGTATACTACTTAGTATAAGTCAACAACCTTACCAATTGTGTTATAAAATATTTTTTTACCCTAGGATGTCACAAGCTAGATTGAAGTTTTATTGTAGAGCATGTCTACCATTTTCACTGCCCTACTTTGCTTCTTAATTAGATGCTATGTGGTATTTAAAAGGCTTTAGTTCCTATGGAGCATCTGAATAGCCCACGCATATTAAGTTTGGTGACCTCAATTATATAAGGTGCATAAAAAGAAAGGCGCTCAGTAGTCTAGTGCCAATTGACTTGACACCTTAAAGAGACTGTTTTCTCACAGGCATTAAGGCCCATGCGACTCTGCTGGGAATTAATGGAAATTTCTCTGGACTCCCTCTGTGGGAAGCGGATCGTGTTTTTTTAAAGGATGGTTTATTATGCATGAGGATTAAGGTGAGGAGTAAGCTAAAAGTGGTTCTTGGCAATGCACTGCCTTGTGTCATTGTTGGCAAAACCGTCTCTGATTGAACACTTCATCTGTGCCAGCCGTGATGGGGAAGAAGAATCCAAACTTTTCTAACTTCTCTGATGTAATTACTGATTTCGAGACTGGGCAGCACAGAAGAGGCAAATGGAAAAGGCCCTGTATACACCTAAAGAATTCAAGCAAACTCTGATCATTAAGGAAAAGAAAACAATTTTATGTTAACTAATACTCTCTGAAGTCTGTCCAGCAACAGCCAAGTTCTAAGCAAATGGAAACTCAATTTTTTCCTCCTTAAACACTTTTTGTTAGCAGAGACCCTGACAGAGGCTTCTTCCACTGGCTTTCCACAACCCACTGGTCCTCCCATCCAATGCTCTTCACAACTAGTCCCCTTCTTCCCTGTCACCTTGCAGTGACTACAATGGTGTTGGTCCTCCCCTGTGATGCCAGCCTGCCTTCTCTCAGGTACCAGGCTTTCACATTCACATAATCCTTTTCTATTTTCTGCCACGTACCTATCATTGTCTGAGAGAAACTTAGCACATCCTCAAAGCTACTTCACTAGTCTCCGTCCTTTTCTTTTAAAAATCTCTTCTTTGTTGACAGGCTTACCAAAAATATGATGACTATTAGGTCTCACCGGATATTACCTCCAGCAGCCACACCAACCAAACAGGTTTATTATTTCTTTGTGCTGCTTGTAAATGGGCCCACTCTCTAAATATATAACAAACTTCTTTACATCAGACCATTACATAAAATTGTTAATAAAAAGTGAAATTTTAAAGACACAGATATTGAATTAATTACACCGGAGAAGTCCGCTACTAGGGCTTGATTTAAATAACAATTTAAACCCCTGTGTGGTAAACAACATGGCAATGGACAACAAAATGGTGTGTCGCAGATGAGACCTGACTGGTAGGCAGGATAAATGGAAAGTGGGCTGTTTTACCCATCAGGTGCATTGGGAGCCTTAATAATAGGATGTTTTGCAGGGCAAGCAAAGCCTTGGGCCGGAGTCAGACTGGTGTAAGGAAAGAGCTCTGACATCTTGCCTGGTACTGTCACCATGTTCAAGGCCTGGAGGTTCCCTCAGACCTTTTTAGGGATTGTTCTGACCACAAGAGAGGGCTAGACTTTGTCTGACAACATCAGACCAACCACCACCAGCACGAACGAACTCCAGGGCCTGATCCTTGGTGTCTCCTGGTTCACCCCACATGGCCTTTCCAGGACTGGCACAAACTCTCTATCTTGTAATCTTGGACAAAACCCTCTTCTGCACTGTTGCTGCACTGCACAATCTATGGCCAAAGTATCAAATCTTCCTGTTTCCACAGAAGATGGTAAGATCGTGCACTTTCTATACAGACCGAAGCCTACCCTTGCAACCTGGTACAACCAGGACCCACACATCCAGCACTTGAGCACAGGATAAGGCTTCTTTCTCCAGAGTATGAGTCAACACCTTCCAAGTCACAGCCAAAATCTGAGCCAAGATCTGCTCCCGCCGTTGCCCTTCAGCAGGATCTTGAGGGAACCCATCCCACCATGGGACACAGAGGCAGGGCACTGGCAGCATCCCTGCAGCCACATCTTGGTTGTAATTCAGACCACCTTCCTCATATGCTCTCATGGGTGTTCATTGCACTCCCATTTTGTCTGTCCCTACACTGTCTTTCTGGAGGTACCAAAGAACTTTAGCAACAGGTCCAGCTAATATTTTCCCTTCAGCACAAAAGGCAAATTTACATGACATCTTTAGTACCTGGTAAAAGGCACCTAAATAGGAATTTATCTGTGCAAAGAGATTATAATTAAAGGGAAATGCAATACAGAATGCTGTTAAAGGAAGTTTGTGATTTGAATACTGCAATTATTTTGTCTTCTTTCCTGTGTTTTCGATAAATATTTATAAAGATACAACTTGTTTGTTACTCTCAGAGTAAGTAGGAAGAGGTTTCTGTGGTCAGGACTCTGATTTATGTTGAAATATTTAATGTTACAAACGGACAAGGTCATGTCTGTTTGCCTTCCACATTTAGCCCTTTTAATCAACACGGTCGCTTTCATAAATGAAATGTTCAGCTTTTTATTAAGATAGACACTGCTCTTAAATGCTTCCTGCAAGACTATCTTTTTATTGACCTTAATAAGATGGGCTAGCACACAATATCTGTCACATGTAGTATGAGGAAACATATAATAACATTAAAGCCAATTGGAACATGCTTCGGTTCACACTACAGAGTCCTGCCTGTAGTCCTGCCTTAAAGTATGATTTGAGGACTAAGGACAGGGATTCATTAAGTGTGTAATCCAGCACTCTTCTGGTCTGGCCTTCTTGCATTTGCCCCCAAAGAGGCAGGTAGCATCCAGCCTCTCATCATCTCCATCCTTACCAGCAGCTCACAGGCAGGCAAAAGCAGGAAGGACACAAGTCTTGCCCTCTTCTGCTGCCTGCCAGGTCCCCTGGGGTCAGTTATTCAGCATCAATCCAGCATGGGCTAGTGCCAAGTCACACAAAAATTCACAGAGCAGGTTTCCTGATGGCTTTCAGGGCTCTTTTCCCGGCATCTCTGTGCCTGAAGTCACATGTTAGGTTGCTTTTAGCAAAGAAGAGTAAACACTGGCCAGAAGGTCAGCCATGGGGTGAAATGGCCTGTCAAAAACAAACAGTTCCAGCTGTCCTCCTCCTTGTCTCCCTACTTGTAAATGGCTTTTTTAAAATCGCAAGTATAAGAGCAAGTTGTCCAAGGTCAACTTTAAAGTGTGCTCTAACCTTGGACCCCATCCATTCACGGGTTTTTCAATTTTTTTCCAGTTCTGTGGCCTAACTGGCTAAATACAAATACACAGAGTGTCATGTATTAACAAGATCCATCTTAAGCATTGCATGAAACTAAGTGGGTCCAAAGGTCAAACTCTTTGTGGCTACAGTTCATCAAAGACAGGGCTCAAACTGGAAAATTATTCCAGTTCCCTTCCTTTAGTTAAGATATTCTCGAATTCTTGTTTCCTTGAGGCTTTTCTTATCTGGATTGTATCTATGGATGTTGGGGAAACTCAGAAGTGGTCTCCTAGCTTGCAGCTCTACGTCTACTTGTGTAAGAAGGGATGTGTTTTGTCATTTACATCACCCCAGCACCTACACTTAAAACAGATGTTCCCTCAGATGACACAAATCATGAAAAAATTAGACAGTCCAATATAAAAAATGAGAGTTCTGCCCTGCATGGGGCAGTAAAATAGGCTCTATAAAATATTATCTCCACCCCGAAAACATACAAGTATGTGCTTTTCACATAGCTCACCTGTGCATATATTTTCGTATTACTGGTACCAATGTATTCCCTGCTTTGTTCCCTGTTAAAATCTGCCCATTAGATAGGTTTGTCTGCAAAGTTATTCTTGTTTATTCAGTGCTTGCTGCAGTAGGGTTCCCACCTGACTGCCCCTACCCCAAAATGAACAACTTCTGAATTTAACAACTTCTACATAAGTAAAAGAATAACCTTTGCCCAAAATAAGGAGAACTGGCCTTAAACACTCTAGTAGAATAAATCATTATCCTAAAAGCAGGAATAATACCTCACCTCTGAGTATTGCACTGCCCAAAAGGGGTCTGGTGCCAACCTGAATAGAAATTAGAGGTATGGGATAAAAAAAATAATTTTGTTTTCCTCAAAAATCCTTTGGTCTCTGCTGCAGTACAAGTATGGCCCACGCAAACCAAACAATTCTGTAACCAAGCATCATCTCTTACAGGTGTCTGTATTTCTCCTTTCAGCAGAGGGTTTCTATCAGGTCATTCCGTTGGTCCTGGCCTTTCTGTACAAGCTCTTGACACTCATATAAGTTGCAATTCCAATATGAAGACCAAGGAGGAAATATTTCTGCAGTTCTTGAGCTTTCTCTGGCCGTGGAGACCTCATGCCTGGGCTCACTCCCCTCTGGGCATGACTCTTGACCTGAAGGCCATGACTCCAAATAGAAACTGCGTGGCTCTCCTCGGGCCCAACATCAAGCTCAAGTTAATTGTTCTCAAAACAGGATTAAAGCACAGAAAGGATGACATTTTTATTTGAATGCTGTCTTCATTTATGAACAATGTTAACTTACCATTTCTTTCGGGAAAGTAGATTTGATAAACATGAGTGATAAAACCTTCCACCGTACCGGAAAGGAAATTTGCATAAATTTCCATCCTCCGTAAACACTGAAATACAAGAATAAAAACCTCATAATGCAGCTGAAATCCAACCCACAGCTATATGTATTATAAGTTATCATATGAAATTATAAAGAGAGATATATTAAAGCTTTTCAGCTGTACTTCGGACTCTGTGTCTCTGCAACTTCTAGTGCATAAGAGGCTTAAAGTCCTACGTAATGGCTGAAGCAACAAGGATTAATGGGCTCTGCAGTAGAATAAAGATCTCAGATCGTTTCAGCTCAAAATATATTGCAATGTCTGGTAGAGCAAATGCCAATTATATTCATTAATTGCAATTATAATTTCTAATTATGTAACATTGTAATAGCATAGTAAGTTGATTTCTGAAGTAGTATCCTTTCAGGCTCCATATCACGTTGTAACATCTGTTTAAAACAATTAAGGCACCAGACAGTACAAACTGAAATAGAAACAGTCAGGAGAAAGAAGGTTTTAAAGGTTGGAGGAGATGACAGATAATTTTGATCATACCACCTTCCCTCTGGGATAAGCAGATTCCTTACAAGTGGGGAGAAATCGATGGGACTGGCGTCTGAAAAGGGCAAGTTTTATCTTTACCACATCAGTTATGGGAGTCTAAGGAAGGGTGGTGGGAGTCTAGGAAGGCTAGTGGGAGTCTAACATAAAAAATCTTTCAAGATGAGTCTTGAGAATGAAGGAGACTGAAGATAAAAAAGACAATGAAAAACTGTCAGAGCTTATTTAACCATTAAACTAAAAGCAACTAGTTCTGAGAGCCGGGAGCATGAATGGAAAGCCAACCACTGCCGTAGGAGAGAAATGGGGCATGTGGAAAAATGGAGAAATCCATACCACCAAGCTGGCAGCACAGCACATTCCCATTTCTCAGTGACGATGTACGACTACTCCTTATCCTGAGTTTACCCTTTCCATCACGGCTGGGGCTCCTGCACACCCTTACAATATCTGGTAGCCCTTACAAACCCAGATTCATTAGCTCAAAGAACTGATGAAGCCAGTTATTAGCATGATGGAAAAAATACCTCAACGCTGTGGTCCAAACCCTTCCTAACCCATTGGACTTATCATCACTCTGTCCTAGCTGTCCTCTTATCTGTCAATGTGAAATAGCTACTGCCAGCCCCTCTGCTATCCCTTTTTCAAGCCTGGTTTTCATTGTCTGAACTAATTAATCAAATGTTCAGATATTTACTTTTTCTGTTTCATACCTCCTGTTACAAGCAGTTGTAGGAGAGTTGTGAAAATACATCTATTCAGAAGATGTATTGCATTCCAAAGTCTGTTGAAGACTAAGCTATAAAGGCACCACTAATGGCCTAATTCATGTAATCCTTAACAGCAAAAGCACACGACAAATAAAGCTTTAAAAATGGAAGCCTGCAATGTGTGCGCACAGCCGGGTTGTCTGACTATTTAAGTGCCATCAAAACAAATGCAAGCCAGCAAATTGCATGGGGCTAAAACTCTTCTCCCACAGAGAGATCAAGGGCTGCAGCAGAAGTTGAGCCTATGCATATCAAAGAGCTTATGTACTTTAAAGTTGCAGGGCAGACGCGGCTCTGATTAAAATAAAGGAAGTTGCGCATCTACAGCCACACCGTGTTATGAGTGAATATAAGCCACGCCAGCTGAGACAAACTAAAATCTTATCAGCACCTTCCCATTAATCCACACCTAAAGGAAAATTACCCAGAGATTCCTGAGCTAATCCCAAATTCCCCTCTGCACAGAAATTAATATTGGCATAACCATTCCATAATCCTTATTCATGTCGAAACAAAGACAGGCTTACTACTGACTTGCACAGCACGGATACAGACAGGCAGATCATTCTTACTGTCATGAAACCTATTGGACTTGACTTTGTACCTTGTGAGCGAGTGAGCCCATGTTTTGAGCCTCTTCCTGCCCCAGATTTGTGGTGCTACAAAGAGAAAAAAAGAATGTGGATTGGAGACACAAATTCACTCTGGGAACCATCCTGTAGAGACAAACATGCTTGCCAGGGTGCCCTGAAATTGTGTTTCTCCCAGTGCTTCTGCAAAGATCTCAATTTTTGTGTGTGATTTGCTGGGGCACAGTCTGGTGAAAGAGGGTAGATAAACACTGGCTTGTGAAAGGTCTCTGTTAAACCAGGAAAACCCAGCGCAGCACAAAAAAGGGCAAAGCTCCATTATATCTTTCTATTGCCAAAGGATACATCTCCTATTTCTCTCAGCAGGAAGCATATACGCATTCTGGGACCAGTTCACAGTTACAAATAATATCCCCGCGTTTGACTTTTCCTGCCATTTAGCTATATCCCCCAGGGCATTAGTTAAAAAATCAACCTCTACTTTATTTGGATTTGCTGATCGGCAAGCAAAGAGCACTAGGCTGAGCTGATTTTAAGCCACACGAAACAATAAAAAATGGTAATAGACACAAAGTGCTGCTGCCATCAAAGGTGCTGACAGATGAACTGTAGCAAAATAAAAATATCACAAAAGCAGTCAAGGAAGTAGCACAGCATGAATGCAGAACTGGATAGGGGATATAACAAGTAAGGGATAAGACAAAGCTGTTGCTAAGATATATAGGGAGGCTTGAACAATTCTGAGGAAGAAAGTTTTTGCACCTTACACTGATTCAGTCTCCAATGGCTTCAGCCAGGGCCGGTCTTTTCCCAGACACCATGAATATTCCTCTCTGCTCCTACCTGCAACGTCTAAGGAGATACTTCTGTACTTCACAGCTAGGATTATAGCATCATTTAAGTATATCTGAGCTATTTTTGAACTAGCTAGTAAAATAAGGTTAATCATAAAGCCACACAACTGGGGGTTCAGGCTATTAGCTGCTCTGCCAGTCCCTGGTGGATGCCAGGCCATGGTGGGGTTTAAACAAACCATCACAGCCATGCTCAGCAGTGCTGTAGCTGCCTTGCAGGTATACCCAAAAAAAAAAAAGACACAAAGCACCCAATGAAAACACTGAAGGTCATGGGATGAAAACAGGGAGAGGTTTGAAAAGAAGGAGATGGTTGCCTAAGCTGGAACGTTCAGTTACCAGGTAGCAGTAAAGCCTGGTGGGGTAGCACTCTCCCTCCCTGCTACTGTAGGTACCTGCTTGTGTCAACACATTTCTGAGATTTGTTTTCAAAGTATTTCAATTTTTGTGGTCCTTCCTCCCCTCCCATTCTTTCAGGGCATGGATGTAAGCAATTCCTTTGAATGCAGATTGTATGGGACCGGCTATTCTGCAGGCCCCCTGCTTACTCAGTGCTGCTGCGAGCCTTCATCTAGCAAATCCCTCTTGTTTTTCATTTGAAGCCCTCTTTCTTTTCGTCTGGTCGGCAGCTATACTCATACAACCCTAAGGCAACGTTGTCCTGCCAGCCAGCACGTAGGTGATCCACCACTCCAAAACAGAAAAATCAGACTTACCTTCCTTTCACAGTCACAGCTCAGAGTCAGAGCCAAGACAAGAGCGAGAGGAGCAGAGACTTTCATCTTTGCTCTCCTCTCACAAAGGTTTTGCCTGTCAGAGGGAAACTTCCAGGGCTGGGCTGAAGCAGGAGAGTGAGTCAGCAACGAGCTTTCACAAGGGACTGTGATTTACTTGACTTTAGGGTATTTTAGTTTTCTATGTAAGCAGAGCTCTTATCGTTGTTAATCATTAATGTCTTTGTGGGTAGTAGGGAATGCCATGTAGCGAGATACTCTCCCCAAACCACGGGGAGTGAAGAGTTCACAAAGTGCCCGACTGTCAGAGATGACCGCTGGTGTACTCAGCAAGTGTTTAAAAGCACCTCCAGAGGAGCTAATCCAATGTTGCTTGTAATCAGAGACGATTTACCAACCAGACCTTTCCCTCTTCTTTCTCTTCAGGAACTAATTAAAAGCATGGCGTAGCAGTAACAAGGAGCTCCAAGCAAGCCCACTCAGGAGATGACATTACATTGCAAAATATGGACCTGATCAATGCTGATACGAGACACGAGAATTACTCATTAACAGTAGGTTACCTGCCCAGCCATGACTTACAACAGCAGCCTTTCAGCAACAGACTGAGAAAATTAAAATGAAAGAAAATAGACATTACTCTAACAAAACATTTTGTGTAGCAGAAAACTCCCTTCTGCAGCCCCCTGAGCAAAGCCATCTCTGGCTTGTAAGTGCTTGGCTGAGATCGCTGCACTGCAGAAGCATTTCTAATAGGGATGCAGAGGGTATTGCTAAAACTGACATTTCACCAGTGGAGTCTGTTTCAGCCCCACCTTGCCCCACAACCAAAATCCACAGGTTTGGCTGGTACAACTGTGTCTCTGCACTAGGCTTCTTCTAGCCATGTCCTGTCAATCAGGGACCGCGCCTCTTCACACCCAAAATCCCCAGAGCCACAACAACAGCAAGAATACCACAGTCCTTGTTTAAGTTGTTCTCCAACCTTTGAAGTTTCATCAGCACAGCTATGGAAGAGATGTGATTATTATTTTCTCTTTTAACCCAACAAGACCATGGCACTGGTGCTCAGCAGGGCAGTGGAGCTACCCCAGGACAATTTTGCCATGAAGGTTTATAATGTCAGAGGAAACTTCCACTGGCTGTGCTGTCACACCACTGTGTGTCTACTGTCACAGTAATACTCTTGTTAGTGCAACTATGCATACATAGCTTTATGGACAAAGCTTTCCTACTGTCAGCAAGGCTTGGAACAGCAGGAACTGGGCAAAAAATGGAATTTTCTTCCCAAAATCCAGCAAAGAGCAAACAAGCAGAAAAAAAACCCCATTGCCTTTACGTGTCGTTTGTTGCCTGAAGATTTGAAGTAAATAAAGCTTCAGAAGAGACTTGTGGAATAGTTGTGTCTTATTTTCACCCATTTCAAAGATGGAAATAGGATGTGCAGACAGTCTGATCTGTCTGGGGGCACCTGGCAAAACTGGAATATAGATTTCCAATTCCTACCCTCATTGTTGACTTGACACCAGGCTTCAAACTAGTTGTCCTGGTTTGAGGGTCCAAACCATGACACTAGTAATGCCTATACAATGGCTTGTAAACATCTGCTTACCACCCAAGCTACTGAAATTATGCAAAGAAAGCAAAACAAAGCTGTTAGCTGCTATTCCATCCAGAGTTCCCAAAAGCTCTGTGAAAAGAGAGGAGCAGGGGAGCAAGTGTTGGATAGCGAGGGGAGGAGGAAGAGACTTCTTTAAAGCTGCAGAAATACCCTCTTCCACCCATTTCCAGAATAAAAACCATCCACTTCCAGGACCAGAAACATTGTATTTCTGTGATCACCAAGGCAGGTTGTAGGAAAGCATTTTCCCATACCTGAAAGTCTGAAAGAAAAAAACAAGAACACATTCTGCATCCCCGTGTCTGCTCCCAGTTGCCACAGTTCGTAGGCACTGAACCACAAGCAAGAGTTGCAGAGTGTTTTTCTGGGGAGTCACAGCTCTAAGCTTTTTGGTTTTTGAGCTTTTAGCTCAAACCAATTCCTCAACATATAAGAAAAAGGAAGAAGGACCAACACCAGGAGCCACTTCAACTGATAGGAGGGTGCTGGCACAAAGCAAAGGAAAAGGCATCAAAGCCAGGAGTTGCAACAGCTGCCAGAGAAGCACCACCACATGATGGGAATTACCCCTGAGTAAGGTCTGAATAACGACCAAACAGTGATTTCAGGGTTCAGACAGATATGAATCATTAAAAAACCCTAACTACATGTATGCTGCCTGCACTGGTTCAGCAGAGAGGTGTCTGAACAGGTCTTATGGCCATAAAGAAAAGGCAGAATTTAAGGTGTGTTTTTTTGTAAATTATGTTAAATGATCACTTACTCTTTCAGCTATTTATAACCAGAAGAAAGTCTGTCTGCCTTCATCAAGTTTTTCCTAGAATCAGTAAAAAGGAAGTATGCCATATATTTTTTGGAGAAACATTGTATCTCATTGGCAAGAAACTACTCAGAAAACTGTAGATTCAGTTTTGATACTGAATTCTTATAAACCCCAGAGTGCTTTGGGCACTTGGAAGTTCACAAGGGTGAAGAAGTCTTGGCTGCAGATTTTTGTGTGTCATCGTGTGAAGCTTTTGGCCATGAGCAGCACAAGAAATGTACATGGAGGGACAGCTGGGGAACAAACCTGGGGAAAGAGAGCTGACAGGGGTGAATCCCTTACCCTGCTCCGGTTTTAAGCCATTCCAGTAGAGCCATCCAGCAGCACGGTCCTGGGTGAGCTGGGAATGACCCCAAAGGCAGAGAGGCACCGAGCAGGGAGGCCATCCCTTCCCCTAACACATGTTCACGTCTGACCTGGCAGCCTCTCCATCAAGAATCCAGATGCACAGAGCTTCCAGTGTGAAGATAATAAACGGAGTGGGGAGGAGGGGGAAGCAGCAAAAAAAAATTAGCAGCGGCACAGTTTAGGAAGTTTCAGCAAGCATAACCTTTTTTATTTACTCATGTACACCGGTGCCGCAATCACTGCTGCTCAGACAGTTTACGGGAATCGCACCTGACCTCAGGAATGGACTAACCAGAGATGGAGGCAGAACCCATGCATGCAGCCAGCCACCACCTCAGCACCCAGAGCATCAGAGGGTCCACCCCCACCGCATCCTTCAGCTGACACAAGAGACGTTCTCATGTTCAGATACCACCAGATCGTACATTATTGAGACCTCTGGGGATGACTACCATGACAGAAACGTCTTCTGCTGTAGGGAGAAGATGCTGTTTGGTTTGTATCGCTGCAGCTGAGAACCCACCAGCCTGCAACACCTGGGGCACCGTGCCCAAACCATCGCCCCAGGGGTCGGGCTGATGAGCCCACAAAGCTGCTCTCCTTAACCTTTCCAAATCAATTAACCTGTGACTCATGATTTCCAGCATACTGAAGGAAACATTCCACAGAGGGAGAAAACAGTCAGGTGTGTATGGAGCAAATACCATAGCAACAAAAAAAAAATAAAAAAAATAAAAATGGAAACAATCCATATGGCCTTCAAGATAAAGTCCCTAACCTTAGATTTTAGACTCCGTTTAGCACTCATTTCAAGTGGGGCTCTGTAAAACACTAAATAATATAAATATAAATATAAATATAAATATAAATATAAATATAAATATAAATATGTGTGTGTGTGTGTGTATAAAAGAGAGGAAACATTGAAATTTGAGCTACTGGAAAGACCTGGCTTTGGAGTGACAGAACTTTTGGCGGCTCTAAGGCCCGGAGCCTTTATTGCAGCTCATCCCACCAGTGAAACTGCGGACAGAGTCTGGTTCTTGTTTTCTAAGAAAATTCTATTTTCCTTTAAAAGAAAGGCACATGCTGATTCTTAACTTTGCTGCACACAATATTGAACATTTCTTGTGGCATGCACACAATCCAAATGCATTTAGAGCCAGAATCTGCTACTGCTGAAGTCAATTAAAGGTTTCAAAATAAGACTAGGAACTTTTTATCCTGTTTGCAGGCTGTAATCCTTCTGTATCAAAGGCTAAAATCCCTCAGTTTCAGTATTTTTGCCTTAATATTGACATCATCATGGGAAAATGAAAAGGCAAATAAACACACAATAAATGAGCAGAAAGAGACAGAAATCCTTGCTGCAGGGGGTATAGCTCATACTGATAATGCCGTCTCATACATCTGCCTTTTTCTCATTTCCCACATTGCAATGTGGTTTATTTCTTTAAATTTAACAATAATTAATAAAAGCCCAGACTCTGAACTGCTTAGTAATAATGAAACAATATTAACAACCATCCTAAATCGTTAAATATCAACAAAAAGTAAATTGAGTCAGCCACCAATATGAAACAAGAAAATTGGTTGGGATTTTTTTCATCAATTAATTCACTAGACATAAGTGGAATAGACAAGTTTAAACACACACACCCCCCCATTTGCATTCATTCCTGCGTACCAGCTACCAAGCAGGCTGGGGGAGGGTTATCCCATGACTGCAAATTCATCAGTGCTCTCCATTTGTACATTATTTCCTGACCATTGTAAATGTTTCTGAGAAATCTACCGCTCGACTACTGGAAAGCTGAAGACAAATTATAATCTTTTCTAGTGGCTAACTGATCCCCCCACCATGTATTCTTACAAACTTCCATGCTTTTTCATAGCAATAAGGTAACAGGGCTTTCTTCTTTCAAAGGCAGGTTCTTCATCCCTTGTGAAGGTAACATACGGCAGCCAAGTAACGGGGCACTGTTGCCTCCTGAGATGAGTGGATTTTCAGGCTTTAGCTGACATTATTGGTATGAAGCCCAAATTCAGCGTCCTGGGTGAGGAGACAGTTGCAGCCTATGGCATTGCTGGCACAAGGAATGAAGGCTAGACCTAAAGTCTCTGCAAGTGTGCTGTGTCCCAGTCATTTATACAGCCTGATGAGTGCACGTGGGTTGGAAGTAATTAGAAGTATTTCTAGCATGAAAAATACAACTATACATTCATCTTTCAAGGAGGGCAGGATGCGAGCAATCGTGTGTGGCAATTCTGCTCCTGGGATACTACCAAGGGACTCAGTGCCAACATCAGACTGACGTACAAACCCTCCTGACTCTCTTTTCTTTTCCTCCGGGGGACCTGAAAACCACACTCTATACCTTGTTGTCACAATCAGATGGGATTCCCTTCATCTCTGTTGCTTGAGATCATTCCCATCCTCTGGCCCTGGGAGCCATTACCAAAACTCAGCTGTCCCCATTACATAATGAATATCCTAATCACTACAGCTGAGGCTAATGCTCACGGGCTTCAAGTCCAGTGGCTTTTTAAAGATTTTAAAATAAGGCAGTGCAGCAACACCGGGAGTGCATGAGGAACCTTTCCCCTTCTCTCTAACACCTACTGCTTGGGGCTGCCCCCAGATGGGAGGGCTCGGGTCAGACCTGTCTCAGGAAATGCTGCAACCTTAATCTGGTCACTCGTATCCCAAACCAGGGTCTTCACCGGGGCAAGAAGTGAGCCTCCACTTCCTCTTCCCTGTTCTGGAGTGGTGCCTAGATAAAAGCCATTGCATTCCTCTTGCTAAAGCCATGTGCAAAGGAAGAAAGCTGAAGTAATTTTGCTTGTTTGCTTATTTCAGCAAGAAAAAAAGAAAAGCTTTGGCTTGAAGCAAAGTGAAAAGTTGAGTTACTCATATGGACCTTAAACAGTGTAGCACCCAAAATGCTCAGCTCATAGCAATCCACACTGCAATCACAAACACCTCTGGGCATCGCCCCCTCCTCTCCCTGGGAGCTTCAGAAATCCCAGGGGGAAAAAAACCTACATGGTTTTGGCTTGCAGAGAAGACTGGAGTCCCAGTCCACCTTCTCCCACACCGGGCCTCGCTGTTAATATTCGCAGCCCCCAAGCTGTGCGTAACCTCTGCCACACTCACACTTTTACAGATGGTCCTCCCTCTCCTTGAGGCAGTGAGGCTGGTAAAAGCACAGCTGTGAGAGGCTGGTTGCTGGGCAGCTGGGATCCAGCAGACACGGATTTGGCGCTGCTGCGCTTCAGCAGATAATCCTGGGACAGAAAGATACGCCTTCACCCAAATGTTTACTCCTCCTCACTCCTCTCACCTCCCACACTCCTCCAGCATCTCTAGCAGCTCTCCTGGCTTCCCTCACCCGCGAGCTCACAGCTCCAGGGTTTTCTGCACCAATTTCCTTTCTCCTCTCTCCAGAGACTGAAACTATTCTCACATTTATGATGTTATTTTTTCATCTCACTCCCTCACCACTGTCACCCCCAAAACGTGCTGGCCGTGGATATCCCATCCTGGACCACAATCTTGCCAGCAACCTTCACTGCCTCCCCAGCACATAGCAGCAGAGCAAACATCTTCCTTCCACGCATGAGCGGGTCTTATCAGGTTATCAGGTTTTCCCTTTGCATCTGCTTTCTGCAGGGCTTGGGGCCCTTCTTCAGCAGCTCCGCAGACCTTCATGCTACCATCACAGCCTTCCCATGGAGATCCATCTGCCCCTGGCCCCCAGGATTTTCTCCCTACAGTTCCTCCGTTGGCCTTGGCATGGTTTTGTTAAACATCACTCCCTACCAAACCCCACATCCTGGTGCTTACCCACCACTTCTGCCCCTTAATGCACTGCTGCCCAGTGGAAGTGGCCTCTTTGGTCTTGCTCTCCACTACCTGCTTCTCTTTCCACACCACTGGGTCCGCACTTGGAGCTATATCTTCCTTCAGCTAAAAGTATCAGACCTTGTGAGTCCCTTCCTGGTCACAGGGCTGTTGTATGCATCTTCCTTCCCCAGCCCAGAGCTTCACAGCTTGTCCTCATTGCCTGCATCCAGCAGGAGCAGGCACAGGACCCTCCACGCACAACACCCAGAAGATGAAGCCTTTCAAACGGGCTCTCTGCAGCAACAGCAAACACCTCGGCATCCCCTCCTCCAGCTTCAGCACTCCTAGGAAGACTCATCACATTTTTTTGTACTTTCCTTGCAGCTGTAGCCCCCTTTGACCCATTCCCATACCAGTCTTTCCCGCTACCTTTTACTTTCCCAAAGAGGCACATAACAGACTGATGCGGCTGCAACTCTGCAACCACGACCTGCTATGCACTTCTTCCCATTGGCATGGAGGGCTTTGGTTTGGTAGGATGCGGTGTCAGACAGTACCCTGCCTGCAGTTTTTCTCCTTTCAGTTGGCCACCTTTGTGTGCACTGATTTTGTAATGGCTTCATGCTTTCTTCTGTGTAAAATCACATTTTTAGCCAGATTCAGCCACTGCAGTTGCAGGTGTATACTTAAAAGTCCTTTATGTGCAGCTGTGCTTACAAATGATTCTTTCATACATCCAGAAAACTTTAGTTCTGATCTGAAAAATCGAATAATATAAAAGTAGCAGTGGAAGAGCTAGGCTTGAGCTGCAGAAACAAAACCAGACTGTGACTTGATACCCCTAATCACACAAATCTGTGAGTGATTTAAAGCCCTGTTACAAGCCACAACATCCAGAACCTTCACTTATACACCCCAGACATGGACCTCATTGCAAAAACTAACCAAGGTTTTAGAAGTCCATTTCAAGATGATACCTAGTTCTGCTCATGCACCCAGATGTCATGACATACCTAAAATACTATGCCTGCAACCAGTCTAGGATGTGTTTGCATGGAGAGACTGTTCCTCCTACTGTATATGAATAAGAGTGGAAAGTAGGTAACTGTATTTTTCAAGGACTTCAATATAAACCTTTGCCGATAACCCTGGCTGAAACAGTAGGCCCATATACAGAGGCGTGTGATTTTTTTTTAGCCCTGTACTCACTGAAAACTGACAAGAAGAGGTGTAGAGGCACCCACCTTCCACCGATGCCAACCCATTTAGGTAACTTCAGCACAGGCTGATTTGCAATTGTTAGGCACGTACATTTTTAGCTGTGCTCAAATTCCTGCTATTCCACCCACTTTCTTCATTAGCATATTAGACGCCCCCATGGCATACTTTAAAATGGTCTATAAGTCAGGCATATGTGAGGGAAGGTGGCTCCGCTGCTGCAGCTGAAGAAGTCTTCCTTCTCAAAGTGGGAAAGAGCACTAACAGGGAAGAGACAGCCCCACGGGGAGGACGCCAGCCCCACAGCCTGCCTCGACGTCGGGGTTATTGCCTATGGTAGGGTGGAGAGCAGAACTCACAAATAGTACTCTAATTATTTTGATTGCAGCCCTAATAATATCCTGTATGGAAACCTGTATATATATATGTATACATATATATTTCCCATAATTTTTTTTCCAAATATAGATGTATGGAAATCAAATGTCTTATTAAACATTGACTGTCTGCTTTGCAGGTAACTCATTTGCCAAGGGTTGAAGTGCCAGGTGACACGCATTGATCAGCCTTTTGGCTACGGTGGCCGAGGAAGCCACACGATGAGGTGCCCTCTGCTAAGCCTGCGCCCTGGGCAGGGAGCTCTCCCGTCAACTCAGTGTCACCGCAGCAGCTGCCCAGGGCCAGCAGGGCTGCTGGGACACTGGATTTTCTGATGTCATCATAAGGATATTCACTTTAGATTTGTCAATCTGTATTGTCAATTCATTAACCTAGGGCAGCGTTTGCCTAGCCTTTCCCCGGGGTTTTTGCATTACAATCTGGTGGAAAACCTCTAAGGGGCTCCTCCAGCTTCCTCCCTTGGTCTCCCTGCTGCCAAGCTCTTGTTCCTACGCAGGAGCAGGACCCTTGGACCTCAGTTCCATGCCTTGGAGTGCATTTAGGAGAGCTGGTAACGTCAGAGAGAGATAAGCTTGCCTCTTGCAAGGAGGGACACGTATGCCCCTTACCTGGGCTTCCCTCTCACTGCATACAAAAGCCCCACTACCCATGGCCTCCTCTGCTCCTCTCCTAAGTCCCTCTGCTCTCACCTGTCCACGGTCTACTCCTGTTGGAGACTGCTGCACAGTTATTTCACCAAATCAATAGGGATTCTGTCCCTGACAAAACCTAAAGGCCCTTTTTCCTTCACTCCCAGAAGTCAGACAGGCAGACGTGTACCAGCAAGAACATGGGGTCCCTCCTGGTGAACAGCCCTCACCCCGCTGCACAATCCTGACTTCAGAAGTGATTTGTGAACCACTCCTACCTCATCACTGGCCTCAAGAAAAGGCTTAGGCTAACCATTTTACAAGATGGCCAATATCCCTGCCTTATTTCCTTCTCTCTCTTTTTTTCCCCTCATTTCCCTGTAACTCCAGTGCCACTCCTTGTAATTGCTGCAGAAATGTAATTGCTGCTCTGTGTAATTGCTGCAGAAACAATCTGAGCTGTCATTGACTTACATTGTTCACACATCAGGAGAAACTGGCAGATCAGAGTCACCCCACCTAGCTTCAGAGACCTGCTGCATATGTATTTACATCTGAGGTAGGTACTGAGGCTCCTGATATAAGCAATGGAGACCTAGAAAGTACAGAAGAGTGAAATTTAAGGTAGGAGCCACCTCTCCAAAAGTATATTTCAAGGATGAAACAAACAATTCTTTATATCCATGGACAGTATTAAACAAATAATTCTTTATATCAATGGACAGTACTAACTATATCTCTAATAAATATATAAAGTAACACATCTTTAGGATACAAAGACAGCTTTGGAGTAGACACCTAAAGTTAGGTAAGAAGGTCCCAACTGGGTTCTCCTAAAACAGAAATCATGACTTTCAGAATAGCTCTGTTAATCTATTTTGGATTAAACTGGACTTTCTGCTGCTCACACATGGCCAAATCCTGTTAACTACGTAGTTGCCTCCTCATGGCACTGGAGCGTGAGTTCTTTAATGGTATAAGCTATGGCAGCTGTTGGCTCTATGTCTTTGTAGTGCATGGCAGTAAAATCCCATACTTCTGTATCTGTCCCTTTCCCACAAGACCATAAAACAGGAAGGATGCAATAGAAGGACCGGCATTCTCCACGAGACTGAGGTGGTGTAAGTCTGATGGCACTTGAGTAGCCATCCAGCACCTTCCAACAGGAAGACAAACACCTGTCTGCCTGTTTGTGCCTTCACCCTCTCGCCAGGGAGTGAAGTTGCAGCATGTATTGTTCTGGATTTTATAATACTCACATGCACACATTTTACTCAACGCTCAACTGAGCAAGGACAAGATCAAAGATATGTGCCCACCATCACCGATTATCTCCTGGTTGCAAACAAGTTTCAGGTAACTGCTTTGCATACAGAGGGGCTGATCTCAGCCAGATGTTGCTTCATCCTGCCTGTAGTATTGACTCTGGAAATTTTGAAAGCATGGAAGACATTGAAGATATGTGGATATTGTTGGTATTTGACTTCATGTTGTTCACATAGTAGCAAATAGTTACTAAAAAGGATGCTTGTGCAAGTCCATAAATGAGGGAGAATAGCAATTAAAGGGTAGTTTAGCCCCATCACATAGGGGATGTCTTTCCAGGAAAGACTCAGATCACTAAGAAAGACCCCACTTACCTCTCACAGGAACAGGGAGAGACACAAGTTCCATTTTTGTGCCCTGACTTCAGATTATGCCACTTGAAGAGGATTAACATTAATTAGATGAACTTCTAGCTGGCCTATTATTTCTTCATCAGCCTGCTCTGGATTTGAGGCTAGAAGCTGTACAATAACTTAACTATATACTATTTTGAGGTTGTGTGTGGATCTTTGCAGGAAGAGAATGCAAACAAGGCACAGGTTGGTGCGTTAAGCAGACACAGGCTGGTGCAAAGTAGACACAAGAACACACTTCCCAAACTTGGACCTCAGGGCCTTCTCCAGTGAGGCAGGTGAGCGGTCTGTACAGTACTCACCCTCAGGCTCCATGCTGGCTGTGGACACTTGGAAATGTCCTGGTGGCTTTGCAGCTCTGCGTACCTGCAGGGGTGGGACTCGGCGTCGTCACTGGAAACCAGTGCAAGGTTATCAGGGGGAGCAATACACTGTTGGCAAGGAGTTGGAAGAGTTACATTTCAACCCATTCCCACACGTTGCTATTTTCTGCTGTTGGTACTCAAATGTCTGCCTTGGCCCTCGCTCTGGCACAGAGCATTCAAAGCACGAACGACGAGGATGGTGAATGAGAAGAGGACCGTTTAAGGACCATCATGTCACTGCCTCAGGTTCGTGCACACAGACACTGAGCCACTGCCCACACACACTTTGTTCCACTCTTGCTCTCTGTTAGATAGAGCTTTCGTGTGTTTTAGCAGGGCTTGCTGCAAGGGCAGAGCAGTTCTGATGCATTTCTCCGCTCAGAAACTACAGAGCCAGAGAACCCACCAGGACCATGCAGAAGGGAAGCCAGAGGAGGATTACACTGTACCTGGAAAACATTCAGCTACTGCCTTACCTCAGGTTTGCAGTCCCTTTCACTGAATTTCACTGAATTTCACTGATTTTTTAGAGTTGGAAGGGACCATAGAGATCATCTAGTCCAACTCTCC
>JAOXNO010000033.1:50670249-50703908 GCA_028565335.1 Limnodromus scolopaceus | reverse complement strand
AAGGGAAGCCAGAGGAGGATTACACTGTACCTGGAAAACATTCAGCTACTGCCTTACCTCAGGTTTGCAGTCCCTTTGTGTTGCTAGAATAGAGCAAAAGGAATTAATTAAAGGCTAAAAACCTAACTCACTATTATTAAATTCCAGAGGATGAGCTATTTTTAAGGTATATAAATATTTGGCAGAAATTCTTAGCAATCCCTTTCTAAAGGAATTTCTTTATGTAAGCTAGGTTTAAGAAGACATCTTCGCAAAATCTAATAAAATGCAGGCTAGTTTCACATTGTCTCAGACTTCCATTGAAACTGTGATGTCCAAATAGCAGCAGGTCTGTTTCAGAATAACTGAAAAAGCCTTTTTCACATCTTTTCCTTACACTGAAATTAGATATCAATGAAACATTGTCAGTTCCAGTGGTATAAATTATTTACTTACTACATACACAATTAACATTTTAAATGAGTTTGACACACTTAAGATTCTATAAACATTATTGTGCGGTACAGGATTTCTCAATACTTCGGGGAGACAAGGCATGAGAAATAAATCCAATGTGCATTTTCATATTATAAAGTCATTACATAGAAGATTAAAGACAAAACCACAAATAAAACAAGAATACAAATCAAATTCTATACAACAACATTTTTAGACTGTACATAGAATGATTACTTGGGATGAAAAAATATAAAAAATGTCTTTATCTTCCACACAAACGATTCAGAGAACATGTTGGTTCACGTGTAATGTATTGGATTTGCTAACACTTTGAGTAATGCAGGCAAGATTTGCAGACACCTGATCAGCCAGTGCTTCTCCACAGATAAAGGCCTCCAGAGAAAAATCAAGAGCAACCTTGGCTAAAAGTGACAGTTGGTCTACAGGAGGGAAATATTTCAGTAAGATCAAGGGAATTTTTTCCTGTGTTTTAATTGGCATTGGATTCAGGTTCACAAATGTCCTGGTTGCTGGGTACCCACCATACTAAGCTTAGGATGCTGTTCCAAGAGCAGAGGCAGAGAGAAGTACCTGGAGGGGCCACCTGTTTTTGCTGCAGGGTAAACACCCACGCTCTCCACAGAGCAACACTGTTGTCACACGGGTTTGCTACATTCCCACAAAGCTTGGAAATCTGCCTGTCGATGCTGAAAATATGTCCGTTTCTAAACCCAACACAATGAGCGGCGGTTGGGAGTGAGGAGGAGGGACTGGGACCTGCAACGGTTTTGGCTTCTCACATCTCTTGATAAGGACCTGCCATTGGAGCGTGGCCTTTGTCTAACTGAGCTTTTGGAAACTTTCCAAAATCTTTGAGCAATTGTGAAACGATGCCTGCGGGTGTTTGGATCACGGATGCTACGGCACGCTACCGCACACTCGCCCAGGCTCCCAGCTCATCCCGAGCACCGCAGGAGAGACCATTTTAAACGACAACATTTGCCGTTGATGCTGTGTCGGAAAGGTCTGGGATGAGCTACTGACAACCAACGACTGGCAAGGACTTCAGTTTTGTGGCAAAAATAAGGATGCTTCTAAAAAAAAAATCAAAATAAGCTCATAAATCCTGATTATCTCTGCTACAAGATAAGGAGGCTATCAGCTGAGCCATACCTTTTAACAGATTTCTGTTAAAAACAGTAAATTCCAGCATCAGAAGAGGAGGAGGAGGAATAAGGCAACACACACTACAGCAAAGGCAAGAAAATAGGCGGAGAAGCAGTGCACGGAGGGCCCAGCATCCTTGAAAGACATTAAATAACTCCCAGAAGACTTTCAGGGGCATGAGAAAGGACACGGTACGGTCAGGTACTGGCTCCTTCCCGCAGAGCAGTAAATCTCTTGCAAAGTCACTTTGCAAAGCCTGTGTATGCGCCTTCAGAAAACACCAGTTCTTTGTCGTGCAGCTCCCCAGAGCTGAATTGCGCAGCGGTTTATTTTGCATGTGTGTTATATCACAAATTTGTTGACAAGGCACACTGCTCCGTTAATCCTAAGGGGGAAGTCCCTTTGCAAGCTTGCCTATATGTATGTCTTATATTCTTCACAGAGCATTTAAAACAAAAAACCAACAAAACTGTAACTGTTGTGGAGCCTGTGAGGCTGAAACCACTACCATGTGAAAATCAGGTACCATAACAACACGTGAAATATGAGAGAACTGGTATATGTAATAAGACTTAGAATGCTGCAGTATTTTCTGTTTGTTGGGCTTTTTTTTATGTCGCTGGTTGTTACAGTTTCAGGTTTGAATACTAATATACGTCAGTGCATCTCCCTCTTCTGCTTAAGAGGATAGGGACACCAAATTCCCCTTTTATTTATCAACATGGGATTAAGGAGACATAAGAGTAACTCTCTTATGTGAAGTTTCAATAGGGGAAACTGGGAAAAGTAAAAGAGAAATAAAGCCACATAAAATTTGATTAACTTTAGAAACTAGCTGGCAAGATGAAGGATTAACCTAGCATGCAGCGCTTCAATTAGGTTGCTTTTTTAATTGCAAGGAGATTTCATTAGTAGTGGAGATCACACTATCATGAGGCAACTTAAAATCATATTATAATATTGAAGTCATGCAGTAATTAAAACTGGACAACACCCTTAGTAAAATCTTGGAAAACATCAGCCAGAGACAGGCTGTTCACATGCATTTTTATTAACTCCATGATCCATGGCAACTGATTCCAGCAGGTTTAGCTTTTATATTTCGCCAGATATTGAATAGGAGAGCTAATATTATTAATTATTTCTAAATCTAAGTAATGGATTTTCACGAGTCCTAGCTAAGAAGTCATTGTTTTAAACAACATGCCAATACCTCACATAGCAGTGCAGCACCGGGAGGAATGGTTTTTCCCAAGTCCCTTTGTTTACAGGATTTCCAGGCATTGTGCCAAGATTTTTCCCTACGTTAAAGAAAACTCCATTCTTTCACATCCTTCATTTTCCTGCACACAGCTTGACTCTCCCATGCTGTCAAATTCCCTTTGAATCCTCGATACAATCAAATACAGTTTGCTGCACTCAGAACTTAAAAACAGTGATTTTGTTTGCCCATTTTCAGAGCACAGCAGCTTGTGGAAAGAAAAGGTGAGGAACCAACTCTTTGATTTGAACCTGGCTTCTGTTAGCTTCATCTCATGGCCCCTAATTCTTGTATTAGAAAAGAGTGTGAATAGCCAATCCCTTTCCATGGCCCTCAAGATTTTTCAGACTTTATTATATCTCTCCTCAGCTGCCTCTTTCTCCAGCTGAAGAATTTTGTATTGCTCACTAAAAGTCACTTAATCACACTTGCACAATGTAAGATAAGTAACCTTGTTTCATCTAAAATACTGATCAGAGATTAATAAAGACTGTAATTATTGTATTTTAATTTCAAGTTTTTACCTCTATGAAGTCAGGATTTGATTTTCCAAGGCACTCAAAAAGTGCAAAGCGTATCACAGGTCAAAAAGCCCTCTCTTGAGTTTGGCTGGTGTAATGTTGCTCTTGATTAGAACAAAGCTATTAATTTTCTGGAAGATAGGGAAAAAATTGTGGCCACTTATCTATGCAAAGAAATATTCTCTCATGGCCAATTATTAGCAAAATACTACCAAAAGAAGAAGAAGAAAAAAAAAAGAAACATGGGAAAACCACTTTAAAAATACATAGTTACTTAAATATTTTCTTGTCATTGGGCTATGACTGTTTTGTTATATTGTGTCCCATATAGATGATATATAGTACAATACAAAATAACATATCCTATGGATCAGTGTAAAAGCTTTCCCCCTTTGACCTCAGCACAGGCACGGTCTGAGTGAGTGCTGGCAAAGTCAGAGTGCACACACTATGCAGCTATGGCTTATTTTAAGAGAGCAGTGCAGTGTGGGATCCGGATACACCCAAGCCTCTTCACCCGCTCCTAGTTCTGATCTCAGCTGCTGCCCACTGTGTTTCCCCAAGTATCTACTATCATTACTCCACTATGATTTTAGCATGATTCTCAAATCGGTTTTAATCTTGAAAGTTTTTAAAAGAGCATCTATTCCATAAGATATGTCCTCATTGAGTCACACACCGAGTTGATCCTAATGTTAACAAGGGTTTTCCTCAGTACCAACAGCAAAATCACTAAGCAGTAGAAAAGAATTCAAGTATTAAAGCTAATGGGTGCTGTGTCCATTTTTAGCACTGGAGTATTTGATGTTACAACTCTTAAGCTTTAGGAACCTTACTTTACTCTTATAAAATTATATGTACCTCTTTCTCATCTTACAGATTTGAGTTTAAGAAACTGAGTGACTGCCTCCAGTATTCTCAGGTATTCAGAAAATTCACAATTCTTGGTAGGTTTTTAGGAGCAAAGAAAGAGAAGTTAATTAATAATTACTGTAATGCTTTAGACTTACTGCTTGCATAGATCTGCAGTCTAGGGGCTATGTAATATGAATTTTTAAGTCTTGTAATCATTTCAAAGCAGTGAACCACCAGAAGGTCTCAATATATACACTCAATATTGTTTCACATTGATGAACAGAGATCCAACACTCTCATTTACTCATAACCTTCTGCTTGTCCAGACTCATAACCTCTTCTGAAGAAATGGGAAAGGAGGAAAAGGAGCAGGTGGCAAAAGCAACGTGTCAGTAGTCTTAAGCATCTTTTCTTTCTCAAAACTCTGCCCGAGGCTAGAATATTAACTGAAACTAGAATTAAGTACAAGAAGAATGAGGGGCACTTAACCGCTTATTGAAAGAGCAATATCAAAATCCACCTTCCCCCCCAGCCAAAACACCAAGAACAGAGATGAGTAGGGATCCGGATGACCCTTCCACCACTATGTAATTAGTATCTACATTTCTGGTATGGAAACGTCACCAATGTTGGCTGCAGGAGCAGCTATTATTCCCAGCACAGGAAATTCACAGCTTTTTGGTTTGGTTTTTTTTTGCTTCTTACTTCTTGTATAACAACAGTCTTATTGCATATATCCATCCAGGCAATGCATTAGACAAGACTGAATTCCACCTCGACCTCTTCCCAAAAGTTATGAGACAGATAAAAAAGAAAAAAAATCCTAATCTTTTTATACCAGTAACTGATTTTACTTCCACTTCAAAAGTCTACCAACACACAGGGAACCTGGCAGACCAGCAAAAAAACATTAGAAGACTGAAGTGAAATTATCTTAAATAAAAAGTTTGGATAGGGGAATTTAAAGTGAGTTTGTCTTTATTAAAGACAAGAAGGGTAGGGTAGGGAATAATAATTTTAATTGCACTGTGCAATGGAATCATCCCAGGGAAAATGATATAGAAACGGTAAGAGAACAAAACCAAATAGCTCAATACTTTCATTGAAATACTATTTCTTCACTGTACAGGTTCTAACGCAAATCAGAAGAGACAGCCTGACAGACTCATTGAAGGCAACAGGTACTGAAAACAACTTATAACTTGCAGGAACACATGTCTAAGGGATATCTCCATTGCTGCTGATGTCAAGCAAAAATACCAGAACTCTTAATTAAAAACAGAGATTTAAACAAAAGTAGCTTTATACTGATTCTCAGTGCCCCTATTCTTCTCACTCTTGACAGTGATCAGAGATGGAAGGTCCGATGTCCTATAAACTCCAGTCCTCATCCTCCCTTGGCAAGATCTCAGTTCGGAGACATAACCTTCAAAGCTGAGGTTCCCCTCAGAATCGTCACCAGAGCGTGTGCCAGTCTGTTCCAGTTTGACTCCATCCACGTCAATTATCCTGTTTACAGGCAGCTCCGTACCGGGGTTCTCTCTCACACCAGGAGGATTAAAGCTTCTGCTGGTCTTTGCTTTGTGAGAAGTTTGCTCACAAGAGTTTCCTGAAGTCCCCTGTGAATCTTTTTTCTTTCGGTGGTTTGCACCTAACAGAAAAAATTAAAAAAAAAAAAAACACACAGAAGGGTTATGTATCTCCTGGCTTTTAGTGTGCTTCAATATTTCAGCCTCCTCTGAAGTCCTAATGGCAGATAGCCAGCTGGAATGTTCCTCTGCCCCATACAGGAGACTCGATGTAGCAAGTAGGCAACGAAACAGTAGATCTCAAAGATACACACAAATCATTAATATGTATCTGTCTTAATTTAGAATTTTTCAGAATTTTTAAAAGGACTCCATTAAAAATAACTACTTAGTATAAATTTTTACAGCTCTAAAACAAAAACTGCCACACCAACAAACCCAAAGGTGAAGGAGGAGAATACAGACCTTCCACCGGGGCAGAACAGGGGACATTCCTTGAGTCGAACTGGCCTCCCATACCAGATCCCTGCTGAGATATTATTTTTACTTGGCTGGAGATTAAGTCTCTAACAGACCAAGGAAGGATAATTTGAAGCTGCAGTTCACTGCTCTGAACTGCAACTGAGCAATTACAGGCCATGGTTTACAGGAGAAGAAGAAAAGAAATAAATCTGCTGAAGGGCTTTAAACATTCAAGAAACACCTGAGTCACATGTGATTTTTTAACCTTGAAGTCTCTTTCCAGTACAGTGCTTCTAAAATCACAATTGTTAGGATTTGGGTCTATTCTCTAGAACTACTCATACAAAATTGTTACTATCCCAAGTTAACCCTAGATTAAACCTGAGCTCCCCAAAAGGTAGTTCTGCATTAGGTGTGACACTGCAAACTGCTAAGCACTTGTTAAATAAATGCAGATAAAGCTGCTTTTCCTGATTCAAAGGCAACAGGAAGGGAAGGATGAAGAATGAATTGATTTCATGATTCGCCCCATGGGTGTCAATACGATGTCTGTAGCTGAGGTGCTCCCAAGGGGTAACATTTGCAGGGAGAGAGAACTGCTTCTGTTAGACCAACTGGAATCCAAGAAAAAAATAGAAAACCTCTGAAGGCACAAAGGCAGACCTGAGAAAGGCCTTCCATTTCACATTGAATTTGCTTTTTCCATACATACCAGCCAGTCTTTTAAAAGACACCTTCTTGTCCAACATGTCTTCCCCAAATCTTTTTTAAACTTTTTACCACAGTACACCCAAGCGCCCCACTAGCACATTTAGTCACACAAATCCCAAGACAATTGTGCGGTTAAATCCCATAGTTGCCTTTGAAAGCTTTCATTTGTGTTTGTTCCATAAATTGATGTGTACAGGGTTTTTTTGCAAGAAAAATCAATTTCAATGTAATCATCATAATCAAGAATGTTTCGATATGAAGAAGGGGGAAAATGCAAATGGAAAAGACAAAAAAGGAAATTTCATACTATTTCAATCAAATCACTCTTCTCAAGGGTCTCCTCAAGGGTTAAAGCTTTCTATTTAATGAAAATAGGTTAAATTTCTAAGTAGTGCAATATTATTTCAGTGCTTTAGCTACAATGCAGCCCTATATTAATAATGAGGATATTCCACATCAGTAATGCTTCCCTTTTTTCACATCCAGAGGAATTAGATCAAACTCCAAGCAAATCAGCTGAGCAAAAGCTGAGAGAAGGCAGAAAGCTTTCTCAGCCCTGTCAGCCCAGCGTGACTCCAGCCTACTAAATTACAGCTAACATTTAATGGGACTATATTATGCTTCATGTTTACACCTTCCTACTGTGGCCGAATACTGGCTTAATTTTAACTACTGTTTGCATGGCTGTGGTGCAAAATGCTATTCTTCTCTTCTAAAATGTTTATCTTAACACGAATGCACTGAATTGTACTCCTGATCTTTTTAATCTACTACTCTATGCCCTTTGAGGAAGATCTCCAACTCTCCTTTCATCTTGGCTTAAAAGCGATACTAATTTCAAAAAGCCATACTAATGACAAATCACACCAAATAGTTTGCATTGACAGAGCATGAGTCATCCAGTTGTCCTCGCATTGAGAATACATCCTTCTACTGAATGTAATGTAAAGAACCAACTTTGATGGTGGCATAAGGTCTCCCAGCTCTGTTGACTCGAACTAAGCTACAACACTTTCCACAGTCAAAAGATACAGCCTGCATGAACAGGGTACAACAGATGAAAGGGCTGGAAACTCCTGCTGAGGAACGCTAATGAAGGTGTAAGTATTGCTGTATGAATTTGGTTGCTAAGCCTTTCTACAGCTAGGTGTAAGAAATGCCATTAAGTCTTGGAATTGTGGTGTTGCTGAGTCACCACATGGAGCAACAGGGCTTGCAAGTTGTCTAGTAGGAACAAAGCAAAAACAAGGTCGGCGTTAGCTCTCGGGCTTCACAAGACATAAGCCCATCTGCAGAGGAATAAATCCGTGCTATGGGCAGGTTTTTTTATTAATACCCTTCTCAGGAGCAATCCCTCTGAAGCATCTAATAAATTACTGCTAGAGGCAGGGCAGTAACAGAGATGGTCTTATCTAAAATACTGGTTCAAAAGAATATGGAATTACTAAGGGATGACACTCTGAAGATAATTTCTCATTTCCTGGCAGGGTACAAAGGATCTTGGCTCATCTACAGCAAACAGGCAGATGATTTCAAGAGTAGCACTACACTGAAAAAATATTTTAATGTGCTTTTTTTTTTTTCCCCTTATTATTAAAAACAAAGCATTTATGAAGCAAGGCTATTTGGCACAAATAACACAGGAGATTCCCAAAACCAGTTTGTGTATAAATGTATCCCACAAATTTTAAAATAGTCTTAAGATTTGCATGTGCTCAGTGGAGCTTTATACCAAGGCTGGAATGATGACTACAACACTTCTGCACTCGTCTCCTCCTATTCTCTTCTCAAGTCACAAGTACCTGAGCACACTCAGCTCTGCAGGTCACCATCGAAGGCACAGAGAGCTTTCACAGATAAAATTTCTCTTCACACATTCTTGCACTGAAGTGACGAAAACCTCCATGGATGTCTCTACGGATTGCTTTCCTTTGCATAAAGCAGGTCAGGAATGGTATCACATTTTCCTGAATCCGATTTGTCAAATGTCCTCCCTAACTTCAGAAGGCAAAGGAAGCCAGTAGTTGCAGAGCAGTAGTTGCACAGACTGACTTCCAAACAGATGGGAAAAGAATAATCACGCTGATTGGAAACCTTTGGCTCCCCTGCTAAGCATTCCATGCAGCTCTAAGGGAATCTTCTTGTGCATCTGATCCCATTAATATATTCCAGCCGTTTTAAAGACGGGATGATGCATGTTGTCTTCTGTCTTTAGCCTGCAGATCTGCTATTTTACAGACACACTCTTAGAAGGCTACGCATACCAGTCTGCATTTTTCAAAAGGTAAACCATCAGGCAACGTTTTGGCTGATTTCCTTTACCAATATTTCTCTTTTTCTGAAATTTTGATTTTGTGTATTACTCTCAAGCTCTCTGAATTTAACATTATGATTATGGGAAAGTGCAGAGGAACACAAAGGGATTTTCTGTTCTGTATAAAATATTCCTCAAGCTCTAAAAAGATCTAAGCAAGATACTGGAAGACATAGTCTTCCAAGTAGTTTAGGACCAAGGGAGCATTTGGCGAAATTCCAGGAAAAGATGAAGTTACAAAAAAACCTCGAAGTTTCAGGAACAGCACCAACTGTCAAATGTGGATGACAGGATCAAATAACCTCAGCTTAGTGGATTTCATATAGGACAGAGTATTAAACTCTATTCCGTAATTTTCCCAACACTATTTCCATACAGACAGCCACCTCTTCCATGCAGATTCAGCGTTTCACTTCGCAATCTACCTTTGCTAAACTCCTACTGTCCTTGTCAAAACCATTTACTATTTAGATGGCTCTCAGTTCTGCAGAAAGACAACAAGAATACTCTGCTGACTACTGAACCGTGGATCCCAGGCATTCAACTTCTCATGTCAGAGAGGATCAGACATTCCCTTAAAAATAAATGAGCTCCAGCTTAATAATTTTGTGCTGACTTACAACAGATAAGAGTCTGTTTGAAGTATTTCATAATACTTGTAACTCTTGTGAACAGAAATCACCAAAGTTTTTTCAGGAACAGCTCCTGGAACTGGTTATTTACTGGCATATATCACTTCCAAATGCAACCATTCATTTTCAGTCCCCACAGTCATAGATTCGTGTGTTCTTTAATGGGGGAGATTGGGCAGATACTGTTCTCATCTCTGATCCCATACAACAACCCGTCCTGAGGTGGTAATACACTGGCTGAGAAAGCATTTTTTTACATGAGACTATAAAAAAGGAGATTTGTGAGGCCATTTCTGCAGTGGTGTTCACTTCAACGTCCTGGAAATATTTCAGGTCTGAGTAACTCTTTTTCCTTAAGATACGTGTAATCTGGCAGATTCACTCTGGGAAAGACACTTCTTCCTTCCTTCCTGTCCTAAACTGCTATGAAATGGTATTTCCAAATTTTAGGCTTTCCCATATGTGGATTCTTTTAAGTGGTGGATAAATGACTTCCACACTGGCTGATGTACTGTTAGCACTGTAAGCAATTTTTTTTTTTTAAGTTTGGAAAGCTATTTATGCTTCCAAAGGGAAAAGGATACTTTACATTTAAGATTCAGAATTCTGCAGGTTGAATTGCCTTCTAAAGTTTCCTTCCTTTTTTCTCTTAACTGATACAACACCAAGGAGAAAGAGGATGTAATAAAAGATTCCTACAGTTTATGCTAAATCTTTTCAAAGGAAATTTGACTTTATGTGCTGTATTTCACTTGCATGATGAAACACCAAGTGCAACATATGCCCAGGGCCTTGAAATCACACCCAATAACAACGACGGCATCAAGCTAGGAAATGGATTATTCTACGAAGCAGCAATACTCTGCATTATCAGCCTATTTACTTTTGTCCTGGGAATTTCTGGAATACATTTGCAGCATTAAGTTTAGAAGCACAGGGCAGACAGAAATTCTTTCACTGCGCTCACCTCAAAATCATTTGCAAGAACAAAGCAGAAAACGTTAGTTGGAAATACAAATTCTGAATATTACATAGAAGAGGGAGCTGGTATAACTACCACTACTGCTCACCAGCGGATACATAATCAGAAAAGGACACACTGCAAACTGTGTTTGCTGGGGGCAGTGACCGTTCACACACGTGGCTACAACAGCTGCTGCAGGGAACCTCACACAACATCATCTAAAAGCCAGAAACAGTCCAAGAAGAAATAAGAAGTTCTAGATTCTGATCCAAAGCGGCCTGCACCACCTCAATAACACTGGCCATTTTGCTTGAACTTTCTATTTCTCCACTGCTAAAATTGAAATTCCAGTACCTAAAGGGGGCCTACAGGAGAGATGGGGAGGGACTCTCTGTGAGGGATTGTAGCTATAGGATGAGGGGTAATGTTTTTAAACTGAAAGAGGGGAGATTTAGATTAGGTCTTAGGAAGAAATTCTTTCCTGTGAGGGTGATGAGACACTGGAACAGGTTGTCCAGAGAAGTTGTGGATGCCCCATCCCTGGAAGTGTTCAAGGCCAGGCTGGATGGGGCTTTGAGCAACCTGCTCTAGTGGGAGGTGTCCCTGCCCATGGCAGGGGGGTTGGAACTCGATGATCTTTAAAGTCTCTTCCAACTCTAACCATTCTGTGATTCTATGAAATAGTTTTTGAATCCTCCCAAGCAGTAGGAGTGACAAAACATCTCTGCAACAGTCTAAAATTATACAGCCCTCAGTTTGATCCTCCAGCGTTTCATTTTAACATTGGGATTGCTTTTCCATCCGTAGCCAGAAACAGGAGGTTTAATTATTGCGGAGAGTAGTATGTTGGGAAATAGTGGCTTGAATTACTTCAATCAGTTTTAATTTAATCTGCCATTCATGAAGTTATTTTTCAATTAAGAAATTCTAAAATGTGGTTTAGCAGGGCTACCAGTTACATTTCAACTAATAATTCACCTAAGTTCATTTCACCATCCAAATACAAATCATGTGTTTGAGCAGATCTGGTTTTAGCCTGTGTGTGTTTGGTTCAAAGAGCAGTTGTGATTTTTCTAACATTTTATCTAGTCGGTGACAAAATTTGTAATTCTCTCTAAAATGCGTATCTTGCTGTTTGATTGAAATAAGCTTCCATTTCAAGCAATTATCCCTCAAGGCCTTCCTCACTTCCTGGTTGTCTATTCTTAATTCTCCTTCTCCTTTGTTTATTATTGATCTCAGCCATGTACTACATTTAATTCTCCAATCTAATCACGCTCTGATTAAAAGAGGATTAACAGATTCTGGCCTTAGTATGACTGGATCCCCACAAGTACTGCTTTATATTGATCCAGAATCCAATTATCTTCTATAAAATTACACAGAGCCAATAAGGCTATAATTAACTGCAGGACAATAGCCTTTGTTAAAAAATAATTATTTACATCGTTTTTACATCTTTTAGTCATAATCCTTTCCTTTTCTTAAATTTTTATTTTATTTATGTTTTCACTCACTTGGCTATCTTGATTTACATAGGAAGCACCACTGGATTTTCTCTAAAATATGTCACATAAATTAAGGGATTATGTAAAATAAATCCATACATTATTATAGAATTTCTTACAAAAATAAAGGTACCTTTTGCATTTTTGAAGATATAGGCATGATTGTTTTTAATCTCCTTAACTATCACAAAGTGTGTTGCACTTGGAATTCATTACCCTTAAACTGAAAAGTCTAGTAGCCAAAAAGTGAAAGTCACAGAAATACCACTGATATTATCTGATCTCTATTCCTTTGTTGCAGCGCACCGAGTCCTCTCTGTGAATAATAAAAAAGAGCAGTTGGGAATTATTATTTTTTTTTGTCTTTGGGAACAATAGCCAGCCTCAGGCTCTGAGAGTCCACCCTGCATTTTATTTCTGTGTAATTTATCTTTCAAATCAAAAAAATCCTAGCACTGCTACTAACTAACCCATTTCTGAAAGAATTCTTTCCAATAAGAAAAGAAGCAAGTTTATTTTGAGGATGCCATTGTCCATCTCTTTCAGAAACAAAACGGCATCTTCAGAACAAATTAAGTAACTGTTTATGTAATCTAAATTCACCCTTTATCTTCCATAGCCTTATTATTCAAAGTATAATTCCAGAGATTTCACCATGCTTTTATTTTCCCTGGCTGGCTCTCTATTTTAGCCAACAATATTTTACACCTATGAAAAGGGAGCTGTGAGTAAACTCTTTATTTTACTGAAGCGAATTGCTGGATCCAGTCTACGCATCTACTCAAAAAAATACCTTCTTACTTGGTAGGCAGTAAATTCCATGACTGTAACTGCAATTTCCTTTTAAAAACATTTCTTGTTCTAAATGCAAACAAACAAAAAAAATATATATTTTTTTTTAATAACAGAAGGAAGAACAATCTCAGAAAGGCCAGAAACAAACAGAAGGAATCAAATCTACAGTGTGCACACCTTCAGTCTGGATTGCTGCAACTGGTCCTATCCAAGCATGAAACGCTATTCCCTGAAAAAGCCCAACTGTTGCTAAGACTAAATGCCCAACTACTTTGCAGTAGAGGCAACAATCTCAGTGAACAACTCACGGGCCCCAGTGGAATATCACTGAATCTAGTGCAAAAAAGCCTCTGGCTTGATATTCACAGCGCCTGCAGGGACTGAAGGTCTGAAAAACTGCCTCTCCCACGACACTTATTTTTCACTCGGGTAAGGAATATGCCCAACCACCTGGGAAAAACTGGACAACATTCAAAGTACCTAGGCTATACCATGCAATTAAAAAAAAAAAAAAAAAAACAACCAACCAAACCAAAGAGATTAAATCAGCATTTTAACACTTCCAAAAAAAGAATGCATCACTTCAAGCCAATTGCACCACACAATAATTAAGTTATTCCTTCCACAGATGGGTACCCACCGCCATTATATGTAGAGACATGAAGTAAGCGCATTTCAGAACTAGTGTTCAGACTCCAGAAACCCCTGACTTTTAAAGTGGGAAATCTGCCAGAACTAGCAGGCTTATTCAAAATAAAGACATTTTCTCCTTGATGAGCAATGCAACTAGAATCAGTAATGATTCTTGTATTGCACATTGATTTGATATATACTTCATAGCTAAATATTACTACAGTATAAACACGTTTCGGTTATTTAAGAAAGTTAAGATCTGTGTTTGAAAAATTGCTCTCAAAAGCTCTGAGCGATGCAAACCTCATTTTGCCATTTTCCGTTATTCATATTTGGCTCTCCAGATCTTCAAATGAATAAAACCTCAAGAGTTACCTGTTAGAGGGACGGATACTGGCCTGGCTTTACTACATCAGTCTGCAGTCAGAGAATTGTCCCCTCTAGAACATGAGGAATGACTACATCCCTCCCCAGCCCTTTTCCCAGCATATGTAAACCCAACATATACAAACCCAACACATAGCGTAAGCACACACGTCACTTGCCTTTATACCAATTTGAATCCAAGATTATGGACGACTTTAAATGATGTTGTCATTATTTTTCTTTTTATCCCAACATCTCATTCAATAAACCAATCAGAAATGCATTTTCCATTGATTAGGAGATTATGGATGGAGAACCATTAAAGCACTTAAAAAAGCAACCATTATTAATGATTTAGTCCTTTGAAATATTGATTATTGACTGGAGATAGTTTCCAGCAGTCTCTACTATAATTACTGTACAGCAATGAATAGTCTTTCCATGCAAACTCCAAGCAAGCATGAAAATAGAAAAGTTTTGTTTCAGCCCCCACTTTTTCCATAAAATCACCGTTCTCTTGTAGAATACAGTTCCCATAAAAGAGTAGTGTACTGGGAGTGGGGTGCAGAATACAGGTAAGCGTATGCAATAAGGTTGCAGCAAAAAAAAAAGGTGGTTAACATCTTTCTTTTAGATTTTTGTTATTCCTCAAAAATCAGATAAAATCTGGTTTGCCACAAAGCTAAGTCAGACTAAGACTTTAGTTTTGCAAAATTACTTTGATTACTTAAAATTCTCATAGGTGACTATAACAAAAAAATAAAACACAATCCCCAGTGAAAGTAGAGTAGACCAGTTGGAATATATGAAAATTAAAATTTGGGGAAAAAAAAATTTAAATAATTCAATACGTAGGATATTAGTTATTTGTTGTGGAAAAGTCTGAATAATTTTAAAAGAGAAACTACTACAGAGCTTTCAACTGCTTCATTTTCTTTTATGGAGGCCCACAACTATGTGGGAACACAGTGACTTTTGGAAAAGCTACAATTTCAACCCCCAGAACACAACGAGACCTAGGTAACAGCACCACAAGCCTCTCTGCAGTTTTGGGGGTTTTTTTTGTTTGGTTTTTTTTTTAATTAGGCTTCACAGTACTGTTATGTAGGACCCATCTCTGATGAGAATGAAAAGGGTAGTGTGGTCTCCAGCACCCATCCGACCCTTCATTTCTTACCCAAGACTACCAAATAAAGAGGTTATATTGGTTACTCCACATCAAATGAACTGAGATCACCAGCTCACTTCTTAAAGACCCGGGAAGAATTGCTTTAGTTTAAAATAAGAAGGAAAGTAATGAATATGAAGTTAAGCCCAAGAACCCAAAGACGGAAGAGACTCTCCTTTCAGGAGTTCCTTTATGACTCATTTAAAGAAATCTCCTGTCTTATCTGCCTTCTGGTGCACATGTCCATGCTATGGATTTCACATGTGACCCATCAGCATCTCAAGACAGCATTTTACCCTTTGATATCTAGATTATTAACAAATATAACGTTTGTCAACTTTGTATCACAGAAATTGCTAGTTCATATTTATTAATCTCTTTGTTCTTAGAAGATAATTTCAATCAGAATTCGTAATCCAGGAATCAAAGAACGGTTTTTAAATAATGAAGAAAATCAAAGCTTAAAACCAGTTTGCGTAACTAGGTCTAGAATTTATTACTCCTGAGAGAACAAAGATACAAAATACATGTGAAAACTACACAAAGATTTCTACAAAGTAAAAAGTAGAAAGTGGGAAAAGGGAAAGCTACAGTTCAGTGGTTACACAGAAATGTATGGCATGCATTAAAATACTGTAGATTCATGAAGTTTTTTTTAAGTGCAAATGGTTTTTTTTTAACAGTTCTCACTGAAAAATATGCAAATTGATACCTAGGTTGTACACTTGTCATATTATCAGAAAGACACCAACACAAATCTATGCATATACACATCAATATGTCTGAAGTACATTTTGTGGTTTTGTTATTTGTAGGCACTGGTTACAAGTCTGTTCAATACTCAGCTTCAGAAATTAAGCAGTAGTGCTTATAGAACATTTCTCAAATACTACTAATAAAGGAATCTGGTTTTAAAATACCAAGAGGATGAAATAATCTGCATTGCCATTTATAAGCATCCAACAACCAAAGAAGTATTTACAAATCATCAACCATACAGATAAAGAACAGTATCAAATACTCTGTGTAAAAAGATAAATAATTAAAATGTATATTCCCACATCACAAAGAAATGTGATCATACAAATTATGGCACCATATGTTTGTGAAACATCAAAAATAAATGTAGCACATAGATACCTCTTCTTATATTTTACATTAAAGTGTACAGTACAATGACTGTAAAACGTCAATGTCACAACACCCATTGTCTTCAAACTCTTGTTTCTGGTAATTGCAATTATTATTAGAGTCTGTGTTTATAAAGAAATTCCATACGTCAGCCTCGGGCTAATATTGCTCTGTGATATTGCTCGACCACGAAACTTACATCCTAAAAAATGTTTAATGTTTTCTTTAAAATTATGTAATAGAAAGAGTTATTTCACATGTGATTATACTGGGACAAAGTGTGATAAATGCAAGCTATTTTTCTGTGTAGCAAAGTATGGGTTAAAAAAAAACTGTAACATTTATAGTCACAAAAAAATCTAATTTATTAGCAAAATATTTTTGAAATTAAGGTTTATCCATTTCAAATTTTAATCATAAACCGTACTGCAATTTTCTACACATAATTAGGGTTCCTGCTAAAGCACTTAAAACTTCCAAACCCTAATCATGTATCTCATTATGATAAATGGGTCAGAAAATCTGGAACGCAAAAGCGTTATGCAGCTCCAAATGCTGATATCCTGTTTTGTACTCCTAGGGTAAAGAATGAGATAATTATAGCATATGGATGTATTTTAAAGGTTCATCTGCATGTGTCCATTTTTGGCCACACGCCCAATCCAAACAAAAATACATTGTTGAAGGCAACCAGAAATATTACAGTTAGTACAGACTAAGGCAATGAAAATCTTTTTTTTGTAAAAAAAATTAAGGTGCGGAGAGAATTTTCTTTCTTGTTTTAATGGGTGCCAAATAATGATTAACAGTGCCAAGGAAAGTAGTTTTACATGAAAGGAAAGACTATTAAAATCTAGAAATACCTGAATTGGATCTTTGATATCCAGATTTTTCCTGATTACCTGCAAAAGGAGTTGGGGGTGGATAGTTGGCTTCTGTGAGTTTACTGATGTCTGACGGTGGCGTTGGTGGTGGCGGTGGTAGCAAAGTGCTGTTAGGGCTGCTAATATCTCCTTCAGCCACAAGAGTCAAGTCTGCCACATTCTCATCATCTACCATCTGTATGCCTTCTGCTTGTAATTCTCTCGACTGCCTTTTCCATATTGTTGCATTGTTTTCCTGTGCATGCGGAATTGGAGACAATGCAGTATGAAATGGAACACTGAAAGTCTTCTGGCTGTGGAGTGCTGTCAAAGCAGATTTATGTTTATTTTCCGAGTAACCCATTTTCTTAACTGAACTTTCATTAAAGTTTTGTACGGACTCCTGTTTTCCACTTGGTGATGTACATCCATCCTTGCCATCATTTTTTGAAACTCGCTTGTTGAGGCCTTTAGGGCCTGCAGGAGTAGATGAGGATGGTTCTGGTCCAGTGGGCGGTAAACGAAGAAAGTCAGGAAGAATAAGGTCTTCTTTCCTTAGCAGTCCACGTTGGTCATCTGCTCTGTTACTTTGAGCTTTGGATATGAGTTCAAAAAATTCTATTGGGGAAAAACCCAAAATTGACAAGTTTTTGTCAGAAAGTGCAATGTCATTAAAACGTAAATTTTCAGCACATTTATTTTCCATGAAGATCTTCAATTCTTTCAATGCTGCCTTGAAATAAGATCCCATGTTAATTAGGAACTTTTTCAATTGCAGCAGTGTTCGCTAGCATCACTATAATTAAGACCATCAGGATTGCTATTGTAAGAGTTTTGCAGTTTAGAACAGCTGCAATTCACTGAGCCTTGAACACATCTTCTATTTTATGCAGTTAATAAATCCGTACACACACACAGGATTTTTTAATTCTTTATACAAAACAAGGCTCTGGTTTTACTGACAATGGGTGCACGCTTTTATATTCTGGATGGGTTTTACCCATCTTAACTCAAAAATAGCCATGCCATTTGAAAGTTCAAAGATTCAAAATGTTGCAAACTTGCTTGTTATATTTAATTTCTCTCAGTTTAATAATATTTTATCACAGTTCAACTCATGGTGTAGTTTTAATCCAGGATGTTATCATCATAGGGCATGATCAGATGATGATTTAAATAACCCCATTTTACTTTGCACTGCAATGGATCGGTAGCATATAGGTAGTAAACAGCCATCAAAGGAGGCATTACTAAAGCGATGGGGCAGCTTTTTTTATAGAGTTTTTAACACAATTAGAAGTGATTTTCTGATCATGTCCTTAATGATGTCCAATGGTTTAATATGTTTCTATATATAAATAATACTCATAGTAAATCACCACTGTTCTAGAAAGTCTCAAAACTTGGCAACAAGAAACTTATCAATCATAAGCCAAGAATTATACCACTCCTCAAAAGCGAAGCATCACAACAATAAACAAACTCTTCAGTACAAAACATATAAATATAAAAATATTTAACTCTTAATATAGGGTCTCTGCATGTCCTAATTTTTCAAGAAAAGAGCGTTGAGACTACAGAATATTAAAGATGCTTAAAAAGACCATCTCCAACAGATGAATTAAAATCAATAGCTTCAACCCAGCTTATAAATATTGCTTGAAGCAAAAGCCATTACAAAATAAAGCACAAAATGTTATTATCAGTTTTAACTTAGCATAATATGAGGTCATACACTTGCACTTCTATGACCTTGTTCCTAGTCCTCTATTCATATTTGGCAGGCTTTGCAATGCATTTGTAAAAATGCCATTTTAACATGCTTTGTCAAATGCCATAAAATCTGAATGTAGCCAAGATGGAAGCTTCAAAATGCTTCTTATTGCCAAAGTTTTGCAAAATGGCGGTATGCATATTAAAACATGCAACATTTCTGAAATATGTGCCATACAAAAATGTTCCTTTTTGAAATTTCAAACTTCATAGAACAGGTTTTGTGGGGTTTTTTTCATTAGAAAACAGTCTACAACATTTGGTACTTATTTTCCAAACTTGGACAAATTTCACAAAATTCAAAATAAAATGTGAAAGCCTCGAATTCTGAAGTTTTCAAATTATGTTAATGTTTTACTCAGCCCTAGGAAGAAAAATGAAAATATTAAAATATGGAAAACAAGTTAACAAAATAATAAGCAACAGAAAATAATTTAAAATGCACTAATATTTTGTAGTAACACTTATATTAATAAACATCTATTTTGCAATAAAAGTTTTAGTCATAGCACTTTTTGCCTTTCCTGGACATTTATTCACAGATGAACATTCATTTGCTGTATAACTGTGCATAACCGGCTTTGGCTATTAAGTAACATCAGCAGTAAATTTTAATCTGTGGGTAAAACATGCCCTCTGATTTTTTGCTACTTGGGAAAATAGGAAGGAACATGCAGGGCCGACAAGATTGGCAATTGCTTCAGTTAATGCCCTAGGGCACAGGGTGGTATGTCAAGTTTTCTACTGCTACACTGGTTATATTCCTCTTTAACCCATGGACATCCTTCTATAAGAAAGCAAATTCTCTCATGAGTTCTTTCCCAATGGCATCCCCCAAACTATTAAGATGTAATTGAAGGTAAAAACAGGACTCAGAATACACACGATCACAAGCTTACTTCTACTTCTAACCACCTTTCCAAAGCAGTTACTGAACATAAATTAAGCTTTTACTCTTGCACATCACAGCTACTCCAGAGTCATCAGACTGCACCGCCCTGACTGTTACAGCCTTTAGCATAAAATTTTCAAAAATTCTTTCCTGAGTAAGTTAGGGTGTACACCACTTTGCAGAATGGCAGAATGCCTTTCAGTGAGTTAAAGGGTCTTATGTAAAGGTGAAAAGAAAGGCAAGTTTCTACATGGCTTGCAAAGGGTACCAAATGGGATATTCAACTGCAATTGAATAACTAATTCCTTTTTATTTTACCTGGAATTAGGTAGCTTTCACTTTTGAAAATCCCACTAGGCACCTGCACCTCTCTTTAGGTATTCTTAAAATTCTACCTTCAGCTTCAAAAACTATACAATTCAAACACAGTATCAAACAAAAACATAAGGATCCTGACTATGATTTTCACAATGCAGTATTAAACACATGGTACCTTTTCCTACACAGATACAAAATCCTAATTTTTCTAAGACTACTTATGTTAATACATAAACTATAAAGTTCACATACCCTCTGCTTCATCCAAATTTATTTTCTGACATTTTTTTTTCCCAATCTTTGCAATAGAGTCTTCTCTCTTTGACAGCCGGACATCCCTAGCATTTTTTCCATTTTCTCCTTTCATTTTGATAGAATTAGACTTTCCTAGAGATCTTCCCTCTCCCTGCATTAGAAGGAAAGTTAAGGTACTACTTACATTTAGGTTATATCATTGTGTATATAATATGGTCTAAGTGAATAAAAAAGTTATTTTGAAAACACATTTCTCTAATGCCACCACAACAAATGCTTTAGTTTAATCTTGATTATTGTGAAAAACATTTGCTATAGTACTCCCCAAAAATGTAAAAATAAATATATTTTTTACTCTGAAGAATTCATATTACAGAAAGGGCCTTTGAATTTCAGAGTAATTCAATAATTTTCAAATATAGACAAGCCAATGAGACACAAAACAACAAATACAACACAGTGAAAGAGCGATTTGATTCATCACGAAGACAAAGTTCCCACAAATAAATGCTGATGACAGTGGAAAAAGATAAGACGAATTATAGCTATACTCAATCTAGTTACATAAGCTGGCTGATTAAAAATCACGGATGAATGCAGTTTTTAGTATAGAATTCCAGAAGGAAACAAAAGATGATCTAAGGGACAAAAATCATTGCAGAAGACTTACAGTACATACTTGGCTTCTTGAAGTAGTTACAGTTGCAGTCTGTTTTACTGATGCACCTTTTTGTTTATCTGTAAACACTGAACATAAACATACCTTCTATAACTACAAATTTGTAAGTCCCCAAAGAAGTAATCTTTAAGTGACAATGATGCATAAAAAAGATTTTTTGCTTTAAAATGTCTCAAACATAGAGTGAGCACAGTTGATATCCCTGACACTTTTCAGTGAAAACTTACCAGAATCTCTCTCATCTTCAAATTTTTCTAATACAAGCAATACTTTTAAAAGTTTAAAGATGCTGAAGTTTCATTTAAGTTCTCCTAAATTTTCAGTTTATTTAGTTTAAATTTATTTTAAAATTTCTCAGCTAATAATTCAGTTTGCAATTCTCAAATTTAGAATTTAAACAAGAATCAAAATTCAGCAGAAAAGACCACTGAAAAGTCACACTGAACCTTTTCCAACCCGTTTCATGCATCAATCATTTTCTAGACATTGCCTCTTGTCTACTTCTAAGTAACTAAATGGCTCCTTCAAATTACATCTGCCTCACCTCAACAAATATGCTATGGAAAGACCAAGCTGCAAACATAGCATCATGGCCCTTTTTAACTGCTGTGTTGCCACAGAATCACTCTACTGCCAGAATAATCCTCTATGATTTAAGCTTTTATAGCAGCTGGCAGCACATAGGATTACAGTTTTATTTGTAATCCTTAAACTAATTATCTGTGAGAGTATTTAGATTGATATCTTTTTTCAAAACAACAATTGGTTCTGTTTCCTAGAAAAATGACAAATCTGATTCTGCTCAATAAATGCCTCCATCTTTATTCTTCTAGTTCTTCCTCAAAGAGGATCTCTGCTCCAAGTCAATTTAATTTAACCACATCTAATTTCAATTTTAAGACTAAGTGTTCTCTATCTACAAAAAGGTCTCCTAATGAAACTGAACTTTTACTCTCAAGGCTGCTTATATTAATGCAGTGCGTTAATTGTGACAAAAGATTTTCAGCTGTTTGGTTGATCAACTTCTGCTCTTCACATTATTTTGTCCAAGGAAATCACAAATCGTATTTTTTTTTAGTATTATCTCCATAAATAATCACTTAAAACTGGAGATGTAAGCTCTGCATGTTAAAAGAGGGAGGTTATCATAACAGTAGATACAGCTGCTGCATCAACTGCATCTGTTTTACTCATACAGAACATTTCTTTTGAATTCATTGCCAAATTTCACAGAAGTTATTTGGCATTTTATTCTCATTATTATTACTGGTTACTATGTCCTTAAATGTGTGTGTAGATCTATGGCCAAGCTAAGTAAAGTATTCAAGTACTACTAGTGCAAAATTTCTTACAGCAACAGTAAAGTACTTGGTAACAACAGATTAATTTCATCTGCAATCTTTACAAACTGCACTCCTTTTTAGTTAAAAAGAATATATGCTACGTCTAATCCCATTTACCTCACCTTTAGCTCAGTAGAAGAAACTGACCAAAGTCAGGGTTTATGAAACTGACTTGACATCATAAATAAAAAGCTTTTATGGCAACTTACCTCTGCCCTTTGTTGGCTCTTTTTCATCTAGAACAACTCGCTGACCATCCAGATTAGATATAGGGACACCAAGATCAAGTGGTTCCTGCTCACCATTCTAAAGTCGGATCACAGTTTGTATATAATAGAGAAAAAGCTGTTTTCAGAACAAATTTATGCTGTCTTGACATTTTTTGAAAGAAAATGAACAAAGTATTTTTATGTTTCAGTGTAGCCTCAATATATCTTTCTTCTACTATTCTAAAAACATTTATTCCGTTTGTGTAAAACTACCTTGATTACAATGAGTGGAACCCATTTATGTGAGGAGAACAATATTTAGGGAAAAGAAGATATAAGAAGAAAAAATATCACCCAATTTGAAAGCATGCACATACACTGTAGGACCATTAGAGTGTATGTTCAGCAAACCATATTTTTCAGAGGAAGCTTGAGATTATTTTTATATTCTAAATTGGTTGTACTTGATTTAATGAAATTACAAAGTTAACAAAATTATCTTTATACCAACATGTTTTCCAGTTATTTTAAAAACTTGTACTGGTTCAGCCAAGACAGTATATATTCTAGAAATACCACAAAAGTAACTTTCAATTCCTTGATATTCCATTATAATAGAATAGACAAAATGCTAGTCAAGTGTTTAGTAGTAGAGAAGTTGAATTTGTTTGCTTCCACAGAAATTTTCTGTGAGGAGATTTGAGGTAACTTTCATGATTCCCAGGATAATGGAACAATAGCTTTAACTAGACTCAATAAATATTCCCTGGCTAATAATGTGCAAAGTTGAGCTCTGGATGAAGCTAAATTCAGGCTTTACTATTTAGGATGTTAGATTTATGCTGAAGGAGAATATAAAACAGGTGCAGACTAAAGCTTTGAGGTAGTTACTATTAAGTGTAATGGGTATGACTACTATGCATTTTCATCTCAATGTGCAGTTATAAATACAGATTTGTTATAAACACAGGTTTTAATGCTAATTATAAGAATACGAATAATTTCAGGGACTATAATATGATCTTCTCCAGACAAAAAATATTGCAGCCTGAATTACATAAAAAAATACTTACTAGTCTTGCCACAAGTTCATTAAGATTTAAACCATATTTTGCAACCACAGGCCTTAAGACCTCTGTTACTGGTTTGGTGGGTTTAGCTTTCAAACCAACTGATCGATTGATTGGAACAAGATCCAGCCTGAAACATATCAATTCCAACATTAAGTATGAAATATTCCACTAAACAAAATGTACAAAATACACAAAATCCAATCTACAGCAAAGTTATACTAGTTTACAGCTACTGACACTGAAACTTCACTAGCACAAATCTATCCTACCCTGAAGTTATAAAGCACTTTAAATACAAGTAAAGCTTCTACTGTTTCACTCGCCAGAGCTAAGTGAAAGCATGAGCCAACCTAATTGCACGATGATCTTCAGACCAGTTAGACACATTCCATAGCACTTTCATCTTTTCAGTGAGATTGCTCTGACCATTCTGGTCCAGGGATGCTTCCAAAGTGACTCCATGCCTTGCATGTAAGAAAAATGTTTCTTCCCAACTTCCACAAGAGCGAGTCACAATGTCCTATTCAATTACTTGAGATGGGCTTGGACAGGAATTTTTATTTTTAAGCATAGGAACAAAATAGTGAGTGAAGAAAAATTTTAAAACCCAAACAACTATTCCATTTTTGTCTATCTTCCTTCACAGAACTGTGCCCAGTTTGCTGTTGTTTGGGGTTTTTTTAAGTGCTCTTCATCTGTGACCCAATTCCTCCCTAACAGCCATATTTGACTATAATGGCACGATAGTATGAAAACAAGGACAGGCTTCTTACTAAAAAAAACTATCAGAAGAATGTACATCATCTGAAGAAATGAAAACTATTAGTGATTTTGTCAGTCATGATTAAATGCAAACTCCATATTTTCTCTCACACAAGTTACTTAAATACAAGATGTTTAGTCTTACTGATTTTTCACCTCCACAAGAAACCTGAATAACTGAAACTTTGTCTTTCATATTTTCTCTGAATACAGCAGCTACCAAATAGAAATGATCAGTTTTAATCATTAACTTGTAATTGACACAGAAGCGGCAGACATTCAGGTAATCAAGCATATCCACATAGTATTTGTCTTATGTGCAAAAAGATTCCAAATATTTGAGTATTTTTGCTTACACAGTATCTACCCACAGAAGGAAATAATGTAGAATGTTTCTACACTTTAATTAACACACAAGTAACATATGGTACTGCCTACTTAAAATTTCTTTTTTAATTTGGAAACTCAATAAACTCACACCTAATAAAAGACTGCTCAATCTCAATTTCAAAATTGAATATGCTAAACCACATTCATTAATCTAGTATCCATAAATAGAAACTAGCCCTACTTGCTAAAGAAAAGTTATATAAAGCCAAAATGAAGAATGTCTGACACACACAAAAAAAAATTATTCACTTCAAAAGCAGAACTCAATAATGTAACACAAACATTCTACTTCATGACTTTTTCCTGAAATAATTATTTCAGGAGTTTTCATAGCACTAGTTTTAATTGTTAGAATTTAGGAGCATTAAAATATTTTCTGGCATTTTGGAAAAAATACAAACAGATTATTTTGAAAAAAAGTATAATATTTCATAATACAAAATACATATTGTACTGAATTATATTATACTCATATTAATAATAACATTGTAACGTTGACTTAAAGATTCAGGGCTAGAAATCTATACTTAGACGAATTTATATACTCAAATGAATTTATATTTATACAATTTGTTTTACTGTAATCTGCCAGTTAGGCACATAATTACAGACGTAACTAAATGGGAATAAACATATCCATTTAATCTTAAAGGCCTATTTTTTTATTGTTGCATTTAGGATTAGATTAGGAGACTTGCAGTTCAATTTCCACTTCATTCTTGCGCTGCTTCAACCTATTAAACATGTCTCTGTGCCTGCAGATCTGTCCCATATGCTTGTTCACAACTGCTTCAGCTTGAGCGGCTAAACATCATCATAATATTTAAAAGCACCTAAACTGCAACATTAGCATCAAAATCCCACTTGTATTCAAGACAGCAATCCAGAAAGCTTCCTCTTGCAGCATTTAAAACTCACTAGGTGATGTTCTACTTAGTTTGAAACGTTCGTGTAGGCCCACATTTCTCCCACTGATCCTTACCCTGGTTGCCCTCATCTGAATTACCTTTTAGAGATACCCCAATCTCACCATTACCTGTAGAAGAAGCACACAGCAGCTGGCTCTAAATCTAAGGGATATCAGTGCCTAAGTGTAGGCAGGGTATCTAACTTAGGCACTTGTGTAACTCAGAGAATCCCCATGCTAAATGCCTATCTCTTGCCTAAGTGTTATTGCAATCCAAAGTAAAAATGGATAACAGAAACTCAAACCGAGTTAACTGCAAGTCGTGGAAGTAATCGTTTTCAGTTACAAACATTAGGTCACCTTCCTTCTTCATATGAGGCTCTTTGCTAAGAGCCTGAAGTCTATTTCTTCTAATATGCCTGTACAATGAACGGGAACCTTAGATCCCCTAATGCTGGATTCTGGGAAGATGTTCCATTGCATGGCTAACTGGATTTTTACTGGATTCAGATAAATTCTTTTCTGCATTAACTACTCTTTTGCTGCATACGTAACTGATAATACATTTTAGTGCACTTACAAAAAGTAAAATGGAAAATGGGGTGGAAAATGCCAAAGGAAGATAGTATTTTTGAGTCTTACCGAAATAAAGTGCGTTTTTCCAAACGTAGGTCCCGAGACTCCAGGATGCTACTGTCTTGGTGCAATACAAGTGGCTACAGAGTACATGAAAGGAACAAAATAATAGACTGCAAATTAATCTTAAAATATGTACAAAAGAACAGCTGAGTGGTTAAAAAAATTCAGATAACTCAGAAAATTATTAATATAGGTTGCATGCAGTCTAGCGGATACTAATTTACAATATGCAACATGATTAAAGTGTATTTTTTATTAGCCAAAATAAAATTTTGGCTAGTTGTGAGACAATGGCCAAACTTTTAACTCTCACTGGAGTCAGCAGGTGTTTAGGAACTCAGTGTTTTAAAACAAGCCCAGGTTCTTCAGCTTAAATAAATCATTACATAGAGTGATGTGTTGGAAAATATGGCAAGTTAACAATCATTAAAAGATTTAAAAGAACAGGCACAAATCTAGGCACATTCGTTGGTTTTTGTTCTTGTAATCATCTAGATTTATCACAAGCACAAATGTAAGACAATAAATGTTTCACATCCACAGCTTCTCTTTGAATTGAAGATACTTCAGTTGGAACAGGAGCCATCACACCCCACCAACGCAGACTTGGAAATTTTCCTCAATATTAAAACATATACTTTAATTCTAGCATGAATTAATCTCATTTCACCTTTGAACAACTAAATGTCATTACGTTTTTTGCTTTAATGAAGTACCATCTGCTACAACACATTTGCTTTCTTTGTGGATACTGTCAGTTAAGTACAAGCTAACCATTCCCCTGGACAAGTACACGGACTAGACACCTAAATTAACCTATTAGTATAAGGAAATCCTTGTCATAAGCTCTCTTCTGCTTTCTGTAATGTATATACCACAACCACAGTACTCCATCACTTTCGTTTCACTAAAATTATCCTTCAATTAACTAGCATTGCCAACGTAAAGCTATAGGTAGATCCAGGAGATACATCTTACTATTGTCTGAACAGAATTCCTTATTAGTAAACCAAGTATGAAATCGCTTTAAATGGCACAGGAATATGCAATACCTTATCACCTCCAACTAAGAAAAGGTCCACTGCAGCTATGTTAATGCCATGTTTCTCGCAGAGCCCAGATAGCACCTCTTTGATAGAGAATCCAGATTTAACAGCCATTTTGCTGGATGAACCATCCGGAAGGTTTATACAACAGTATTTGGGGGATTTCTCTTTATCTGGTACAAATGCAGGTAATCTTGAGCCTTCAGACTTGACAGGGGAAAGAAAGAAAAGTCAGTGCCCAATGGGAAAATCAGGAATATGCATAAACCTTTGGAGTCCACACAAATCAAACCAAGACAAGAAGCATACTTTCTACCCTGTTTATGGTTTAGAAATCCTTCCAAATAACACAAATATCTAATAAATTTAAATCCTGAAAAAAAAGAGTTTAGATGAAGCACTGCCCAAACCTAAACGTATTTCAAAGGCCAATTCAGTTTTAGACAGCAAGTGTGTAAAACAGGTTACAAGATTCTCAAACTATAGAGCAGAACTCCTACCCAAAAAAGTGTAAGAATTAAATAAGATCTTATTTAGCTTCCAAATAGTGAAGTATCTGTAACTCAATAATGACCTGCTGGTGTAAAAATTAACATTGGGACATCATGAATCAACATTTAATTGATGAGGAACACCTTTAAACATCAGTTTCCTCAAACAAAATTTCCTCCTCTTTTAACATAATGTGAACAGTACACATACAAATACACCACAGAGAAATTAAAATTTTAAAATAATTCACTTAATGACCACATGTTTTCTTATTAAAGGGAACAAAAAGTACGATATTGTGGATTAAGGCAAAAGGGCACAGCTTTAACCTTTATTCTTAGGGTAACAGCAGAAGAGTAACACTGCTATGAAATATCAAAAGTATCTTCAAAAATTTAACAAAAACCTCGCTTATAACTTTAAAAGACACTACAAAAATACTGTTTTCAACAGTCTTTTAGGGTACTCATCGTGCTTTTTCTCTTCTCTAACTTGCAGCTTCTCATCCAAATTACAGTAACTTTCTGACTTAATATCAGTTGGGAGCGGGAGAGAAAAGAGGGGCTGCTGCTTTGGGGAGGCTTAGCATTTTCCGTTTATTAAGACAAGACTTTTCTGAAAGAAATAAATGTGACTGCCATGCTTGCCTCCCTGAGCAGTATTTGTAGCATAGGCAAAATTATGCAGTTGCTAGAATCTAGTCTATTAGAGGGATATCAAGACTACAAAAAAAACTTTTAATAATCTCCTTTTTTATATTATTCCTCCATATCAAGGTAGTAAAAAATAAATTTAAAGTATTACATTTATGTTCTATTATTAATACTGTTTTAATTTTGCATTTCATTCTACCCTCACAGCAAAGGTAGAACTTGATGGTTAGAACTCGCAGCATGCTTCAGTGATTATTTTCCTACATACTATAACAAAAGCACAGTGTTTGCAATGAAATTCCCCATCCCTCTTTTCTCAGATTTTAGGAGCAGAGTTAAGTCATAATGACAAGAAGACAAACTTACAACTTTAAAAGAAACAGAGAGGAAAGAAGCACAACAGCCACTGGTACCACAGGGATCAGCCTAACACAACTTGCATACAGGCCAAGCAGACGGAAAGCTTTAACATGCGGTTGTTCAGAACAGAATCTCAAAGCACTGGTAGGTGGAAAAAGCTGTTTATAAAGAACTACAGTAGCTCCCTTTGAAAGGCAAACTTTTATTCTGAAAGTTGCCTGAAGTTAAGACAGACAAGATGCAAAGGATATCTTTCTGTTACAAGGACAAAATAAGAAGAAATATATGAACACAACCGCTGTTACATTTCTGGTATTCTAAAATTGCTTAATACTACAACTTGCCTTCTAACTGTATCAGTTAAAGACCCTTTCTCAAAATACTACTTCAAACAAATTGCTTCACACTACTTCAAAAATTAGTAAATCACTGTTTTCACCGCTTCCCCGCTTCACTATTAAGAGCTGTCCATTACCAAGTCAAGACTAGCAGTTGATGACATGGAGCCTTGTGATTCCCGTCTGTATGATAATCCATTGGACTGAATAGAATCTGTTTGTGGAAAGAATCAGCAATCAGTAAAAGGGCTTCTTTTTATTATTTATTATAACAGAGAAAACTATTTCAAATATTAGCTCCTCTGATCAGAAAAATAACTTTTCATTACAGGAAAAACCACAAAATCTTCATACTGTGCACTGAAGCATGGAAACCAAAACAATATTTGCTCAACTGTTTCTTGGTTATGTAGCTCTTCAATAACCACACTTGATTTTGTATTTAAAAAAAAAAAAATTTAATCTCAAAATTTCTTTTAAAATTTTAAAATAATTCACCTCTTCAGTTATTTTGAAGGAAGATAAATATTTTTAAAAGTGCAAGTATGGTGGTAGAAAACTTAAATCTAAGACAATTACTAGTCACTTTTAGTCAGCTCCCGGACAATCGGACCAGGACCTAACAAAGTTTAAGTCTATAATCTTAGCAAATGCTTCTTATGTCTTTTCACATCTGAGTACAACGAGAACACTAAAACTATACATATGATCAAAGATATTTTGTGGGTCCGGGCATTTAGTAGAAAATAGAGAAGAAGAAACCAGAGCAACAATATGGTCCAAATTTGGTGCTTTGGTGAAATTTCTCCATTATTTTTAACTCAATGGAATGAGTTAATGCAAAACTTCCATCTCTTCTTCTACAGACCATGCACACGTGCTTTCATGGGGTACTCTTCCCTGAACTCTCAAAAGCAGTGAAGTAACAAAACAGCAGACTACAACGGTTTTCACAACTGTGACTCTTCTTTTTTTATTTTAGTCAGGAATGGTGGAAACAGCTAATGAGTGTGTTCACAAGTGAACAAACATGTGTAGTACTACTAAAAGAAAGAAAGGTAGGATAATGCAGATGGAGGAGTTTTTAAATAGCTGTAACTATAGCACTATTTGCACGTACAGCTCCTGAACGTCTCTGTGAAGACTTGAAATTATCTTACTATAAAAATAGTCGCTCTCTGCTTGAAAAAGCAATTACCAGCACACAGAAATGGAGAATCTACTGGAAAGCAGAAAATGGGCTCTGGAAATCAATAAAAACAAATTTAAATATTTCTGTACTTTTAACTGTTTACTTGTACATCTGCTTCCACAGAACTTCCAGTGATACTAGCCACACTATGGCCTTCTGACTTGACAGTTTCTGTTCCTCTGTCACACCCAAGGATGCACTTAGATGCAAACTAAACATGATGAGATTAGTCACATCTATTGTTGAAACAACTCTGAAACAAAGTGGAAAGAAAATACTCACCATTTGGATAATCACCATTTTCCTTTCTCTTCTGTGATTTTCCCAAACTCTTACTTCTTGACCACGAGAAAAACGTTCCCCTTTTTTTCTTCTCAGTGTCCTCCTCTCCTGACTCTTCATTTAAAGATCTTCCTGACTTTGATTTACCACTTAACTATCACAAAACACAATTGAATCATGCATTGGATCACAGTTGTAAGAATATTATCTAAAATAAACCTTCCCACACTTCTTCCCAAAAGAAGGGCGTGATGGTCAGGTTAGTTGTTGTCTTTACCCCACTCACAAGTGTATATGCCAGCACCCCTCTCAGTAGCAATCAAAAAAAGAAAAACCAACCCAGTGGAAACAAGAAGAAATATATAGATGGAAATGTGTTACTTGGTAGGGAGTACAAAACAATAGCTAGAAATAAGCCACAGAAAGCTACTGCAAATATGAAAGAACTCTCCACAGCTCACCAGTAATGCCTAAGTTAATGTGAAGAGGTCATTTGCCTTGCTTTTAAAACACAGATTTTCACTTCAGTATTTCAGATATTTTTTTCTAGGGTAGGCTTGAACATTAACTGCTTTTAAAGACAATGACAAAGCATTGTTCAACACTTAAAAGTATAATCAAAGTATTTATTAGTGCTGAAGAACACAAACATCAGGAATGTTTGATATTAAACTAAACTTGCTTTTAACAACCTAGTATTCTTCTTAGATTATTAGAGTATTCCTTAAAATGCTACTTTTAAAAAGGTTCCTAGTCATAAAAACACACAATAGCAGATGGGCTAATGTGTAGTGATTGACATGAAAAATCCGAAGTTATAATTTACCCATACAGTTATGTAATACTACGGTGGTATTATCTACATGAAGAAAAAATAAACTCTAAATAATATTAGGAGATCAGTAAGACTGCTGGCCTGTTTTTTAAGAGCTGTATCTGTTTTACACAGAATTATCTTAGTTCAGTAGGGACTAAGAAATTTAGAAACTATCCTCTGCAAAGGTGAGTTAGATTAGGTTAAACCTTCTCCAATAACTGATAAATTGTCTGCTCTCAGCAAAGGTTAAGATACCACAACCTAATTCCAATACTCAATCAAAATAAGCTTCTGAACTGATGCATTAAAACAATACTAATTTTTTATTTGTACACATATATTTAAATAATAAGATTTAAAATTATATTCAGGAAGTCAATAGCTAGAAATATGATTCAAAGGTACAGATTTTTAAAAAATAAGAATTTTCCTGAGAACATAAAGATTTTGTAATTATATTTGCTGGCACCACTAAACAAACATTCTAATTGTTTTCTATATTTTATCTTTGATCTTCTAAAGAAAAACGTAATTTAAGAACATAGTTTTCAAATAAAACAACACAAAGGTAACCTTTTTTGGTGTTGAAATATTGGACTTCTCTGAACTGATACTGTGTTTAGAAGTGGGGCTGCTGGGAACGTGCTGAGGATCAGGAAGAGGTCGACCTTCTACTTCAGCTAAGATGCATTCTTGGTAAAGGGGGGATTTGAGAAAGCGAGTATAGCTATCAAACTTCATCAAGTTAAATATCTGAAATTAAAATGAAATGGATAATGGTTACATAAGCTTAAATAACACATCAAGAAAATGAAGCGATCTCACAACAGCCACCCCCCACAAAATTTAGGACATTAACCCGTAAACAGCAGCAGGCATGACTTTGTTTAGACCCAGTTAAATACACTGCACTTAAAAGTGAAACATGATTTTATCTATTCCCTTAGCACAGGTTCAGACAAATGCTATGATCTGTGCAAAGTGCACGAGGAGCTGAGATGCCGTAGAATCTTGACACCACCGTCCTCACAGCCACCTATACTGCATTTATGCCTTTGTACGTTCAATGCAAAGCGCACAGCAAGCCAACCATTTTAAACATTATTTAAAGATTATTACATCAATGCTATATGTGACAGGATTAAATTATACAAGTGTTTTTTTAAAGTAGCTGTAAACAAGAAAAAAAGTTTATGGTCTAAAATTCAGGAATATGATACAATCGCAATATGCTATAGTATGCAGTAATAGAAGATACGCAAGGTTAATTACTGTCACAGGAAGAGGGAAAGAATCCTTTACAGTATTATGTAATGTTCATGTGCCCAATCATAAGGATAAAAAAAAAAAAAAAAAATCAGTATCTTTGGAAGATGCAATTATCAAGGTGCTGTAAAAATCAAGACCTTGAAAAAGAACAGCTTACATAAAATGGCTGCTCTAGGTAAGACCAACATTTATCTTTAAATACCCAGGAAGGAAGCAGCTCTGTACTAGGCCTGAAGCAAATGTCTGAGGCTAATTTAACCAAAGGTAAATTTGTGAAAGTAAACAAACAGAAGTTCTTTCTTAAATGCTAAACACCGTGCTTGACTTTCTTGTTTTACTTTTGCAAACCTACAGTTTTAAGTGAATTCATATTTTTACCTTTAAATCTTCTGCAGTGATTCACTTGGTCTGAAAAAATAGTATGAACGCCACCCTCTTTGGACATGACAAGCGAAGAACAGTGTGCACCACCCAACTGGTTATGGCATTTCCAAGAGTCTACAGAGAAGTCCATCACCAAGCCACAGTAGCCCAGTTACAGATGGAAATAATTTTTCAGGTTGTGCAGAGAAACCCTTCTCAACAAGCATTATCCCAAAGCTTCTCTGGCAAACAGAGCTTGGACAAGGGGCAACAGGCATAAGTTGGAACA
>JAOXNO010000033.1:50598082-50670149 GCA_028565335.1 Limnodromus scolopaceus | reverse complement strand
GCTCTAGCTCTGGGCAATCCTGCTCCAGCAGGGGAGTTGGACTAGATGATCTCTATGGTCCCTTCCAACTCTAAAAAATTCAGTGAAATCCAGTGAAAATTCAGTGAAACAGCAAGACAACGCCCAGAGAGCTTGGTCCTGCAGCGTCACAGAGACCTAATTCAAACTGAATGCTGGCTGCCACATTCTTGCCTTACTCTTGTGTCTTCCCATTCCCACTTAGGTGCTACTTGGCTTGTTTGTTGGGCCTTCTAAGGTACTGTTTTCCACATGGTAAGCTATGGAAAAAACACTTTGTAGTGTTAGTTTTGCCAGCTTAACCAGCTGAAACAGCTCAGCACAAAGCCTGATGTGCCCTCAATGCAGTGCCAGAGAGACAAGCCAGTGTCAAAGATTTCCCACTTGAAAACCTGCTCACAAAGGGGAATCTTCTCTCTCACGCTATGAAAAATAAAATCCTTCTCTGACCACAGGTACACAAAATTAAAAAAGACACACAGTTTCAGAGCACATGTGGTCTTCAGGCCAAGGCTCACCAAATTGTTCAGTATACACAACACATATAGCTTTGAAATGTTTCTTGAGTTCTGGTGAGCTCAAAGAGTAATAGTGTGGTGTATTGCCAAAATAGCATACAATACAGAAGAGCTCAAGAATACAAGAAATCAAAATGCCTCAATCTCAAGGACTCGGAGATACACTGATGATACAAGGTTATTGGGGAAAAATACGAAGTACAGTCTACAAACACCAACACAGATGCAAAAAATCAAGCTAACTGATAAATACAAAATACTTCACCTGCCCTTGAGGGTTTTAAGAAAATGAAACTTGCAGAGGTTACACTCCTTATCAAATCATAATATTTTAAGCTAAATGCAATTTGTGCCTGCAAAATATAGGACATGATTCTCCAGTACAGCTAATACTAATACTCTAAATTTAATACAGTTTCAGGATGAAAAACTAGGCTTTTCAGAGTTGCCTCCTGTCACAGAATCTAGCACCAAAAGAAGATAAATTTGCTATTCCATGCTAGGTATGAAGAATAAAGGAAAATATTGCAGAGAATTAAGAGACACAAGGAGAGTTACTACAGAGATTAAGTCTACAGATTAAATATACTTAATACAGAAAAAACATTCCAACCTTCTAACTTTGCTGGACAGAGTGATGACAGCTTAACTAATTTACCTTGAGCTGATCATCATCTCTGTGTTGCTAGCCCACACTACATCCCCAATTTCCTATATTTAGCTTTATTATCATATTAATTTACACATTGTAATGACTTCTGCTTATTTGGAAAAATCTAGCAGATGCTATTTCTTGTTCTTACAAATGAGAAAGAGAAATATAGCTTATAAAAGCATAATTTGAACTTTACAAATAAACAAGGACAGAAAAACTTACATCCATTTATACAATTCTACACGAAGTAAACTTTCTTTTATTCTTATTTTTGTACCTTCAAGAGACCCACACTGTCCTGCACCTGTAACACTCAAAATGCTTGTTCTTATTCTACTCTAAGAAACAGAGAAATCCTAACTAGGTTTTTTGGCTGCATCCATGCTGTCATATTAAAACACCTCTAACAACAGGCTGAAGGGCAAATTTGTCAGGTTATGGACAGAAAGGAACTTCCAGCAGCATTCCCAACAGGCAGTGCTTGAGAGGTAACGGCCTCAGCAGTGCTTTCCAAGGCACTTTCCCACACACACTTGTGCAACTCCACCACAGCCTTACAGCAACGCTACCAACTCCCCACCAACACGTAACACCCTACAACCACCACAGACCAGCACCCTTACACTCCATGCTCAGTACTGAAACATAAAAACCTCTTGTGAAAGACCAGAAATGCAGAGCCTTCGCACTATTAAGATGGTATCACCACCATGAGCCCACTTTGGAAGTCTGTGGGTGTACTAACTGCACACACCCAGAATTCTGTGTTCCTGAGGTCCATCAGGACCACAAACTGACCCAGTGCAGAACCACCACTTAGCGAAACCAAGATATTAAAGGCCATCAAGACAGCTGATCACCCAGCACCAACCTCAGACAGGCAACACACCATGAATACCTCAGCTGGCACACCTAACTTCAAGGCCACTTACTTTGGCAGAAGTAAATCTCATCCTGCTTCATCTAATTTTTCAGTGGGAGGAACAGGCCTGACTGAGGGATCTGACAGTGAGAACTACAGAGGCATTGGTAATTTAAGATAAGCAGGTGAGGCCCAGACAGACCACAAGGCTGGGGTTAGACCCACACCACCATTTCACATCAGCATTTTCACCCACCTGATGAGCCCCTCAATCTAAGAGCACAGTGTTTTCAAAGAAGGAAGAAAATCTGCATCAGCCCAGCCACCAGACTCATAAGAGCACAGTCTGTCCACCAAACAAGTGGGAGAGGATGAAGAGGAATTCAAGCGTGGACTCCATAAAGCCAAGATGAGGAATCCATGGAAAAAAACCTCAGGGAGATCATGGCTGGTAACTCCTGCAGAAGTCTCAGGCCTTGGTAGGTGCATGGGGGGTAGCTGTAATGCTAGAAGCTACCAGATCAGCAGTTAACCCTACCTTTCTATCTCCATTTTGCAGATGGAGTAAGATACTGTGCCCACCTGCTCTTATGTTCCAAAAGCATGCAATCTGAGATTGCACTAAGACTAAGATTGTGACCTGCTTCATTTATGCAGTTAAATCTATATCCTTGATTTTTAAATAACATGATCTCAAAATTATTTCCACTAATAAAACATTAGGGTAGGAGTTACCAAAGAGGTTACTTCAGAGAAAAAAGAAGAAATTTTAAATCTACAGAAAATGTGAAATGTATCCTGTTGTTACATAACTGTTCTGTTCTGAACATTAAAAATTATTTAAAATGCATCCACTTCAGAGGTCTTCAGACACCAACAGTTTTAAAAAGCTCTTTGTTTGACAGTTCTATTAAAGCACAAGGAAAGGAGTCCTTCAATACAAGAGACATATTTTACAAACCACTTTAACCAAAATTAGATGCTATTTGTGTACACAATTGTCCACTACAGAAAAGAATAAGCAACCATATGCAAACACCATATGCAATGTTGTTGCACCACATGGCATTGTTTACTTGCACTAAGCCTTCATTTCAATAATATTATTTTTCAGATTATTTTTTAGTTAATGCCGCTTTTCCACACATATGCAAATGTACAGAAAAAGTCAAGCTGCATTTCATTATACAGTGTCTCCTTATTCTGCTAATAGAATCTATATGAACTTGTCCTCTCTCTTTTTATGCATAGTAAAACATACAGCACGTGAAACTACTTTTATAGATTTTTAAAACACTTCAGAGGAAAAGATAACAGACATAAATGTACAACAGTAATGTTTTCTATGGTTACCTGAAGTTGCTGTTCTTTGAACATATCTGGATGTGGAGAATTGAGAATATCATCTGCCAACTGTGCCTGGCTGTCAATATTAACTGGGGTTGTAGCTTTGCTACACAAGAACTTACTGAAGATCTCCCGGGCTCTGTAAGAAAGCTGCAGAAAAGAAATATTAAATGTATGTCTGCTTTGCAAGCATATTTTTATACAGGCATTTCTTACACCGATATATTCCAGACAAAAATATAAAGACACTCCAGTTTCCTTAATGTATAAGATTTTTTTCATTTAACAGTTTTGGTTAATTTTAGGCATATAAATCAGACTTTTCCTTTAAAATTACAAACATTCATCAAATATTTCTCAAGCATTAAAAGTTGTCATCAAATAAAACTTCAAATAATCAAAATATGAAAATAATGAAGGTGAAGCACATCAAATGCTGTCTTACAAAGGAGAAAGGATTTTTTTATATTTTGGACCTTTTACATTAACAGTTACTATTTAAATAAATCCTTCAATTTCTAGAAGGTAGAAAAATGTAAACATACATTTGAATCTTCACTGTTAAAAACATTCGTGCTCTGTTTTTAACTTGCTTATTTTGAAACACCTACATTCTAGAAATAATGAAAAAAACACCAAACTGATCTCAAATCCTCAAGGTGAGTTAAGAAAATACATGGTTCAAAGACAGAAGAAAACGGGAAAAATCTCAGTGGTCCACAAAAGAGCAAACATGAAACCATTTCCACAGTGTAAACCTGACTAGATTTGGCTGTGGTGTCAACAGAAGTGTTGCCAACCTGCACAAAATTCAAAATTCACCACAACTGCCTAAGCAACATAGGACTGTCTTAAAAGGATGAGATGGAGATTCTCATAATTTGTGAACAAATGTAACTACACTTACTGCAGCAGATATTGCTAAGTTAGTTATAAACACATCATCTTGGCTAGTCTAGCTGAAAGAACACAATAGGGGCTAATTTTCACCCTTCCTTGACATGTTAAATTAACTTGCTCTGCAGTCCCTTGCAGTGGGCTACTGCAGCCAGCCATTTTTCAACATCCAGTATACCTTAGCTCGTTTTTACAGAGCTACCTCTGCGTTTCACTGCAGTCTAAATATATCAAACATCTTAAACGTGGGACACTACTCTCAGAGGACTGAGGAAATTAGACTGAGGCTCCAATCCTATTTTAGTGAAGTCACAGTGCAAAGACCAAGCACAGCTCCAATAATTTCAATAATCTTGAAGAAGTAACAATTTTTAGCAAGAAACTGAAATACAACATAGACTCACCTCTTTTTTATCATGTGCAGGTACATGGTTAAAATATTCACAGGCCTGCCAAAATAAAATATTTTCTTCACTAAATTCTTTCCGTAGAAATTCCTAAGGGGAAAATAGACAAATAAATAAATGTCTCATAAAAAGATGTTACTTGCCATTTCAAACAACATATTTATAATGCTTGATAAGAATATTAAAGTTTGCATAATGGTAACATTTCAATCAGTCTCACAGTCCAGTTTTCTTCTAAAGTAAAAATCAATGCACATCAAATATAAGCCTAGTGCTTCTCCTCTTTCTCATTTCTTTTTAAACATATACAATTGAGAAGAATCCATCAAATTACAATCAAATCATTTGCATGTTCAAAGGCGAAGTTTGATACTGCATGTTAAGTAGTGCATAAACTAGTGAATAAACTTCTAATAAAAATTTAAATAATTTATAACTACATTTAAAAATTACACTGTTAACCGGCTGTCTTTAATTGCAGATCTACTAGTATAATAGAGTAGATGTTTATCGAGCAGAGCCCGTAATCAATTCTGTATTCATTACAGCATCTTTCTGCATCACAGGGCAACTACAAAAAATCATTTATCACTGCTTGCTGGTGTGGTTACACGGGTTCTCTTTGGAAAATGCCTTCTTAGAGGAAAAAAAAAAATCTCCCAGTAAAACACACAATAATTAGGACATTCGTATTATAGCATCCAAAGGTCCAAATGAATACTGGGAACCCATTCAGTTGGGAAATTGTATAATCACAAACCGTCCCTAATTCAAATCTGTATAATGCAATATGCTCAGCATATGTTTCTTAAAAGCATTTTAACCATCAGGGGAGGAATACACAAAAAAAAGTAACTTGGTTTTCTAAAAAAATTATCTAGGCATTCATGTAATTGGAACAATGGTTGTTTATACTTTAGAGTTTTAGATATCAGTGTTTAATTGGAAATTTTATTTCAAGTCAGCCTGCAAGCCACAACCGTCACTCAACTGTCACACTGGTAACATTCAAGCTTCCTTAACATACAAGGCAGTCTCAGAAAGCAGCGTAAGAGGAACCTTCATAGAAATACTTAAAACTTAACTTTATTTGTGCTTTTAAGATTTACACAGAGTTTAGGGAGTCCAACTCTAAGAAAGCAATTGAGATACTAAAATAGAGGGAGCCTAAATTCACTAGCAATCTCTCAATTTAAATTAAACATTCTTCAGATCCCTAACCTGAGACACCAAAGGTATAAAAGACAACCCAGGGAGTAGTCAGGGGACCTTGCTGCACTTTACATGTAATTACAGATTAAAAGAGAATCAAATTAGCAAGCAGGAACTGAACTCAACTGCTTACTTCCCCACTCAGTGCCTTCACTAGGAATCTACCGTCAATCTCCTGCCTGTCTTCTTTCTGGCCACATGCTTTGGGCACAGCTGGCTATACAACCATTCTGCTTCGTCAGGAAGAGCCAGTGGTGCCCCAGTTGAAACATTCTGTAGCCTAGCCATTGGCACACATGGCTGGGAAGCTGGAGATGTTGGTTTGAGCCGCTCGAGGAGGGAAGTTGCAATCAGGTCTCTCACTTCCTGGATGACTGTTCTAATCAGCAGACTATTATGCAAAATGTGAGTATTTGCAAAACATGCAAAATCTCTTCTTGGAGAGTAATTCCTGCTCTGTGACAAAGCTGTCCTCAGGAAAGGCCCATGCATGCTGAATTCCAAATGCACCAAGATGCTTACTATGCAACTGTAAATTAAATGCTGATGTTCCAATGTTCTTGAATGCTGGCAGAAATCTGTATGTTTTGGCTGGTTATAGGTGAATCCCTTCTCATTCCGCAGGCTTTCCAACCTTCCCTTTGAAGGAATGGTAACTATTGGCTTCAAACTAGATGAGGTTTGATTTATATTAGATATTAGGAAGAAATTTTTCACTACGAAGGTGGTGAGACACTGGAACGGGTTGCCCAGGGAAGTTGTGGATAATGCCCCATCCCTGGGAGTGTTCAAGGCCAGGCTGGATGGGGCTTTAAGCAACCTAGTCTAGTGAGAGTTGTCCCTGCACAGGGCAGTTGGGGTGGAACTACATGATCTTTTAGGTCTCTTCCAACCTAAACCATTCTATGACTCTATCACTTGAAAAGGCTCTTTTTGTCTGTAGGCACCATGACTCAGCTTTATGCCAGACTCTAAGGCTTACACTCTTACATGTAAGTAAGTTTACTGATGGCTTAAAAGCAATGAGAAAAGACAACTAAACTTTCAGTAGCGCTCCCCCAAACTATATCAGTTTTTAGGTGGATTCTAACATCAGATTAAAAGTTTAATTTTTCTTTCAGTCTGAGAAGAAGTCTCAGTATCTAAGCAGAACTGCTAATAACTCTTGGGCTACTCATCTAAGAAAATGGAAAGACAAGGAATATAATATCCAGGGTACGTTATTTTGCTTTCATCCACTCTGTTTCCTCAAACACATATTCACTGTTAATGTGGGTCTTTGGGTCCCCACAGCATTTAAGATGGAAGTCTGTTTATTAATAATCTGATATTTTAATGTGCTTTTGTATCAAGTAAAGGAGTCTAAATTACTGCAGATTCCAATAATCTACATCTCTCAAACCATAGGTTTCTTTAGGTCCTGTTTGTGAAACATATTTGGGCAGCACAAAATGTCCTTGTGATTCAGAATCAGCAACAGGCTTTCAATGCAACAATGTAAAAGTATATAAACCTCTATTTCCTTACATGTAAAACAGATGATAATACTTACAACTTCATAAATGTACTGTGAAGAAGCTTAATTTATGTTTTGCAAATACTCAACAGTACTTCTGAAAGCTGCAGCTTTAACCAGTGCTGTTAGCTACCTTAGAAATACTTTTTGGAAGTAATTAAAAACCTTTTGCAGGAAAATAAGATACTGTATCACTGAAAAAATGTTCTACATGGCTTCCAACATTTCAGTAGGCAAACATAAATAGAATACCAGTTCTTAGGAAACTACTGCCTCTTCCTTTTTTCAAAGGCTACAGGTACAAATATAACCAAATGTATTTGTTTTATAAAATAGGGAAGGTTTCTAGAAGTTCCGATACAAGGCAAAGTATAGCCTTCATTTTTATATGAAACTTTTTCTATCCAGAAACGCACAACAGTACGTCTATTACTATGAACTCTTACTCAAATGTGAACCAGTTTAAACTTAGAAAGATGCTCAGACAACATCTCTGTAAAAAGGAACTCCTGGCTCTTGTCCTGTGCAAGGATAATGTCAAGAGAGAAAAAAGAATACAGAAAAATTGCTGAAGCAATATCAGGTATTTTGAAAGGTCTCTTACCGTTCCTCAAAACTTACCGAAAAATATTTAACACCAACAGGGTCCTGAAGAAGACGCTCAAATGAAACAGCCCAGCTTGCAACTCTTCTTTCTCGAAGTCGTCGGCAGCTCTGTACACTGGGAAGACTAGCATTGCTACTGAGGCTATTTTCACTGATGCAGTCTTTTAAATCAGTACTATTCAGCTCTGTCAAAAAAAAAAAAAACAAACGTACAAATTTGTCAATAAAATATTATCCACTTTTACTCTTCAGCGTTGTTTACTTGATTCATCACACCTCCTGCTGAAGCTTAAAGTAGTGCAGACTTCAAAATGTCCCTCCCCATGTTTATTAGGAGCACCTGCATAGAAAAAGGAGCCCCAGCCATCTCTCAATTTTCTTCCATTCCACTGCAAAGTAAATTAAACGAGTGTCTTAACAGCAATCCCCTGCTGGAAGCAAAACAAGCAGGCACAAAAGGAAATCTCTTTTCTTGCTTAAAAAAATAAATACTTTGGACAAATTTTTCTGCTCACATTCCTTACCCCGTAGACTGCAATCCTTTATAAGATTATCCAAGGAAGATAGACCTTTAAGAACCCGCTGTTCACCAGAAAGTGGGAAAAAGCTTATTTAATGATAGGAGATAGCAAAATTTCATACACTCTTCAGTCAGTAGACAGGAACTCTGAAGTTTTTCATGGAAATGCGAGATTCCTGTTAAATGCTGGAAATTTAGGAAAGGAGTCAACTGAGGAAAATACCAAGGAAAATGAGCTAGTAATGCACGCCTTCCTCATATATGGAAAGAAAATGTATCAAACTATAGATCCTAAATTTATCAGGGTTTCTGAGAAAAACAGGGATCCGTGACTCTCTCCCAAACACAAGCAACATAGTACAGTTGGGAACCTCAAGTTGAGAAAAGGTAGGATTCTTTAGGTCTCAAAAAAACAGAAATTTCTTTCGTATTCTGAAAGACAAATTAACAAGAATCTATAAAGAATTCAGGAAAACACAATCTTGTGTAGCAGCGTGAATGTAATAATTTCAAGTATTAACTCCAGATCATCTTTGTCACATATCAATAGAGCACACACACAAAAAACTCATTAAAAAGTGACTACTTGTTCACAGAAGTGGGAAGGTGAAATAAATGGCTGCTCTAAGTAAAAGAGAACTGTATACAACAGGGTTCTATTCCCTTTTACAAATCACTGCTCTCCATCACTGCTTTACACAACTGTAAAATTGGTATAGCTCTCCTCACAGATACCCACTTCACAGAGGTGATCTGAGGTTCAATTAATTGTGAAGACACAACTAAAGCCCTGAGCTACCTGCTCTGATCTCATAACGGATCCTGTGTTGAGCAGGAGGTTGCACTGGAGAGATGCCAAACTGAATGACTCTGGGATAAAGGGAGACAAATAAAGCAGACATTCAATTCTTTGAAAAATTAGCAAAAATAGATGTGAGAAAATAAGAAAGCAAATATACAGTTCATTATGAATGTAAAGTGATTGAGAAAACTGAATTTACAACCAGTAAGAAATGTCCTTTCTTCACAGAGACATTTTTATTATTTTCCTTAGTCCAAGTGATTAACTAAAGCTAGGAGTAAAAAGTTATAAAGCTGTTTATAAAGATATGAAAAATTAAAGAAAAACACTTTCAAAACTTCATTTTAAAGTGTATTCTGTAGCTTAGAAATATTTACTAAGTTGTAACAGTTAACTACTACAAATTTCTGTAAGCAAAGCTATTGTTTAAGACAAAAATAAGACAAAATAAGACAAAGATACAGAATTACATTAGGGAGGAATGAAAACGTAACTTTATATTTTCATCAATGATAATATTTAAGGACCATAATAACACGAGGTATATAAATATTTTTCTTTGCCTAATTGTCATATTAACCAAAGCTAATTAAAAACACTCAGCAAATAATGCCAATTTTTCTTATAAGAAATATTTATTCACTTTTTTCTTTAAGACATATGAAAAAGCATATCCAAGTCAACCGTTAGCTTCATTAGAGAATACCTGTCACCACGGTGAAACTATTGTGAAAGAAGCTAATGTGAATCTGCAAAGAATTGTATCTAAATTTATTATCTGAAGTATGTTGCTTTAACTCTGCAGGTGGATACGTTTTATTTTACAGTCCAGGATATAAATAGACACCCACTTCTTGATATATCTGGAACAGTTTCAGATACTGCCTCACTCCTAGAGGGTTCAATCCCCAGTGTTCTCCAGTGATGAATGATGAAAATTTCCTAGTTCCTTTCAGCCAAATCAGAAAGGTAAACTCATCCCACATACCAACCCATTTAAACCTCCCTGGCTGACACAGAGAAATCAGGGAGTAGCCACACGAAGTGCTTAACTCTGAATCCACAAGACACAGCGCCTTAGGACTCAGAAGGGATTACAGAATGGTAGGCACAGCAGTCATTAGCAGGTCAGCTTCGCCTTCCTCCCGCCAAGTGGCGGCTGTTCAACTTCCCTATGGCAGGCAGGAAGGCCAAACTGCAATTACAGTCTCTGGGTGTTTACACCAGTGGGTGACTGCTAACTACCTTTAATTGCTAGCAGCTGCTCCCACTCTCCAACTTGTCAGAGTTACATTTGCTCTGAACTATACTGGGTTCTCGTTCCTCTGATACGCTGCCGACTCTGGAGGTCCCAAGAAAACAAATGAACCAAAATACGACTCCATTTTCAACAACTTCAAGAGCTACTGGCACAGGTCCTCCAAAGTGTTAAGGCACCATTAAGGGATTACTCATTCACAGTAAACTGTCTCTGTTCTAGTGGGTTTTATTTAGTTAATTCCTTTTTTTTTTTTTTTCCAGAAAGAACTATTTGAAATCATATTCAACCCCGACACTGCTATTTTCCCCCTTAAAACAAAAATGCAGTCAGTTTTCTTTTAAAATCTGTACAGATTTCTGCTGGGGTACCTGTCAACCTGAAAGCAACACAGAACAAGGTTGCTTTGCAGAAAAGCCTTGGATATTCTAGTTTCTTTTACCATATATATATCAACACTTGCAATTAAAACAGCTACAATTCACTGCAGATAGACCTTTTAGAATCAGAGAAAAAGAATGTTCAGGTGGGAAGAAAAAAACGCCACCAACTATAAAACTAGAATGCAATTTACCCAAATCACACTTAAATGAAGACTGTATATGCTGTAACTCCTGCTCCACTCCCCTTTGCAGAGGAATGCTTCCTACGTAAGACTTCAGTGTCAGCTTTCCCAACTCTCACAATTCATGCATTCCGAGGTACACACAGCCCACCTTGAAAAGCAGGAATGCAGAAACTTTCTAACCAAGTCACATACTTCATGTAATGATCACTCTGTGGTGCTCATCCGAGGAAACGTAGAGCCCTGGTTCCCACCTTCAAAAGTTCTAACCGCAAGGCTGTTGTGCAAAGGGGCCTCCTCCCTCTTGTTAAGTGTTTGAAAAAGGAAGATTAGCTATTGGGAATTTCGGGATGCCAAAGGAGTTTACTGTGAAAACCCCAACTCCAGTGCACAGAAGACGTGGCAGTGTGTAGAGTTTCCTAATGTCTGCCTCCCTTTCTCCTTGCTGTGTGGAAGCATCAATACATCTTGCATTACCTGTAAAAGGGGGCTCTTAATTCAGGGACCTAAATTTTTTGTTCTATTCAAGAAAACCACCATACCCAGCGAGGAAGCACTACTTTCTGTGCAAAAGTCATTCAGTTTCATTTATTATCTTCTGCAAATCAAAAATTGACACAGTATCCCACAGGAAAACAATCCCACAGGAAAACAATCTTTTACACTTGTGGTGTTTATACATTCTGTGGAGGTTCTTGGTTTTGTTATACAAAACCAGCATTACGTAAGACAATGCAGGCATTTAATCAGCTAAAATCTTGAAAGTACGCAGGATAAGATGGCTTTGAAAGTTTTGATTTAAATAATATAAAGCAGTAACTCTGAATACAATTAAGGCTGTTTTTCTATGCATTTGTTCATAAAATCTGTATATATTTTTCAATCTATAAATACTTTTTATTATTGTGAGAAGCTACATGTATTCCATCATCGAAATGCATAAATTCATATAATTAAGATATTCCAGTTAATCACTAAGTACATTACCTGGATAAAGCTGGTAAGAACCACTGTGGTGCCACTTAATCAAATACTTCAAGCCATTCACTGAAAGCCATCCTTCTGAATCCATACCAAGTTCAGCTGTAATGTCCCGGAACCCATTGGGTACAGATGAGTCTCACTGCACGGCACATTGTTCCACTCCAACGTTGGGATAAGGGAAGCTAAAGCATTTCCCCCCAGCAATTCCAGGTAGCCTCTAGCACCATTCTAAACAAATCGATTCTTTACCCTCATGGCTTCAAGCAGAGGAAAGCAATAGTATACTTAACACAAAGCATTATAAAATGCTACATAAATAATTTAAAGAAAAGACCTTTTGCCACTGCCGCTAAAGGAACTTGAATTATTTATGTTACAGTGGAACACAGCTACAACAAGCATGCGCTGCCAATGTGACTGAAAAATAAGTCATATACCTGCTGCAGGAAATAATCCATCTGTATTTATGGTGTAAACAGCAGGGGTTTGTTTTATTTTGCATTTCATTGCAGATTTTTTGCTCTATCTTCTTTAGTTAATTTTTAAAATACAGTTTTACATTATTTATTATTGTGAACTCCAGTTTCCTTTCAAAAAAGTCTTTAAGAATGCTTCTCGTTATGAAAATTCTTTCCAGGTGATGAATACTAATAACAAAAATCAGCAGAAACTACAGTAAAGTAGTACCTTGGGAAAAAGACAGGCATATAGTATCTGTTGTGCTTAAGTATTTGGAAATAATAGACTTCAGCTCTGTGGAACTGATCTCCATAGGGAAATGCAGGTAAGAACTGTCTTAGACTTTCTCAACAGCTCAGATACCTCACCACCTGCCTGTCTGGGACATGATTATGTACTTCTATTATATGTCCTTTCACCTTATGGTTTTCCCGTTGGAAAGTGCCAGCTAGGTATCAATAGCCAAAGTCAGACATTAGCAGGGGATTGTTGATCATCTCCGTGCCAATTTAGACAGCACAGTGCTCAAAACATCCGGCCCAGCCTGCCTGCTGCGTACACACGCTCGCTACTCCCAGAGTCACCAGGAATGGGCACTTTCCCAGCTGTGAAGTGGGAGAAATGCGCTAATCACAGGACATTGTAGTAACATACAATGGTTTCTGCTATTCCTAGAGCATAGGTGCTGCAGATTAACTGAATCTATAGCAGTGATCTTGCATCCAAGCATTATCACAGCTTGCATTCTCACTGCCTGCAATTCACTAAGCAAATCAACTACAGGTAAGTGTTGCTACTGGTCAGCATCTCTGGAAACAACACTAATTCAAGTACTTTTCTCTTTTACATGTTACCTAGCTTGCAAAGCCCAAGTGCACATTTTTGGCTAATAAGAACATTCCAGCCTTGCAGAAGCTGAGTTACCACGTCAAGTAAATGCAACAAAGGGTACAGTTGTTTTCCAGTGCCTGGCTCTAATGTAATAAAAGCTGTATGACATGAGGCTTTATTCACCTTGGAAAGAAACTGTACAGAGCTGTCATGCCTCCTATTATACTGAAAGGATCTATATAAACACATAATAATTACTTTTTTACACATAAATTTCCCTTCCCAGTCTAAAGTTTAACAACACTACTTATAGTATCTACTTGTACAAATACTATTATTAAGATTTAGTCTAGGAAGGGAATATGCACTGCTATGCTAATTGTTACACTGGTGCAAATTTCTCTAATCTAGACATGCCCTAAAATGTGTAAATCTGTATATCTATTAACAAATTAGTGAGATTAGACTAGAAAAACTTCAATGCTGTGACATATTCAATAAAAGTGAAAGCCTGAAAATGTAATTCAGACGTGAATCAGAGCTTTTTATTCAATGCATCTCTAAATGAAATGAATTAGGATTTTATTTCATTTCACTTTTTCTGCTTACAGTCTCTTTGGTTCTTATTTTTCCAATCCCCTTTCTAGATATTTAAGCGTTGATAGAATATTACTTAGTCTAGTTCGACTTCTGCTTTTTACATAAATTAGACCCCCCCAAAAGTAGCATATAACAATGAAGAGAGAGTCCACATTAAATCTTCAGCACTAGCTGAAAAAACTAGGTCATACAACTCAGCAGAAAAACACATATAACTGTCTGCTTTTTCACCTCTGCAACCTACACAGCCCTTACATTTCATCACTTCACAAAACTGTATACAATTATTGTGAAAACACAATAATTCCACAATTCCACAAATTATGGAATTGGAATGAAATACAGAAGTCATATTGGAAGAACTGAAAATAAGTCAGATCTTTAAAATAAATTTTCAGCTCTATGCATAAAAAGCTTGAAGTGACTATCATATGCGTACTATCCTAGGGATCTCCAAGTTTGGATAAGCAACAGAAGTAAAATAATTTTCATTAACATGTAATAAGAATCCTCATGGAGACAAGACGCAAGTACATTCCATGTTAGCTAAAAAATATCAATGAATTTTGCCCCTCAGCATCTGGAACTTAATTCAACACAAACAAAAATTGTGTGTGCTCTGTCTTGATTTTTATATCAAACAGGTAACACCTGGGGGAAAAAAAAAATACATATTTTTCCCACAACAACATAGGCTGCGTTTTAGAAACAGAAAGCGGAATAGACACAATTATTTTCTGTTTCCTTCTTTTGTCACTTTGCAGACAAGACAGATACAATACAGAGTCTTCTCTATCTTCTCATCAAGACAGAAATACTGTTGCAGCAGTAGACTGTGTCAGCAGTAGAGAAGGAAAAAACCTGATAAAGTCAGTCAGCCATTGGAAAATGGCTCTATCAAAAGGATCGAAACAGCAACGTTTCTCTCAACTGTAGTTTTAGCTTTGCAAGAAATCATAAATTAGGACACAATGGACTTTTGTGAATAGTATTGTGAATTTTGCATATGCATTTGCATGTAATACAAAAAATTATCCTTAACATTCAAAATATTTCTTCATTTTCACTGTACTAATTAGAGCAACACAGTCTATCCCCTTTTTATTCAATAAATTTTTCTTGTACTATTGTCAAAGAATAGCAAAAGTAATAATATTTATGTAAGTGAGTTTCTTTGCAGGACCAAGTGAACCAATTCCTGCCAAGCAAGACAAGTGAGAAAAGCCATCTCTTGTATACCCTAAACTATACAAATGCCTTTATTCCATTAAGGAACCGTATTTAAACTGCTTCAATTAACTTCAAAGGTTCAGAGAAATCACCTTCTAATGTTTAACAAAGAGTGTACATCCTTTAAAACATTAAAGACATGTTAAAATCAACACAAACAAGCTTAGGTGATAGAGTTTAGTTAGAAGTACTCCAGAACTACAGAAGTTCCATGCCGGAATTTTACAAATATCAAATTACTTACCCCCTTCTCAAAATGCATTGCACTGTAAAGAAAATTTCAACCTCAACAAATATACCAACACAGCTTACAACTTGGGAGCTAGAGCATCTCTCTTCAAAACTAAACAGGATATGTAAAGGACAATAAAACGCAGAACAAGACTTTATCTACCATCTAATTATACAAAGTCTACCAGCTCTGCCTCTTTGGTATTATGAATGAAGAAGACTAATTACAATAAAAACGTGCATATCTGGAGAGATATGCTACCAAAACAATTATGGAAATAAATCAGTGAAAGCATGTGAACATAATCCTGCAATATTTTCATTGGCACAATTCCCAAAGAAGTCACAGAGTTCTGCACCACTTTGGACTCACATCTTGTAATATATCCCCTTATTTACCACATATTATATTGCTTAATGTGGAAAATGGATTCTTTTCATTATAAAAGTAAAAACGTTTCAGCTTACCTCCATCAGAAACAGTTGCTGACTGCAATAAGAAAGAGAAAAATGTGTGTTACTTAGTTTCATGGTATTAGAAATCTCTGAGCTTCACACAGTATTTGAAGTGTTAGCTACTTTTATCATCTTATTAACAACAGATAACATGAGAGAGGAAGATCTAAAGAAACCAGCTGTTGCTTTCTCACAGGTGTTTCCTCCCCACCACGAAATTCACCCCAGATCTTTTAACCACTTTTCTGGAACTTGATCCCACAATATTTACTGGACAGAGTGCTTCCTGCTGTGAGTAGCTACAACAGCCCTTCTTAGATGAATAGAGCCAATTGGTTAGTATTGAGAGAAAGCAGGTACCTTAACACTGCCCTGGAAAGACTTAAAATGAAAACACCACCTCATATACTTTACATTGCTGCAATATCTAGAGATATGTGGAATCAAAATTAAAAGTCGGTATTTTGTCAGATGGCTCCAAAAACTTCCCTTGACGAATACTTCTAACTTCCACAGAGCCAAAAAGCATTTTAAGAGCGTTTCCAGTAAGCTAGGTAAGGACACCTCACCACCTCTACTAGTATTTTATGTCAAATTTTCAAGGACAATTAGTCTTTTAAGTGAAATGTTGAAGTTTATGTGCTAAACTTCTCACTTAGATCACAGATTACCTTAAGGCAGCTAACACTTTTGTAAAAACCAGTAGGTGACCCAACATGTACTCTACAGCTTGCATCTTGACACTCAGCTGACTGAAAAAGTAGAAGGACAGCTGATTTTTAGATCGAAGTTTGTATTGATTTTTAACACCTATTAAAATAAAATTATTATTTTAATTTGGGGAATCTTTTCCTGGTCATTTAAAGTGCCCTTGAACCTTTAAATAACCTTCTAAAGAGTTAAAAATAAATGTTTTTATCTTGTACTGCTCTTTAAAAAGCTACAGAAGAATGCCCTATGTATCTACAATATTTCCAAGATGGAATACACACAGAAGTAAAAAAAGCATACACATACACACAATTCAAGAAAAAAGTTATTTCTCCATAGTTTGTACTTTCCAGTCCTGGCAACAAACATTCCCTTTCCATTCAAAATCCTCAAAAGTCTTTAGTAATCCTTAAAATAATATTATATTATCCTCTTTTTTCAATTTTTTCATTTGTATTTCGTTGCAGGATTTCATACTGCTGTCAACACTCTCTGAGGGACACCACTTGTTACAAGCTGTTGTGGCCTCACCATTCACATCATCAGCAGAGGACCTGATCTAGATATTAATACAAGTATTTTGGAACTTTCAAAATCCAAACTAGTCCCTACTGACATCGTTCCTCTGGTGCTAGTTCAGATAAACACAAATACATCTTCCATGGAGAAGATCAAAAACACGATGGCACTTCTTGTTCAACTACACAAAATAATGCTTCTGAATCTAGGAAGCATAATAATATAATCAAAAGTCTATCGAGGACTCTTGGGTTTTTTAACAGCAATGTTTCAGATAGCAAAGAAGTACTGTTTTGGGTTCAGTCCTTCATTGAGGCTTAGGACATCTTTTCTACTTCTAATTTGCACATAAGTCTAGCAAGCATATTATGCATTCAGAAGTTGTACCTTAATGCGATTTATAAAGTTTAATTTACATTACTGAACTCTGTTTCATAAATATGATTGCTTCTAATTTCTTATTCACATACTGTACAGAATAGCTGTTGAATAAACAATTTCAATGTCATTTTTCAAAGGAGGAAAAGGATGAATCAAAGTAAAGAAATAGTATCAGTTTACACAGTAGACCAAAAAAATAAAAATACTTTAAAAATATATACATTTTAGGAATGGTCATTTACTTTGGCAGCTTGCATGAATCTAGCTTCAAACACCAAGTACAATTCCCCTCCATGTTTTTGAAAGGTATCAAGTAAAAGGAATAGAATTCCCATGATAGTAATAAGAATATTTACACTAGTTTTTTGTTTTGTTTTGTTTTTTCAAAAACTGGGAAGTTAACTATTGTAAAATATCATTTCAAACGAAAAGTTGTGTGATTTCATAGAAAAGCTCAAATATTAAAGTAATAGTGCCACTTAATTAAGTTCTATGGACAATGAGATACTGTTTTACCTCAATCCATTCAGCATAACTTACCACAGTGAGCTTTCTGCTCACCATAGGTTGGTTTTGTGTGTTCATTTTAAATGCTTTGGCTAATGCACGTTACATTACATGCATCAACACCTTAGAATCTCTCCAAGCAAGGCCTGAGTAATTTTTATGTTTAAACATTAAAAAAAAAAAATACCCACAGGAAGAACACATTTTCTTACCTAAATATTAACCACCTATTTCTGTTCTATTAAGGTATTTCAAATTTCCCTTTTGTTTTTCATATATTCCAACTACATGTTATTTTTTTTAATTACAGTGTTATTAAAATTACCAGCATGTTCCAACCATTATCAATTTACTTCTGTAGATCATAGAAGAAAATTTATTTTATGAATATTTTTAAATTCATTGATGTAACTGAACTAAATCCACTTAATTCAACAAAATCAGCTAGAAGCTAAATCTTGTAATTATCATGTAAGAATTTACGTTCAAAACATGTTTCTTAGTACTTAAAATCTTAACGTAAACCTGCCAGAAGCTGCATGCAGTCCCCATTTAGACAAAGCAGTTTCTTTTCTAAACTGCTCACCTAAAACTTGTCTAGATTTGTCCAAAGCTGTAAGTTGCAAGACCAGATTTTAAATACTATGATGACCTCATTTAAAAAATTCACTATATGTTGGGGGCTGTTTTTCGTTCTTCAGCACTCATGCTTACCACCAATGAAGGCTTTTCAGGACAAAATTTGATCTACTATACGTACAAACTTTGATTATTTGATTGAATTTAACACTTAACCACATACATATTAAGAACTACCTATTAAAAAACATGTCTATTAAAAAGCTATAATATTGAACAGTTCTTGTGTGTAGCCATTTCTGAAAGATGGAGGAAGGACAGGGTATGATCCTGTACCAGTTAGGGTAATGTGAAGATTAAAAAAAAAAGTATTTAAGTATGTCATTCCAAATGAGAAGACATACATATATTCATTTTGTGAATGTACATATGAACTATCACCCAGAGATAAAATCTAACTGTATTCAATCCTCAAATCTTTCACAACCAGATAAGAACTGAAATCAGTTCTTCAAAGTACTCTGACTTCCAAAAAAGGCTTTTTGGAAAAAAGTCCATGGTATATGCCAGGAGTCTGATGGTAACAAATTAGCAAAATGTAAAAAACAATATTGTTCAGGAAAACTAAAATGTCTTCTAGTATATCTCTTCGTGGGAACTCTGCTGGCTCATCTAGCTGGATTAGTAGCTGAGCACACACCACAAAATTGGAGGATCCAACTCTCTTCCCTAGACTTCAGGGCAAGATCTTGATCCCTGTGATCCAAGCAAGGAGTGCAGTGCCAGGGCCAGCAAGCCCAACAGTGACTTCCCAGTTATCACACACCATAAAAGATGTTCCAGGTCTCTGTAAACTGGCAAGCACTTCAGCATATATTAGATAGCATAAAGTTCTGATTATGAGAAAATATGTAAAATTTCTCTTTGTATCATCTCTGTTTGCTAGGTAGAAAAACCAGAAGGGCCCATGAGGTTTTTTGATGGCATGGATTTGCTCTCAACAAATCTAAGAGTATAAGTTTACAATAATTAACAGGGAGAAAACTACTTTGTGAATACAGAAACTTTTTGTTGCAATATAGAAGTAGACAACATAGTATCTTGCAGCAACAACAGCGCAAAAGGGAGAGAGGGCATAAAGGAGAATAATTCATAAGGCTGAAACAGCCTATATCTTTTAGCTTTCATGGTCTATACCTGCTAGATGTGTGCATCACTGCATGAAACTAGTCTGATGACATCTTTCAGTTGACAGAAACTCTTATCCAGAAAATCCACTTAGTTCCATTTTACATGGAACAGGTCCCAGGAAGCTAAGTACTATCCCATAAAACCATGATGCAGAAAACTCAAAAACACCCTACCCAGATCCCAGACATTATATTGAGCAAATAAATCCATGTGTACAGACTACTCACGTAACACAATACAATAATGTCCTTTTTTTCCACCTCAAAATTTGTCCTTCAAGTCAAAGTCATGCTCAAGTACTTGAGAAGAACAAAGGGAAAGATGGGAATAGCAAGAGGGGAGACATATACTGGGAAATGCCAGGCCTTAGCAATAAAATGGAGCAACAAGAAATCATCTGTGCTAATCGACTGTGCGTGAGAGACTTCTTGAGTCAAAAAAGACACATATATTTCCAACTCCTTCTGAGATGCAGAGGGATAAAGTCTATAAAGAGAATGAAGAAGTATTCCTCTCTCCTACCCTAACAATGACAAAATCACAGACTAAACAGAAACAACTATTTTCTTCCCTGGGCACCCAGAAACATTCAGAGAAAAAGGGATCTAAAATGACCTCTCTGTGTGTCCTTTCTAAAGCATACTTTCTTCCAATCTAGGCATTGACTTTTTTTGCTGAATCCAAAGAATGGTCTGACTGCTGCTTCAGAATCTGACAGGCTTACCTAGTACAGTATTATACAACATTATATTATACTCCACACTATATTACAAAAGCCCCCCCTCTAATTAAGCCTTTCACCTTGGAATAGCACACCTAGCCCCACCAACCCTCTAAACTGATTTTCTCATGATTTCCATATACAAAATAAGTTTAGGAAACTTGTTTGAGAGACGAAGCACCGAAGATTTACAGACTGAATACAAATAGCCAACTTCCAAACATTCTGTCACTTAGCTCAGGGAAAGCCTATCACTCAGTTGATTGTCTGCTTGCATCTAGCTCTGTTTAAACTCCTTATTAAATCACCTGAAGCAACTTCTCCTTTTGCCAAGGTATGAATTACAAGCGGGTCCCTAGATCTTCAGTCACATTACTCCAAGACTTATATTACATACATGTATTTTTATCCTTTTAAATGCATTACAGCATTAACATTATAACAAATGCCATGAACTCTAATGATCTCTGGGACAGAGATCATGTCTCAAAATATGGCAAACATTGTTCTAACATTTTAAGTAAAAAATAAAGCCATATTACCTATCAGTTAAAGCTACATTTCCCTTCTAATAAATAATCTCAAGTGTATTTCTCACCTAAATATTTGAGAAATATTATTTTTATCCTCAGTTAAAAATATTATTGCAATTAATTTAATGATTTAGAATTCCATGAAAAGGATGGTCCTTCAGAATACCACTTAAAGGAGGATTACATAATTTGTCTTTTCAATTCTCTGCCACCAAAGAAGTGCATTTATAATAGTTAATACAAAAGTATTATAGATGTAATAATTCCCACCCCAAAAAATACAGTACAACTAATGTGCAATAATTTTACTGAATACATTCTTCTCTGAAGGTTAAATATTTTCATCAAATACTTGAATCTATAAAAACAACATATGAATAGTAAATGATGTGACATTTGGAATTCCTTTAAGAAATAAACATTCAACTTTTTACCCCAAACAAAACCAATCTTATCACACAAACACAATGTCTCAAATGCCAAATCCATACCAAAAATTATTTTGATAAAGATTTATATAAAATATACACAGTTTTACCTAAAGATATAATATTGATATAGAGATACAGAAAGCATATACAAAATACATTGCAGAGAATTAAAAAAATTGCACGGATTAGAAACATACTGATTTTTTAGTTTTATACATATTGGGCACAGTTCATAAATACATCTCAAAATCTGAATGTTAGTTGGTACAACAAGATTCCCTTTTCTCTGTTAATAAACCCCAATATTTGCATTGACAAAGGAATTTTAACTCAAATACTTTAAAGTAAAAAAGCTTAAAATCTAAGCAAAAAGCATTCTAAAGCTGATAATATTCTTCTCTAATTTCTTGCCAGTAGCAATAGTCTCTTTTAAGTTCTCACTGCAACGATGCCTTGCCTTAGCTAAATATAATTCATATCACTTACCCGCTCTTCATAAGAAACAGCAGTTATTTTTCCTAACAGTACTCTTCCTAAATTCATCTTCACTTAATAGGGAAAAAGCATTTCCTTAAAACATCAGCTTCTCAAAGATTAAACTGAAAAATTGAACCCTGTTCCATGCCTGTACATGCCAGTAAAGTTTAAAGGCATTTCGTATGAAGTTCTATTTTACTCCCTTTATGTTACCCATAGCAACAGGCCAATGCAGGAAGCTGTGGTTCGTCAGGGATTCAGATTAGATCTCAATTATCTCTCAACAGAAAAGCTAGATCATTTTATATAAATCATGCTGATTGTATTTTAAAACGTTTCCTATAACAAATCAGGAAAACGAAATTATGTTAAATTGTGTGAAAGTCCTGTATTCAATAAAACAGATTTCCAAGACAGTTTTCAGAAAAACATTAGTTAATCACCCTAACATTAGTTATAGAAACGTTTACATAGTAAACCACTATTTTCAGAGGTTTACATAATGCAAGCCAGAATAAAGTAGGACCTCAAACGGTCTATTCTGCTTAACTTCTCAGTGGTTAATGCTATAAATTGCATGTAAAAATCCACAGTACAAGGAAACTTGGCGTATTTGGTTTAACCTAGGAGCAGCCTGTTGTTGCTAAAGCAAAAATTCTCATTTCAGAAACCAACTGCTATTCTGCCCTTCCTTCCTCACTACCCCAGCCTGTGCTCCACTGATGTCAAGGCAGTTCTGTGCACAGCTCCTCAGGAACAGAGAGCAAAATAGGAGACTTGTAATATAAGAGGGAAGTGCTATTAACTTGTCTGTGACAGCAGTGTCTTCAAGAGATTTGGGAAGTATAGGATTTCACGAAGTTTGCTGCTAGTAAAGTAAATTGGGATACGACCTAAACCATTCATCGCTGTTATTTTTTAAGTAATCAAAATACAATTTTCTGCTAAAAATAAATGTCAGAATTGCAAAGTGGGAATGATTAGTGGACATTTTTATGCTAGTGGGATGCCCTTAAAGCCAAGGTGGACTTACTAGTAGTAGTTTAGGAAAGAGGAATCTTCTGCCTTGTTCAGTGCAGCATGTGGAATCCCCCACATCCATACAGTTCCTAGGTTGAGCCCCTAATATAAAAACAACCCTATGAAGAAGGCAAATACTACTATGAACTTTATATAGAGAGAAGATGAGGCCAAAAGTAGTTAAGAACCTTTACTCAAGATCTCACAGCAAGATTGCCTTGCAAAAGACAGTCCAAGTCTGCACATCTTCCCATTTTTGGATTTAGGATGAAGGGACTTGGTTAAGAGAAAAATTCACTCTTCTCAATTTAGAGGGATCAGAGAAGAAGTTTTAAGCTAATTACAGATGAAAATGGAGGAAGCATACTCTAACAAGCATTCCAGAGACATAAGCAAATTGCTGCAATGGACAAAGTTCATTTTATGACTGATTACTTGTTTGAATAGGCACACCACAGCACTTTAGAATGCTGTTTTCTACAAGTATTTAATACCATGAAGAAATGCAATGGAAACAAATGGGTGGGTAGACAGGAATGTGTTTTACAAATTACACCCTTCATTATTTTAGGGCTTAAGAAGCAAATTCCTTATGGTACTTGCACAGAAGAACAGTTTTACTATGTGTGGATAAGTATTAAAAATTCATAATTTTATAAAGAAAAAAAAGCCATCGCTGTTTAAATACTGCATTTTACTTGACACTAAACCAAGTGGGATGCAGAAGGTATTTTCACTGTAAACACCTTAACCAAGCAGCAATACCACTACGAACATGCAGGTGACCAGGCACTTAATAATCCTTATAATGGATAAGTAAAAAGGATAAATGGATCAGAAATGCCTAGAAAACTATCCTGTGAATACCCCTTTGGGGTAACACAAAAAAGGACTTTTATCAACAGTGTTTACTTAACGCTCAACCTAAGTCCTCCAGGAATCACCTAGAAAGATCAGAAGTACTAGCAGAGTTTTAACTGGTTACCCAGGGATGTTATCCACAAGGACACAAGAGTTATTAGGAGAAAAATAACCCTGCATGCAACAGGATGCAGCTGCAAGCCTAGAAGTTCACCAGAGCAACCATAATGAACACTGCTAGGAACACTGTGTGTGGGCAATACTTTATACATTCTAGGCACTCATACTTGGCGTTATAAACCTAATAATCCCTTAGTTTAAACAGACCTTTAGAGCTGTTGATTTTATTTCATTGAACTAAGCATTGCACGTCCACATTTTTTCCATATAGTGACACTACTAGCACTGCAAATAAGCTCTACCAATTGGACGGTGCCAGTTAATGATAATGGCTATGAAATGTCATGTGACTCTGAAAGCCCTCTAAAAAATTCGTATCCCTCTACATTTTCACAGGTTACTTCAGCAGCTGCTAGATTCAAAATCTTGTGATTTTGTGTACCATATGCATAAACCAGACAGGCAACTCAAAGTTCAAAGGCCAAAAGCAGAAGGAATGTTAATTTGCCAAGCTATTAATGGAAAGTGTTAAAATATGACACAACAGCTTTAAAAATCTTATTCAGATATACCAAAAACAACAGTTGTAAACCCACATCCATCTGCTTAGAAGCTAAACTGTGGGAAGGGGTAGAGACCCCAGATAGGGTTGATCCATTTTTCTCTTCTACCCTCCCTCCACTTCCTGCTCATGTTTTCTTTTGTACATTTGTTTTTGGAGCAGCAAAAGCTGAAGAGAAAGACAGAGCGACAGGAAGCCTGGATAAGTTTTAACTTGTCAAAAGATGAATAGGATTTAATATATCCCTGACTCCTAAAAGAAGAAAACACACACAAAGACCGCCAGGCAACTAGAACGAGGCAATCCCCCCAGGCCAGCTCCTTGTCACACAAATTCCTGAAGTAAATTTGACATTGGCAGAATGCACCATCAAAATCTTAGATCTCATCAATACCAAGTATTTCTTTTTCATCTTAAAGAAAGTAACAACTACTTGCATGAAAGCCAGAAAAAAAAAAAAAAAAATCTGTTACAAATATGATTTAGCTCACTGACCTCAGTTACTGAAATAAAAAGCAGGAGTACCGAAAAGCCTACTCACAAATTAAGAAAACTTTGCTTTAAAATAAAATGTTGGGGTTTTTTCCTAATTCTCCAAATTTTCTATAATCTGTCCAGATATACTTTTGTCAATTATTTGACAGCTACTCAGCAATAAATAAACCCCATACATGCTACTGATTAAAAGAGGGAAGATTCTCGTATTTACAACGTTGTGGTTTCCCTCTGTAAATTTCAAATATAAAAGTCCTTCCTATTCCAAAGCACTAGCAATGAAAAATAATTTCAAACCAAACTACTTGGAATTTGTTCATGTATAAATAACTGAAATACAAGCTGCCTTGTTAAATACCAAGACTTCCTATACAATAAATTCCGTGAAGTAAAGCGACTGGATGCAAACTGCTGTTCCGAGTGCCCCCTGCTGTCTGCCTACACTTCTAAGACTGATGTACACATTTTAAAGTGTTCAGTTCAGGAAGATTTGCCATCCCAAAATCTACTCTAAAAACAAATATTTGGTTTTGAAAGCCATATTGTAAACATCGAAAAATATTTCTGTAGAGCCTGACTGTAAGCTGATAATAAAAAATACACTTTTCACAAATGTTTTTGAAATGATTACTATTTTTTCCCTTCTATTGATCAACATTTTAAGACAACTGAATTCTCTCTGCTAATAAAAACATGGAGAAACAGCATAACTTACACATCCAGATGGAAGGTGACTTGCAGCCCAATAAAAAAATCAATATTAAATTATATATTAAGGAAGATATGATTAAGTGACTGATCACTGAAACACCTTGAGCCGCTTCTGAATTTCCTACTACTGCAGATGAAGCCTCTAAGAATCAACAGATTTTTAGGAAACCAATGTAAAACTGAGCATGAAAACTACTAATTTTAAGTAAACAATGCATATATACCTTCCTAAGCAATTCTTTCCCTTTTCATTAAAAAAAAGTTGATCATTTTGCTGCTGTACTTTTAGCATTAAAGACAATTATACTCCTAGAGATATAGACAAAGAATAAGACTATAATATCAAAATTCAGTAATACAGCTAGGACCTTTACTTAGAAAATATGTGTTTTCTGAGAAACAAGAAGCTGAAATTGGTTTCAAGTCTCTACACCTCAGAAATTTTGTATTCTATAGAAACTTTTCATTCAATTTCAGTTATTAAAATAACTCATACCATCTGGATTCTGTTTTATCAGATAAAGATCCAGCTAGAAGAAAAAAAAATCACTTTAGCTGCACACCTTAAAAAATGCTGTAACAATTAGAAGGCAACTTACAACTTCAGCATAACATTCTTGCTTTACAGAAACACATGTGCAAGTATAGTCAAAATTAAGTGAAAGATTTACATAAAACTTAGACAAATACCTGTATATCAACTAAACTCACTCCACATTTTAAAAACAATACAATGCTAAAGAGAGATTTAAAACATGTCTATTAAAATGGTGTATTCTTAATTTCGTAATAGAGCTTATAGAGAAAGTCAACTTAAATACTTATACTTACGAACTTTGTCTCTTTAAAACCTCATTGAATCCTTAGAAGCATTATTTATCACATTTCACTGCAAGATTTCTTAGCTCGGAAGGCTACTTATTAAACCATATTCCTTTTTTCTGTTCTCTTTAGACAAACAAAACTTCATACTTACAGACACTTGACTATCAGTAAAAGTTTTCTCCATGTATAAATAGTTTAATAGCTCATTGTTAAGAAACAGTCCCTTCAACTTTATTATTATGCTCTTTCTGAACACATATTTACTTCTTCCAGAGTCCAGTAAAAAAATGAGGCTTCTCTGTCTGTTGCCCTATCAACACCTCTCCCATTCTCCTCCCTCCCAACCACATTCTCCGCCCTCAATACTGGTTCTGTATCTTCTCATCAAAAGGAACAGGCAGCTTTTAAAATGTTGTTTAGGCAGGTCCTGTGTAACAATAAAGCTTCTATAAAGACAACATCATGCTGCTGAGGAATCTGCTAATGTAAAATGGCACTCACTAAGGGCCTACAGGACTCTGTCTTAAACGTTTGTCCAAACTTGTTTAAGCATTGAGTCAACATCGTTTTCTCCCAAAGTATTCTCTTTTTTAATACATTCCCCTTTGAGGAGTATGTTATCTGAGTGAACTAGGCCATCAATCCCTATTAAAAATACGTAAAATATAATCTAAAAACACTTTAAAAAAATATAACTGTTAAAACTTGTAAGACTCACGGGAAATTCATTTCAGTTTCTGGCGTGTAGGTACGTGTCTCAGTATGATTACAATCACATGTATGCATATTATGCAACCTATCTCATCCTACCAAAACGCTCTGTGTTCTTTTGAGTAAGCAGGGCATTGGCATTTACAAGGATCGCGTTCCAAGTGAAACATGAATCTCGTAATTTTCAATACCACACCTACTCTCCAGACAGACCAGCAATAGCTGTGTATTTTCAGAAGGAAATGCATACACTTTCTGCCCAACAAATAATGCTTAAGAACTACCCTGAAGTGACAGAACTTAAGTTCCTCAGTCGAGAGGGAGAGGATGGATTTTTATTGTATATTTTTAAATATCAGAAGAACAATAAAATGTTTTGAGTATTTAATACTGAACAAAAAGCAGTAGTTCATCCAGTAGAAGCTCCACAGACAATTTCCTTTTTTTTCCTCACTGCACTGATAAATCCACAAGGACAGTGAAAATTAAATGGTACTAACACTTAGCCAGAATCTCAGCAGTTTAAGCATGGAAACAGGGTCAGAAACAACTCACAGATAGCTACAGTGGTATCATCTGTGCTGCATGTATTCTGTGATTATACTCTAGAAATACCAATGCAGTTCATTCCATAAGGCCTTAATTCATTCCCTAACACTACCCAGATCTCACACAGCAAAGATCCCTCTTTGCCCCATCAGCACGTGACACGACAAAAAGACATAACCAGGTAACAGGAAGAGCAGCCAAGGGAGGGCAGGAACAGTGAGGCACAAAATCAGTCACCCAGTTCCTCATTCCCACCCAGAATTACCTGGGCAATCTGTTTTGCAGCAGAAGCTCTACCCAGGTGTCCTCTCCCTCAGACAGCTGTGGCACAAGCAGCGAATGCTCCCTGAGCCCCCTGGCAGTTACGCTGCACTAGGAAATACTATGGGCAGTGAGCCCTTGGCTTTACAAACAAGTTTACACCAAGTGAAAGGTAAGGCAGCTTCCTGCGCCGACAGTACAATCCATAATTCCACAGTTAAGGAGAAGCAATATCCATCCTTGAGTCTCAGAACGCAAGAATCCGTTCAAAACACAAGTTTATCAAACCTAGTATTATGTTTCCAGCAGTGGCCACATACGGATCTCTACAGACAAGTACCACAGGGCAACACACAGGACATTTCCCTGATTACATTCTCCCAGACTCGAGGGACTTTTAGTTCAGGAAGTTTCCTAAACCTGGTGTTGCTTGTCTCCTTAATAATCCCCAGTGGCTTTCTTTTCCAAATCCTTGTCCACTTTCCCCCCAGGACATGCAAATTTCTTGCATCCACAGCACTCAGTGGTGAGGCGTCCCACAGACCGACTTACTGCCTGCATGAACAATCGCGTTCTGTTTGTTTTGCTCCTGGCTTCAGCTACCTTTAATTACTGGTGATGACTCCTTGTCCCGAAGGAGACAGTGAGCAGTCAATCCCAACTACGTTTGCTATGCCACCCATGATTTAGTACTCTTGGTACACCGTTCTGAACCTTTTCCACTCCTAATATCATAACATTTTGAAATAAAGAGACCAGAACGTAACATTCAAGGTGTGGGCAAATCATAGATTTATACAATGGAATCATTATGTGGTTTTATTCCTCTGTTCCTTCCCTAATAATATAACGTAAGATTTTGTTTCATTGCTAGTGTACTGAGCTGATTTTTTCACACAACTGTCTCTTGTCACTCAAAGACCTCACTTCTAAGAGGAAACACAGCTCAGAGATGTAGATATATCATTCAATATATGAAGCTAGAACTGTTTTGCCTCATTTGCATTGCTTTGCATTTATCTGCATACATTTTCACCTGCCATTTCGTTGTCCAGTCACCCAGTCTTATAAAAGAAGCCTGCTCTTATCTCCAGAGACTGCTCTTGTCCTTATTACCTTGAGTAACTTCACCTCACTGCTCATCTTCTTGGGAGGAGCCTTAAAAGATGCTCGAATCAACAAGTGTAACATAAGAAAGTGAAGCAAGGGCCAGCCTTAAGCAGCAAATAATTCTAGGTTTCACTAACAGACCCCAGTGCTGTAAGCTATTACTCTGCCTTAATGTCAGGGGGTTAACACTCCTCATGAATTAGAACCAGAAGAGCAAAGAGTTTTAGTTCAAAGACAGCAAGACCAATTTTAAAAGAACGCTAGGTACCAAGGGTTATGGAGAAAGACACCCCTGACGGGTTGTTCACCTACCAAGAGTCCCAATCCAGCAAGGACTGACTGTTTTGCCACTACCCAAAGAAACCAGAACCAAAGGAATAGACCCAAACCAAAGGTCCCTTATCTTATATTGCTGAGCTAAGGGATATGACCCCTCTTGTAACTTCAGGTAGTTACCTTAACTTGTTCACCCTGGCTGATCCTTCTAGTTCCACACAGGTGACTGCATCAGTGATGTTGACAGCTTATGAATTCACCTGTGTCCATTTAATCACACATCTTAAGAATGGTGGAACTGGCTACTGAAAAGAAGTAAGGCCTGCTACCTGAGGATTTAAGCAGACTACAAGTTCTCATCGTGTCCCTAAAAGCATATACAGTGCCTCTGGATCTGTGACAGAAATCAGCCTGTGTTGGAGAGCCAAGCCCAGAGGCAGTAAGGCTTGGACAGCACTTGAGTGGCTGGGTCAGACAATGTACTGATTGATTCCTCAGGGAGAAATTTCTCCATACAGCGCCAACTGTCTTTGCACATAAGGGGACTGAATTCCTCATGGAATCCATCCTAGGCCACACTTGGTTTCTTCTCAGGCACCAAAGTATGGGATGAGCACTGTCCTGATGAGCACTGTCATACGCACCTCACAAAGAAAGCAGAGATGAGACCCAGCTTTCAGCACATTCTCTGACTACTCAGCTTTTTACATGCAAATTTACATGGCAAATTTCTCCAGAAACTGAATTAAAGAAAATAACCCAAAAGCCAACCTCCTATCAGTAAAGTTGACTGCATGCAAACTGCCTGCCAGGGACAGTGACACTAGCTATTGGGGCTTATCTCTAAACCATGTCTGAAGTCTTTTGACAACATGCACTAGTTGGCCCAGGTCGAAGTCACATAAATGACAACTCTAACAATGCGACAGTACAACTACTGCAATCCCCTGCCTGCCCCCACGTCCTGGCAATGTTTACCAGCAGAGGTGTGCAGCCACTATGCAGCACAGCAGGTAAACAACTCCAGCCAAGACTGTAACAGCCAAAGGTCTGAAGAGAGCAGAAGAATGCCTGGCAGAAACCCCTGGATGCTTTCAAAGCCTTATGGATCAGCTCCATGACCACATATGCTACAGTAATTCAAGGTAAAGAAATCATTGTTTAATGTCACAACTAACTTACACTATTTAAAGCTATATATTATCATTCAACAAGAGGGTCTGGGCTATTATAGCAAGTGACTGTAAAATCACTAAGCATAAATCTAATCCTTTGCACTGATTTAGAAGCTGACCCCTGGTGGCACACTCCAAGAAACAGGATCTGTCAGTCACTGCTACTCCACTGAGCCACACCAGACAGGTTCTAGCAAAGGGAAACAAGAAACAAAGAACATAGGCTGTGGTCACAGATCCATAAGGCTTCCAAAAGAGCCATCAGGGGCTAGACCGTGTTAGCATTCAGCCTTCAGAATATACATATGAGACGGGAGTAGCCCTTTAAGAACTCTATTATTAAACAGACTAAAAATACAGAACTACCTTTTACATACAAAAACAGAGATTTTATTCTTGCATGCAGTTTTATTTTACAACTGGCCTCTTCTCCACCTTCATGAAAGCAAAACTGTCAATTAGCCAGTTACATTTTGGGTAAAAAATTAAGACAAAATATGTGGCAAAGATGCAATACTTAAGGGTAGTACATGGTGGAACCTGCGTATACTGGCAGCCCATGGCAAGTTATCATAGCCTTTTAAAAATGGGGAAACCTAAGGCAAAAATATACATTCTTTTCAAATTTAAAATTCACAATGATGGGCTGAGAATGAAGAGGCCTCTTGATTTCAATCACATAATTATACTAGCCACAGGGATGGCATTGTGGCCATGGTGATGATCTAAGAACATCAGTGAAGCAAGCTCTGCAGGCAGACTTAATACTTTTTATTAGATCAACTGAGAGGGTGGGAAAAGTTTGGGGCATGTTTAGTTCTTCTTGTCTGATTTTCCTAGTATACTAGTTGGTCTAATATAAGCTATTATCTCCCTGTGTAAGCTTTGTCTGATTATTTAAATAAGTCAAACAAAGACAGGTACCCACTTAAAAACTCATTATTAAGTCAAATGAGCATTTAGGGTTTTTTGCCACCCACAGATGCCAAAGCTAATATCCAGCAGAGACATGTCATTCATTAGTATAAAAACCTCATACCAAAGAGATTAATTGTATGCTTTTAATTAGCAGATGAAATGCAAAAAAAGTTGCTTCAGTGGAATTAACAAAACAGGGAAAAAAAATCAAGCATTATTATCTATAATAACAGCTAATAATACTACATTATTAATGATTATAATTAAGATAGAACATTCTAACAAAATTCCTCGCACTGATTTTTAAAAGGAATATATGATACATTCTAACTCTGAAAAGTTACTAAATTCTAGAAATTTCATCCAAAAAATGTTCACTTTTATATAGTCTATAGATCTAAAGCTTCCAAAACGGGATAAGGACACGAAGAAAAGCAGCAACAGCCACCTTTTTTTTTCTTTCATGTACTTAAAATAATTAAATAGTCTTTAATTTCAAAAAGATCTCTACATGAAAAGATTATTTAACAACACTCAAAAAGCTTGACACTTGTTTGCTTAAGATATTATGTCTCATGATACTATTCTGCCCTATTTTTAACCACAGAGAAATAGCAAACATATAAGTGCCACAATGATTTTCAGGAAACACACCACCTTTGAATGTTCTCCCTGGAGAGGACAAACCTAAACTCATTGACCTCAAGGGAATGCTGCAAGACTCCCACATTTTTATAGACCTCAAGAAAAATTTAGATACGAATGGAATACACTAACAGTTGAAAGTGTTTTATGGAATCTGGCTCCAAAATTGTTCATGAGTAAAAAGATTACTCTGTTTAATGTAAATTTTTTGCAAAGGCAGTGTTCTAGTCTGTGCAGTCTCACAGAGTCATCTTTAATGAATTTATAAATCTATAAACAATGTCTTTGCTGGGACAGAATCGTGCAAGAGGATGAGAGTAGTGGCACTTATCTACAGAGAAGAAAAGTAGGAAGAAAGACAGGGATCATACTCTCTTATTAGTCCAAATATTAAATAATTCTAAATCATGGCAAGTTCCATTTAGTTAAGCTACACGTTGGAAATACAAACCAGCAGGCATGCCATAAAGTAAAATCAGTGGAAATCACAGAAATTTAATAGAGTTGTTAATGGATACTATTTCATAATGACAAATGATTCACGTAGGAAAATGTATTACTACATACAAAATAGGAATCTGTCTGTTCTTAATAAAAACATATAGATATCTTGCAGTTTAATAAAAAGTTCTAAATACTTTTTTTGTACAATATCAATACAAGATATTCATATTGACCTGGCATGAATAACCACGATTTCCACAGTTCAGAAATAAAATTGTGCATTTTGTGAGACTTTTCCCATACAGTAGTCTCAGTACAACTGCATCCATTAATTTTGCACTCTCATCCTATTTTGATCCCTGCAGATTTAAAATAATCTTGTATACAGGTATTATTAGTAAAAACAGCATCTAGAGGTTAATCCTACAAACTTGTCTATTTTTCTTCCTATGTATAATACAGCTTCTGCAGGTAAGAGGAAAATGTTCCAGGAGAGGCAACTGTATCATTACAGCCAAATCTAACCTTATAAGAATATTGTTCGTGCATGTATAGCCAGCCATAATCTAACAATTTAAAAGAAAAGTTGACATATTCTCTTGCAATAGGTTTTTTTTATTATTATTATTAAAATAATATATATATGTTTTATGCTTGGATAGATTTAAAAAGAAACTGCAAAGAAATCACGCCACCTTATGGCAGAAGACAGCAAAACTGCCAGCTAGTATTTCACAAACTAGAGCTCCAAAGACAAGAGGAGCAAGTTCATACTTTCACAACAAATCCAAATACAACGTTCTTCAGACCTATAAGAAAATAAACAGTGTTCAGCATATGCCCATAAAAGAAACTTCATGTAACCTACTTATTCTTCTCAATTTAGATGACTAATTTGGATGCCAGCAGGAATCAAACCCACAAGCTTAAGAGAAACATATTAATTTTCAAATTTCATGTTTGGGTTAGTACCTTGTCCATTCCACTAAGATAACTGGAAAGAACACAATAGCAACCGAGTAGCCTATATAATATGTCCATGATCATTATTCCAAAGGTGGAGTCTCTAAGAATTTCCTGGTATTGTTATTTCCCCTTCCACTAACTCTAAATAGATGGCCTGAAATAATCTAAACGTGTACTAACAACATTGTGTTCTACTACACTTAATGTAACAGTACTTGGGAAAAGTGCTGCAGTAGCAACATTAAAGTTAGAACTAAAATCAAAAAACCTCAACACTATCTTACTTATGAAGTTTTTGAAATTCTTCTCTGGGTTCGTATTTCTTCTGGTGGCTAGGATATCATTCTCTAATGACAAGCAGAGAAAAAAAAAAAAAACAAATAAAAACAGATTTCAAAGTGAAAAGAAGCAATTGACAGAGAGCCATCCACACCTAAATAGCTTCATGTAGTCAGGGCATTCATCCAAATACAGATTTTAAATCTTTGTCCAACTCATATGGTGACCTACAATGTAAGTTTCCCCATCTAAAGTAACAGCTTTAACAATTAGGACACTGGGTAACACAGAGAGCCTCTCAGTCCCTCCTGTTGGTGCTACTCAATTTATATACAATACCAACTAAGACATAAAGTGAGAAAAATGGTCCTTGCAGGCCAGTGACTATGACATCTTTCTGAAATTAACAGAAATTAAGTACCACATCCCTATTTTAATGAATATTTATGCAATGTAAAACAGCTCCTACAACAGTGTTTAAAATACTCTCTCAAAATACGAGATGTGCACATAAATCTCTATGAAATTTCAACCTGGAAGAACGTGGCTGAACCATGGTTTTCCTACTGCACGTGAATTACTAGCACTAGGCTCTGACATATTGAGAGGTTTCTCACTTACTGTGACCAGAAATTCTGTCAAAATTGGTAATATACAGCAGCAAGCTTTTTTAATTTAGAAGAATCGCCATTTTCTGATGAAGAAAGATGTAGCTAGACGGCTTTCTAACAGCTTTATCCAGAGGATCTTGCTCTGTTTTTTACAGTTATGCACTTACTGTATTAAAGTTATGAGTGCAAAGAAAAAGTATTTTCCATGACTAGGAAAAAAAAAAAAGCAAGACTCTTAAAAGCTTCAGACAAGATAGAAATAGATCACAATGAAAAATGTCCTTTAAAGCATCTGAGAAATAAGTAATTACAGTTCCTACCTGCATTCCCTAAGCACGCCAGAAGCTCCTTCCATATATTCTGTTCCCTAAAAATCCAGCGCACTGAGCTCCCCTCTCCTTTAGTTCTGAGTCAGTGCAATGCCATTCTTCCTACTTTTTTCCATGGCACAAAACTCAGAATATCTCCTTCTTTCCTCCTCCCATCTCAAATGCTTCTAAACACCTCCTTCCCATCTAGAGGAATCAGTGTGCCACATTCCCTCCCATACTAAAGAGCAGTATAATATGTATTATATGGTTCCTATGCCAAGAGCTGTGCATATATTTTTGTTTCCTCCCAACCACAAACGTTCTTATCGCATGATAAAAGGCAAGGGAAAAAACTGTCTATTTGCCTTCACATCACTATGGGTCAGGTTTTCCTGAGGAAGCACGCAATAAGATAAGATACACTGGAGTCATATTCCAACAGCTGGTTGAGGGAGGCTTTCAGCAGAGCAGGAGCATCTTTTTAAATTCAGATGGCTTCTCGTGCCTTGTTTTCACCAAAATCAGTAAGGTTTAGCCACTGAGGCCCAGGCATCAGCTGATGTTATACCATATGTGAAATAGCATTGTTAAATTACACTCAGAAAGACCCAAAACCCACCACAACCAATGACCAACACCAAGTTGATCAGGAATTCCATTTTGGCAACTGCTGATATATAAGGAGAAAAAACCTATTTAAAAATTTTTTAAAACATTTCCATACGCAGTAGGCTACATTCCTTAGGAAGTTATGAAAAGAGCCTGCTCCAGCTACAAATTTTAACCCCCTCAAAATTTTCTTAATGCAGTAATCATCAGCTGAATGAAAAATCAAATATGATGATCATTTGATTTTTTTATACGATATCACGATACAATGACTTCTAAGATATGATGAACATTTTGATAAGCAAAACTGTATCATTTTGCTTTACATCACCATCTGTGATGGGTAAAATAAAGTTAAAATTCCCCACATAAAGAATGGCCACTGCTGGCATCAATGTAACTACTAAGGAAACACTGAAAAAGTCAGTCCATAACTGAAATCTGTATTCCCCTCACTTAAATGTCATATAATGGTTCGTAACTTTATTACACTACAAATGTTACTTTCTTTCATTAATGATCAGCATTAACTACTCTAAGTTCCTCTCCAGGACTCACTTAGAAAGTTTTAAGTGAAACTTGATTACCTCAAGGTCATCCAGAGAACGAGTAATACTAAATCGCTTAGATCTTCCAAATGATCTTCGGACAGAAGAACGCGGGGGAGGAGCCTGATTTAATCCCACTGGATGTCCAAATTTTGGACCCTAAACAAAAGAAAAAATATATATTATTATTTACTGCTTTAATTTTAGCACATTGCTGATCATAGTGACAGCATCTGAACCTTAAAAATTGATAGGTAGAGAATTTCAAGGAGATGGACTTGCAAACCTGTACCAGGACCACAATTTCAACACAAGTTGGTCACTTACCATGCCCCTGTAAAATTATGTATTAAAATCATTTAAGTTACGACTTTTCCAGTCTCAAGTCAAATAATATAAATATTCAGTATTAAGGCACTGTATAAACATGAGTCATCAGTTAGGTTGCTAAAGTGTACACATGCTACATGTCAGTATTAGTAGACAGAACTTAATTAAAACCAAGACAAATCTTGCTCTTTACTGTCTTAACTGGAAAATATTTACAATGACAAAATATTTGTTCTTTCTATAGGAAATTACCATCCTAGAAATCTTCTCACCCAGCTTTTGTTGGAATCTTTCTCCACACTATTAAATATCTTACTTTCACTACTCATTTTTTTAAAAGGCTTGCTACTGTCAAGTCCAACTTTTTAAATCACATGGTATAAAATGGAGGAACTCTGGTTTTGTGGAAAGAAACTACCTCACTTGGATGTTCCACAACTAGAATTGGTGCTGCAATAATTAAATCTAATGGCTTTCTCCCTTCCCCATAATCATATTCTTTGTCCTTAAAAAGTTACCAGATGTCAGTTAAGCTACAACAGCTCAGCATGTACATATCTAGCTTATGCCAAATGGCAAAGTATAAACTTAAATCTAAGAGTGGGCACACAGTCAGTGTCTGCTGCTAAGCAGATGTACATAAACTCACTACATTATGAAAACTTGTGATTATGTGCCTGAAATTTTGGATTCCTTTCACTGTAACATTCAATGTGGGGAAAATTCCTCCCTGTCTTCCGATGCTTTTCCACTTTAGAAAATAACAAAGTTTAAGTCAGAGTAAATTTTGTTTCTATTTCATTTCAGCATCTTTTTCATCACAGTAAGCTTAAAAATATATTAGTACTTTTTAAATTGCTTATTGGCAGTTTCATGATTTTTACTGAATTTTATATTTGTATCAGTTTCTTCCTTTGGGCAAGTTGCTGTGCTCTCAATTCTGAAATATTTTGGCATCCCTTTGATCAGTTGTTTGAAAGTCTATATACGTCATGTTAACCAAAAGAACAATCATAAATTTCACATTCCTATAATCTCATGCTAACAACCACTCATACATAGTAGAGAAAAGCATCAAGAATATTAAACAGCCTCCTTACTGCAATAAAAGATAAGGTATTCAACAGATCATAGAATCATCGAACGGTTAGAGTTGGAAAGGACCTTAAAGATCATCGAGTTCCAATCCCCCTGCCATGGGCAGAGACACCTCCCACTAGAGCAGGTTGCTCAAAGCCCCATCCAACCTCGTCATGAACACTACCAGGGATGGGGCATCCACAGCTTCTCTGGGCAACCTGTTCCAGTGTCTCACCACCTTTACAGTAAATAATTTCTTATTAGTATCTTGTATCTTTCTAGTATCTGTCTATCAGATATCTGCCTGTTTCTGTATTCCTATGGAGTCAACACTATTCTTTAACAACAGGGCTCTAACTGTCACTGGTATTCACAACAGACTGGTTACAAGCTCATAGAAACGTCCAGACTTAAGACAGTATACAGGAATCTGGATCCAAAGTATTTATCAGGTTCCATCACTGCAACAGGCTGAGACTCCGGCTCCTTCATTCAGTATTAAAAGTGACCCATTTTTATACGTTATCTCTTTCCCTCCCGGTTTTCAGTTTACTAAGGGGTTTTTTTATTGGTTGAGAAGAAAATTGGGCATGTTCTGCCAAGGAAAACTGGAAATTTGGCAACTGGAAATTAGCTTCTGAGGTTTTTAAGAGAACATTTACAAGTGCAGCTTAAACACGCTAAGATGGCTTTTGCTAAAATGATCAACTAAATGTGAAGACAAGAAAGTTGCTCTCTGTAAACGTTCACGGATGGCACCCACTGCAATGAGGACTGTTCCTGTCCTTCTGAGCAACTTCTAAAATCACCTCCTCGTCCAGGCAGGTACCACTGAGGTGGGTCACCCTTGGCTAATACCTTACAGTCACAACGGTCTTTCTTGTCTAAATTGAAAGCTTATAGCTAATGCAGTAATCTGTGTCAGACAGTGAACTCCACATTAACCCCTGACTAAATTCAGTAGTATCCATTACTATTGCTGCATAACATATCAAAACACTGACATGGCTTCTCCTATGAGTATGTTCCTTTTAAAGCAGCATGAATATATGTGTAGAGCTACTAGGCTTCACCACTAGTTAAGTATGACCATGTCAGTTTGGCAATTTTTAAATTTTTTATCTGTGAATTAGTGAAAAAACTATCAGACTACAAACAGCTCAGCAAATTCTAAGGCTAATGAAATTAACGACATCGTTAGCGCAAGTACAACGAGTATTTTCAAACTAATTAAATAGCTACACAGTATGGATTTTGCTTAATAGTCTTTCATGTATTTCTCAAAACAAGATGCATCCCTCACATTACTTTATCTTTCACAAAAGAAAACTGGTGAAAGGAAACAAAGGGGAAAAACTATCACTAGCAGTCATATCTATTTTGAATAACAAATACATTTTCACTTTTCTTTCTAATTCAGCCCAAAAAGAATATAAATTGTCCAGTATATGTTTAAATAGAGGAGATTTCCATATGTGATTCTAGGAGACTAAAACATACAACTAGAGAACATACACTCAAAAAATTTTGAAACATTAACATTACAAATTGAAGGAAGAGCAACAAACTACCTGAAGACAAATCTAATTAGATTCCACTGAGAAGCAGATTCTAGATAAGATTAATTATCACCAGATGCCCCATTTTAGAAGTAAATGCTGCTTACCTATTTGTGGTGAGAAACAGAACAAAGAGAAAGAGGGAGAGTGGACAAAAATACTTGCAAATTGTGTGGTAGTAGAAACGAGAACAGTAAATTAGTACTCAATCAAAATTTTTATTGAAGGTTTTTGACATTCTTATGCAAAACTCACTATTGAGCCCTGGATGGAATGGTAAAGATAAGGGCATGGAAAAAAAGAACCCGAGAATAAAACAGTGCTTAAGAAACAATTACAAAATATAAAAATTCACTGAGCTAACCATTTCCCCAAACGATTTAGATAACAATTGCAATTAGGAAAACATTTTCAACTGACAAAAATCTCTCCCATGCTCTGAAGAATCAAATTAATAATCTAGGAAATTAAGGAAGACATTGCTAAAAAAAAAAAAAAAAAAAAGAAGAAAAGAAAAGACTGTAGTTCGTGAAGTATTTAATTTCCTGGTAATGGGGCTGAGAAGTCTCCCTTTTCTTCCTTTCTTGACTCTATTCCAGACATTCAGACTGTGAACACAGACCTCCTTCTGCAGATCAATTTTAAAAATTGCCTTGCATACACACGCGCACATAAATATAAAAAGAATCACGTATCTTAAGCAAATAGCAGCAACATTTTGGCAAATGTTTTTCATGGGACTCTGAAGAGCTGGAAATAAAAGCATCCACGACTTGAAGAGAGAACAGCCACTGCAACTGGAACATACTAATCATCATGGCTAAAGAAATCCACAGTATTTAAGCAAAGAGAGATTGCTAGTGCAATGACTGGTATTAATGTAAATTTTGCAGTCTGTTAGCCATATAGAAATTATCATACTTCTAAAAGCCTTTATTATACTATTAAACAGATATTAGAAAATTTTAAATGGCACACTATATGACCAACAAAATGCTGTTTCATTCACTGTTATCTGCCAAACTAAAACACTGCATTTTGCTTCATGAACATTGGGCAGTATGTCTTTTTAAATACAGATTGCCTATAAGCAATAGAACTATTTACTACCATATATTAAAGATTCTCTTCAGGAATCACTGTGTTGCCGAATCTATAAAAGAAAACTCTAAAATTATTTAGATATTCAATAAAATCTAAGAAATCCTGTCACAGAACAGTATTAGAAACTAAACTCTATTCTAAACTCACTAAGTGTCTTCATTTTAGGAACCCAGAAACAAACAGAAAAGCAGAAAAGCACAGAAATCTGTGAAAACAATTTAAATTAGTAAAAAGGTTATGCTACAGCAATGCATCCTCTGCATTTTGCCATACATACACTTACAACTCCGCTACTACTGTCTATAACAGTGAAAAGTATAAAAGAACACACCTCTAAAAGCCTTTATCCTGTTATGATTTGGCAGATGGAGAGAAAAAACACACTGATGCTCTAAAAAAATCCATTCCTTTTTCTGTTCTTATAACAAAGTAAAAATTATGAACTGGCATGGTCTGAAATACCAGTTAAATGTATAATCATAAGAGAAAAAGCAGGACAATGAATGGGTCTGCTTTTTTTTTTTAAATATACTACTAGATCACCGCTTTTCCAAAGGCTAACATAAAGTGGCAATAGCACATGCAAATACATTCCCCTGAAATAACCATAAGACACTTCCCAAACTATACACTTTCTTTCCCTTCAAATACTTTTTTTTTTTTTTAATTTCATTTTTAACCTGCTTATTTGGCCTTGTGGATTAGCTACCTTCTAATCTACTTGACAAGGAAGACATTAAAAACAAGTCACCAGAGGAGGACGGATATAGCAGCAGTTTGTGAATATGTCCAAGTGAGAACAGCTTCTGGCTGATAACAAGAAAGGTGTACAAGAGAAGTACAAATAAGAAAGTGGAAAATGCTGTACTTCATGTATTAGCAAGATGGAGTGAAGAAGCACGTGGTTCATGTTAGACTGCAAACAGAGGGACAGAAAGAATCAAAATAATCCATTACAGGGTGACTTGCACAAACCTAGTTCCTTAAAGACAGAAAGAAAAAGGATTAGAAGTAATTTTAACTGATAAAAAAGTTTGGCATTAGTTCCATATACCATTTTGCTCAGCAGCTGTGCTACCTTAAGGACTCTGCATGGGCCTCTGACCACTCATGCCAGCTCTCAAACTGCAGCAGACTGCCCCCTCATCTCTACTAATGATAAACTATAGTTTACAAAATGAAATATTCCTGTTTCTAACACAGTCATGTCAACACAACTGATGATGTTCACTGCCTTCTCTGGCCGGAGCAAGACAGGAACTCAAAGTTGGTACTACCAAAGAAATGCAATGTGAAACTATGATAGTCAATACGATACTCTAACCTGGAGCGTGAGTGCCCAGAAGCAAGTTGATGAAACCTTATCCATTATTCAGAACCCAAAGAAACCAAACACCTTTAGAAAATATCTTCAATTCGCTTAAAGAAATTCCCAGCTACAGCATGAGCTGTATCATGCTCCCTCATATTCTAGCAAATCCACTTAACAAGTACTATAACTTTTTAACAAACTGCCATACGTAACAACTTGTAAATTCCATTTTGTACTACATAGTCTTTGTGCCTCTCTACGCAGTTAAACACATTGTCCTCTCATATATGCCTCCATATATGCAAATACATGGATATAACTAATAAAACAATGAAATTCCTCTCATCTGGTACAAGTTTTAAAGCTGGAGGAGCAGGAAGGAGGCAGCAAGGAGAGAACACTGGCTACTCTTGGAGTGCAAGAAGGAAGCAAGAGATTTTTGCTAGGTGTTCAAGCATCCTTGACATTGACAAGATACAGGGAGCTGGCAGCAGGAATCCAGAAAGGGAAAAAAAGGAGAAAGAAAAACTGTGAGGATTAGGTCAGCTTTATAACATCTAGCAAATTTAATCTCTTCATGAGAAACACGTTACAGTTCATGACCTTGAGGAGAAACTAATGGGGCTGAATCTTATGGAACCGAGATTTTGGCTGCTGTGTGGAAGAGCAGAAAGAGGGAAAGGTAAAATATAAGAAGGGGAGCTAATCTAAAAAGTTTAAAAAAAAAAAACACTAACAAGCCTGATCATCTACATTTAGAGAAGGATGCTTTCACAAGCTTTCAAAACTGTTTCACAGCGAAAGCTAATCTCACAAAATTCTCAAGCATGTGAGTGAAGTATTTTTTTAAAATGTTTGAGAAAAAAAGCATAAGAAAGTAATTGAATGTCATGAACAAAGTTATAAGAGCTCTAAACCAAAAATATAAGTACTGGTACATAGTAATTTTGATAGAAATTGCTTCCTCCTCCCGTTCAGGTGGAACAAGGATTCTATCCTCTGCCCTGACCCTTTATGATAATACAAAAGGACCACGCACACAGAATGGTTATGTAGGACCGTTTGTCAGCTGGGTTAGAAAATTTCACCAAAACAACAGTTTGGGGAGTCTTATACAATCCAACTAAACAACACTTGCAACAGAAACAACCATCACTACCCTGACAGCAACTGGCCATCCTGCTCAAGAGAGTCGATTCCCCAGGTTAGTATCTCCCTACACAAAAAGTTCAATAAATTAGATTCTTTTAACAAAACCTCTGTCTATGAATGTCTGTACAACAAGCGTCAAATTGAGTACTTATTCCGATTAATTGCCTCTAAAAAGCACATTACAAAAGGAGGGTGCTTATATTCATTGATTCTATCAAAAAAAAAAACAAAACCACCAGCACCACTTAAAAGGCCTCAATTTAAGGATCTCAGCTAATACAGAATTTGGTGCCTTCTGTGTGTCACAGAGCTTAATTATACTAACTATAAAATCATCAAATTTTAATTTGTCCTACTCCTATTTCCAGCTATTGAAGCTTTTAAAAACTCTCACTGTTTTCGGGTTTGACTCCACGATTTTAAGGTTAAGTACATAATAGTTCAGAACCCAGATACACAAGTAATATAATTTGAAACTTCTGTGGATATTCAAAATATGCCAAATTTACTCTCGGATGTTAAATAGCAGCAGGGTCAGTCTGAAATGGCAGTTTGTCTTTACAAAAAACACAGGTTTAAGACTTCAGAAAGACAGTTCCTAATTTAGAGCCTTCTGAAAAAGGATGGGAAATGGGGATGCCACAATAATGCCAACACAGTCAGTGCACAAAATCTCAAAAAATACTGAAAGTCTTGGAGGATCATGGAACAAAGTAGTTGATACAAAGACTATTCTCTCATTAATATTAGTCTCAAATCCTGCTCTAGGCCATTTGGCTTAATCTTCCTCTGTCGTCCTCTACTGTCCCTAAATTCCAGTCTCCTGATTATGGGTCCTGTCTAGCTGAGCGACCACCCTGGCAGAGCAAGGCAGAGCAGCCAGGACTGTAGGCCATGACCTGCCTTTACCCCTCATCCTATCAGCCAACGTCACAGACTCCTCCACCCAAAATCTGACAGTGCAGACTTGGAGGACTTGCAAAGTGAGGGTCTATGGGGCCTGAGAATGGGATGGATTGAAAAATGGGGCATGATGGGTTAAGGCCTCTCAGACCCTTAAAGAGGATAAAACAATCTGGGAGGTAAATGGGAAAAGAGCTTGCTCTGGCCCAGTCCCATGGACCATAACAGGAACAGGAGCAGTAAGTCCTGGGGTAGGGGCAGGTATGCTGTGGGAGAGGGCTCCACAGGCTATGGAACAAAACAAGAATGAAGTAACACCCTACAGGCTGCCTTGCGCTACCGCCATCATCATGGATTGACATCACCTTACACAATTGGATTAGGTAGGAAAAGGTTAATTAAAAAAGGTCTAGCATCACTCAGACTTTACAGACAGCTTTTCCACAGGCTTTAATTACACTGCAATTCCTATCATGATTTTTTTTTTTTTGGCACCAGTACAACAAAGGATTTGCCATGACTGGTCAATGGATTTGATCACTTTTAAAAATACCTCTTTACTAATCAGATGATAATGACACATTTCGCCGCTTTCTAACCATTACAGTGGCATTTTTAATGGCAGTTAGGCCCATCATATAATCAAGACCAACGTAAAATTTCATGTAAGATCTCTATGCACTCTGAGAAAACATAGAAAAGAGGCTGTCCTGTCACACTGGACATTCAAGTAAATGACATTTATTACTTGTCACCTGCACTAACGATGCTAGGCACAAAACACTGACCACCTACATTTCAGTACTATCCTATTCCCTTTTCAAACAAAAAGCCTACACATGTTGATGGTACTAATGCAGATGGAATAGTAAAATCATTTTCTTAGTATAACTAGATAACAGTATTTTGTATGAGTTGCAAGCCTATTAGTTGGAAATTGCAGTGGAACAGAAAGACCTGAGTACACCAGAGGAAAACTTGGAGAAAATTACAAGTACACACATAACAATTGGTTCTTCTAAATCATCTTGATCATTAGGTAGGCATTAGCTGAGAACATCAAGTCAGTATGGTCCAATAATCAGCAACAATCAAAAAGGCAAATGAAGAATCATTAGAAAAGCAAAAGAAATCAAGAATTAAATTTTATTAATACATTGCCTGCCCACACATTTTAAAAACTGCTTATAGTTCTGGTTAACCCATCTCAAAAGTAATATAGCTATGGGAGGAATATCACAATTATGAAATTATGTATGGGAGGAGACTAAGCTTATTTCTGCTTGGAAAATAAGTTATTGATGGTTGAGGTTTAAAACAAAAAAAAAATTACTAAGAAAAAATAAATATAGACTAAGATTATTCAGTATTTCTCATGACAAAAAGCAGCAGGTATGAAATGAAACTATATCGAAAGTAAAATTATGTTCTGTTTTCTTTCCACGCTATTAAACTGCAGAATATATAAACGATACCAGGAATGCCAAAAGTACAACTGAGTTTAGGAAACAACAAATTCAAGAACAAAGGTTCACAAAGGTTAGCATGCACAATGATGTGGATGGTGTCTCTACCGGAGGAAAGTCTCTAAACCACGTGCTGCTAAAAAAGGATGTACTTTTCGCTGCTCTTCCATGTTTTTTCTAAGCAGCTGCTCCTGGCTGGTGTCCAAAATAGGATATTGACCTCAATATTGGATATCTCATCTGATACACTTGGATGTTTTTACTGATTGCTTACAAAATAAGTATTAACCATCAGTGCCATGTGCTATGAAAAAAAAAATAAATAATATATGAAGCAGTATTGTATGAAGTATGAACAATAGAGACAGGCAAATGTACACTACAATTACATGAAAGCTTGACCAGGAAAACAGTATAAAATTTTGGTCAATCAGCTCCAAGAAAGAAGAAATTAAACTAGAGTTGGTTCAGAAAAGAGCTACTGAAGTTATCCAAAGAATGAAAACTTTACTTCCCAGAAGGCTAAAAGATTAAGCGCTTTACATCAAATAAAATGAAAGCCGGAAGAGTTGAACACTGAATAGTCGCTTTCTTTAAAGGAGACACTAGCAGCAGATGAAATAGGTATAAGGTGACCATGACTAGATTTCAGACTGGAAAATAAAAAAACATTATAACATTATAATAGTGATGAAATATTGTTCCTATAGAAGGCAGGGTGGAAGGGAAGACTTTTTTCAAAGGTATAACTGCTAAGTGTATGGAAGGCATGATAATATGTGATTGCCTAAAAGAGCTAGAATTTGGTTTGATGATGCAGAATATCCTTCTCTGGTACTATCTTTGCAAACTTACTGATGTCTTAATGGCCACTTTATTGATGGGATTAATTTTCAAATCTTTCTCTTGAGGGTTCATTTGTCCATGTTTCTGCTTAGACACTTCAGATAAGTTTTAGCAATTCCATATTTATTTTTGTTAATTCAAGACCTTTATTCATAGAATGGTTTTGGTTAGAAAAGACCTTAAGGATCATCGAGTTCCAACCCCCCTGTCATGATCAGGGACACCTCCCATTTCAAACCCCCTTCCAGCCTGGTCTTGAACACTTCCAGGGATGGGGCATCCACAACTTCTCTAGGCAATCTGTTCCAGTGTCTCAGCACCCTCACAGTAAAAAAATTCTTCCTAATATCTAATCTAAATCTTCCCTCTTTCAGTTTAAAACCATAACCCCTTGTCCTATCACTACACACCCTGATCAAGAGTCCCTCACCATCTCTCCTATAGGCCCCTCCTTTGGGTACTGGAAGGCTGCTACAAGGTCTCCCCAGAGCCTTCTCTTCTCCAGGCTGAACAACCCCAATTCTCTCAGCCTGTTCTCACAGGAGAGGTGCTCCAGCCCTCTGATCATCTTTGTGGCTCTCTGCTGGACCTGTTCCAACAGGTCGATGTCCTTCTTGTGCTGTGGACTCCAAAGCTGAACACAGTACTCCAGGTGGGGTCTCACCAGAGCAAAGCAGAGGGGCAGAATCACCTCCCGCGACCTGCTGGCCATGCTTCTTTTGATGCAGCCCAGGATGTGGTTGGCTTTCTTGGCTGTAAGCGCACATTGCTGGCTCATGTTGAGTTTCTCATCCATCAACATCCCCAAGTCCTTCTCCTCAGGGCTGCTCTCAATCCATTCTCCGCCCAGCCTGAATTTGTGCTTGGGATTGCTAAGACCCAATCGCAGGACCTTGCACTTGGCCTGGTTGAACTTCATGAGGTTTGCATGGGCCCACGATATTGATATATTCCATACGATCTGTTTCTTCTCCAGTGAAGAACCAGTATTTTACAGCTCCTTTTCTTCTCTAAATCTGCTCGAGTGCAAGGAATCAGGGTCTACCTTCATACTACTTAAAGTTCAGACAATAATTTTAAAATCTCTTCTCTCAAAGTTTCCACATTTAAAACTTAATTAAGGCCATTTGTCATTATTTCAATTCATTCTGTGCTATTTTTCTTCATTGTTTCTCTTTGTTTCTCAAGACGCTACCTTCTTCAGTGACTTTGCAACTCAAAACTATCTCAGAAATGCTTAGATACGTGTACCTCCCTTTAACTGTCACGATGCTAATGTTAACCTACACTTAATCTAGAAAACATTTAAATTCAAGTATAATGAAAAAATCTAAATCTGTAGCACATAAATTTGAAATTATAAGATTTCACAAAGTCAACATTGTTACAGACATTTACTGTCCAGATTTTATCTAATGTCTTTTTCAGAGAGAAGCACCCAGCATTATTGTGGCTACTGATACATTCTTAAGGATCCTAGAACTGGCCTGTGTTTTTTAAACATTCTTTGAGAACATAACAATGCATATGAAAAGGCTGCATGAAATTACTAAACATTTAATTGCTTTTCATTTTCTCATAGCAAAATGTATCAGAGGACGTATTTCATAAAAATGCCACTTTGCAGACTAATTCACATTAGCACAATGTCAGATCTAGCCTGGTGTTTGGGATTTCAGTTGAGTTCTCTTTAAGGTATATACATACCTCTTAAATGAGATTAAAGCCTATAATTCCAATGGTTAACATTAAATTGTACTGCGTAAGAATAGCAATCCAGCTGCCATTAATTCTGCTTTATAAACAGCTGGGGTGGAACAATTTAAGCTAGTGAGCAAACAGAATTGTATAGGAAAGGGGAAAAAACCATGTAATTATACAACAAAAAACAAATATGGGAACCACACAGCTTTGCCAACATTGTCTTTGCATCTAAAGTATCTGCCTTTCAGTTAGTTCACCATCCAGTTACCAACATTAAAAACTGTAATTCTTGGATGTGAAGTAAATTACAGATTTCCACCAAAAAAAAAAAAACTCTTCCGTTTTTAACTTGAACAGCATAACTTTGTCAGTAACACTTGCTTTGGAAACAAATACAACTCTGAAGTAGTTACAGTTAAACTTATGATCAAAACAGAATAATAGTAACCCAGAAAACATATTAGCAAGGAAAGATGCATAAGTGAACCACACAGCATTGCTTACCTTTCTTCTCTCTTCTACATTTTTACAATATTGTCAGTAGCTTAATTAGAAAGCAGCTGATACATTTTTTGGTTTAAAAAAAAAAAAAGTCTTTGCAATACTATTGTCCAGTGACTCTCAGACAATAAGATTATCTATTTTTCCTTCCTCTAAGATCTACAAATAGGATCAATTTACAAATTCATATTATTCACGGGCGCAAACATAAACGTGGTCAAGACAGAAGTCTTACAACAAATGTGAAGCAGAAAAGGGTTTCTAAAAATCAAGACTCCAAATTTTAAAAGGTTTTTTAAATACTTTTTAATAGATTGGTCATATTCACTTGGAATAAACCTAGTACTCACACACTAGTTATTAAGCTCAGATTAAAATTGTGATCTTAAATGTTATACTTGCCTCCACAATATTAAAACAGACTTTTTTTTTAAAAAAAAAAAGAACGGTGAGAGGTCAATGTCTAAGATTCTTCCTCATGGAGAGAAAACTCAAAGACCAAACTGACTGTTACAAAGCTTTCCAGTGGAAAAAGGAGTATTTTCCCAGTAAAACTTAATTTAAAACAGTAATGGGTAGACATATTTTTGGCCAGGCACTAGCTCGAAAACAGAGAGTGAGGGTTGAACAAAATCAAACGTATTAGATTAATTTAGTCTAGAGGGAAAGGAATCCTTCCCTGTTCAGCAATTTCTCAAGTCTCTTGCCAATCCTAACATCCCCTGATGTCTTCATATTGCTTATGGTGCTTTTCTTTCGTGTAACCCAAAATCATGCAAAAGGATGAGTAGGTAAATGAAACTTAGTGGGATGCTGAAAAAGGTGGAAATAACAAGGCAAAAGCAAAGGAAGTAGTACAGCACAAAAGGAATAACAAACAAAAAAGCAGGAATCATTCCATTCCCACTGAAACCATAACCAGTTTCTTCATCCTCTAATCTCATAGGCCTCATGAGACCACACACCCCTACCCATTATCAGTCTTATAGCAATTCAGAAGCTTCTAACTGCCAGAAATCATCCTCAGTCATTCTGAGACTCAAAGCCACCTTCCATGATCTTCCTTTTCAGTGAATTTCAGGATCATCATCAGCACTCCCACTAGTCAAGGAGACCCCCCAAAAAAGTCTCACAAGATGCTTCAATAGAAATGTATTCACAGCAACCTTTTAAGAAACAAGGGAAACGTGAAGTTCAGTACAGAAAATAATTTTAGAGGTACATAGGGCCAGAGATACCTTCCAGTAAATCTCAGTCAGAAGAGGTGGAATAGAACTAGAATTTCCCTGATTTGGTTCTCTTCTTCCCACATACAACAACCATTTTAAAAGCCAAAGATTAAAAAACAAAAAATATAGTAATAGTGAAAGTATGAGTTCAGTAACTTAAGGATAAATTCCTTACAACATTTTAAAGCAAAAACAAAAAACCTCATGCTATCCAGTAATATTTAATCAAATTAGGTGGTTTTATTTTTTTTCAGCTATTCACACTTCTATTGAACTTTAGCATGCTTTGTAGTAGTGTAAAGAATATTAATATTTAAAAAGTGTTTTTCCCAATTACTACAAAATTAACCACAATTCTAATTTGTGAGCTGAAAACTTCATCATTAAAGGGACTACAACACTAAAGGGAAAACAAAGCTCAAAAAATGTGCTTACTCCCTTGTAACCTGAAGTCTGAAACACCATACCTATTCCTACCCAGAAGAGACATTTCCCAGGGCCAGTTCTGAAACTGCAATTTTATATGCTCACTAGCTCTTTCTCACATCTGCTATTGTGTTCTATACAATTCACAAATGTTTCATCATTGCAGCTATAAAATCAGGAAAGAGTTTGTGCCCCTCTTACCCCCCACTGGCACTATACAGTGCAGTGTATTTTCCTGAATGACATGCTGTGATCATCACTGTTTAGCTGCACAGCAGTTCTGCTAGATCAGAATTGCATCCAGGAACTCAAGTCCTTTCCCCAGTGTGTAATGAAATCTCCAAGGAAGACGGTACGTAATATGGATGTGCATATATGAGTCCCTCACAAAAAACTCTACCTTTGGTAACCTTTCCTGCCTCTCATGTCTTCTGCACATTTCCCCTCATAGGATATATTACCCTTTGGTATTAATGTAAAAGACAAAAAAAAAAAAACACCTTAATTAAAAAGCAATTTAAGGACTGCTCTGCCAAATGAAGCATTAGACTCAGCCACCAGGTTGTAAAAATATGTATGTAATCCCATGTGGCCACTTCATATACCTTATTCCATGACTGGAATGTGTCTGAGCATGCTGCGTAAAATCAGTTCTCACCACTTAAAAAAAGGTCACAGGAAGTCGAGGACATGTAACTTTCTAGAATGCAGCATTTAACCCATCTGAATAATGTTTTAGAATAGACAGTCTTAACTCTTCACACAAAGCAAGAAGAGAATCTGAATTTCTGAATATCATTCTCTTACAAAAGCAAATTAGTGCTCTAATATGCAAAAATATGGATTTTCCCTATTTCTGCAGTACCTAAAGCAGCAGAGAGGTACGTTCATCAATAATGACATCCCCTGACTATTTTCATTTAAGATTTAAGGTGAGAACATAGTACTACTTCATCTTTATGAATTACTCTGAATAATGCTAAGTGCTTGAAACTCACACTTGCAAATGATTTCAAGATTTTCATGAGCTTTTCTCATCAGTTACAATAGCCTTCAATGATACTGAAAAACAAAATTAAAATGCAAGAGGTGCTATAGCCTTAATGAGGAGACTAAATGCTAAAGCCATGTAGAAACATTTTAAATGTGTCTTGCAAACAAATTTGCTATTAATCAAAGAACAGAATACGTGTTTTCTTAGTAAATAGACTTAAAAGGGAATACTGAGATATTTTGTGTTGGAACATATATTCTGGTATATATGGTATATTTCACAGTAGGTGAAATATTATTACTGTTTATCCACATATAGAACATCTTTAATCTTAAAGTGTAAACTTTTCTATGAGATTTTCATTAGCATATTTCCATGCAATAAATATTTCAAACATTAAAAAAAAAATTAAATTTTAAATATCTGAAAAAATCTAAGCCATATTATCATGGACAACAATGCAGACACAAACTTGTTGCAGAGACCCTGAAGGAATTTCAACAGCTTCCCCAGCAGTTGGGACCAACATCCATAATGCATCTGCACTGAGTGCTGCTTATAAAGAAGCCTTTTTCTTGGTCCATCAGCAAAGAGATCATAGAACAGCTTAGGTTGGAAGGGACCTTAATGATCATCAAGTTCCAACCCCCCTGCCGTGGGCAGGGACACCTCCCACTAGACCAGGTCACTCAAAGCCTTATCCAGCCTGGCCCTGAACACCTCCAGGGATGGGGCCTCAAGAACTTCTCTGGGCAAAACTAGACTACATTCTCATGAAGCATGTAGTCTTCAGGGTAGCAGACAGAATTGACTGTTAGGTGGTTTGGGTGGGCAGTGTTTACAAATTAAGTCCTTCTGTTTGGGTAATTTCTATTTGTTTTTTTGAAAAGTGTGAATCACTTTGTATTTAAGATCTGAAATGTAACACATTATATACACCTGAAATGTAACACATTGTTGCAGGTCTGGAAAACAATGCTACCTGTTGCAGTCACTTCACCTTAAAAATACAGTAGTGTGTAACTAGTATATATACTAGTTTATTTTTTTTTATTTTCAGCACAAACAGCATACAAAAGAACATATGTGAAAGTCATTGGCTTCACAGTGCAAGAAAAGCAATAAAAAATAATTTCTCTTTCCATACCAAAACATTCTGAAGTTCTGCATTCTAATCCCCAAAAAGTCTACACCTGAGTGTCATAAACAAAACCTTTGCATTGGTATAATGGTATGAAACAACTAATGAATCTCTAGTGTCATCCACTTGAGCACCAGTTGGATATTTTTAATCAGGTGAAAAAAAAGCACATTTTTTCAAACAGATTTGGATAGTATAATGGACACTTGAATCAATCATATAAGCAATATTTCCTCATGGAAGGACAATGATTCTTGAAGACTGATTTGGAGTATAAGGTTCTGTTTTTCCCTGAAGTCAGCAAATGTTTTAGATACAACTCTGCTGCTAACTCTTTTAGTGTAAGATCAATGACCTCCACGTTACCGGAATCCAGTTATCAACAAAAGACTCCAATTAGATTAGTCCTCTCAACAGCAACACGTGTGTGTGACAAAGGGAACAGTATGTAATTATATTGGATATTTGCCCCACACTTGTTTTTTTAAATCTTCTCGCTATGGTTTATAAAAGCCTAATAGTAGACAAAACAAGTAGATGAAGCAGTAATTTGGAATAAAATTTGAATTACAGCTTCCTGGCAGAATGTTAGATTTCTGACCTAATAGTGGACACTATAATCACCAGTAACTACTACCCTTAGATGTAGGTTTAACAGTACTTGTATTGAGAGGTTTGCAGGAGTGAATTTTTATAATAAAATTGTCTTATTCAAGTTCAAAGTGTATAAGTTTTTGACTAACAATTAGACTACATCTTTATAAAAAGCGATAACACTAATACAATAACATATGCAAGCCAGTCTTCTATAAAAAAGAAACCAGACTGAAGGTCCAGACTGTTTCCATTCTTTTGCTGCTGGAGGTCAGGAGGAACCAAAGCTGCTAGAATGTCATGTCTCCTTTTATTGTAATGCCACTGCAACATTTGGAAACAATGAAGAGACAAGAAGAAATGTGAGAAAGCTCTAACAGACTTCCAGCAGAAGTAGAGCTCCAGAGCTGCACTCAATTAAACAGGAATATGCAAAGCCTCTGCAAAGGAGAAAGAACCATATTATGTTCTTCCTCTGTAATTTTGTAAACGATATAATACATGTTTAAATTTTAGTATGCAAATAATACCATAGAGTGTTGGTTTGGTTTTTTTGTTGTTGTTGTTTTTAGGAACCAGTATCAACATGTTCTTACCTTTTTATCTTCTTTAGACTTCCTAATACTGTGCGAAGGGCCAAATTTGTTCTGCATGCAAAACATCTTCTTAGACCATTCGTTTTTATGAGACTTTAACTGGGGCTGACCAAAGCTGCCATCAACTCTGTATCTGTCAGCTGGAATCTTATTCATTGGTGGGGGAAGAGTTCCACAGTTAACACTTGACCAGCCGTCCGTAGAATCAGTGTACGACTCCTGGTCACTAGCATTTCCATGCTGCCATTCTTGTAAAACATGCACAGGCAACCACCTTTGATTGCTGATCCCTGCAGCGGTTTTCTTTGATGGAGGTACTGAATTCCGGGAAGAAACCAGTGGAACTTCAATACGAGCAGAAGGACTTAAGTGTTTGCTTACATTTTGGGACTTATCGTTTTGAATTACTTCTAAAGGAACGTTTCCTTCTTGTTCATGACAGAAGCCATTCCAATGGGAAGCAGGCTGGTTTTGTCCCCTTCCTACTGGATTTTCCCATATGCTGTTAGGAATGTGTTTACTCGGATTGCTCCCTAAATCAACCACCAGAACCCTATTATTCTTTTCTTCTTGGTTAAAATTCCCAATTCCACTATCGCTGTTACTGCTTGTACTATTATTCTGATGAGCATCTGCATCACCATCAAGAAAAGCCCTCGCACGCATTCCCTCAATCAATTCTCCCATATCCCTATACAGAACAGAAATAAACTGAAGAACAGGTAGGGATGATGTTGGAAACTCTAGACAGCCATTTGTGTCTGGATCTGCTGTACATTCCAGTCCAAAACGCCTTGCTATGCCCTGGTGAATTTTATGATGAAATAATTCAGGATCCACCATAAAAACATGGCAAGATGTCCTCAGAACCCCTTCATCTTCCTGAGCCAAGCTCGCATCATCATTTGTCTGCATTGTAACTAGCCCAAAGAACCTTCTATCATCCGGGCAAACAGCACTGAACGCCAGTTTCTCTGCAGGATATTCTGCCACTACACCTGATTTGTCACTGCAGAGCTGAATACAGTCATGCATTATCTTCATCATCACCAGTGAATGGATTTTTTGTTCTGCCCGCAGACGTCTCATGCATCCACGAATAGCCTGCAAACTCTCATTTTCCAAATTCAAGGTTGTTGAAGGAAGTTCAATTGAGCCTAGGTAACCTACAATCATGGCAACATTTAAAATGCTTGCATCTAATCCAAAGTCTTCTGCACTCTCCAGTCCAATTCTGAAAACTGAATCATCATTCAGGACTTTGGACATTTCTTCCTTTGACAGTAGGTTTGGATTGCTTACACTTTCATTGCCAGTTTCAAATTTAATAGCAGCAGAATCTGAAAACGATCTTTGTTTTGGTGCAGAATTATCTGAGTTACCAGCACAAAGAGTAGGATTCTCAAAGATCATGTTGAAAATGCCACCAGACTGCATTTCTTCAACAACTTTCTCTGCTCTGTTTATACCCAGAGCTTTGGAGTCAGGTTTGGGTTTCAGCCACCCCTTCCCATCATAAAAACCAACTTCTTCATCACTTGAACATGAATCTCTATGACTAATCCCTTCAGCAATGACCATGTGCAGGACTCCAGAACATTTTCCTATAAGTTTCACTACATCTTCATGAGAAGCTTTTTTCACATTGATTTCATTAACTGCAAATATCTGATCTCCTGCTTTAAGTCCAACATAATCTGCAGGGCTTCCTTTCATAACACAACTAAGAACACAAGGAGCTTGTCCAGAAAGGGTAAAGCCATAACCTGCTCTTCCTCTAGCAACTTCCACGCTTCTTATCCGAGGAGGAGCGTGCATGTTGAGTCGACGTTTGACTGTTTCCCCTGGCCTATACATTTTGGCTTTTTTTCCTGAAATAGGAAAACTTTTAATTAGTCCAGATTTCTGTCATGTTTCAAGAACATCACTCCTTCATCTGACGAAGCTCTAAAGAAAGAAAGAAAAGAAGAAAAAAAAAAAGATGTTTTAATTCTCAATCATATTTCAGGGGTTTTAGTACTCAGTATTCCCTTTATTGTTCAGAAATATTGCTAGTGAACTCTAACAAAAACTATTGCTAGAGAACTAACACAACACTCAAAACTATGAAAACAACAGGTACCACTGTCTTAATTTTACTAATGAGAAAACAGTAGCAAATGCAAATACAGCAGCTGTCCAAAACAGCAAAGTAACTGAATGATGAAGCAAAGAACAGAATCTAAGTCTCCTAATGTAAGTCAGCCTTTTTACACTACAGCATGTTATATCTTCTCCAACTCCACCACATTACCTACTATTCAGTTAACTTCTGGCTTACTTTCCAGCTTACCACTGCAATACCACTACAATTTACAGCACAGTGAAAATCCTGGATGAAGCTCGTTTATCCTTTCCCAGCAACATAAAAATTAGAGCTCAAATGTATATACTCAGCTATAGCCCCACCCCCCTTTACACTCAACGTACAGAAACAAATACCAAATATATTCACCTAAAACAGGTTGGAGAAATTACCGCTAGAGTTGCCTTTATCTCTCCACTGACTGACTGTAAAGGCAGCTCAAAATAAGCACCTCAAACTTAAACTTTCACATATACATTTCAGTTACATATGCAACAATAAATGGATATTCAATCATGTATTAGACCAAAGGGATCCAAAATGAGATTTACTGTTACACCAACCAATTAATCCACTCAAAAATAACTTGTCAGAAAGCAAACACTATAAAAAATGCATTTCAGTCAGTCATTCCAACATCCATGTGTTTTAGTTTAAATAAAAACTTCCAAAAAAAGAGGAAAAAAGAATGAACTCCACATGCTGCCAGTATTAATCTAGCCATGACTTTACAATTAAACTAAGGCAGATTTATATGTACAGCAAGAAATCGTAGATTTCAGTATATTTCGGTGTTGACACTGAAGTCTGGATGTCTCAGGTAAATTCCATTGTTTAAGAGAGCTTTCCCCCATTAAGCAAATGAAAAAGTATAAAAATGTTTTAACACAAAGAACATAAATGACAACTTGTTCAACTTTTGAAACTATCCCCTTGTTGCATGACACGAACTCTTACTTCCACAGGCCTGGAGGATGACTGACTGAAATAACCGGAGGACCGCAGCTACAATTTCAATAAACTCAGCCTGACCAAGTGAGAACTAATCTGAAAATAATTACTTCTCTGAGCTGGTCCACAGGCTTATGAATAAGTCAGTCACATTGTAACATACTTACAGTGTATAAGGTGCTTGAAAGCAAGTATTGCGAAAGTGGGCAAAATGCGGGCAACATTTTAGATAAATAGATGCACATTAAAATATATACACATACACACACATATCTAAAGTTTATCGCACCTACAGTCTTAAATTGGTGGACTCCAACCCACTACATGGAAGAAAAATAACCAAGAAACCCTGACATTGCTCTCAGCTACAGAAATAACAAAAAAACCCACACTCAAAATGTGATGCAATGCACAGCGCACTACTTTCACGGTATTTCTGCCTGGACCATGATTTCAAAAGTTCAACAACAAACAAAACAAAAAACCACCCAAAAACTAAAATACAATTTAGGATCAAAGTCTTAACTACATACAAGCTGTTTGATGACCCTATTAAAAAAAATACACTGCTCTTCCTTGAATCTTCTGCTAAATACTTAGCTACAGGATGTGATGCCCTTAGGGCCCTTCCAAATCCTAAATGGGACAGCCTTCAAGGCAGAAGACATTCGCTTGGCATTACCTTTGGGTTTTAGGTTGCATTCTGAACAAAGGGACATCAGGTTTTTATGTCTCCATGATGTAGCTGTGACTGTTCAACGCAGTATAGTTTTTGCAAATTGTTTTAATATAGCAATTATCTAGCTTCAGTAACAACAGTTTCCCTATAATATGAGAAAATAACAGCTTTAAGAAGTAACAAAACTTCACACTTAAACTCTGAATGGAAATCATAACATAAGAAATGCTTTGCAAACATTTAACCAAATTCACACATTGCTGTAAAAGACCCCTGTCAACTTCCATCCAGTCTCGTGCCTTAAACATATACTGACCTTTTAATGATGAGGCTAAAATTGTGAACCAAGAGATCACTGTGCATTCAGCTATCTCTAGTCTGGTCTGGTACTTTCTAAGAATAATCATTAAACCTTTCAAGATACAGTTCTTCAACTAAAAAAAAAAAATGAACCAACAAACGCCCAACAGTAAATAAAAACCTGTTATCTAGGAGCATGATACATGCTTCAGTTTGTCTTATAGTGAATATTTCTGTTCATGATTATCTGGAGAATAGTTTAATGTGTCCCTTAGGAGCCCTCCAAAACTGTGCTGCTAATCTGGTCAACATAAAGCACTGTAGTATCTAGCACCTTAAAAGTGTGCTACTACCTTACAAGAGGAAAGGAAACAAGAGTATTAGATTGTAAATAATCTGATCAAAAAAATATAGTAAAAAGCACTAGTAACAAAAAAAAAAAAAAAGATTCAATATTGTAACGATGAAGTGGCTGATAAAGATATTAGAAAAGAAAAACAGATTAGAAAATCTATAAAAAGATACCTTATATGGAACTATAAAAATCACATGATTTTTAAGTGTAATTAGGCTGCTCTTGGGAAGAAACAAACCCCAGCACTGTCTTACCTCATGATTCCATAATTGCTACGAGGATTCCTTTTAACTCTATTCACAAGTCAATTTATCTATTTGCCTTCCTCACCCATGGCTCTCACACACCAAGCATTTATTCCACATGATAACCACTGATAAGGGAACATCATTCCAAAACCTGACCATTATAAAAACAAAACAGCAGGCTGCTAATACATCACTTTTCTCTAATGATGAAGTTCCAGAGGTGTGAAGACTTCCAGCTGTTAATTTATTTGTGTGATTTTGTGAGTGTAAAGTTAGAAGGTAATCCAACACTAAAGGGTTTTTTGCTATTAATGTACGTATACATTAAAAAAAAAAAAAACACACAAAGAAAACCTGTGTTACATCACTGGAAAAGCCATCTATTCCCTCCCTTAGTGGCTGAATATTGCTGTGCATTTTTTGTTACAATGATACCCATGACAAATAACAGCCCACTAAATTTATCAAGGAAACTTCAAGACAAAGGACAAACGTAGCCCTTCTGCAAGCACCCTCAGCATCAAGCATGTTTTACTGCAACAGTGCATGACAGGCAAAAGGTAAAATTACAAAAATAGTGTTTCTCATAACCAGAGAGATTACAATAGAGACGAGTTGAGCTACAAACTGTTACCAAACTAGTTCAAAACTAAATTATCAAATTATGTAATTGCCTAAGTTTTATTTTAATTTCTTTGCAGATTTGAAATTTGGAGCTAAAGAGATATGGCACAAAAATGGCACAAAATTCCACAGTTTCAAAGCAATCATATGTCCGAAAATCCTTTTCCTATAATAATGATAAAATGCGTATTGCACCCATCCGTTGAAACAAAGACATCAATTTAGTTGCACTGATACAAAGCTCTGCAGGTGTCTGCATGTTTACTAAAACATGAAATTGTTAGTGAACTATATAACCTGTGATAATTGTCATGAGTAACCAAAGATAAAATTATCAAGCTGTTGATTTTCAGTACAAATTAAATACTGAATCTTACTGAGCCTACCAGTAATATACTACTGTAATTACTTCTAATAATTATAGCACTGAATTTTATTAATTTGATAGCATATCTACATTCAGTCATACACAGTAGGTCAGAAAAAGAGGTTACACCACAATACTACGCGTGGACAAGATTACTTTGACTTTCTGCTATAACTAGGTATAGTAAAGTAAGTCTTAAAGTCTGTACAATATAGCAAAAATAGTAAGTACTAGTCAGATTATAGTCTAGTAATTTTATAAGAGAAAACAGGCCTGTAAAAGCAGAATAATTTGTAATACACAGTAACTAAACCTTAAGGAAATAATATAGTTTTGTGACATTTCAATATGCTTATTAAAAACACTGAAAATATAGAATTCCTACCATCAGATGAAAAACACTGCAAGTATAAAATTACTACTATGATTTCAGAAATCCCATCAAAATTTGTACCAACACAGCTTAGTAGAATGACACAGAACAAATCCAATTTAATAACTACAAAACATTTCACAGGACATTTCAGACAGAAACACTAACATACAAAAATTAACAGTTGTTCAAGTATGTGAAATAATATAATTTGCCCATATACATCAGCTTTGTCACAGAACTGCAAAACAAAAATAAACATTTTAGTTTTCTGCCAGCATGCATTCTGGTCTACCATTTCAATCAATTATTTTTGGGGCATAAACCACAAAAAATACCAGTTATGGTTGAACTGTACTTTATCCCACAAACACTGTATTTCTTTATGTAATGTTTTCACATACCCATGGTAGCTTTACATGTAATTTTCAAAGCCTCTACTACAGAGAAAATAATACTTATTTGCTTACTTTCAAGGGAGAGAGGTGGTTTGTTTCCTGCTTCTGCTCCTGTTAACTCATAGCAACAAAAAGAGCAAACAGAAACAGGAGGCATACTCCTGTTATGGTCTGTGTTAGACTATAACCTTAACAGTTACAGAGGGCAGTGAGGGAGCACATGAAGTTTAAGACTACATTACCGACCACCAGTTAATTTTGAAAAGCCTTTAGAAATGAGCTGATACTCAGCACTATAGTATCCATGTTAGCATGCTGCTTTTTTTTTGCCTTTTTTTTTTTTTTTTGGTAAAGCAGGCAACTGTTTGGCTTCATTTGGTTTTTCGATAGTAAGACTGTAAGAGGATAAAGTGTGCAAAGTGGAAGCATGTAGAGAAGAGAGACCATTCCTTCATCCCTCACACACATCTTTGCAATAGACTCTTAGGCATGGGCGCCACTCATTAAGGCAGAACTAACTAACTTTCACAAATGATGCCACTACAAAGATCAAATGAAGTTATAAAATTTGAATGCCACTTACTATTCAAATGTGGTACATGCTTATAGACAAGTTACACGAGAAATATAACAGCACAACCTGTAGAAGACAGCTACCAGTTGTTTGAGAACTTGGGCGGGACAGTATTTTAATAGAAAAATCTTATCAGCATTTCACGATTAGCAAAACCTACCACTATGTTTCCTGTATAAGCAGCAACTGCTTTGCCAGAAAACAATTAGTTGTACCTAGCGCAATCATTCAAAAAGCTCTGACTTTAATTGGTAGCAGCAGGCTAAAAAATTGTTAATAAAAAACTCTTCTTACACTGAAGCCAGTGCATAAAGAACACAATTAAGGCATTTGCTGTTTTGTCCGACAAGACTCATGCGACTAAGAACAAAGTTTTCTAAAGCTATTGTATGAACAGTCATGCCTTTACAATTCAGATTGTTTGTTGTATTAAAGAAGGTGAAAAAGCTTTTGTTGGTAGTTCGGACTTCCCCTCCCTCCCCCCTCCCGCCCCTCCTTCTTTACTTGCAAATACGCTTCAAATCTGTCGGGACGCCGCGGAAAAAAGGGCAGCGTTTCAGGCCGGAGCAGCTCGGGAATACCAGCGGTGGGGAGCAAGGCTGGGGATGGTCGGCGCCGCCAGCCACCGCCGAGAGCGGGAGGGGCCGGCCCGGCTCCCGCCGCAAGGCTGGGGAAGAGCCGCTCCGAAAGTTACGCTGCCGGCTCCTCCGGCGGCACAGGGGGACCCGGCTTCGCAGCCCACCTCCCGGGCAGGGCTCCGACACCCGGGGGGCTACCCGCGGAGGGCGAGCCGGGCAGGCCGGCCGGCGGAGGGAGGGGCGGCGGGTCCCCACCGCCGCTCCCCGCCTCCGAGCAACGGTCCGCGGGGTTACACATTAACCGCCCCGCGGGGCCCGGGAGGGTGGAGCTGCGGGGAGGGGAGAAGCGGCACCTGAGCCCGCAGGGACGGTTTGAAAAATCAAGCGGTAAAACGACGGGAGGGCGAGGAGAAGCCGCGACCCCCCGTCCCCTCCCCTCAGCGCTGCCCCCTCCGCCGCTCTCCCCTCCCCCCCGGCTCCCCTCACACCACCCATCGGCTACTGCCCCCTCCCTCCCACCGCACCCCGAGCCGGGTCCCGGGCCGGACGGCGGGGGCTCCCCCGCTCAGACCCACTCACCTCCGTCCCCCCCCCCGGACTCCGGCTTGCTCTACTGAGGCACCCGGTCACCGTGGTGACGGGCGCCGGGCTCCGCCACACGACGCGGCGGCCACTGGCTGCTCGGAGCTGTCAGTCACCGCGCTCAACCCGGCAGGGGTGGCGGTCGGGTTCCCGGACAGAGAAAGGGGAGAGACAATACCCCGCCACAAAGAACTACAGCTCCCGGCGTGCTCTGCGAGCCGCCCGCTCCCTGCGGCCGTGGGCAGCGGGCCGCGCGGGGCATGCCGGGCAGCGTAGTTCTTTCTTCTCCCCCCAGCCCCCTCGCCGCTAGCGGGGAGGGGAGTGCGCAGGCGCGGGCGCCCGCTGAGGGGGCGCGAGGCTGAGGCGGGAGGGAGGATCGGGCCCGCGGTCGGCACCGGGGCGGGGGAGGAGTTAAGCGGTCAGTATTGCACAGGAGCCGCAACTTGTTCGGTCCTCTTGGGAGCCGGCAGGAGAAAGTGGAGTCAGTTCCTTATATAAACAGTCCAACGAAGTTAGCTGGCAGGGGAGAGACTCGTTGGGATAACTTGCAGCTCTGGGAGTGAGTGGCGCTGAGGAGAAGGGGCAGGTTGGTCAGGGAGGACAGGCTGGGAGGCATTCGGAGGTGCATCAAACAGGTATGCCGTGCCTTTGAAGCCCAGGAAGAAAGTGAGACAGACCTTACAAGGTAATGGTAAAAGTGGGAGGGAGCAAGGTGGCACTAGGATCAACCATGAAGCCATCCCATGAGGGTGAGGAGGTAGGTGAGGCATTTTGTAGTAATTAAGCATCCAAAGGGCAGGAGCAGAGTACGTGTAAAAGGAAGTTTTGCCACTCAGGTGGAGCAGGGTGCAGGCAAGAATTTCTCAAAATACATTGGGGACAGTTCTTTATTTCAAAGGGGAGATACTAGAAAACTGTATTTTAAATAGGAGAAAGAGGAGGAGAGGAAGATGGTGGTGCACGTAAAAGTGAACATCAGTTAAGAGATTCCCAAGGAATATAAGGTTCAGAACAAGAGAAGAATTTACCAAATGTATTTGAGTTTCCTACAGAACCTGAAAATATAGCGATCTTCAATTGTGGACAAGGGCTGGCAGAAATCCTTTGTGTGTAGGGGATTTCTTCGTTTTTCTCTATGCACTGGAGCATGAAATGGAAATGAATCTAGCAGGCACAAGGTGTAGGAGAATGCTTACTTTTCTTTAAGATTTTTGTGGGTTTTTTTCAATCTCCAGAGAAGGATACATGTCCCGCATCTCACTGCTGCTATTAGATCTGTAAGAAAACTTTTAAATTTCAAAACTGTGGCTTGATGGTTTAACTTCAGGAATTTTTTTAGTTTTTATCCAGTCTAGGAATTTTTTCCTAACATCTCCTTCTCTTTTTGAAATGTTTGCTGTATACTAGAGCCTTCAGGAAAAATAAAAACACAGGCCAAAAGAAAAAGCTCTTTGGAAAAATAGAGGCTCTTCCATCTCACTCCTGGCTCTGCCTTCTCATTCTGCGTTTTTTTTCTTTGGCAGTCCATCCCAAGTAGATTTCTACTAATATGAAACATTTCAGATCAACTTAGAGTCCAGTTTTGTTATCTCTCTCATCGGGTTTTCTGAAGAGGAAAATAACCAAATAAAATACATGTCATTTCTTTTCCTCATCCTCACAGGAGATATCTTGGCAAATCAGTGTAAAATTACAAGGTGATAGACCTTCTAACTTCTCCAGATATACTGTGTCCTATAAAAGTAATTATCGAACCTTTAGGGAGGCTAAAAATTCCAAACATAAGAAAATTGACTGGTTGATTTTAAACCTCACATGATTGATTCTTTCAGGTGTGGTACGATAATTAAAAAAAAATAGAGATCTAAATTTGCACGAAGAAGTGATAGTTCTTTATCCCTTTGGGGAGATGTCACAGGGACAGGAATGGCACTCCACAAAAAAAAGATAGTTTTTTGGGTGCCGTTCCTTAATAGCCCAATTATTTCCAGCTTCTATATGAGGGGTCAAGATGTTACATCCTTTGCCACTATTTCTGTTGCCTGTGCTACCTCCGCAGAGCTAGTGTTGACTTGCACTACCTCCTTGCCTACAGAAGGGAAGATTGGTCAGTCATGTATTTCAAACAGTCTGACCTTGTAAACTGCAGTAACAGAAGAAAATCTCTTTGAAAGTGGCAAGTAAAGGGGAATTGTAACTATTCAGAGAGGTATCTGCAGGTCTCCCGTTGAGCCTTTATGAAGTTAATACAAAGAAATTACGCTTTATTTTCTTTTGAAGAGGAGGGGTGCTAGGAAGCGGCATCAGCATCTATTAACTATAAAATAATTACTCCATGGCAATGTCAGATTACCTCTTCCACAGATACTGAACCTGTCCTATAGAATCGTTAGAGTTGGAAGGGACCTTAAAGATCATCGAGTTCCAACCCCCCTGCCATGAGCAGGGACACCTGCCACTAGAGCAGGTTGCTCAAAGAGCCATCCAGCCTGGCCTATTTGTGATAGCCAACAGAATTGATTGGACTTTTGAAATGGCACAGGAGTACGTAATTAGTGTGACTTCACAAAAGGCTTCTCTGTAGCAGAGCAGAATTTCCTACGTGAGTATTGCTCAGCAAGGAAGAGGTGAATGCCCAGACTGACATGGAAAGAGGTGTGCTGACACAGCCTACTTGCAAGCAGAAATATCCAACTCATCCTGAATAAATTTAGGGCTTTTCTTCAGTGTTTTTGGAAATGGTGATTAAGACTTGATGTTAGAATCTGGAACAAGGTGATTAATGGCCCCTCAAAAACCCACACAAGGTCTCAGCTGTGACTTTTCTTACTGTTGTCAGCACTGTTGGGGACAATAAAGGAAGAAAGGGTGTGAAACAAAGCAATAAGGGTTTGTGGCTTTTGGGCTGTAAAAGCTTTGGCTTATAAGCCTAAGTAGCTTAATGTTGGGTGTACAGACATCTCAATCACACCCAGGGTGGCTGTCACAAAACAGCTTGTCAGATTTGATCTGGAGAGGTTTACAATGCATTCTGCAATGAGGTGTGATTGTTGCTGTCACAAACACCAGATGAGAAGTCAGAAAATATAACAGTCCAGCATCTGATGCAAAGTCTATGGTTTTAATTACCATTGTTTAATTACCTTGGTGAAAGGAATGAAAGCATTGGTTGCTCCTGAAAGCTTTTATTTTAGGCATACAGAAATAGCCTCACATAAATGTCAGTTTTCTCATTTAATGTTTTCAGTGTGTTCAAAATAATGTAATTGTATATAATTGTCAGAATTAAATGTGTCTTCAGTATACAAACCTCATTCCAAGTTTCCTAGTTTAATTTCATTATGAGCATCATGGTAGATTATATATCATATCCCTTGTAGTTACTTTGTGTTGACCAGTTAATATGTAGTTGGGAGCAAAGTCCTCATTAGAGAACCTATTTCTTAAATTCCAAAAGCTCGTCCTCCCTCAGTTAACCATCAGAGTCCAATCCAAAGGATCAGTGACGATCATGTTTTCCACACTGAGGACCACAAGATGAACACACAGTCATCAACATCTACCTTGGTTTACTAGTAAATCTAATCTTTAGAAATACATTTTTCTTTATTTTAAACGTAGTCTTCACCCCGGTGGGAGACACTCTTGGCAGTGGGAAAAGAAGAAAATAGTTTTATATAAATGCATTTTGGTTTGCATGATGGTGTTTCCCACCCCAGCATACTGTTGTAAAAAAAAAATCTTTACAAGGAGCTGTGAAGTAATAGAACTAAACAGGGACTGTGATCTTGTTAAATCTTGGCCAGCCGATAGAGGACATATCTTCTCAAATCCTATTTGGACATGAAAGGATTGTTCTATATACCTTGAGCATCTACTTGGCTTTGTAATTGTGTCCTTACTTACTATGTTATTAAACATAAAAATATAGTTAAATAGGTTTTGTGTTGAAAGATTCTTCTGTGCACCCACTTTTAGATATGGGAATTGTACCATTTGCAAAATTGAAAGGTTTACAAGACACACAGTCTGGAACAGCTTTTGCTGCATGAAAACAGGCACAGCTCAGCCATGGTCTTGACTGCTCCTTTGGATAGCACTGCAACATAAATAAAATTGTTTAGTATCCTAAGAAAAGTTAGTTCCCTACTATAGAATGTGCTATATTTATTTTCTTAAATTCACTAACATGAAGCAAATTAAGCATTTTGTTGTAAACAAAAATTGAAAACACAGATTACTGCTCATTGATCTCCCTTTTTCTTCCCTTACCCATGACTACATGTGATTAAAGTTGGGGTCATGTTAAACCTCCAGTACTGATGGACAACCCTAATATATATAACCAAAACATCTACTTTGAGTACACAATATACCTAATCTACTTCTGCTAAGAACTGGAAACCCAAGAATTTGTTTTGGCCTGACTGGTATCAGTGGAAGCACAGAAACGTGTACCCCACCATTTCTTGTGGCCAAACAGTGTATACACTAAATTCTGCAGTTCCTGAGGAATACCTTGCTTAACCAGCATGATTTTAAACTCTTAATTTCATATTGTGTCACGGACACCTTCTAATATTGCTAAAACACTCAAAAAATGGGGAAAAAATCATTTTCTAGTGTATTTCATTCTATTTTTTGCTCTGAAGGGATATCTCTGAAACATTACTGAAGGCTTTGTTTGTGGTTTTTTGTTGGGTTGGTTTTTTTTTGTTCTTTAAGCCTTAGAGCTTTAATCTTATAATTTAAGATTGCCTGACTTATTAACCTGCGATAGCCTTCCTGTTCTATGTCTCGTCTGTCCCATTGGGCTCATTTAAGCAAAGTGTCTTCAGTCCCATTGGGCTTAAAAGTGTGTGGCAGCTGAATGTACTTGTTCTGAAGAAGCGCTGTATATGTTTGGTGCTGTGAGGGAAAGGGATGTCTCAGGGAAGCGTAACTTGTGGCTCTAAGTACCATGCCAGAAAAGTAATCATCAGCGTATTCAGCAACAGCTTCTCGGAGTGAGCAAGCTCTACCCTTGCATCTAAACAGCAAGCTGAATTGGGATCACGAATGACATCTCCCAGTGCTCTACTCCCATGTCCCTTTTTTCCTCTTTGAAGCCATTTTCAGTGTGGTTCTCAGGTTCACACGTCGTACAACAGTGAGATGGCGGGACTCTGCTGGCTGAGTTTATTGCTAAGCACATTTCCTAGGTGACAAGGCACAAATGTCAGTACGGAAGTGTCACTTGTATCCCTAAACCTCAGGAAAAACATGCTGAGAGTTCTCCAAGTTCACACATGGATTTCATGAAAAGAAACTGACTGAAAACGAGAGCCTGAGGCACTGAAGAGGTGACATCAGTAATAGACATAGTGACTTTGCATATTCCTGTTTAACATAATTCCCCTCATAAAAGACTCTGGCTCCAAGACAAACTATGCAGCATCAAAGTGTGGAGGAGGGATCCTCTACTCCCAATCGTTTACCCTGGAATTAGAGAACACATTTTACCTCATCTCCACTTGGGATGTGGCAAAGTCAAGTCTAAGCATTTTCCCATTTTCTCATCCAAGCTTTTTATCTCCAGACTTTGGAGAACAACAGAAGGTCCTTTTGGAACAAATTCAGTCTGTCTTTAGGATCCCTGCCCCAGGCACTGCTCTGCTCATAGTCTGTTCTGAAGTTCAACTGAAAAGGCATGACATGACCACAAGGTCTACCTTGGCAGAGGCTTTTTTTGCAGCTAAGAGCTTCCTTGCTTAATTACAAGATTCTGCCCTGGCTCTCAGACCTGATTTAACTCAGGCTGACTTAACCTTCCTCCGCCTTATAACTTATATAAGATTCTGAATGGCTTTTAAGGTTAGAAGATACCTGCTCATTCTGGGTAAAATCATCATGATTATTAGCATAAAACTCATTAAGATATACTTACATAAAGTAGAACAATTTCTTCGTGCTCCACCAAAACTTTGGTTTCATTTAAGACGAGCCTTGCACTTATTCTCTATTGACATTTTTGAATTAAAAGAAATTGATTTCTCCATTAAGTGCATTTTTTAAGAGTCACACTGGCCTTGACAGCATGCGTGGAAGTCTTCTCAATGCCCTCACCATCACTTCTTAAGGTTCCTCTGAGAAGTAGGTTAAGATCTTGCCTCCTGTGAAAATTCTATTCCATGGTAAAAGTTGAATGTTGGTGGATTATCTCTTTGAACGCATGGCAGCCAACTTCCTCTTTCACCTTTTCAAGGATACTTTTGTGGTACCTGTTTCATGAGCCAGGTGATCCAGGTGGTTCCTGCTGAAATCCTGGTGATTATGGCAGATCCTCCATAAACATCCTTTCCTTGGTAATTGGCTTACTCCAAGTTATTGCCTAGCATAATGTCCTGATCTAACCTGAAATATAAAATTAGCCCATGCTTTGTTTCATAGGCAGTATTATCCCTCAGACTGAACCCAAACCACATGCCTTAAACGTCGAGTATATTTTCATTTGGAGCGGGCAAGACAAGATCACAAGACTTAGCTGTATCTCCAGCTAAGAGATTCAGAAGCATAGCTATATCTGAAGACAGATGACCGCCTATAAGGACAGTTAGAGAGGAATTTTCTTCTGGCACTGAGGAACGCTGCACCAGTGTTCAGGCAACTCAAACTTTCAGCAGGCACCATCCCGTTCCTGACGTTTCAGCACATGGACTAACTCTTCTACTGAAAACGCTGGTGCCCTTCTGTAAATGAACTGCAACGCAGGTGGGACGTTGCATGGAGCTGTTCATTGCACAAATGAATACATACAGAGGGATACTCACACAGAAAGAAAGTCTATTTGAGAATAAAGTTCCACAATGTATACTGTACCTTCTTAAACCACCTTCCTGCTCTGTTGTCCTGGGAGTCTGCAGAAGTTCCTGGGATTCCAAGAGATAAGAAGCATAAATTTGAGCAGGCACAATTTTTCTGAATAAATCAACACGTGAAGGGAGCTGCATGCTTTTAGTGGTATTACTGAGAAAGAATGTCCTGATCTCTAGAGCATATGTAGCGTGTCTATATGTGCAGACAACAGATCTTTAAAGATTGCAGCAATCCTGCTATATTTTTAATGAATGCGTCTAAATTAAGGTCTTATTCACATGAGAACGCATGAACCAAATCATGACAAGTTCTTGCCAGCAAGGAGACATGAAACTAGTGCATAATTTCTGATGTAATCTATATTATGCCATTTCAACTGTGGTGAAATTCATAGTTTTTACTGAATGAGAACAGCTCTAAATAGGCTTAAATTCTTGAATACAGATGACACGTAGATTTAAACCCTGTGTGGACAGTTGCATTTTTGTGGAAGATTTAACAGTGGTGTATTTCATCTTCATCTAGTGAAGTTCCAAGTTAAGCTAACTGAAAAAAAGTATATAAAATCTTATTCATATCACTTTAAAGAAAGTATACTGTTATAGTTAACACTGCATAAGTTAACATGGGCAAGGTTTTATGCACCCATAAAGGAGACTGCATTTGATGTAATTATATTCAATTAAAGATAAATTATAGTTAAACCTGTGGGGGGAAGAATGAGGATCATGGAGAGTTTTTTAAGTAGTTTTAATTAATTTTCTAAATATGTTTACTTTGCAGTTCATAGAAAATTGATATTCCTATAGCTTCTCTCACTGAAACAAGCCTTCCTCAAGCTGTGATAAGTACTTCTCAACATCTAAGTATGTAGCAAATTTTATACCTTTAATAGTATGCACCAATTCTTTTTTTTTTTTCTTCAAATGCATAGCAATCCAGAACTTACCCCTAAGATAACAACACACAGTTGGGAAGTCAGACTTCCATTGAAAATGTTACAAACATGTTTAAAAATTCAAATTCAGGTATATATTTATTTTTTAAGTTATTTGCCAAATTTTTAGAACCTGATGGAAGAAACACAGTTTAAGAAAAGAGGATTATAAAAGGATTCATTTTCAGATGACTGAAGGCAGCTACTTTGAAAGATATTTTTATATGAGCTACTTTCTTCAAAAAAATATTTTAGTACTGAACAATAGATTTGGAATACAGCAACACCCTTCACTACATTGCAAATATTTTACAAAGACATAACTTTCAACCAGGATCAAACTGAGATCTTATCCGTAGTAATTAGTCAGCTCTAGATAACTAACTGGATGTCATTTGGTGCAGATGACTGATCTGTTTTTCAAAGAACATACCTGAAATTATTCATCCTTATTATAAATGTGTTTCAATAAAACACCTTAACATGAACTGTAGGAGAATGAAAAATTTCCAGCCAGAAGAATTATGTGTAGAAACACAATTTTACTCCAAAAATGGTGAAGCAATTTAAATGTTTCTGTTAAAACATTAAAAAAGATCAATACAAAAGTTTAATGATGTAGTCTGAAGCTTGCACACACAGGAAGTATGCTACCCATAAAATCAGGGGAAATAGATTAGCAATCTAGAGACCAGATGGTTGGTATTTACTTGCTGACATAACACCACCAAATGTTCCTAAATTTCTTTTTCAAATTTGCCTTTCACATTACATTATCAGCATAGGAACTGATCCTGCAAACATATACATACAGCGTTCAAGAAATTTATCCGTTTGAGTAGTCCCATTGATTTTAGTACAAGAGGCTATTCACAGAACCAGGCTGTCAACTTACTGTAAGTCTACAGAGTTGTAAACTCTTTTTGCCTGCACTGAACTGGGCAGCCTAAGTCTGGAAAAATAATTTTTAAAAAATCCATATGTGTGTTTTTCTGCTGGTTTTGTACTTCGCAAGAGATAGACATTAATGGTGAAAATTATAAAAGACCTTCCACATCCATAAATGTATTGCCTGGTTTCGTGGATCACTGGTAAACTTGGCAAGCCCTGAAATAAACTGAAATCTTAAAACACTTCTCCCATTTGAAATCAAGGAGAAAAAAAAAATAGTTACAAACTATTTTAACCACCAAATTGTTACTATGAACATGACATGAGAAAATGCGGTTTAATTATAAGGGAATCTTCTTACAAATTACTTAACCTCTGCAGTCTGTGAAAAATATTTTTGCATACAAATGTTTACCCAGAGACTTACTTTTCTCTGGTGGGGAAAAAAAAAGTCACTGCTTGCTGTACATTATTTATAACTTGTTTAAATTATCTGTAGGAGCTGTCTATTCAAAATACACAGAATTTCACTAGTCCTAGATCTTCATATCATAATTTTCTCCTTCAACATTATGTTTTTTCTTCCATTTCCATTTTCCTTCATTTTAAAATGTAGTGTTCCTTCTCATCCCTGTCATTACTAGCTTTGTTTGGAGGCATTTACTTTGTCCCTTTGCCCAACATATTTTTCCTTTCATCACAGTCCGCTTCTCCTCAACTGCTTGCATGTTTCTCAATGTCTCGTTTTCTTATCTGCCACCTCAAGTTCCTTTTCATTCTATTTTTACATTTCTTTCAAAGTCACCTGCCTCCAGGCAGTGTATTTCCTCCCCTATTTATTTTTTTTTTCCATTTGCACCATCTGTGTGTGGGTATGTGTAATACAGGCGCTTCATTTATTGAAAGTGATATCCTACTGTGTTGACCCCGTTACTGCCCTGAATATAAGAAATTTGTTTTCCAGTGCTACAGTTTATTTGTTGATCACACTTCTGGAAGCCATGAGGGAGTTCCTTTAATGTCATAGTTACAATGATAAACTTGAGTAACCCCTGATGTGCTCTCCTGAATACTTATTACCCTCTAAACTCCCTACTCACACAGACAGAGAAGCAGAGTCTCATTTTTCCAAAACTAGGAATTCTACCAAGCATTTTAATTCTAGGCAAGTCTTTCAAGATGTAATTAGTCTGAATAACTCAGTCAAATATCTTCACATGCAGCTAACTGCCCCATATAGGTGAGAAATGTGTGCCTACCTAAACAAACAAACGAAAAAAAAAAAAAATCCCACAATCAGAAAAATCACTCAACCTGTATTTTCAAGTAAATGTTCAGTCTTGACTAAAACAAATGAAGCAGCAGCAAAAAGAAACTATGGCTAGGTAGGACATTTTCAACCTGTTGTCAGAAAGAGCACTAGCAAAATTCTGTCATACATGAAAATAGTTATATTTGTCTACAGCAGTGCTGTATTCACTCTCTGGACAAAAACAAGGCTAGAATCCCGATAATCTGGAAGGCTGGGAATAAAGCCTTCTGTTAAAGTTGAACTTCTAAATTTAGCTACTAAAAAAAAATGATGTTTTATGTAGAAATAAAATCTCACAACCTCCAGGAAACACCACTTTCTTCAATGCTGTTATGTAAGACAATATTCAGAGTCTCATCCAGAATGCTGTATATCATTCTGGTAATTAATTTTAAAAAGGATGAATTCAAAGAGCAAATTTAGCAAAACAGTCATCATCATAATCTCTACCTTATAAAGGAGTGTCATTCTTCTGAAGAAGGGCTGCATGGGACACAACCCCTGGCTCTCAAGAGTAAATGCTACAGAAAGCAGCAAGTTCACAGGTTTCAAGAGGAAAATGGTATAAATTTACCAGGAATAATCACAGAACAAAATCCTAGAATGGTTTGGGTTGGAAGGGACCATAAAGATCATTGAGCTCCAACCCCCCTGCCATGGGAAGGGACACCTCCCACTACAGCAGGTTGCTCAAAGCCCCATCCAACCTCGTCTTGAACACTTGAAGGGATGGGGCATCCACAACTTCCCTGGGCAACCTGTTCCAGTGTCTCACCACCCTCACTGTAAAGAATTTCTTCCTGATATCTAATCTGTATCTCCCCTTTCAGTTTAACACCATTACCCATCATCCTTTCACTACACACCCTGATCAAGAGTCCCTCCCCATCTCTCCTGTAGGCCCCCTTTAGGTACTGGAAGGCTGCTATAAGGTCTCCCTGGAGCCTTCT
>JAOXNO010000033.1:50576022-50597645 GCA_028565335.1 Limnodromus scolopaceus | reverse complement strand
AAGTAGATAATATCAGTAAATATTATTAATTCCCATGACATCGGGGGGGGGAGAGGGGGGGCTGGGAGGGGAGCTGTGCTTTATATCTTCCTGACAGATCTATATTTAGAATGTGCAAAACCATGACAAAGCACACAACATATATTCCGTCTCTCTTATATGCCTGTACAACAATGCTCTTACAAGTATTCTGACCACCTATATGACATTAGGAACAGTCCTACTTTTAACATTAATTCTGCTGGCAGAGATACAGTAAGGTCTCATGATTCTTTCAGATGACTAATTCAACTTAGATACACAAAAGTATTTGGAATTTCACGTTTGCTAAATGTCACTATCACCCTATCTTTGCAGAATCAGACCAGACACTTGTCATTTTTCCAATCACTGCAGTAAAGGTGAAGCGAAGGAAAGTTATTTCATTTATATTTCAGCAGCCACCATTTTCTGCAGGTTCAGTCTTCTACTACAGTTGCATTATCCTGTTATCATGAATTGAACTCTGTAGGAATGGTCCACATTTACATACTTAATCATTCTTCATACCTGCAGGATCTTCTAAGAAATATTTCCGTATATTATTAATTTGCTTGGTGAGTATAACCTTTATCCTGTTCACCAAGCATAATTAGAGATTAATTAATGGTTGGGTCTGGGTTTTAAAATGGTTTAGCTAACATTAGGTTAGCAGCACTACATTAAACTATATAGGAAAATGCAAACACCTTCAAAAACAAAGTTTCAAGACAGTTCATTATTTAATAGGGGGAATGGAAAATGGCCTGAGTTCTTAGCACTAACATTAATTCTATACTTTTATATCTGAATCTAATTTTCAGTCTTGCAAATACAGTGAAAGCATCAGAAATATGCTTTTCAAGGAGAACACAAAAAAATGCTATATAGGAAATTCAGCCAATGAATTTTTGAATTTATGTTAAAGGTTATTTCAATGTCATATTTCCCTAAAGAACCGAACACGCGCTGATACTTCATCTTAACGACTTAAATAACTTAAATGTTATGCCTCCAGCTCCCTCTTGTGGTATATCAATGTTGATCTGCCTTACAGACCACACCTTTAAACATCTAATTGCATACCAAAGTTGTGCCACCAGCAATTACCACTGTAGAGATGTTGAATGTTCTTCATGACTTCCATCTCTAGTTTTGAGGGTCGGTGTAGGGGATCTTTACACTGCAATTAAGAATTAAAAGACTTTGACCATGGTTCTCTCTCCCAGAGTTTTTCACTGTCCCAAAGCATAGTATTTGCCCAGCAATAATAAATAGGTTTCTTCTTTTTCTTTATTTCACTTGATAGATTATATATATATGTATATACACACAGTACAATATTTTTCTTTCGTGATAGAGAATATATGAGAGTTTTCATTGCTGGTTGTTCATTAAGTCAACAGATTCCAGTTAATAATGAAAAAAATTAAACATTTAATATCAAAAGCAACTTCAAGTATCTTCTATACATTTTAGTATTCAGTATATAGTAAGGTGGTTTGGGAGTTTTCTTTTTATATCAAAACTGTATTTGAATAGACTATTTTACCCTAATACTTTAGAGTACTATTCATATCAGGCATGGCGTTTAAAATTACATATCTCATAGTCCCAACTAGCTCTTCACAAGAACCATAGGTCACTTGTACAATCACGGCATATGTTTCAAAACAGGGTTTAGTCATCAGCAAAGTCAAGATGCAGTTACCATGTTTAGAAATGCACTATTTTGTTATCCTACAGAAGGTCAGGCTATAGTCCATGATGTGAAGCAACATACAACACCACTGTTTGTAAAACAATACCTGACCTAGGCATAAACAGTACTCAAGTTCCCAGAGCTATTCATCCCTTAACCTTTCCGTATAAAAATAATTCAATTTAGGCATATATTGCACTAATTTTATCATACTGGATACCTCTCACCTTGCATTATCTGTTCTCTTTGCTGAACTAAGATCACACTAAGGTTTTAATTTCCATGGAAAACCTGGGAATAGGGCAACAGACACACATATGGTGTGCAATAAAGGGATACCTATAATATCAATTGTAATTTCAGAGGCATTCACAAAGGAAACTACACATTAGATTTGGAGATCATTTTCTCCAGTAGATTCATCATTCTCTCCTGTAGCTGCAGGCTTTGAACTTGAATGATGTTTTGCTGATCCAGAATCCTGCGCACTTCTCTACAGGTTTCTTCCATAGCTCTACTCAACTTCTTTTGTTCTTCCAACATGGCCTCCATTAATTTTAGCTTCTTCTTTTGGAAGCTGCAGCTTTGCATTTTTCTTTTCTTAACTGGTCTTTCTTCAGCTCTGAAAGGTGGATATTTGTTAACAATTAAACTCATATTTATATAAAAAAAATATGTTAGAACCTAAAATTCTATACTACATTCTTGGCCAAGCTACGACCTAGTCCTATTTTCAAATCCGTCTGTGTTCTCCAATGAATTCCCTCTCAAGTTCATGCCAAAACATAAGTATTTATTGTACTATTGTATAGTATTACAGACTGAGAAAAAAAGGTTTTAAATCTCATTATTTTTAATAAGAATCTTCCCAGCAGAATATCAAGCTTTTTTTTTTTTTTCCCTTTTTTATCTTGATGTTTCTTACAGGTTATTGAAACTCTATTGGAAGAGACATTTTGCTCATCTGGCCATTACAAAGGCAATAACCATCCCATCCAGAGAAAGTGCGGCACTGTGTGGTGGTAAGTTACAGCTTGTTTTTTAAAGCATTGCATCACTATAACATACTAGTCTCAGAATTTGCCCTTGCACTGAGACACAGCGGTTGCACTGACCACTCATTCATCACAAAACATTATAAACAACATAAAAGTTTAGCAGGATACAGCTTACAATATTCAGTCTTTTCTTACAGGTCACAGATTGATCCCATTTAACATTTGCTTTTACAGGCATTTGTCACTCGCACTTTAAGATTACTTTGTTTTAATTAGATGTGTTTGTCACAAACACAGAATACTATGGCTACCTTCTTCTCATACTTAGGTTAATGACAGGTTTTATCAAGTAGGATAGCTAACAAAATAAACCATACTTCCCTTCAAACTCCTAACCTTTTAACGGACATTTCAAGTATGTAATAACCCTCTGCCTATAGTTTTGTTTTCATCGTACTATAAAGACAAGAGTCTGTATTCAATACAAAATAATTATTTCCTGTTTGGATGTTAAAAAGTTCTGTAGCCTTTGAAGAACACCAGAGCACCTAACCCAAGGCTGTCTATGTATCCAGTCATGTTGATGCTCCCCTAGCAGAACATCTCTAAGCTCTCTCAGGGTATAAAGTTAGACAAACATGTATCAAATTGTACATCTTCATCTGAAATCTGTAGAACTGCCATGTGCAATTTGGCTAATATTTGAAGAATTTCCTCTACGCTGCATCATGCTAAGTTTCTGTTTTGGAAGAAAGAGCTAAATCTAGCAATACAGACAGGGCTCTCAAGATGTGTAGCTCACATGGCCGTACTAATGGGGTGACAGTGCAACACATGAATTCAAAACCAGCCTACGCAGCGTACAAGTCAGAGCACACACACATAGATCCCTTTCTCTCAACCTGTAATCTAAGAAAGAAGCACACTGAATTGTGAAGAAGGAAGAAAGGCAAGTAGAAGACAAATGAACTGTACATCATAAAAATCTCCAGTTACAGCTGGATAACTGCTTTTCTAACTTGAAGTGACAGTTCACGTGTTCATTTACACTTTTTGCAATTCCAGACTGGAATCCCCAACATCAAAGTTATCTGATGATGGGTCTTGAAGGCTCTTCACACAAAAAGCAATCTCAGTTGTGTTCTGCCAAATGCAGTGTCCTTTCTGGGTGAGATGTAGTAATGAGGTAGCACAATTAGGAGCAGTATGCCACATCAATGCTTTGCAGATTTCAAGACACCCTTGAATAAGGGTAACTTGAACGCTTGAGGAATGTGTTTTTATTAATATGAAGAAGGGGAGTGGGGAGGGAGGTCATTCAGCTGTGGCAGATTTGTATCATAATTTCATTCATGTTTTTATCCTACTGGACAGAATTTGTGCAACACTGACTGTGACGCTCAGATCTCTCAGCAAAAGAAATAAACAATCCTAAGCACCTGAAAGACTTAATGCAAATATAACAAAAAGACACAAGCCCCTTGATATTTAAGAGTGCAATGGCCCAAAAAGGGTGAGGTCTGTGAAAAGAAACAAGTGGATTAAATTAAATGCTATTAAAATAACAGAGAAAAAAAAAAATAGGATTGGTCTTCAGGGAAACTGTTTAGTCATTTGAATGGGGTGTCCCCCTGTGCATAGGTAAGAAAGAACAATAATCTTCCTTTATAAATGTACATTAATAAGGTGAACAAAGACCACTGGGTTTCAGATTATCCAAGAATTTAAAGTTACTTGTACAATTCAAAGGGCTTTATCACCATTACACTGCTACGATAATGCTAAGGGAAAGGAGAAGCCATCAGTTTTATGCTAAACAAATGTTGGAAGATAAAGCAAATAAACTCACCTTTGCAGATTCTATATATCAAATTTGATTTTGAGCATCAAATAAATGTGTGTAAAAAATACATGCTGCTCTGCTTATACTGTGGGTCAAGTTTGCAGCTGATCACTGAGATTATCACAGCCAGACAATCCTGCAAGAAAGGGTCTTGGCTGACAACAAATTCTGTTTCCTCCATTGCGTCCGTGGGCCAGAATGATTTGAAATATTGTTCTCAAAGAGGTCAAGCAAGTGGAAAAGTTCTACAGCAGTCTCAGGACAACACTGAATGTCTTATTCCAAGGTTCCCATCACTGCACTCACGTTCACAAAGAATGCATGCTTTCTGGTAGGCAGAGCAAGAAACTTTCTGAAATGATGGTATCATTTTAGCCAAAGTCACCTTTTGAATTTAAACTTGTCTTCACAGAGGATTTAAATATTGAAAACTCAATGGATCGCTATCCTCTTCCTTATACAGTACTAGAAAGCAGCTATGGCCAGACCTGTCTGAAGCAGGTAAGAACCGTCTCCTAGAGCCACAAGAGGGCTTGTATCTTGTCAAAGTGAGCCCTGGTGAGAATGGTCCTTAATAAGGAATGAGAGAAAACCCTGAGGCATGTCAGTGGTACCAAGCTGCACTGAGTATTGCATTACTTTCTTGGCAATTGTGGATGCCATTTGGTTTTTAATTTCAATCAAGATCAAAAAAAAATCTTAAAAAAAAAAAAAAAAAGGAGGAGCGATTTGGATTGAAAGATCTACATAAACCTTATTTTTGAGAGAAATAAAATAACCAAACACCTTTGAAGTGTTGTCCTAGAGTCTGTACAGGATTTTATCTGTTTTCCAATTAAACAAAACCCATAAGACATATAGTTATTTTCTTGGATGTATGGTTATCTTGCACAGCTCCGGACAGGAAAGAGAGGAAAAATGCCTGGTGGTGATGGCAGCTACCTGGGGAACAGACAGCAGTATCTGCAGTCTGCTATTAACTGAGAAGGTACCTGCTGACAAGTGCTTGCTCAAAGCTCTGTTTCAGCACAGAGAAGTCCCCCCAAAAGCCAGGGCACAAGGATACTTCAAGGTCTCCTAAGTACTCTCTCTGTTTCTCTACAATTAACAAACAAGGCTTGGTAATTAGACAGCCTTAACTGAAAGAAATACTTATTTCAGACAACCCTAGCTTTGGTGGTGTTCCCAATCTCCTTTTCTCTCCAGCCGTAGTGACTATCAATGAGAGGGTTTTATGATCACTCACAAGTCCCTAGTAAGGACTCGGAATTTACAATCCTCTCTTCTTGCAGAATAGCTCTTGAAGGAGAGCTCTTGACAAGGGGTCTACAAAAGAAGGATCTAAGGAATCTAATTTATGAGTAAAGAATGCTCAGCAACATGAAACAATGTAAAATGTCCAGTGATGCCTGAAGGAGCTATTTGAATGCTGAAGTGTTTCCTCAGATACTGAGCCATCTTTCTTGAGAAGTTCTAGGTCTCCTAGGTAGCATGCCAGAGAGACCTCTCCAGCATCAATAACATTTTATACCAGCAAGTCAAGAGGGAAGCAGGGATAGGAATATGGGTTCAGCACTGAGTAACCCCCCAGCATCAGTATCCTCAGACAGTTTCAGCTGGGGAGCATGTCTAGTTTGGCAATCTAGAGGCACGAGCATGAGAAATGATCAATGTTTGCTGTAGCAAATACCAATCGGTTTCTGTTGATGATTCTCCATGTTGCTTTCCTGGGCAGACAACAGGGATGCAACAGATCCTGACAGCCTCTGCCAAAGAAGCATCTCCACTCTTTGCCAAACCTAGTGTCTGAAGGTACATTTGGAGATCTGGAGGAAAGAGGGGTCTAGGAAATCCAGGACCTCAGATACAATCTGCTGATACTCTTGGGCCTCCAGTGTCTACAGCAGGGCGCCTCCAAGACAATTGGCACTGGTATTCCCCTGACCACGCAAACGAAGCGTGGAAGAGCACTGGCATTGGGATCATGTTCCAAGGAAGACCTTGCAAAGCTATTTCCACATTATGCTCCAAAAGAGACAGGCAGGGTTCAAAGGAAGCAAACCAAGGGAAAGAAAATGTTCCTTCTCATCAAGGATGCTGAGCAGAAATGACAGTGTGCACTGGGGACCAGCAAGAAACAAAGCAAAACCTCCAGACGTAATCAGGCAAGATATTAGGCAAGTCTCAAATGTATTGGCTGTCTACCTATCTAAGATCAATGTAATTCACTGTTCAATTAAAAATTCCTTGATTGATTGTCTACACTCACCCAGTAAGGCTCAGTTCAGGAATGTGTGTGAATAATTAATGAAACAGGAGTTGAATACAAAGAGTGATCTGTTTGCCAAAAATGTATTACCTCCACAAAACCATAAAAACAATTCTTCTTTTCTGACTACTTTATGGCAAATGGGTCTCCAGTACCATCGGTTTCTGAAATTTATGACTTTCAACTACTGTTGTTTCTGGCTTGGCTGTGCTTTTTTAGCAATGTACAGATCTGAATAGATCTCCATAACCCATATCTTCATGGAAAATAATTAACAATGGTCTGGAAATAAATAATACCAATGCTAGAGATGGCACAAAAACCTTCAGGGTTTGGGAACTGGGAATCGGGCAGCCCAGATCTTCTGGTAAACTAGACTCATTCAAATACAGCCAAATGCATTCAGGAATTAACGAGGCTCACCCTTGAAGTAAAGTGTAGAAAAGAACCACAAAAACAGCCTGGAGCCTGGGCAAAGCATCTGCTATGATAACAAGTCTGCATAATGAGTTAAGATGCATTACATAATGCGCACAGCCTAAAGCTCAAACTTCTTTGTAGATGCTGCCCATTCAGATTTTAAATAGCCATGGCATAATTTTAGAAAGATTAAAGGCTTTTCCAAAACTGTTATCTCCTGAATTAGCATCCTCACCAAGTTTTAATGCACTTCTATTAAACAATTCATATCTTGGTTAATTCATGTTACCAATTCTTACTCTTTCTCTGTGTGTAAACCTTCTGTGCCAAATTATTTAATCAACATTTAACAACTAAAGAATAACAAAGATCGTATGATCATGGTACAAAACTACCTTAAGGCAAAAATTAAAAAATACTGAAAGGGTCTCCAATATAGTGAAAAGAAAGATAAATAGAAGTAACATCTGAAAGTTTAATTCACTATATTCACATTAGAAACAAGACACTGGTTTAAGCAAGAGATTAATCACTTGAACAGATCCCTGCAGGGAAGAGTGAATTCTCCATCTTCCAAATATATCAGATCTAGACTGGATATCTAGTAAAAAATTTCCATGAGTCCACAAATCATAGAGACAAAGAAGTGGATGAGAAGGTGAGGCTCCTGAGTGCAGTAGTCCTCCGCTGAAGGGAAGCATCTCACAGAACCCCTCCATAACAGTTCTGGGCTCCACACCAGAATCACTGAATTCAAATACATGGATGGTATTTAACAAAAAGTCAGACTAGATGGCATGATGGTTTTATTATGGTCTGTTAACCTACGAAAGTAACTCTTTCACGTCCATTTTCAGTACGACAGAAATGGTAAAACAGATGAAGTCTGAACCACGTTCACAGTCTGGATAATTATGTTCTGTCATTACTCTAACAATGAAAATAAAGACTATAAATTTATCCATAGGGTGAAAAAGCACTGTTTTCAATTAGATAAAAAGTCATTTATAGTGGCGTCAGGAATTTTTATTTTAAAAGTTTAAGCTGCAGTACAAGACCACCACATTGCATTATATTATCTGACCATAATAGAATAATTCTATCATTGTCAGATGTTTTATGGACATTGCAGTATAATAGAAGCTTCGTTGTAGCCCAAAAGCAGTTAGAACAATACTAAACAAATAGCAGGCACCTATTAAAGGGAAATAGGGATTCCAAATGTTTTTCTCATCTGCAAATTGCAACAAAAGTTTATTTTATCCCATGTTAATTGTATTATCACTAACTAGCTAAATTTGGGTTTTGTAAGAAGGTCCCACACTCAAAGAACTTCAAATAAAATGCAAAGAATCCCAGTTTCAATTATTTTTTGGCTTGAAAGTATGTATGTATTGATTGAAGTATAAATCTTGACATTTTTCTCTATCATGAAAGCTACACATTAAATTCAATAATTGGTTTTTTAAGTTGTAATATGTATAACCAAGTAGCCTCCTGCTATGTTCAAGGATACCGTGGGAACTACAAAACTGACACTCAAAAGCTGTGTTTGAGAGTTTAAGGGAATAACAGTAAGGTTTTCAGAAGTTTAAAAGTTGACATAAAAAAAACAAAGTACTGTTTGAGGGTGTTTTTTCCACTATGCATTGTTGCCATAACATTACGATTTTTATTACTGAAGAAAAGAAATCCCATAGCATAAGCTTACTTTGCACACTTGATTGATTTGTGTATAGTCTGCTTCATAGAAAAATAAGGAATATCCAGTTGTAAAATATACAGCTGTAAAATGCTTCTATATTTTACATATAGATATGTGTGCATATTTTTCAAAATAGGTTTCAAAATACTTGTTTTGCAAGTACAAATATTGAGAGGGTAACTGAGGACCTGAAACGTTATTTCAATTTCAAATCCCAGTGCTGTCTTCAGTTCCTCTTTTGAATCTTTAGATCAACTGTGTACTGTTTAGAGGCAAGGGCATTTATAAAAAAGCCAAGATAGATCCAAATTTTGTATGCTAATTCTTTTCTCTCTTGTTGGTTATTTCAAAGGGTTTTTCAAATACAGGATAAGACTCTAATTGCTTAAGCTGAAAATTGCTTCGCAGTTCATTATTTTTCATTAGTAACTCTAAAAGAATTATCTTCCTTGTCTTACCATGGCAGCTCTAAGTGATTTTAACCCATCTGGTATCATGAGAAGGTGCTGGATTTCCTTCTGGCCAAGAAAGGGTCCCCTACTCTTCTCTCTTTCGTCAGACTAAACTAAACAGGTCAAAGCTGTACAAATTTTTCAAAACCCCCTATTACTATTGGAATAATGCTTTTTCTCCTTCCAGATACGTGACCCATTAATATCACAAGTGCCTTCTAATTTTTAATCTGATTGCAATGCTCACCTGAAATGTTATCGTAATCTCTCAAGTGGTATCTACTGCTTAACTTTTTCTTTTTTTAAACACATTAGAACTGTATTTTGACTTATGAATATGTATATATCTTGCCGTTAAATGATATGCACGATACTACATTGCACAAAATTCTCTCACAGTAAAGACTGTGAGAGCATGGCTGCACTCATAAGTTAGGGAGCAACGTATTATGGAGGTCCTACCACGCTGACAGCTGACCTACCCTTTCCTCCAGCTCCCAAACCCTGTTGCACGGCCACCCTTAGCAGGCACCAGCAGCTCTGCAGCCTGACCTGCTGCAAGGACAAAGCACCATTACCTGCCATACAGACTTGTGGCCAGCTGAAAGCCAGCCTGTGCCATCAAAGGCCAGATTTAAATGATCTGCAGTTTCTAAATTGGCCAAGTAAAGTTAAAATATTTTTTACTAAAACAGGCTAGGTAATTACCTTGGACAAAGTAAAACAAATCACTGAACCTGAAGCTGGCTAAAATGCATTACAGCCTAAATTTTCCAGATCTTATGACTATGGAAATAATTCAGATAGAGTGGCTTAAGTCCGGTTTAGCTGTGAAAGAAAGCATCTACATGAGAGTGGGACTCCACGTGCAAGCTGTAAGCCCAACAGATATGCATTTGTGGTTGATTATCTTGACTTCTGTGATGGCTTCTCTGCACTCTGCAACTGGCGTGGTGACCTCTGTCCTTCCCTACCAGTCATCTATAGTACAAAACCTGTGTTCTCCTCGAGTTGTTCCTAAGCTGAAGAAATCTAACATCTGGTATTTTTAAAAAGTCTGATGCTATCAAATAGTCTAGTGAGTAAACTATACCTCACGCTTGTGGAAAAGTGACCTTCTAATTAAATTCTGTTAAATAATATAATTGGAAATCAAATTACAAATTGGGGAGAAAAGTTACTGCATCAGAAACATGATCTTGGAGTCTGCAGATCCTAAAATCAAGAGAGACTGCACATCAGGTATATCAACTACTTACAATGAACTACGATGAAAAAAATTGTTGCTTGTGAACAAATAGGTCGATGCAGTTCAAGAATTATACACCATAATATATATTTGATTGCATTAAAAAAAAGCTTTAAAAAATAATCTGCTATTCAAGGACTATTTGCTTAAATGGTTGAATGAATTTACCCTCGTTTTATTCATCCAAGAGCAGGCTTGGAAACAATAATCCAAACTTGTTCGGTTGGTTCTTCTTGCAGCTCAACACCACCTCAGTTGCATGACTGACAGATAATTTTACTGTTATAGCTAAAGCCTCACAGACTCGTGATAAGAATCTCTAAGATCAACTCTTTTTCCTGCCAGAAAACTGTAATCAACTCTTATTTCACACCACTCTGGATGAAAAATGAGACCAGTAAAGTCTAAAACTTGTATCAAGTGTACAAGCCTGCCTTTTGTTAAAGTGCTGCTTTCCAGAGAACTCCCATCTTATCAAAAAAGGAAACACATGTCTGCATTCTCAAACTAGCATTTACTTTCAAAAAGGGATATTCTCAATTGTATTTGAAATGTTGCAATGTACTTTCAAACTGCACGAGTAGCATTTCAGTGTCCACAGAAATATATTGTTTGCATCTTTTCACCATTTTAATAATAGCTGAAGCCAGAGAAATTTCGAACTCATAGCAAAAGCAAAACTAGAGCTGGCCAAAAATCTCATCTAAGCAGTATGTTATATCTCTGATTACACTGCAGAACTCTCTTGAACATGCCTATACTCCTATTACAAACACTCTACCTCATGTGAACAGTGACATGCACGCTGAGTTTTGGCAGTATTATACAACATTTGCCCAGTCCTCCGAGTACTCCTTTCCACTCTCACACAAAGGAATAAAGAAAATGCCCTAATTCAGCAAAGTGGCTGAGACTGGGGAGCAGATCTCATTTTTGATTTGCAGAAAAGATACCACAGCTGTTAGAAAAAAATGTGTTAGGGTGTCCCCTTAACCTAGCAGATCCGGTTTATTTTGTGAAATACAAGAAAGGGGAGAAACCAGATACTACCTCAGCTTGTAAGAAAGTAGGCTTGATGAGCTCTCTGAATGTTCGTCTTCAAAGCACTCTTCCCTTCCTTCATATGTAAACTGGTTATATGGTAAATACAGAGGTGTAGACTTAGCTGATGGAGACTGCGAGGCCTCTGTCTGTGATGTAGAAGGACCTGGTTGCTGATTTTCATGCATTTTCACATCACTGTGGTCTGTCACTTTGGATAAGATCCTATCAATGGTTTTGTAGTAAGGCCAGTCAGGTGCAACAGTTTCACTGTCAGTCATGCATTTTAATTTCCTGTAAGAAAAGGCATACGACATTAAAGCTTGTTTTCCTATAAAAGTACTTTTAATATAGACCTTCTATCACAAAACATTTGTTCTGGTCACATTTAGGAGTCAAACCAAATCCTTCTAATGAGAATAAAATTAGATGCTTTTTTCTTTTAATCTCCAGTGAAGCCTTTCAGGTTCTTTTCCCGGTTTTGACCTGTGATTAAAAGTTGCAGGTAAACCCCAAATGGAATTCAATACAAATAAAGAGCATTACAACCTTTAATGGCAACAGTACTATGTTGGTTGCAGAATAATTTTTCTTCCCCTTACAGAGGGGCCAGACTAACCAATCTGACAGCAGCCCCTGACAACTAGAGTAGGCAACACACCACAGCCCTTACCAAACTACGGGCAGCCCTGTCCTTCCATGGTTTGAAGAATGAATATTTATTTTCCATGATGAATACAAATGACTATAGATATAATTCGTATTCTTTTCCTAATATTGCCTAAAAGCTCTGAATTGCTGAGGTAAACGTCCTAGTAACAACCATGAGATGTAGATGTCTGTCCATCCGTTACAGAATGAAGATCAGTGTAGGAAGAAGTATAGAATTTCATTTATTTACACACGCAAAAAAAAGCACCAAATCAAAACAGACAATAATGCATTATAAACAGCATGCACAAAAACCTTACAGTGAAAGGACTGTTAACCATGACCTTGTCTTTCACATGCATCTTATCATGAGATCTATCATTCAGTCCTAACACAAAGTTCACTGCTACCCCACTTGGTAACTGTTGTTATTTTATTTACTTTTACTGAGAAATATAAAACTGAGGTGTACAGATGAATTACACATCTCAAAGAAACTCCAGTGCTCAGCCAGAGTCCCCAGCTTCTTTCCATTTGCCTTTCCCAGTTGGGATCTTGTTACTCTCAGTGAAAATGCAACAAGGGAACACAACAGGAAAGGCAAGACCAATGACAAATGCTCCATTTTCATAAACCAGATTTCATTCAAATTAACAAAAAGCTGAACCAAATGTGATTCTTGCAGCTAGCAAGAGGTTTCCATTTGCAGAAAAAAAAAGGATGAAAACTATTCCTGGACACCTGGCCCACCCTCTTTCCTTGAAACCTTTCAGGTTTTTCCTCCTCGGAATCCATCCTGCCCCCACCGGTCCTGCAAAGGATAGAATTAAATAACATGTAAACATGATAAAAATGGTGCCAAACTTAAAAGTAAGAACTTGAAGTTCTTCCTTTTAAACAGCTCTCAGCCTAGGGTAAGGGGAAATCCACCAGTGAGGAAAGAAGGCAGAAAGATTTGCTTAGATTTTAAAGCCATTTAAGGATTCTTCTTTTTTTTTTTTTTTCTCATCCTTGCAAGGTCTGATGAGCTTTTCCAGCTATTTAGAAATGCGCACCATGGCCCTGCATAGCAAACCTCCACAGCCATCCGTAGTTTTATGCCCTCTATGCATTCAAAATTTTAATTTCATACATGTTTCACAACCTACTGCTGCGATTTCATAGTCAGAGAATATCTAGCACGTCCTGCAAATACATGCATATCCATCCAGCACAGATACAAAACAGCTGAATACAGGGCTGACGGCAACCACCGCTTGATACCGATTATTTTTAGTTCAATTGTTGAGGCTATTTGGATGAAAAACATACCAATGAAACCACTAGAAGCTACTAGCCAAGTCAACATTCCATGTATGTTTGCCCATGTTGAAACCCCCAATAATTCAAGCAACAGGGTTTAAAACATTACCATCCTCAGCTGCTCATTGCAACACATTCACCATGGTCAGTCATCCCATCCCCACGGGTGAGACAGCAAAAAGTCACGTGTGAGGACATCTCAGCCATGCTGGTGCAAAGCCCGGCAGCAGCACTGAGGCTTCACAGGCATGGTTTGAGCCTGAGGGACTGCAAAACACTGTGCCAAAAAGGACAGGAAAAGCTGAGAGGTGGTATTCTGCTGACTCTGCTCTGGGGAGTGTCTGCTACGGCCCCCAGGTCCTCATCAGTGGAACTGCTGCCCAGGCAGTCCCTCCCCAGTCTGTATCAGTGCAGGGAATTCAACCAACCCAGAGGCAGGACTTTGCATTTGTCCTTGTTGAATATCATGAGGTCCCTGTCGGCCCATTCCTCAAGCCTGTCTAGGTTCCTCTGAACGCAGACCTGCCCTCATATGTGCAGATGGCAGCCCCCCCAGGTTAGTGTCACCTGCAAAATAGCGAGCATGCACTCCACCATCTCCTCCTTCAGGTTGTTGATATTAAACAGGACATGTCCCAGTATAAGCCTCTGCAGTCCTTAACTTGGAATGAGCCTCTAAGTAGACTAGAAGCCATTAACCACTACTCTTTGAGACCAGAGAACCAGCCAGTTTTTCACCCAGCTGGTAGTCCATCCATTTGGAGTATAACATCCCAGCTTGGATAACAAGGATGTTCTTGGAGACCGTGTCAAAAGGGTTCCTGCTGTTAAACTAGACAACATACATCGCTCTACCCTCATCCACAGATCTAGTCATTTAATCACAGAAAGCAAGCAGGTCAGTGAGATATGATTCCCTCCAGTAAATCCATTTTGGCTATTTCCAGTCACCACCTTCCCCTATATACGACTGGAAATTGCTTCCAAGATGGCTTGCTCTGTGATATTCCCAGAAGCTGAAGGGAAGTTGATCAACCTTTAATTCCTGTTCTTGCCTTTTCTGAAGATGGGTTAAACAGTGGCCTTTCTTCACTGCTCAAGGACATAGCTCAATCTTCACAAACTTCAGAGATGATTCCTGACTCAGTCCTTTTCTGCTACTGGTATTTCCTCTAACCCTGCTCCAGGCACACCAAACTGAGAGATCTGGGCAGGGAAGACTGAGATAAAGAGTATCCTCAGCCTTATTACTTGCATCTGCTTTCACTAAATCACACACCCCTGGAGGTGATTTTTGGGGCAGCCCCAAGTATCAATACAGACTGGGGGATGAAGGGATTGAGAGCAGCCCCGTGGAGAAGGACTTAGGGGTACTGGGGGATGAAAAGCTGGACATGAGCCAGCAATGTGCCAAGTACCCCCATACTCTAGGCTACATCAAAAGAAGCGTGGCCAGCAGATCAAGGTGATTCTGCCCCTCTGCTCTGCTCTCGTGAGACCCCACCTGTTGTACTGGATCCAGCTCTGAAGCCCTGAACATAAGAAGGACATGGACCTGTTGGAGCGAGTCCAAAGGAGGGCCCGAAAAATGATCAGAGGGATGGAACACCTCTCCTATGAAGACAGGCTAAGAGAGTTGGGGTTGTTCAGCCTAGAGAAGAGAAGGCTCTGGGGACACCTTATTGTGGCCATCCAGTACTTAAAGGCGGCTTATAAGAAAGATGGGGACAAATGTTTTAGCAGGGCCTGTTGCAATAGGACAAGGGGTGAGGGTTTTAAATCAAAAGAGAGAAGATTTAGACTGGATATAAGGAAGACAAATTTCATGATGAGGTTAGTGAAACACTGAAACAGGTTGTCCAGAGAGGTGGTAGATGCCCCATCCCTGGAAACATTCATGGTCAGGATGGACAGCACTTTGAGCACCCTGCTCTAGTTGAAGATGTTTGCAGGGGAGGTTGGACTAGATGCCCTTTAAAGGTCCCTGCCAACCCAAATCATTCTATGATTCTATAAATTTTTCAGGAGTAGATATTTTGCCTGAATAGGTCAGTACCTTGGTTTTTATGTTCAAGCTCCACTGTTTACCTAGACCCCATTTTTTTTACAAAACTGTCATGATTTTGAAGGAAGAGCTGCTGTTTATTATCTGCCCACGCAGCTGTAGAGTTGCAGCTATATAAAACCAAGTATGGCTCTGACTCAGAATGTATTCCGTGGATACTAATTCTTCCACTTCTGACTGCTTACCATAGCTCTGGGCTAAAAAAAAAAAAGGATTACTACCAGGGGGTAGGCAAGAGAACTTTGTTAGCTTAAAAGCAGCACCAGCAGCAACCATCTACTTGTTTGGAGTCTGGCTCGTACATAAAGAAAAAAGGATTAAATAGATGGAGAGATGAGAAGATAAGGGGAAGGGAGCGTCAGTCCTTTGGAGAAGAAGTAGGAACGCTGCAGGTGGAGGTAAACAGTGAGAACATTCACTGGAACAGTGTTGATGCTTTAGCTTTCTGGCAAAACCAAACCAAATAGCTAGCTTGGTAATATTAATATCAAGTTTTAGGATTCACTGATTTTTAAATATTTTTTTCTACAACTGCCAGAAGTCCAGAGAACCCAGCAAGACAGCTGAGAGTTTTTGCCTGCATCAAGGTAAGCATAGTCTAAAGTGACTAAAGTTACATTACTGTAACTCATCATAGCAAGTCTTAGTTGCATCCAAAATGGAAAGTTGGGGTTTTTTGTTTGTTTTGTTTCTCTGTGATTTTGGTTGGTTGGTTTGTTTGTTTTAACAAACAGTGAAGAAGTTTAAAGAAACAGGACAACAGTAAGGCTGGGATGCAATAGTCCAGAATTGAGAGAGGAAGACGAGTCAAGCATTCAACACTGACACTGGGCAAACCACTGCCTGAGTGAGCGAGCCAGACAGAAAAATTAGGTAAAAAGCAGGGGTAAAGTGAGAAAGCCAGCAGAGCTTGCAAAATAAATTCACGCTGAGTTTCTCTAGACCTGTTGCTGTTTCATGAGGCTCTATTAAAATCCAGCTGAGAGCAGAGGCAACTGAGAACGCTATCCAAAAACCCAGGGATCAAAGTCAAGTTTCCAGTGGACAAAATCTGAAAAACACTATCAATTCAGTTAATCTAAAAGGTGGTTTCTTGTCTTATTGCAGAAAAGTGAAGAAATTAATGGGCTTTGAGATCCTACTGCCAAAACACTCCACTGAATGGACTGAGACACCAGTTGAGTAATTTGTGTAGCCATTGACCTTTCTTCAGACTTTATTCTGTGCCTATTAATCCACCTTCTAAAATAAAATTATTATAGTATTATCTTCTAGAGAGTTTTTTTAAATCATCATTATTTAGTCAGTAAAAAGCAAGCAATCTATAACTTGCCTTTTTTTTTACTTTTTGCTCAAAACACTATTGCTTTTTTATTATTATTACAGTATTTGATATTATTACTTGCCTTAAGGAATGGATATAAGATCTATCTCCTGGGGTTTCTGAGAAAAGCTTTCAAAATAAATAATAAATACCAACTGTTCATGAACCAATCAATGGTGAGGAAAAGAAGACGTATGAAAGTACGGTACTAAGTTGTGTATCTGATATAAATAATTGAAATTAAAGAGGAAGCTAGTAAAATATTCAAATTTAACTTTCTCCTGTAATTTGGGTGCACTTATATTTTATCATTTGCTGTAGCAGAGGTCAAATATTCCAGTTGCTTAATGTCATAGAGTATAGCAACAGATTACACGAGCAACAATGTTTAATTGCTATCATGTACAAATGAAAATAAAAAATTAGACTAATTTTTCATTCAAACCATGAGATTGATTCAAATTTACCAATCATTAACATTAATTGACTGCAATTCAAATCAAAAAGCAACAGCTGCATCCTGTTTCCTAGGCTTTGGGGAGGGTGATGTTTTTGAAAATAATAAATTTGCATTCACACAGTTCTTATTTTTAAACATCAGAAGGAATCAGTCGAAACCATGGACCAGCGCGCAAGTTTTACAAACCCTTTTTATAAGCCAGTGTGTATTGTGTCAGTGGAAATATTACAACAACAGTTACAGCGCACTGTTACACATCAAGACCAGCATCTTAGTGGTGACAGGACAGTACTTCCCTTTAGAAGGACTAATTATAGGTTTATATGTGCTGAGTGCCCCAAGTAGCCTACATAATAGAAAGAATTCAGCATGTATTCCAAGCGATGTTGAAGTGCAAGAGCTGGCATGCTAATCTCAGCAAAACTTTTGACGACCAGTGCATCAGAAAGCTTAACTTTGAATTCCAGCAGGCTTGACTCAGCCCTTCCTCCTTCCAAGACAGATAAATAGGGAGGTTCGTGCAGCTCACCGCACAGGTGTCTTTAAAACTGAGCATTAAAAACCCAGTGGCTGATCTATCCCCAGCTGATATTTCAGATGCTACCGCAATTCCTAAAGGCAGAAAATTTTACTGAAATGCACCTGTGAAAAATTTTTCCTTCCACCCATGGTGCTGTGCAGAATTTTCCATCCAGCCAATTTCCACAGTGGATTAAATGGTCCTTTAATATACTGAGACTCCACTAAGAATTACTTGAGGTCATGGTATGTTTCTTCCCTGAATAGTTTCCTCCAAATGCAGTTGGACTACAGTAATGCAGGGGAATACAGGAACGGCTCCCAGATCAGCCCATCGTCCCGCTGCCTCACTTCTGACAAAGGTCAGTGCTAAACACTTCAGGAATTGTTTTGACGGACGTGTTTTGGGGGGATATTCACCTGTAAAGACACTTGCTTACTTTTCCATTGACAGCTAGTAATATCCTGAAACCCCTTGTCTTTCATAACTCTATCTAATTTGAAGACAAACAATGTCTGTATTTTTATTTAATAAATCTAATCTGCAGTAAAAATAATAATAATAAAACAACCTACTGCTCTCTTGGTGTCAATGATTTTCAGTGGTAATGAGTTCCACATGCTTATTATGCAGCGTAATACAAATTTATATGACTTTAACTAGTTTTACGTTTCTTCCCTTGCAATTCCAATAAATAACTTCTTGTATTACGGCAAAAGAAATATCTGTTTTATATTCTGCAAAATAGTACTGTATATTTTTATGCACCTCTAGAATTCCTTTATATTCCTTTGCCTTCTTTCCAAGCAAGTCACAAACTTTTCCATTTCTCTTAATAAAGAAAGCTTTCCACATCTCAGCCTAATTGTGTTTTCTAATCATTTTCTCATTCTCTTGTCACCTCCTTGAAATATAGGGCAGACAAAGAAACACATGAATTCAAGGAGGAAATAATGACATAAAATAGATTTATATAATGGCATTTTAACATTTGAAGCATGTTTTTAGCTCAGGTGAGGAGAAATGGGATGCAATCACCTTAAAATTGCTTTTGTGACGGATCCTCACATGCCGTGAACTTCACCTGAACTAACTTTATTTGGCAGCAGAAAATTGCATTTAGGATCCAAGCGTTACCCAGAACCCGGGTGAATGCGTGGGCTGTGAGCCCGTACCGCGCTCCGAGACACCGTAAGCACCCACAGGGTTGCATTAACTGCAGCAACTGCACTAATTACTGGCTAAAAAACGCTCCTCCCCTACCTGTATATACCTTCGTCTGACTTTGACACCTTCCTCAGAATGAGTAATGGCTTTCACTGAGGAAAACAAGCAAAACAGTATTTACACAGGATTGCATCTTAAAATGCTATGGGATCCTCAGACTGGAAGGCACCATTATAAATGTATCCCCTGCTTTCTATTTTAGATCCTTCAATGTTTCAGGTCTTTAATATCTGATTCAAGACTTGTCCCAAGCTAAGACATGCCACTTTCAGCACTGACCTTGATTAAAAGTACTGCTTTTTCTTTTGTAGGAAAAAATATTTGTATACATGCACGTACACACGTATAGCAATTTTTAGGACAGAAAGTTTATTTTCCTTTAGGAAATTGTGGCACATCATTAAATAATACTGATTAAATAGTCCAATATTAATCTGATTAAATATTCCAATATAGTTAATTTCTGACTATCAAAGAAAGGCTACAGATCAGAGCATCTTTCCAACATTGTGAACAGTTGCCTAAAAAAGTAAAGGGTCCTGAAGTGGTGGGAAGAAATAACACTCTGAGTGCAGAACACCCCCCTCATTCCTGCTGCTGGTGCTGCATTCTCCCATGTCACGCTTACTAACTCTACGTAATCGTTACAAAATATTATCTCAAAATAGAGCATTTTCCCACTCTCAGGATCTTCTTTTTCACTTTATGTCACAGTGCAGCGATGATGCCTAAAAATACAGCGAGGTAAATCATCTTCCTCAAGCATCCTCCAGGCACCAAAACGTGGATTATAAAACTCAGCCGCCTCAGAGCAAAGCCAGCGGTCGGTGGCAACTCACATCATTTTCAGTTTCACCACAACGGTTCCCATCCTCACACAGCAACAAGAAGTACCCAGAAAACTAGAGACTGTAAGTCAGTCACAGCTTTTATTTGTCCCCATTCTCTCTGCCGCCTCGCCGTGAAAGCAAAGCACAGGGGCGTGCTTTGGGTAAGAACAAACAAGAAGAAAGATGCATTTCATATTCAAGAGTACAAAATGAAACAGCACCGTGACAGTGCAAGGCAGTTTTCTAACTCTCCCAAATTAGCATCTTAATCAATAAGCAGGGAGCTGCAATGCACTGCAAACCAGAAAAGCAGCATGACAGCATGCAAGAGAAGCAATCTTGGAAGTTCACAAAAACATAAGAAGAATTTTTTTAAAAAGCACTGTGTTTCCACACACAGTGTATGTACGTGAGTGATTTTATTTCTTCCCTTCCCCCAATGCAACTTTAAAGTAAAAACATTAATTAGAAAAAAAAAAGAGACGGTGTGATTGATGACAACACTGAAAATTTAGAACAAAGGGCTGACAGAAATAACCTATTCCACTTGGCAATTACGGCACTTAAATATCGTGCAGTGTTGCTAGACACCTGTAAAATCTCGGTGCCACAAGACGTATGTCTCAGCAGGGAGGACTGCAGATTTAGCAGACTAAGCAAGGGCCTGGTAGCCAACAACTCCCGACTTCTAAATCTGCATCCGAGTGTGAATTGCTGGGTGATGCTGGGCAAAAAATTATCGTACTTTCAGCTTTCTCATTTACCATCTGAGTGCAGAACATTGCAAGGATTACAGCAGGGTTGGTACAACATTTTAGAGACGTTAGCATTTGCTGCAAAACATCAAGTTTAATATTATGGGAAACGATGTTAAAGATTATGCTTGTGGATCATACAAATGTAGAAGAAGGACATTCAAAGTTAAGGGGTTTACAGGATTTTCCCTAGTTTTCTATTTGATGAGTAGTCTCTGCATTAAATACAGTAAGGGTGCTTTACAGAAAAGCGAGCAGTTTTAACATGGTTGCCTGCTGTAATAACCTTTTTTATTATTAATACGAGCTTTGAGGAGAGATTAAATAAAAGAGTCACATATTTGATTTTCTTGCATTACAAGCACATAGCTAAAATCACCACTCAGGATTTCCAGTATGAGGCAGTTTGTGCCTCACAGAGATAAGAATTTAAAAAAAAAAAAATGCAAATATTTATGTTAAGTTCTAATTATTTTTTTCCCCCCTTCAAACAGCAAATGCACAATTGCCTCGTGTTTTCTAAAGCCAACTTCCCCTCCTGGCTGACACTGCCTGTTCTTTATCATCCCCTTGTAGACACCTCCGCCCTCCCCCCCACTCCTCTGGAGCAGTATTGACAGTGCACATTGATTCTCTCTCTGCAGATATAATAGTTCTTTCGCTGCTGCTGCTGCTTATAATTATAGCAATGTGTGTCACTCAGTAATAAGACATTCAATTATTCTTGGCCCCGCGAAGAGTAACCCTTCGACTCACGAGAACAAAATCCCGGAGCTTCTGGGGGGGGGGGGG
>JAOXNO010000033.1:50549389-50575830 GCA_028565335.1 Limnodromus scolopaceus | reverse complement strand
AAAAATTAAAAAAAATCTGTTTTCCCACTAAATACATTTCCATCCCTCTGCATCATAACAACGCTAGCTAATTATAAAGACACAAAGTTGTCCCAGAGTTTGACATGAAATGGGGGAAAAAATTAACAATGACGTAACAGCACTGGCAAGCGAGAATTTTAAAAGCGATATGAACAATCTTTAATCGACAGATTTCCTCTAGGAGACTTCTTTCTGAAAGGCAAAAATCACTGCGTTGCCCCTGCTAAAATCTCTTAAAATAAAAAGAATTAACTGAAGCTTACCTGTACTGGAATGTCATATTTGTAATTTTTATCTTTATTTCCTCTCCGTGGCGAATTTCTCCAGTCATTTCAAAGAGTTTGTTAGCCATTTTCTCATAAACTTTGGCATTCCTTTTAGTTTGTTTCAGCTCATCAAAAAATTCTTCCCAAACCAGCATTAAACCTCTCATTTCTGCATCAGTCCAGTTTCTGGCCCTCCTGTGTTTCTCAGTCTGAGAAGAGACAATGTAACTGGGAATTTCTGCTGCAGCCATTGCTGACTGACCTAAAAGGGTTTTAAAAGAGGACACTTAATATAGATTGAGTTTTTAGTTTAGGTTTTTTGTAGTGCAAGACATGCATATGTGGATAAAGAATTTGAATGACAACAGAACATATGAAACCTTTTTGCAACAGCTTGAAGCTTGAGTGCACAAAATGGGGCCTACATCTGACAGGCAGGAATTTAGTTAAAAGCTTTTAAACAGAGAAACGTCATTTTGATGTCACGTTTCCATAGCAACAGAGCAACTGCATAAGCTACAACAACAAAAACCTTTTAACTGAAAGCCAAAGAATCAGGACAAAGTTGACAGGCCATCAATATTAAAGCTTTTAAACACTTTAGGTTTAACAAAAAAAAGATCTATGCAGCCTTTGAGAAGCTACTTTTAAGTTTCTACTTCTTTTTTAGCTTTCCCTTACCTTTTAGGCAGACAATCTGCTAGCAGGGGGTCATGGTCGCCTGAACGAGCTTTTAAGTTGCGCCTTGACAGACTCTCTAGGAGGTTGCAAGGACTGAGGCCATGTACACAAAAAAAAAGCTTCTTTTTTTTTTTTTTTTGCAAAGATATTCTGCAAAAAGCTTCAGCCAGCTTTATGAAAACTATACATCTCTAAGCTAATAAATGTTTAAGCAGGCAGCCTCATTAAAAAGGAGCCTGCATCTGGGTTTAAGAACATGCACAAAATCGTATTTAAGTGTTTAAAAATAGAGAGAAATGTATATACAGTTTCAATATAAAGCCACTTTCTTTTTTTTCCCCGAGATGTTTTGCTGCTGATAAGCACACACTGCAGTCCTGTCAGTATGAATTTGCCTTTGTAGGTATGTATTACTGTGTGTGGATTTTGTATTCCTAGTAATTTAGATGCTATTTATGCAGCCTGTGTTCTGCCTTAGGACTGCAGCAGAAGCATTTCACCTGCTTTATGGGAAACCTAAAAGGATTATTCAATGAGTTAAAAAAAGGCTGCGAGATGCTTAGAACTGTGAATAAATTGCTTTGCTGTAAAACAAGCATTTTGAGCTGGTTTGTATATAGGGCTAAATCCTGCCAGCAGTTATACCGGAGAAGCACCGCTTGTTCATCGTATGAAATGCTGTGCAACACAAGCAGTGGGCCAAATTCTGCCCCCGCTCACGCTCGTGCAATCCGACAATAACCTTCCACAAAACAGTGAGATGCAGGAACTGCATTAATTCAAGCAGTACAACCAGCTAAAGAGAAAGATGTTAATTTCCTACAGTCCCGATATAACCATGTTATGTAAAATATAAATAAATAAACCACGGACCTTTCTTATTATTATTTTCTGTTTCAGCATAAAACAGCAATAATGACCTCACTGCAGGGCATTTCCTGAAGATTAATGGCAGGCAGGGGTTAATGGCCTGAGGCTCACCCAGTCAGTCCTTAATCCCCAGGAAATGTTCTTCGCCTCAATCCTTAATGCTTAAGTATCCTATAAATTGTAAGTCTTCTCATAACCACATCCTTGATCTTAACAATAGTTTAAAAAAGCACAGCTTGGTTTGCATCCTGGAGATGGCAAAGACAGCACATAACGTTCCTAAAAGGTACCCTAGTAAAATTTGTTGTATTTTCTTCTTTTTCTTCTTTCTTGTTTCCTTCTTTTTATTTTATTTATTCTACTCTTCATTAAAAAAGGCACAACAGCATACCATAGAACAAGAGGGGGAGGGGGGGGTGTGTGTGTCACATAGAACTTCCACTGATCCAACCCTGAACATGCCTCTGTTAGAAATATACCTGCTGAGTCACTGGCTTCCTCAAGAAAAAAAAAAAAAAAAAGAAAGAAAAAAAAAGAAAAAAAGGAAGAAAGAAAGAAAAAAATCCCCTAGCTTCCAAATAACTACTTTTAACTACTAATATGACAGCCTAGCAACTATTACCTTTAAAAATGTGTAAATAGCAGCATATGTTGTGATGATGATCTTGCATGGTTTGTCTCTTGGGTGGCCAGCTGGGAGACATCACATGATCAGGGGACAGATGGTGGTCAGAGGAGGATCAGCTGGTGACACGTTCATTTTATTAATTTATTGTTTTGTTTTGTTTTGAAATTCCCATCACAACCTTGGGCTCCATGCAGCTATGTTAATAAAACTGTACCAAACTCTGGTGGCCGTGGTGGCTGGAGATCACACCAGGGCAGGTTTAAGGAAGCAACACGGCATCCCAGAGAAAAACACCAATGCTCTCTGGTCCCAGTGCCGGGGCTGACTCGGGACCGATGCACTACTGCAAGAGCCAAGCTTGCTTTTCAACCTGTAATAACCCATTCGAGGTTTGTTTTTCCCCCTCCAGGCTTTAATCCATCTAGGTTCTGAAAATGCTGATTAACACCACTGAAGCCTACAGCATGATACATATACATCGTAGAAACCCTAACGAAACGCATGGTCTTTGCTTTAAAGATATCTTTTTCAATGCAGCTTCAAGCATGACAACCAGGACAGGGTGGGGGAGAACCTGTCCAGCTGCAACAAGTTCTTTCCGTGATGGTGCTCAACCATTCCTTCCCCTTCCCGTCCCCATGTGCCTGGCACACGTGCGGCTGCTCCTCCTGCTCCGCACCATCTGCTGGGGCTGTGCCCAGCCCTGGGACCCTGCAGAAGGGGGGTGGTTGTTTCCCTGTATAATTCACATCTCTTAACTTTTCTACACGCTGTTTCCTATTAGTGTAATTGACAGATTGATATAGTGGTATAGTGTTATTTAACATCTGTTAAATAAAAGAAACGCTTTCTAATAATACCTCCTTTATTCCCCTCCCCTCAGCACCAGAAGGGAATCTAAGTTTCCAGGACTCAGGTTTTATCCCCTCCTCTGAAAAAATTGTTGATGTTAATTACGGAGACTCCACATGCCTCCTCTGCCTCGCTGAAGCACACGTGGCCAAGCGGTTGATGAAACGACTGTTTTCCTACATGGACCTGAAAGCAAGGAAGGCTGTTTTGCCCCCAAACAATCCCTGCAGCCCTCACCAGAGCCAGGGGAGGATAAAAAGCCACCTTTCCGTGCTGTGCCTCTCTCTGCTGATCTTCTACACATCTGCACAGCCTCTGGGAGTCACTAGCCCCTTGTCCTGGCCCCTGAGTCAGGAGGAACAGCTAAGACAGGACCAGCAAACTTCTGGAGGGAGAGCAGCCCTACAGCAGCGAGAGAGCTAGACCTCCCCAAGATGAGGCCATTAGGAGGAAAAGCTCCATTAGCACTCAGCTGCTTCTCGCCCCTCTCAAGCTAGAGGCCAGACAAGATTCACCATCTGCCCCAAGACTGGCTGGTCACCAAACCCAGAATAACTGGTGGCATGATGCGCTGTGCCTCTGCCAGACCCCAGGCGCTGATGCACCTGGCACTGACATCCCTCACACGCTCTGCTCCAATGTCTCTGCCGACAGCAGAGTCCTCCAGCATCAGCCTCCTCCAGACTGAGGACCAGCCTGGCACCAAGTACCCAACAAACAACTGAAGCTGTAACTGTTCGCAATAAAACGAGGATGTTACTTCTCTCAGAAACCACCGAAATATGTAACAGAGCTTCTGAGGACATCCTTTGTAGATTACTTCCCTCAGTAGGAGCAAGCTGTTCTCCTCCACTCTCCTGCTCACCTGAATCCCTCCTCTGATGGGCACTGCAATGATAAGTCTAGAAGATACGAACACTGACTTCAGTGGGCTTGAGGATCTCACTTGTGCCCATCCTTTTAATGCACACCTGCTCCTAAGAGCTCAGAGGAACAAGAATTTAAGGATCCTCTTGCAAATCTCTTCTTCACATCATGTGTCTAAACACCCTACCTTTTTTTGCAATCATTATATATCAGCTTGAATAGCTCTCACAGCTGTTCCACCTTTCATGGTGCTCTCCAAAGATAACAAAACCCAAACAGGGTAGAAGGGTTTCTAATTTGCAGATATGCATCCAATGAAGTTTGCCGATAGATGTTTCTTTCACAGAGTTCAGACAACTCCATTAATCCTAACATAGCTGTTGACAATACTTCAAGTGATCTGTGCTAACCAACTGCGTATATAGCCTTCAGCTTTGCAAGTGTGGGCTAAGGCATGCCAAACACAACTTCCTTTAGCCAAGTTTTAGGGCAAGGGGTTTTCCTTTGCCTTTGCAGGGAGATAACAGCTCCAGTCAGTCAATTACCAGAGCTCAGCCCACAAACTGCAAGCCATTACACTGTGATTACAGAAGAGCACGTCCAATCCTGCTGGTGGGGATTGTGGTAGGAGAAGTCAGGCAGCACCTTCTCAGCAAATCAGAATGTATTCCATTAGGATGTAAGAAATTTCTGGAACTTCTCCTGAGCATACTTCCGTGCCTGAAATCCAAATGGGCAGCTGCCTGTAGAGGTGCTGACACACAGGTCGCTGCCTATTTGGATTTCAGAAATGGATGTACATTAGTCTTGATATTAACTGGTCTGGTCCCAGTTTTACCGCTATTGGCAGCAAACACGCTTTTAGACCAGCGACTCTGAGCAGTGACACTGGGAGGAGGAGGTCCATGCACAAGGGCCATCAGAAGTTTGCATCACCCCACAAAGACACAGGTCCAACTCTCTAAAACACATGGATATTTCAGTAGGGCATCTTGTAATGTCTTGATTACATATAACCCAAAATAACAAAGCTGCTAGTGACCTTTCATATTTAGGGCAAGCTGTTAAAAGCAAGGTCATCCAAAGCACTGGCTCATCACTGGCCCTCGCAGTCCTCCAGCCTGGACCACCAGAAGGGTAACACATGTGTGGACAATAACAAGTCTTGAAATTGGGTAGTGTCTGCAGAGCATGTGTTTATCCTCTGGTTATTTCCAGGCAGGCACACCTTGATAGCCTTACTTAAAAGGGTGTAAAAGCATATACATGTCTGCTTAAAAACAAAGTGTTTGGGTTTTGCATTGCAGTGGGATACGAGGTTTTAAGTTCAAAAAAGCTGTCTGCACGAGTTGGGAGCCTGCCCCACATTTTGCCATCCAGCAGACTAAAATGCCCACTTTCTAAAGTCTTACTAAAACTGATGGGTTTAGTATCTCTGGCCACTGCATGCTTCAATTTGCAAAAAGGGATAACTATAATGAGAGGAGAAACACTCTTCCACTTCTTCTGAAAAACCTTGTTCAGAGGAGACAGGCAGGGATAGGCGATCACAGAGGAGTATCTACCTTTTTTTTCCACCTCCACTAAACCACTAGGTCCATGACAGCAAAGCAGTTGTGCTCAGGAGAGTGCTGGAAACCAGGAGCTCACCCCTAAGGTAGGGAAGCCCGTTGCAGAGAGCGGAGCTGGGCTTGGCAGCTTTGATAAGGTCCATGCATCCTTCAGTCTGCTGGGCTCCTTGGGTGATGGAATCGCATGGCTTTGTAAAGGCTCAGAAGCTTTAGAAAACCGTAAGGGTCATGAACACAGAGCCAGCAGGTTAACGCCATAAAACAGCACATGAACCACAGCTCCTCCTGTCCCTGTACCTGTGAGGGGTTTAACAGAGGAACGGTACAACACCGGTTGTAAGAGAAGCAAAAAGCTACCTGAACTGCAGGAGGTCCTATTACAAAGACAAAAAGAAAAAGTTACTCAGGCTGAGTAAGTACAGTAGGTGTCTCACGGTACCTGAAAAAAGGACAGTCCCCTTTGTCAGAAGATCTGCAACCTAACAGGGACATGCCACAAGGGAAACAAACAGGATAGACAGGACAAGTGACCAAATACATTACTGAGCAAAGGCCATCACATGGTTGAATAGCTTTTATGTACATCTAAAATAAATAATACCTGCAAAGAAGTTTGACAACAGAAATGGGTGCTCTGGAGGAAGCCGGCTGAGGGGAAGGCATCCTGGCTGACACGGAGCAGAGAAGATTTTGATATGTCAAAACTTGAAACAAAGAGAACAGAAACCCAAACATCTCTACACAAATGCTCTGCCACGGGGCTGTGGCAGGTGTCCCTGTGGGCAGAGCTGGGTACGGGGCAGCCCAGGAGGACAGCGGTCTGAGAAGGTGCAGGTGAGCTGGAGGCAACTGGAGAGGTTTTTGATTTCATTTTGCTAGACCACATCCTGCTTGAATTTCACTGTAATCAGAACATTTCCCAAAAGCACATTGATCTTGCTGAACTGGCAGATTCTGACCAAAAATATCTCTTTTGCCTATTTTAGTAGTAACCATGGAAGCCAGCTTTGCACAGACATCCCGCCGGGGAGAGCAGAGTGGTGAGAGACAGCAAGGTGAACGCAGACAAGCTGGGAACTGGAACTTCAGCAGCTTTTGTGGTCAGACCAGGAAGCATAAGCGCAGACAGCAGGGAGAACTGGAATTATGCAGGGCTTTACAAGAAGGAGCTCATGGACTGCAGGGAACCCAAGGAATTCAGTGCTTGGGGAAACCAGGTATAGACTGGTATGCTGGTAGTAGCTAAATTAAAAATAATGCTACTAAGAATGTGTTTAATTACTTTGTAATTTTTTAAGTTTAGGAGAAACACTCAGGCTACAGACACTAGTTTAGCATACTGGGGGGAAAAATCACTTATGTCCAGAAGTTACATCTGGCAGCTACAATATAGGGAGGCAGGATGCCAGACTAGATGGACTTTCGGTCCCACACATTCCTAAATTTTCAGGCGTACAGAGAGACATGGGCAATATTCTTTAAAAATTAGTTATACGGTATAGAGAACATCAGTTCTACATGTGTCATACTCCCAGCTCAACTGATAGCAAACAAAGCATTTCGGAGATTTGCTTACTCTTAAAAAAAAAAAAATCATTTGCAGCCCCTCAGCACACAGAACAACCCTGCAGTACCTAGTATCAGACGGAAGCCTTTTCTGGTGAGCAAGCAACAAATCAGATTACAACGAAAATGGCTCAGTTCCCAATGAATGGTTTCCCAAATTCCACTTGAAAGAAATTATTTTGGCCCTGCTTACTTACAAGGGTTAGTCAATAAATCCTCCTGCCCATGTCTGGTTTTTAGCACATTTTAGCAAGCTACGTGCTGGAAAGTGTCTAGTTCATTAAAAACTGCTCCTAAAATGCCATGCAAATATTTCTCTTTTAGAAGTAAATTCTTCTGAGAACCTGTTCTAGACAGTTCACACTTTATAGACGTAGACCATGATTTAATCCAGTTTGGATTTGACATGTACCACAAAAGAAGAAAAATAATCCCTGTTGTGCAGAAGCCAGCCCTGTGCCTGAGCGACATTCCCATGACTCAGCAGGGCAGGAGAAAAACGCCGTATCACCAAAAAACAGATGACAGCAGCTGGTTTGAACCATGGGATGCTGCAGCTGCACGCAGCATCGCTTCCGCCCCAGCAAGAATTAATGCTGCTGGTGTCACCCCTTGCCAACAGCAGCGTAAAAGGTAGTGATATTTAAATAAACTCTTGGAGGAGGTTATCAATTCATTGATCCATTAGTGAGAAGCCATCCCTGGGACTCAAACTGATGAGAGTGCAGGGAGCTTGGCAGTGGCACAGGCCTCCAGCTAAGCAAGGTTTTGCATCGCTGTGATAGCAAGCATTAGAGCCGTGTTGAATCAATGGGTTCTAGCTCGCTGTTCTTCCAGAAAGGAGAGCGGTTTGGGCCCTTTTCCAGCAATATCTCAGAGAAACTGCAATGCAAGTCGCTGGCAATTCGCTGCCAGAAGCCCAGCCTCGCCGCTCAGAGCTTGCTACTATCTTGGCAGCCTGCTGCATCCACCTAGCAGCTGTCTGCATCCCCACACTCCATCCCTGACTCCCTGCCAAGGCCCACGGTGGACGCAGGGAGGCTCCGGTCCCTCGCCGGACCCTGCCCTCCGCCCACAGCCAGGCTCCAGGAGAGCCCAGCCATTAGCCCAAGGTGGCTAGGGAACACCTCGTACCAGCTCATCTGGATGGGGGGCGGTGGTGGGATTAGGTCTTGCTGCTCTGCAGTTCAGTCAGCTGAACTTTCAGGTTTTGAAAATAAAAAGCATTAGAGATCAAAGATGTCTGCCAAGTTGAGGAAGGCAGGAGCTTCTCCAACTCTCCTTCTGCGCTTCTGCTCAGAGACCCCAGACTATCCCCCAACGGAGGGCTTTTCCCCTCACAAGGGCTCGCTCAGCCTCCCAGCCCCATGGAGGAAAATTTGCAGGATTAAAAAAAAAATAAAATATTTCAGATAAAATATTTAGGGCACGGGAGATTTTTCGTATCAGTTCATAAAAGATTTAAATACTAAAATGTAAATGGTGTTTGGGGTATTATTGCGAGGCAGCTTCAGGAATGGAAATTTGAGCAGGTCGTGGTTGGTCTGGACTTTATTCCCAGTGCTGTTCTCAAAGTGTTTCAGGGGAGTTTAGTACCCCACCAGAGAGCTACATGGAAAAGCTGCTATCCCCAGTGAAAACACACCGGGCTTCCAGTAGAAGCACATGTTTCCGTGTTGTCCCACGGAGACTGTGCAGCCATATGGCCTGTGAAGTCCTGCATGGTCTGCGTTTCCAAATGCTTCCCCTGAAAGGATGACTGCCTTTATGCAGATGATCTACACAAGTAGCAAGCTACTGGGACACTGAGTTGAAGCTCCAAGACAAACACAGTATTGGGAACTTCAGCGTTAGCTCTCACGTCTTGTGATAGGCAGGAGGATGACCCACCTCAGCATAGAAAGGTTTGTTGCAATACACATATAACGTTGCCCCTTTTAGCACAAAGTGGTTGCCAGTATTTGGGGTCTTGTGATTCCTCTTGGTTTACAGCATGCACAGTCTTGCTCCCTGGACATCCCAGGGACAGCCAGAAGGGGTCATCTCCCCCTCTCACATCCAAGTGCGCCCCTCCAGCTGGCCTTCTTGCTGCCTTCACCATAAGCCTGTACTGCAATTGCTTTTATGTTCCTCATTGGCTCCTGGCTTTTTCCAGCTGTTTCTTCCCCTCTCTGTGGCTCTCTGCTGTTTATCAGACACAGCTCTGCTCCAACCACCCTCCAGCCACCAGGGTTCAGTGTATATTCCAGCTCCTCCAATCTGTTGTTTTGGCTATCACGAAACCAAGGAGCGTGTATTTGCTTCCTCTCTTGGCCTCGGTGAAATGTTGCCAGCAAACCCATCGGCCCACGGATCAAAGATACATTCTCTAGCTGTTGCACCCAGGAGCATTCAGGCCAGCCTGAGGAAGTCCATCTGCCTCCTTCATTCATAAGTTCTCCTGAACTAATGCATACTCACAAACCACCTCTGGATGCAAACTTTTCCACATCCAACACCAGCTCTCCAATACCACCAGTGATCTTAAAATCCTCCCCTGTGCTTTTCATTCAACGTGGCATTCAGTGCTGTAAACAAGAGGATGTGGCCCAAATAAGTGTAGGTCTGTGCAGGGGAAAGCAGCATGATTTGCTTGCCTGTAAATACCCACTGCAATGTGAGAATTCATAGGATCACAGAGTATCTCAAGTTGGAAGTGACACATAAGGATCATCGAGTCCAACTCTCTGCTTCTCGCAGGACTACCTAAAACTGAATTGTCCTGGTTTGAGGTAAAACCCTGACACTAAACTATATGACTAAGAGCACCATCTAGGCACTCCTTGAACTCTGACAGGCTTGGTGCTGTGACCCCTTCACTGGGGAGCCTGCTCCAGTGACCGACCACCCTCTCAGTGAAGAACCTTTTCCTAATGTGCAGTCTGGACTTCCCCCGATGCAGACGTGGAGGCACGCAAAGCTAATGCTTCCAAAAGGAGCAACAGTCTACCTGCCACCATCCATTCCTCTGCTGAGTAGATCATGCAAGTGCAATCAACAAGATTAAATTATGGATTAATTGGACTCAGCCTGCAGCAGATTAGTAAACACTCAAACGGCTCTCTTTTGGCAGCAAAGATTATTCTGAATAGTAACAAAGCTGAAGAGATACAGACCTGGTTTTTACTACTGCAGAACCTACCTATTTCCAGCCAAACTCCACAGGGCGCTGGGCATACCCAGCGTAAATAAGAAACCTAACCCAGATGTTCAAGGGGGGATTTGGACAGAAAACGAATGGAACCTAAAAACATGCAGATGCGTGAGACATCCAGCATGAAGATGCAAGTACAGACAAGAGGTCCGAAGGCAGTCTGTGGCCGATGTGAACGGCACTAGGGAATTCTTATTTTGTTCCATCCCTAAACAGACGACAGATTTCTGCGTAGCCAGAAGGAGCACTTTTGGATCCCCATATTCCAAGGAAATTTTCAATTGCTCAGAAGGCTGGGATTTTTTTGGTTACATAAAACAACTGTAACGACTGCAGGACCAGAGGCCTTCTAAACAAAACAAGAAGGAACCACCATCTGATTGCAGAAATGCAAGACTAAACAATTTACAAAAACCCAAACCAGTTCACAACACCGTATCTCATTCTCTTTAATAAAAGTGGCCAGTGATTTTCATTTACTGTGCAAACAGAAAGCAACAGTGCGTTTCCCAAGGGAGGCACTCTTGTGCAACTGTTTACTAGAGGCAATCGGCCAACTCCAAAGGACTTAGGAAGTCAGTCCTCTTCTCCCCCCACCTCACTGAAAAGGGTGGTGTAAAAACTACTTGGACTGGCTTTAGTTCCTGTTTTGCTGGGGATTTAAAAAAAGCTCAATAGACTGATCAAAAAAACCTTCCCAACCAAGGGCACGCCAAGTACGACTGCTTCTTGTCAGCATCTCACTCGCCATATAAATGAAAATATTCTTCTCTGTCGATATACTGCAACTTTAACCCAACAGCGATGGCTTATACACTTGAACATAACAGTTTGCACTGACTTCCCTCAGGCTGTCTTTAATACCCCGTAGCAATATCCCAGTGGCTGAAGCCACTCAGGCAGACCAAAAGCCCATCACCGGCAGCAGTCTAAAATATTCAATCCTAATGCCATGGTTTTCTCCATTTGCAACATCTTGCCTCTCTGCACACTATGCTTCATGACAACTGGACAGGCAGATTATATTAAAGCTCATGCATACCTTTTCAAATGATTTCTCATCAAGTCTCAGCGGGAACTAATTGAAGATTAAACTAATCATTCCTTGAGGCCTCTTACAGAGTGTTTTATCACTTTTTGTGAATACATTATGGAGAACTTCAGTGAAGTGCTGATCTGGCAGGACCACTGAACACACAAGCTGGAGTGGCTGGAAAACCCAACACGCATCTGGGAAAGGAGGACTTGGAACGTCCTCGATAAATGGGACAGGAAAAACCCTCATCTCTTTCTTCTGGCTGCAAAAACCAGTCTAGCAAAACGAAAATGGTAAACGTTTTCCAAAATATCATCCCGCCTTTCTGAAAACAAAGGAGCAAGTCTGACAAGAGCTGTTTGACATTATATGAAATATTGCTGAAGATCTCTCTGATCTTTTCTGCCTCCTGAAATTTGGAGAATACCACAACACCCAGCCAAAACCCAGCTACCGTAACTCATGTTGATCCCTGCTGTAAGCTGCTTCCACCATAACCAAATTCTTTCATCGATGGATCTGCAGCCCCATCCCTGACCTCTGGTCCGTACAGCGCCTCTCTGGGTATTGTACATGGCTATCAGATAACAACAACTGACATCCAGACTTCCACCAGCCTCTGGGTAAAAGCCATAATATGATGGGTCATGGCAGACCCCCAGATGAAAAAAAGTAACGTGCTTTTTCTGCAGTGCCTTGCAGGGTTAAGGAGTCATTTAACCAGAGATGAAAGCTGAAAGAAAGGTCCAAAAAGGTTTTGAAGCAACAGAAAACACCCCCCTGGAATGTCTGAACCAGACACTTCACTCAGTAATAAAATCCTTGGTCCCAAAAGGAGGATCAGATATATTCTTACTAATATTTGCTTTGACAGAAATACACATTTTCAGGTTTTCTTCCGCTGTAAAGGTAGAAGACAATCCTGAACACTGGTCACCTCAACTATTCGGAATCTTTTGGGAGTATTTTATACATCTCATTACTGTAAATGTTTTAGAAACACTATTGTGCTCTATTCTGTCCTGCCTCCCTGTGCCATCTTTATCTTACAAACGAGAACTTCAGGAAGGCATCACATGCAAGTTCTCATCTAAGTATTTTAGATATTACAGATGGTGTGAGTTATCAGTCAAAGTTTCCAGAATCACTCTCACTTTTAAGATCATTTAGATGCTTCCCACTGCTTTCAACATGCTACAATATGGAAAAGCAAGTTCAGCTTTGTTTTAGATTATTAACATGATATGACTGCAGTTCACTCAGAAATGGTCAAAAATCAACTCTCTCTTTCATGCTCAAATGGTCAATTCTGTATGAAACCACAGTAAAATAGCAAGTAAATCTTGTGAATAAGGTTTTTGTTTGCATTTGACTGTATTAATTATTGTCAGAGAGCCAACATCTGTGCCACTGCCTATTTTATTTATACACACACATATATATACAGATACACACAGGCTTTTTATATCTTTTTGTATACATTTACACACACACACACACATATACATGCACATGCATTATTTTACCTGGCTGATTTCTAATAGCAACTATTCCAACATAAGTCTTGGAAGAGGATAGGAAGGGACAGCTTAAGGAAGACCAGGCCCTCACCTCATGGCAGAGCCCAGGGAAAGCTCTCTATACACAGATTAACCCTCAGGAAGTGGAAGAGCACTGTATTTTGCCTCCAAAAATTCAGAAATGTGTTGCATGTCCCCACACTCTCTCTCTGAGACAGCTAAAAATCAAAAACATGCTTGGATGCCACAAGCTGTTTTTCTGTGTGCTGTAGTTGTACATGACAATCACCAAAAAGAGAAATTAATTTGCCTTTCGTTAAATAATATTCTCATCAGAAAATTCTCCATGTAAAAGCTTGGGGAGACAATGAGACTGCCTGCCAGTCAAACATGGGATTGTAAGAAGGCATGTCCACCATGAGACACAGAAAGTCTTGGACTCTCAAAACTGTGAAGAAATGTTAAAAGTCAACAAATTTTACCATACACCCCTCCCAGTTTCCCAGCTAACATCTCCAACATGGTCCAGTCACACAGCAACCTCAGAGCCAGTACATTAGGAGAAAGCAAATGGGTTCAAGGACAAAGTACTGATCAGTTAAACCCTATAAACCCCAAAATCAGCAATCATCACAGAAAGCAGGTATGACATGGACTCCTCTATCCACAAGGTACAAACCTGTGAAGCAACTCCTTACAAGGGACTGAAACAGTGATCAATTTGACCCCCTCTGGCTGAAGAGAAGACAACACAGCAACTTCTCCTCCCTCAGAAATTGCAGCCCTGAAACACTCTGCCCCGTTCTCTTGCTCTGCTTTTCAGAGGTGGAGCAGAAGGGAGGCACAGGTTCAACTCACAAACCCAAACTTTTATAGCTTTGGGGGGGTTTATGGTGTGGAAGAAAACCTTTGGTACCTGCTGTCCTAGGAACAGAAGATCCTCCATGAGCCTTGAAGTCAACGCAGGAGTCCTCACAGCAGATCACCGACCCGGAGCAAAACTTCGTGTCTGGGGGAGAGAGAGTTTGGCAGAACAAGGCACTGTGCGGGGAGGGGAGCGAGGAAAAATTTTGTAGCAATTGAGGAAGAAGGTCAGCTGTGATTAGCCAAGGTTATCTTGTAAAGATCTAGTGAGGTGGGTTTAGTTTAGTTTGCAAACTCTAGTCTTTCAAACAGCACAGACAAATATATTCCCCACACTATCTAGTCCCATCATAAATGACTTGAATCAGCCTGTAAGCCTTCAACAACCTCATTCCTGTGTGCTGAAAGCTACTCGCTTTAAGCCAACAGAATATGACAAACATCCTCACCTACACATCTTACCACCGCCAGCAAAAGGTGTCTCTTTGAGAGACATCCCAGCCTTACCCAGGCCACCAGTGGACGCAGTTTTTCCCGACTTTTCTCTCATCTGACGGACTCTTCCATTAATGAGTTAATGCTCACCGTGCTGTCCTTCAGAGGATCACAAGTCTTTTTTAAAACATGGTGGGTCCTGAAGGTATTGTTATCTCTATTTTACACAAGGAGAAGCCAGAGATAGCAAGAGGAAAAAATTCAAAAGCTTCTAAATGACTGTGAAACTGAAGTAATTTTCAAATGAGAATTGGACACTGCAGAGCTGAAGTCAACCTTGCACGTCCTTCAGTCACATCTCAAAATGAAACACACTCTCAATTCAATTAAGGCAAGGTCCTCAAAGCCACAGAGGTACCTAAAAAGTATTGCAGTGGGAAGTGATTTCCAAGTCTAAGACTCAGAGTTAAAGTAGCCACAGCTTCTCTCCTTCTCCAGGAAAATAATTGATTAGGTGCCTAACAGTCCACAGGAACCCATTTTTTCACCAAAAGAAGGTATTTGGGTACCTCAAGTTTTTCTTCCTCCATGCTGAAATCCCACTGTTTTGGCCCAGCTGAACCTCTCAGCACTCAAGCCCGTGAAAGCCCAGTTGGGATGGGGAAGCCGTGAGCTCCTCAAGGAGCTCCTCAAAGCAGCTCTGGAGCTCGGCACCAGGGAGCAGCCGCTCTGACTTCCATTTAAAGAGGTGGCTGGAGGAAGAGGTGTGGTTGGGGGGGGGCAGGAAAACAGCACCCACTGCCAGGGCAAGGTGGTGGCAACCTCCCCCTGTGGAGAGAGGTGCTGGGTTTGGACTCTGCCTCCCGGGGCCGGGTTTGATTTTTATCCAGTGATGTTTTCATGCAAAGCGTGTAGTAAGCAGCCTCGGGAAGGCCGCCAGATACCTGCTCCCCGCCTCCCTCCAGGGGAGGTCCCACAGGTAGGCCGCAGTCAGGCTCCCACTTGCTTCTCGCTGGCTCCGCAAAGCCTTCTCCCCACCATGGCACAACTTCAATAGGAAGGGCTGAGAGGTTGCCTACAGCCTGGGAAGGGACAGGTGGATTTGAATATCCCTCGGGAGGAGGAGGACCCAAACCCGAGTTCGACCACTTCTGAGACGAGTATTATAACCATTAAGTAATTACCCAAAAACCACCACGCCGATCATTTGTATCTTAAGCGGTGAGCGCGAGGCGGTGAGCCGGGGCCGCGGCATCAGGGGCAGGTTTGACTCCCCTGGCCAGGTCTGGAGCTGGCAGAGTGTGGGAGCCGCTGGCGGGCTGCAGCGTGAGAGCTGGCACGGGGACACGGGTGGGAGGAGGTCCCCAGGAGCAGACACCGGAGCAGAGAACTCAAGGGACAAGCATCGGGGAGGGAACAAGGTCCTGCAAACGGGCCCTCTTGAAATCACCAGAGGTACATCAGTTCCCACCAGCCAAAGTCCCAATCCATTACTTAAAGGTTAAAATGCAAACTGAGTTCTCTTTTATCACCACCAAAGTTCTTTTACCTTGACTTTTTAAGTGTTTGTTTAAGCTGAGGTTAAAAATAATCTGGGCTCCTTGACTGTTAAGCAGATCATAAAACTCTGTAGCCCAATAGTAAAGCTACAGAAACTTTCTATAGCAGCCTAACCCTTGTGTGCTTACCTTCCTCACCCTCAAACTAAATTTCTGCAGCTAAAGTCTTTTAACTAAAGGGGTTTCTAAAAGGAATTTTTAAAGCATTTGTTAGCCGATGTGTTTTTAATCACAAACCAACACAACATAGTAAGTAACAGCTAGGTCTATGCTTAATTGTTAGAAAAGAATATGTTCGTAATTAAAGAGCAAGTCTACACATGTGGTTTTAAATACTGAGAGCCTGATTTTCTTCAAATTTGCTTTTTTTCCTTCCAATTCCTTAAATATGTATTTGAAAGAAGCAGAAAGATAAGTAGCACTATTTGGAAGTTGCAAATACGTCTATTGAGAAAATAAGCATTTTAACATTTTAATCTCACTGAAATATACTAAACATAAAAATAGATGTGGTAGAAAAGTGCACTTTTTGACAGAACCGGAGGTATTTAGAGGTGGTAGCTCTCTAAATAGGGGTAGATGAGTAGGCTGAGTAAATGGAAATACCTGCAATTCATTTTAGACATTTGTCAAGATAATTTTGTAGCTAGATGTGTGCAAGAGCTGCAGAATTTGTTTCAGGCCCATTTGGAAATAAAGTCTGACACGGGATTTTGATTTAGATTTCAGACTCATCTCAGTGACACAGTCATTAATTTATCCAACAGCATTAGAAGTGAACAGCAAGTACCCCTAAACCTCCTCCCACAAAATAAGAAAATTACAGCTAAAATTCTGCATCATTCCACGCTGATGATTTTTTAGACAGAATTTCCCACTCACTTTAACAAGGTGATAATTTAAAAATCTTTGCCAAGGAATACAACCTCCTCGCTGGACCCCCACATCTCCGAAGAAACCTGCTGGTGGAATTTGATATCCTGTATCAAGAGCATCAAAAAGTTTGGGAGACTTGTGTAAGGAAAAAGTATAGAGATTTAATTCCTTGGGAGGTCCTTTTTATTCTAAGAAAAAAAATAAGAGAGGATGCTACATTTTTGGAAGTCTGAGCATAAGGACACTGACATGGCTTATGGTCCTTTTGGCCAAGCACCTGTTAGCTCTAGAAGAAATACTGTACAGTTGTGTCTCCACTGACTTGCTATGACCATTTTTTCAGCATTTGCAGTGGTGTGGGAGCATTGCAACAACTAACCTTGCTTCGAAGAACAATGCTGGCCAGTCCTGCTTGTACGGTCACATTATTTAATTAAATATCCAAAAATTAATTATACCACCTGCCAATACACACGGCAGTCTTACCACCTTTAGTTTTAGAGGCTAGCTCAGTTTTCAGCAGGAATGACGCTGCTGAACAGGAGGGGAAAACGTGGAATGAAGAATAGGACAGATAGATACCTACTGCAACGTAAGCAGAGCCGAACAAGCTTCATGCATTCCAATCAGACACCAGGCAATTCTCTGGCAGCGTTTGTTGAGACACACGTGAAAAAGCTGTAAGCCACGGTGCCAGCAGTAGTAGAGGGCTGAACATAGGCTTGGAGAGGACCCCAGGGGTCCTCTGCAAGCCTATGCTTGAGTTCTTTGACACAGAAACCATACTGTATGCATTCTTATTATGGTGTTTTTCTGTGTACCATTTGTACTTCAACTGCATTCAAGACAGTGCACAGACACTGTGCAATCTAATATTTTTTTAAGTTGTCTGTAAAGTCTTTAACGTTGTATTTATCTTCTTGAGCACTACTAAGGATTGAGCTGATGTTTTCCAAAACTATTAAAAATTACACCAAGACTTTTTTCTGAATGGTTATATCTCTGTGGATGCAGAGGTACAGTTCTTTTCTCTTGTATATTACTTTGCAGTTGTCTAGAACAGGGGAGAAAATGGAGAAGAATATTCACAGTCAGTTTTAATTTTGACTACCATGAAAGTTTCTTATATGTGAAGTTTGTCATCTCTCCTTTTCTCCTAAAACATTAGCAGATAATTTAACAGTAGCGATACCAACAGAGACTCCTGCAGCCTGGTGACTTTCCTGCAATAGGAAAACTGATGATTCAGCTCCTATCCTCTGTGTTAGTCCCTCGAACTAGTTGGTGCCATAACCAGTTCAAAACTACAGGAGCGCTTTCCCTTTTATTTCTCTAGAATTTAGGGGCTTTGATGACAATTAGTAAGGGACCTTGGAAGTCCAGGTATACCTTATCAATCGAATCACCTCTACCCATGGGCTGTCAGGCTTCAAAGCACACAGATTTGTGACAGCTTGCTTCCACAAAATCCATTTTGACATTTACTCAATATATCATATTTACTCTACAAAGTCAAGTCTTCATTGTAGTTTCCATAAGTTAGCCCACGGAAGGCTAGGTTTGCCTGTGTACATAACCCTTTACACATCAATTACATTTGCCACATTCTCTTGCCACAGCAATTATTTAATTCATATCAAACAAAACCATTAATTTGACAACTCCACATTTGGGATTCCTGGGTGGCTACCATGGCTACCACCTATTTTTATCAATAGTATTATGCATTTTATCCAACTGTTCTAAACCTGTTCTGCTGACACTTCAATTTAAAAACAGCTTTTTGCACTCTTTCAGATACCAAAATGCTCCAGAAAAGAAAGTTCCTGGAGATCTTTTATAATGAACAGCAAAGCAAAGATTTATTTAGCCTTTCTGTAACAGCCCTATGTACTTTGAGTGTTCTTATTACACTGCAATCACCTGTCAAGCCTGCTGATGGACAGGCTTCCTACCCTTCATGTGTTTGAAGGGGTTTTCTCATTGTTTCTGTGAGTTTAGCAAGTTGTTCCTCAAAATTGATTTTACCTGCCTTGTTTAACTTGCCTTATTTAACTCGAATGTATGCTCTTTTCTATTTCCTCTGTTCAAACATGACCTCCACTTTCGGAAAGATGTCTTTTTACTTCTAACATCTCTCTGCTCTTCCATTGAGCAATACCAGCTTTTCAGAGAGTTCTGCTCAAGCCTTTTGAAAGAAAAGAGGTACACACTTTCTTGAGCTCGTATTATAATGTCTTCTCGCTGTCTGCATGTTATTTGCAAGTACCTTACTCTTTTTAGCTGTTCCTTTGAACCACAAGATTTTAAGAATCATTCCTGTATTTATGTATTCCGTCTCATTGAGGTTTTTTTTGTTTGCACAGGGACAAGAAAACTGAGTTTGTCCTGGCCACTGTGTATTGCTCTGGTTTAAAACCAGTTATCTTTTTCTTAATTACAGTAAATTGGTTCACCTTCACACATCGCTTTCCCTGTTGTCTCTCACATTGGGTTCTTTCTCCTCCTTTTCTGATCCTCTGTTTGGTGTCATTGGTATTTCTTCTGCAGAGAAAGGCCCTTTCTTCCCTTGTACTCCTCCGAATACTCTCTTGATAACAAGCATCTCAAAAAAAATACAAATCTCTCTTCTAAATAAAATTGACCCATTTTCCAAGACAAGAAGAGCCCGTATTTTCAAAACAGAGTCCTCTGATTTTCTCAGCCAGCATTTTGGGAAGGAGAATTTTCCAGACAGTTTCAGGGCCATTGTGCAATGATACTAATTATGAACACAGTCAACACCAATATCAATCCTGCCACCTCCACGTCTCTCCAAGGTAAGAAATGTATTCCCCTAGCCTTATTCTTTCTTTGTTTCTCACAAAAGCACTAAAGTTCCCTGGAAGGGCAGCTTCTTCACACCTCCAGGATAGTTTGGATGACAAGTCTAAGAAGATTAGCTTCTGTAATGTTTTCTAAAAACCACTGTAAGGAGGATCACTGGCACAGATGACTGATTTTCATCCAGGAGATTCTAGCATTGTTCCACTATCTCATGCATTTATTAGGATTTCATTTCTTTCTGGAGCCTCAAGGGAAATTTCATAATCAGCACACCTGGTATGTGTAGTATAAATAATTAAGGAGATGCCCTCTCTAACAATCTATGCAGAAAGGCTGTTCTGCTGTAAGAAATGGCCTGGATCATAGTCTTATTAGAAGAAAGAATTAGGATTATGAGATCCTTTCCATTTTCAGACTCAGAAAACCTCATGAACATTTCCTAAAACAGAGGGAGTCAAGGCTGTACCTGATCTATAGAGGAGCCTACTCAGTCTGTTTATGAGTTAATTCAGTATTATTCTTTCTACACTGTGAGCATAGATGGTACTTTATCACCATTTTTCTATACCAGAATATAATTTATTGCTTGCCTTAACAAAACGATCGTGACACCAATCTAGTTTACAGTCACATGAAGAAAAATACTTTACGTGACAAATCTGGCAATAAGCCAGCACAATAAAAACTGGTTTGATGACAAAAATACTTAGGACAAACCACGTTAAAGACAACAGAGATCATGAGAAGCCTTCCATAATTAGCTGTAGCTATTCATCAATTTGCAAGGTTAATATAATTGTTACAGCCCAAGCTCTGATCTCTGGAGATTCCTCCCCCCCTAGACATTAAGAGTGCCGACATCCTCAAAAATTGGACATTCTAAGAAGAAAGAAATACATTATCACAAATGGATAAAGTAGTCAGCATCTCTTTTGCATTGCAGGACATGCAAATGTCTGATGGCTCACACTAACATGTTGGTAGCATCTGCACAATTTTGATCTAAAAGGGTTATTTGGGGTTTTGGTGGGGTTTTTTTCCCCTAAGGGGAAAGTCCCTCAATAGCTGGACTTCCACTTAAGTGCTTTATGTCTTCCTCTGTTTTACCATCAGAATCCTTTGTTCTGAATTCTTCTTTCTGCTACTTTTGATTAATCCCTGTCTTTATCTGTATTTAATACTTTAATACACTACAGATCCCTCACTTGAAACCATTTTTTCCCTTTCCCCAAATCCAAACTCAAGTTTTGCTTTAAAGCTTCTAAAAAAGTTTTATCATTTGAGTGTGATTCACTTTACACTGCCATCTGTAACTGAAGTACAGCACAGTAAATGTCATATTTGTGATTTGGAATCCAGCTTTGCAGATAAAAGAGGTTAAAACAGTTCATTTAAATACACCTCTTTGATATGTAACTGAAATAGATTCAAACAATGAGATTTGCTTATCATGACTCTTATTTTCCAACGTATTAATTGGTTATAGGCAGTCAAATCAAGAAAATCAGCTTCTCATCAAGGGCTGTGTTCTAAATTCTGAGTATTTTTTTTACAGCTAAAAAATGTTAATGAATAATTTATGACCAAAAGATTAAATCTCATATGAACAAAACCAGACATATATGCAACATTGTGTGAACATACTCCCACCCTTTCAACTCGCCCAGTTACCCTAAGTCTGCCTAGGTGCTTATGCATTTTTCTAAAGCAACCAGATTTGAAAGATTTGCGACTAATTAAATCTATTGCTATTAGTGTGAGCAAGCCATACTTAAGTTCCATTTTTCAATGGATTGTGAACAAAAGTGTATTTATTGCCAGAATTTCTCCCTTTCTAAAAGCCAGATACAACAACTGGATCTGATCAGGCACCTCCTTATACCTTAAGTTGCTTTAAGGGGACTCCTCTCAGCTACAAGGTCACTCCTGCATAGGTCATCTAGAACCAGAGCCTTCCACTGCAGGATGATAAAGCATTGTAGAATTATGGTAGTTTTCCTAAGACAAATAGTAAAGGACTCATCTTTATCTTCAAAGTTAGTTTGTGTAGGTAACATCAAGACCTTACCCCTCAATTTAGAAAAAGAAAAGCAGGAAAGAGTTGTCAACGTAGGCATCCTACAATAAAATTCAGTATTCAGTTTCAGTACTGCCCTCTTATCCTACCCAGAGCAGTAGGATGCGTGGGATGTGATTAATTAAACCAATTTCAGAACCCTCAGCAAAAAGTAGGTTTCAGTTTAGTAAGTGGTAACAGGAGGACTCTGGACACATCCAGAGGGAGAAGCCCCCTGGTAAGCCTCACAAGCTCAGCAGTATTCTTCCTCTCTTTGAGAAGTACATGTGTGATTTGAAAGTCTGCACAGAACGGATTTACATCCACGGGGTGAGCGCTTGACAACTTTAGGTATTTTGTGAAACCTGTAAGACTTACCTTTCTCCACCTGCCTGCTTCATTCCGCTCCAGCACACACCTGCACAACCCCACACCCCGCTCCGCTCCGTCAATTAGCCTCTTCTACACAGCCACAGCTAATTGAGCCCGCTAATACCCAGCCCGCTGTCGGTACCCCTGAGCAGTAGGGACTAAGGGGTTAATCCAACTCTCAGGCATACATTAAACCATGCTAAGAGCATTCCACAGAAATACCATCCTGAGCCAGCAGCCCAGGAGGAATAGCTAACCTGACACATGCTCTGTCCGGGCAACCGACAAATACACTTGCTTTTTAAACTCAGCATCAATAGGGCATTTTGCGGGGCACTCACAAACGCTTGGAAAGCCGTGGGCACAGAAAATCAGCCCTTGTATGGACAGCTGCATGGGGGGAAAAAAAAAAAACAAACCAACCAAAAACCCACCCTGGAAAGCAGTTTATGCAGCATTAGCCGTGAAAGTTGTACTTTGCTTTAAGGAGACTCGTTTTGAGTTCGTACCACCTGTTTAAAAGGCAAAATATTTCCTCATTCATTTTAAAAGCGGCAGCTCTGCCCCCCTCCCCTCCCCTCTGCATAAACATGCCACATAGACACACACTTACAGGAGAATAAAGAACCCGCAGCTGTAAGTATCCCAGATATTGATCTCTATCAGGCTACATAAACCAGCAGTTTTAGCAGTCTCTCAGGAGTTTGCTGTAAAAGCAATTGGAACTGCAATTAACAACAGCACATCTTAGGATAGGGAAAGACTTCTAACTAGAAGCTAATTAGGAGGGCAAACACTGAAGCTTGTTAGCTGAGATGCTAATGAGAATTATACTTGAGTGGCAGCAGACTAGCTATTCAGAGTTAATTAGAAACCTCAGCTGATAGTATATTGCTCTTAAGAGCTTTCAAAACAAACAACTGGAAAAACTGTCCTGCAGCTAAGGATCCAGCACGCCACGTTGGGTAATTCATGGGCACGGGGAACAGCCAAGAAAATTACACTCAGGCATGAAAGTAATTTAGCAGCATGTGGGAAGGGTAGAGAGGAGGTTTTTAGGAGGTGCGTGCCCTCCTGGGTTTCCTGTGAGGGTTCTCTTCATCAGTGGCATCAAACCTGATACCCCACCGTTCACACCGCCCAGCGAAAACAGGGACCGGTTGCACCAGAGGGTGAGCTGGAGGGCTGCCCCACGCGTCCACACCAGTCTGGTGCAGAAGCGGGACAGGGGCTTGGGCTGGTTCAGCAGCCCCTGAGAGCCTTCCCATCCCACCCGCCAGCCTCTCCCCTCCCAGGCCTGGAAAGCTGCTGGGGTGAGATGTACCAGGGCCAAGCAGCAGCTGGGTGCAAGTCGCTCTCACCATCCATCCATCCATCCATCCATCCCTCTGCCTTCCCCGGGGGACACGGTGGGGTTTTATTCTCTCCCCCTCTTTGTACAGCGAGGAGGCAAAGAGTAAATCGAGGCGCTTCGAAGGGGAAAAACATCTGTTACAGGGAACATCGCCGCAACGGGGAGCGTGGAGTGTGGCCTTACCTGGGCTGAGTTGCATGGCTGATTCCTGCTCTGAGCAGAGCCAGGGAGGCAAGGCAGAGGGGCTGCCTGTTTAAATGTTTCCTCTCTGCCTGATTGGAAGCGCAAGAGCCAGTCAGGGGCAGGGGAGAGGCTGCTAAACTCAAAGTAGGTTGCTTGTTTCAGGAAAAGATTGGATACTGGAGAACCTGCAGACTGGTTCGCAGCGCCTTTGAACACACGGGAAACGTCCGGCTCTCGCAGGGGAGAGAAACGCTCCAGAAGAACTCCAGGGGATTTTCAGTTTCACAGAGGCCCTGTTTGCATTAAAACTTGCAGCGATTTTAAGCAAAACCTGGTTTTAATTCTCTTCATTGAAACCAATTGCAAAGCCATGTGGGTACTCCTAAACAGATTCAGCTTTCCAAAAGAAAAAAACCCAATGCGATGCAGACTTCAATTAAAGCACACAGAAGAGCACCCACAAGCGAGTTTACACCAGCGTAATTAAATAGATTTCAAAGTTTAACTTTAGCTAAACAAATGTGACTTTTAATGCAGATGTGACCTAAGACTCACTGGCTGATGGCGTGTGAGGGGACGGGGAACTTTGCACACTGAACCCCCCCTGCACGAGTCCAGGGAGTGAATATGTGCAAACACACCCTTCACACAAGCTTTTCAGTACCTGCAGCGGAAACCCTGTGAAAGTACAAAGAATTAAGAGTAGACACCAACACTGACAACCACAATCCATAAATCTGTTTCTTAAAGCAAAAAAAAAAAAACACGCTGGTGCATAAGCAGTATTCTGGAGACAAATCTACTTTGCTAAAGCTTTGGGAACCATCACTTTTGCCTGATGTTTTTGAAGCAAGAGCCCCAGATTGTGGTTATTCAGGTTTAACAGGACTTGTAAATGCTGACAGAAGCTAGAGGCGAAATTCCCCAAACACCAAAGTGATGTAGCTCTGGGCTTGACCACGCTGCAGCTCACGGGAGAGTGGCCCCAGCCACAAGCCACATGCCTCAGCTCAGCAGGCAGCAGTCCACTGGTGACCAGGATGTGATGGTGGGTTTGACAAAGCCATTTCCCAGACCCACACTCACCTGCGGCTGGTGCCTGCGATCCCTGAGCTGGCTGGAGGCACCAGCCGGGGTTCCCCTGGCTCAGCAGCTTGCGCAGCCTCTCTGCTCAGTGCAAAGTGCAATAAGCCACTTGGCCAACTCAAACCAGGCTAAATAAAAGAAATAGGAAAGATTTAAATGCAAGTAACTTGTATTAATGTTAAAGGGAAGATTTACTAGCAGGGAACTAAGGGTATAGATAGTGATACCCCTCAGAGAGTCCTAGCAAACCTCTCTCAGTCTGGCACTGGTCCTGGGAGCAATCTGGCCAGCACAGAGATGAAAGGCAGCTGCCTTCCTCTCCTTCTCAGGGCTTATTCCCCCCTCTCCATCACTTAGTACTTCTGGTAGATTCTGGTATCAAAGACTTCCACCCAGGTAAATGTGGCCTGGAACACTTCAGTTATCCATCTCCAAGCCCCTCCTCAGGCAGCAAGGCTCTAGGTGCTCCCAGGGTTTGTATTGCTGACAGCGAGCAGGTACAGCCACAGGCCCAGGTGAGCAGAGCTCAGATTTGGCTATAGACACATTTGTGTCTGTCCTCCCCCTGTGACCATCCCAGTGCCTGGAGTGGAAGGCTGTGGGATGCTGGTATCAGAGACAGCATTGTCTGCAGGATATGGTATCTCCAAGGAGTGCTGGGCAGTAATTCCAGGGCCCAAATTGACGATGTACCTGTACTGAAAAGGTCAGTTTAGCCACAACTGAGCCTTTTTCACAATTAGCAGGCCATGGGGTTTTGTTTCTGTTCATGAGGATATTGATGCTTAGCTTCTTTACTGATAGCAAGAGGACCACAGCGGTGCCTGCCCTCGCAGTGCTGCAACTGGGCAGACGTACCCTGACCCCAAAGCCTTATCAGCCTGGGCACAGTCAGCCCTAAAGCCAGGATCAGAAGGCACCCCCTGTGCTGCTGGGCTCTGTGTTCATCCTTCTCCAGTGCCACGCGGGCCTTTCTGTCCACCCCTGCATGTTGGCTCATCGTACGCAACCAGAGTCTGTAAGGGGACACCAGGGTCACCCATTTCTGCGAAACAAAAGGTACCTGAAAACACTCACTAAACTTGCCTTTCACCAGATTACCTTCGGCCTTTGGCTCCTGCACTTTCCTCGAACTCTTCTTCGGTTTCTCAAGCTTTTTATCGGGACTAATACCTCAAGCTCAATAGACGCACGTGGGACAGCAGAGCTCTGCAGTTGGCCACAGCACAAGTGAAGCTGGACGGGCAATTCCCAGCAGAGCTCAGCGTGCCAGTCTCTCTATCCTCCTGTCTCCCAGGCAGGCATTGTGGTGACAGCCTTTGACATGCTGTGCTGGCACCTCACTGCATTGTATTTATCTTGGGAAAAAAAAATAAAAATCCAAGATGCTGGACTAAAACTATCATTGGCTTATGCCAATGCATATATAGGCACGAGCCAATGGTAGTATATGTATAGGGATGCCTATAGTGATAATCCAGTGGTGGTAAGGCTTGATATATATATATTATCAGAAATGCTTCTGGCTGGAACCACAGATGGAAGCACTGTATTTGTCCCACCGTGCTCGGGACATACTCCCTCAGCTCTAAGCGTTTCGCTTCCCAGAGCGGGGAGTTTTCTGACCACGTCAGAAACTTTAAGACATTGAGGTGCTGGAGCGGGTCCAGAGAAGGGCAATGAAGCTGGTGAGGGATCTGGAGCACAAGTCTTATGAGGAGAGGCTGAGGGAGCTGGGGTTGTTCAGTCTGGGGAAGAG
>JAOXNO010000033.1:50469690-50549289 GCA_028565335.1 Limnodromus scolopaceus | reverse complement strand
AAGGGTTGTCAGGCATTGGAATGGGCTGCCCAGGGAGGTGGTTGAGGCACCATCCCTGGAGGTATTCAAGAGATGAGCTGACATGGTGCTCGGGGACATGGATTAGTGTTGGGTGGTGTTTTGTGTGGTGTGGTGGATGTGGGGTTTTTTTTGGTTGGTTGGTTGGTTTTTTTGTTTGGTTTTTTGTTTGTTTGTTTTTTGTTTTTCCATTGGTTGGACTAGATGATCTTAAAAGATCCCTTCCAACCTAGGTGATTCTGTGATTCTGTCTTTCAGCCTCTGGGGAAGCCATGGCAAAACTGGGGCCTCCGAATACTTTTTGCTGCCTTGCTGAGCAATCTCTTTTCCTCAGGCATCCCCAAACACAGCAATCGCTTTGCTCCCATTGATTCAGGAGGGCGACATACAGTCTTTTAACCTCCCAGCAAGTGTCTGCTACAAACTCTAACTTTCCCCATTTGTTTCAACTGGTTGGTCCCCATCTTCCCTCTGCGGGGATAAGTGTCGGGCTCCAACCCTGAATTTAAACTATTTACCGTCTCCTGGCTGTGAATCTCTTTCAGTATTGCCAGCTTCACACTGGCTCGCACACAGCATCTCACTCCACAAGAGCTCAATTTTCCTTTCGGGCTGACAATGTCCCACTGCAGCAGCATCAGCCCCCCCTGCGAAGGTGTCCTCCACACTGGCTCTCCTCTCCTGGCCCACGCCACACACCTGCAAGCAAGATGACACAATCTGTTGCAGATTTTACCTCTTTTTCTGCACACCCCCCATGCCCCCTGAACTAGGCTTATGCTCAGCTTGCACTGCAGCTCCCCAGGGATCAGCGTTTTAGCTCTGCAGGACATCCTACCCCCAGGTCTCCCTCTTGTAATGGTATTAATTTTTTATCATGCTTGGAGCACTGCCTGCTATGCTGCCTGCGTTTTCATACGCACTGAGGAATTCCCATTGCTTGGCAAACGTTCATGGATTTATCAAGGATTATTTCTGGGCTTTCTAATAATGGGGTTCCTAGTAATGCCTCCAAATTAACTTTCTTTTTTTCCCTAATTTGCAGTCTGATCTCTCACAACTGACATAATGCCCCAAAATTGCAACACTGCACCTTTAATCTTAGATCACTCACCAGTCCTCTTTTTCTTCAGGGAAGAAAGGAGGGGGAAAAAAAAAAAAAAGGTAGTATCAGGAGCAGAAGTCTCTTCTTTGTTGCAGCCTTTGGCCTCAGGTCAAGAAGGCTTTTCATGGGAAGGCCCTGCGGTTCCCTGGAGAACTTGCATAAAACCCCATTCTCTGCTGCTACCTTCACCTCTGTGCCCTCCAAAGGCAGTGCCTGTATCTCAGTTTTCCTGTGCTGCTTCCTTCCTTCTGCATTTATTTTTTGGTAACTGAGCACAGCTGTTGCATCCCATGGGAAGTGACAAAAGGAACTTGAAGCCTAAAGGAACTAGAGAATCCATGATGCTATTTTTCCTATTCTATGAATGACTTTGATTCGGTTTGTTTGGATATGTGTTATCAAAGCAATTTGTCCACAGTTTAATATGGATAGGTTCCTACTTTCATTTGTGTTAAGCAGTCCTGTGTTTGCTGTGTGACCTGTAATCCCGGCATACTTATCTCCAAAAACCCTGTATGCCAGTTACTTTGTCCTTAGCGAACTGCAATCAAGCCGTCGTTTGATTTTCGTTTGGCTTGGCTTGCTGCAAGTCTCTCTTCTCTCACCTCGGGTTGAGGAAGTCTCTCTGTAGCCCCCATGTTCGTCGCTCCATCTCTGCCAGCCGCTGCTCGGGGCGCCGTGCTGCTTCCCCCGGGCACACCGTGCTGCTCCGCACTTCACACGTCGTTTTTGCTGCTCTGCACTAGTTGTACCTGTAAAATCTCGCTCTCCGAGTCCCAAGGCGGTGCTTTCCAACCCCTTGCATTTCTCATCTGCAGGCTCTTCTCACTGCATTTTATCTCCTCCTCTTTGCATCTCTGCACAAACATAGCTGCACTTTTCAAATTGCTTTCCATGATGTCTCTGAGCTAGCCCATCGATTTTCTTCGCTTGCATACTTCCCTTTCCACAAGTTTTACGCACGTCCTGCAGGCTGTGGGAGGTGGACAGGAGCATCTACACATTGTATTCTGGGCAGAAGAAAGTTTACCGTGCCCATTCCCACCAAAACAACAAACAACTGCATTAGTACAATGGTGGGGCAGAGCTGACAGACCTGCTCCGTGCTGGGACTTCTTACCCGGGGCTTGATCCTACAAGCAGGGCAGCACTTGTTGCGGTCACGGGGCTCACATCTGCCCAGGTCGTGCCTGTACAAACACCGTCGGCAGGATCAGACACCACTGAGCTAACAACAAGTTCAAGTACCCTCCGACATTTTCGCTCAAGTTCTTATTCCCGTTAGTCACTGCTGAGCTCATCTTTGAAGATTTGTGAACATCAGCCATCTTGCACAGCTGGGCCATATAATTGTTATTTTTCCTGATTCTTGGTATCACGTGTCAATACTTTTCCTGTCAAACCTCATTAGAGGATTTTTTTTTTTCATTTTTTTAAGAAATAGGTTTTTACCTTAGCTTGGCAAGTCTGTTCCTGTTCCTATCCTAATCCTGCCTGAGAATGTGCATTGCTCATTACCTTTAATAACACATCTACTCTTTTTTTGCTTTTTCTGCATGTCTGGCAGTTTCACAGCTTTCCTCCTGTGAGCTGAATAAGGCTCGGTTTCTGCACCCGTTTCTTTTCCAGCAAGTCCAGCTGAGGCAGAAAGCCAGAATCCCTCACTGCGCCCTCCGTTCACAAAGCCATTCTGAATTTCTAGTTGCATCCACTTGCCACAACTGGCTCGCCTCTGCCACCGGGTGCAAGCACAAGAAGGTACCTGCTGCAGAACAACTCCTCCGTTTTATTCCTTTGACTCTCCTCAGCCACGTCCTGAAGAGAGAGTTCTCCCTCTCCAGGATATAACCCTCTTGCAGCACTGTCCGAGTACTGTCATAAAGACGTCCACCTTTTGCCTGCAAGATACTGCATGTTGCAAAAAAAAAAAAAAAACACCTCAGTGAAGTATGTACATGGGTATCCCCCAGAATGAAAGGCTCTGCACGCATTTGATAACAAAATACCCATTTCATGTTTAGACCCAGACGAAAGGACAGATAACAGCAACTGGTAACAGCTCAGATATTGCTGCTTCAGCCCAAGATGTGGTGGGTTTTTTTTTTCCCTACTATTCTAAATATAAGTCTGTATTTCAAATAAAAACATTTCACGAGGAGTTTTATAATAATTGGGAAAGCTTTCATGTCCCATCTGAAAGGGCTCCTTGAAACAGATTAAAAAAGAAAACATCAAGGAAGACATTAGGACTGTACCTCGCTCTTTCATCAGTATATATAGTTCATAATGCACATCAGGTGCCACAGGAACTGCTGTTCAAGGTTAAAGCAAGGTCCTTATGAAAGGGACAATTACTCTCTAGTGACAGATAAGGAGAAGAAAGTCAAAGCTAAACCATCGAGAGGAAAGGCAGGAGTGCTCAAAGTTAAGTGAAAAAGCTACAAAAGCCTTTACCTCGGGAAGGGATCACTTCAGAACCGGGCTGTGAATTTGGGTTTTTATCTGCCACCAATAGTCCCCTGGCAGCCTCTCCCTCCCCGCGCCCGCTCAAAGGAGCCCCAGCACACAGCAGACCCCTCCCCTCAGATGGGAAGTCCCCGTGGCTGGTGGGTGCCGTGGGTACCAGCAGGACACACAGTACATGGCTTTACCGAGGGGATTGTGCTTGGACCGTGGTGGGTTTCATTTCAAGCTACTATAAAAAAAAATATCCCAGTTTCAGCATCCTTGTTAGGTACCAAAAGCACAATAAAAGCAAATTTTTGAAAGGAAAATTAGAAACCAAAGCTCGTGTCCAATATAGAGCCAAATTTGGTGGAATAATCTGCAAAATTATTCAAACATCGCTTTGTGCAGAGTTGACATAAAAGTGTATTTGAAGGCTTGTGATAATAGCCTTTTTTTCTTAAATTTATTTTGACATACCCTGATTTGCATTGCAGCTGGTCTCCAGAATTTTTTTTACAGATCCAAAGTTCTCACATGACGGAAGACCAGAGGAAAAGATCACTGTGACCAGAGGAAAAAGACGCCTCATCGCATCATCCAGGAGCACTAGGTCAGACACATGTGAACACTTACGTTGTTTTCTGGATCCTTGATAGCACAAAGGAGCCAGAAGTTCCTGTGTCAGGGAAAAATAATGTCCAAGACCTGTGTCCTGTCTCTAAAAAAGGCTGAGAGGGGTCATCTGGAGACGTGTACAAGAGCACAACAAGCATATAGGAGAATTTCCCAAAGCATTCTCTCACCCTTAACTGTTCACAGCTTGGGGACTTCCCAAGGCAGATGTGCTTCCCATGGATTTAATAATCCCCTGTACTGCACTCTGATCTCGTCTAGCCTCCTTCTGAAGCCATCTAAACCCTCAGTATCCAAACATCCACAATTTTGGCAAGTTCTTCAGCTTAACTTGTTGCTACGTGAAAAAACATCTCATTTTGCTTGCTTTCAGCATGGTTCCCCCTAACTTCATATCATATTTCCTTCAGATTTGCAAACAGTTTTAGATGCCCAGTTGCCACCATCCTGTCTGAGCACGCAGGGATGGCCTTAGAAAAGCCAGTCCTTGCAAAGACTTGCAGTAATCACTGTGGATTTAGGAATCATGCCTGACCAAGCTGAGAGCTTTCTTTGATGGAATGACTAGGTCAGCGGATGAAGGTGAGGAAGTGCAACTTCTTTATCTTGACTTTAGCAAGGCTTGAGACACCGTCCCCCATAACAGCCTCAAAGACAAACTGATGAAGTATGAGCTATGTGGGTGGAGAGTGATGAGGTGCACTGGAAACTGGCTACCTCTTGGGCTCCAAGGGCTGTGATCAGTGGCACAAAGTGGACCACAGTTGCTCGGGGAACAACCCAGGGGTTAATACTGCGCCCAGTGTTGCCCAGCATCTTCAGTGATGATCTGGATGATGGGGCAGAGAGCACCTCAGCAAGTTTGCAGAGGATACAAAACCGGGAAGGGTGGCTGATGCACCAGATGGGTGTGCTGCTGTCCAGCGGGACTTCGACAGGCTGGAGAAATGGGTCAACAGGTACCTCCTGAAGTTCAACAAATGGAATTAGAAGTTGTGCACCTGAGGAGGAGCAATCCTGTGCACCGGTATATGCTGGGGCTGGAAAGCAGTTCTGCAGAAAAAGACCTGGGGGACCTGGGGGACAAACAAAACCTGAGCCAGGAACCTGCTCCAGCTGACCTGCACGATGCAAGGGAAGAGCGAAGAGACGCCGCTGGACGGAGTGAGCAATTCTCAGTGCTATATTCAGCCTCAGTACAACTGTGTATACACACAAAAGCTCAAGGACTGGACAAGACCAAATCATATACTACAGAAATTAGAAATTATCCCTTTCCCAGAAAGCATTTTGGGCAGGAGCTATCTTCATCCTACCAAATCTCTTTTCCTAATGATTTCCCTGACAGCAGGACTGCTAAGCACTACCCAACATTTAAATATTTAGGAATAAGCTCTGCAATACCAAGTTTTTACAACTGATCTCTGCTCAGGCTGCTTTTTGCCTGCCCCCCCCCCCCTTTTTTTTTTTTTTAAAAAAAAAAAAATCATATCAAGAGGTCAGTTTACAAAACCAGAAACAACCAGTGTCTGATATATCTTAACGTCGCATATGTTGAACTTCTGTACATCCCAACTGCGTAATTTTAAAATAACATCTTTTCAGAAAAGTAACTTTCTGGAATGTGATAAAGAAACAAAATAATGCAAGAATATTACATGTGAAAATTCAAAATATCAGGTTGTCACTAGAGAAAAGTGTAGCAATATGAGAAAGTGCAATTGTAGCTAGAAAAAAAGCCGAAAAAAAAATTACTTTTTGGATTGTCAGGAGAGAAAAAAAATCCACACTGGCTTTCCTCAGCCAGATGAAAGGCACCAGTATATAAAGAATAAAGATAGTTCTGGCTGACTCTGGAGTAGTAATTTACAAGGAAAATGGTAGTTCAAAGCACAAATAAAGTATTTATTCTTTTTATAATCAAATATAAAGGAACACTCAAGTTAAAGTCTAATTATAAGGGTAAAAAACACTACTGAAAAGCAGTTTCAAGTTCTGCAACCTTGCTTCATCTTGCCATCCCAGCTCTCTAAAAATGTGTTTCCTTTCCTTGCTCTTCTGTAAACACCATGGAACCAGAGAAAACCGAGTGCAAAAGCTGCAAGCAAACTAGAAATATGCTCTCAAACCTTTAAGAACAGGCAGGAAACATTTTCAGGCACAATGTGAAGAAGTGGACACAGCCACGGAAGATGAAGAGTAAGATGATGCTGCTTCCTGTCTTTCCTTTGTCCCTGGGCTGTACCTTGCAGCCATGTTATATGAAGCCGTTCCCTGCCCTTTCTTCAGCTCGAAGGTTCTCAAGCCCCTTTCTCAGAAGCTGCCAGCCTGACTCTTGCCCTACAACATCCTTGAAAATGGCATAAGTGCCTCTCTGTCCTTGGGTGTGCCATAGGTGTTGGGTGTCAAGGGAGAAGACACCATCTTCAAGGTCCACAAACTGCCTTGACCATATATTCAACGTGAAGGCTGCACAAAGAGAAAGTAATTACATGCAACAAACAGCAATGAAACATCCAATTGCTTTGGGCTGGGATTATTATTTTTTTTGAATGAACATTGATTTTTTTCCCCTATCCATCAGCAGACAAAAAGGTCCTTTACTCATATACAGCATACACCAGGCTGCTGCACAGAATCCTATCGTTGCTTCCTGCATCATGTTCTGGAGCTTTAGAGCAGAAAAGGAGAAGGAAAAAAACCAAAACAAACCAAAACAAAGGCATCTCACAGAATCACGGAATTGTCAGAGTTGGAAGGGACCTCTAGAGATCAACTCCCCTGCTAAAGTAGGATTGCCCAGAGCACATTACTCAGGACTGCATCCAGGCAGGTCTTGAAGATCTCCAGAGATGGGGACTCCACAACCTCCCTGGGCAGCCTGTTCCAGGGCTCTGTCACCCTCACTGTAAAGAAGTTCTTCCTCATATTTGAATGGAAGTTCCTATGTTCCAGCTCGTGTCCGTTGTCAGACAACCCTCATCACTACCTCTCTATGGGTCCTGCTAAAATGTCAACTCTTCATCATTTCCTTTTGAATGAATGCCCATCTTTAATGACAGTATTTGAAACTCTCTTCAAAATATGTCAATTAGGGGTAAATTCTTGTTTATGGCACTCAGCTTCCAAAGTTATTCTGCCTACATGAGATTTTATAGCCAGCAAAGCATGACTGAGTACACATGAAAAAATAATCAAATTTTCTCTCCTGTTCTGAGATTTTTTTTGTGTAATCGAGCTACAGAGAACAATGCAGTTTAATCATCATTAATTTGGGATCAGCATTTATGTTTCATCTAGAATTAATGCAGTCAAACTGAGAACAAAAGCAGCGCATACAAAGGAGACCCAGACCTCACTCAGAAGTTAATAATTAATAAGCAACTTTGATGATATTTAACCCATCAGCAAAAATGCATATTAACTTCAAGCATTATAAATCTCACTGCAAAAAACTGAGCTCCTCATACTTTCACCAGTACATATGGTCTAGCAATCTTTTCAAGTGCAACACGATAACTCAACGTGACTCCTTACAACACTGCCTCACCCCCACTAGATTCATCATTAATTTCAAAGGTATAATAAGTAGTTTGGATTGTTATGGATGTAAGAAACATAGATTTGCTTAATGCAGTCATCTGAGACAATCAGACCAAGTTTGCTGTATTTTTTCGCATGCGGGGATACTCCCAAACCCCCCAGTAGGCCAGTGGTAGAACTGGAAAATTAGCACATCAGTGTAACACAAGCTTTAGTTTTACCACTGATAATGTAACTTGGTCGCAGATAATGTTTTCTGAGGCAGCAGGTTCCTTTCACTTTTACTGTCAGTGCTGCTTGCAGGCTTCCCAGCTCCCAGATCCCGTTTCTCACATTTTTAAACATTATCAGATCAGACTGCAATGAAAACAGGTATTATTCACAAGCTCACCTTTAAGTAACTCTGCAGTATATAAATATATACTTAAATATGCTTAAATGAGCACAGGTAAAACCACAAAAGCAGTAAAGAAGCAAAAGTAGAGACAGAAATGTCATTTGGGAAAGCATTTGATTTTGGCACCAATGAAGATAAACATCTGAACAATTTCCTTAGGTTATTACATTAAGTATTAAAAAGTTACAGATTGATTCAGCCCCCTTCTTAAGATTCACTTCTGCAGGACCATTCAGGACGTCAGGATTCATTCATAAACTCCAGGTACTATAACTCACCCAGTCCAGTCTCATCTTCTGTTACTTAGTCATGTGCCAACCTATCGATGACATACAACTTTTATTTTAAAGCATTAGCCAGGTGAAATATTTACTCTAGGGGTCAGGGCAGAGGAAAGAGGGCGGGAGGAGAAGGAATGAGCTTAAGCCACATTGCCAAGAGATGTAAGGATCAGGTGTCTCAAAAGCACTTAAAAATACCTCCCAGCTCTCCATTATCCAGAGTTTGTTTAAAACGGTGTTAGTTTGAGGCAGTTACGAAGGCAAAGAAAAATGAGTGTGAACAAAGTATAATTAAAAGAGTATCTGCCCAAACTTGCCTGAAACAAAAGTTAAAAGACAAATTGTGTTATTTTCATAGATGTTAAATCAAATGCCAAAGACGGTATTTGAAATGTCAACATTAACAAGACATACTGAGAAAAGTTAAGTTAGCAAAGCTTTACACTTGCATTTCCATTGGATGACGAGACAGATACTTCAATCCTAAAGCCATTTAACAGCAAGATAGGGATGAAAACACTCTTTGTGCCTCTTCTTCAAGGGAAGAAAGAAGTAGAAAAGACATATTTAAAATTCTCATTTGGGGACGTTATTTCAGTTTGGGGAACACTGACTTGAAGTTTGACAGTGCACGTAATTCAAGATGAGCTAGATTAGCAGAAACATACTATTTAAATGGTCTGACTTAACCTGGTTCACAACTCTGTAGGCATCGGGGGTGCAGTCAAACCCAAGCCTCAGGGATGCATTTTGCTAGGAGTCCAAACACTGCAGCCTGGCTGAAAGAACTCCAAAATGTAAATAATGCGGGCAAAACAATCAGGTTGCACTCAATCAAAATCTACCCATGACATTTTCAATTTGAAGGATATGAAACCAGCACCTGGGGTGATGATTACTTTGCCATACTTGAATGCATATGCCATGGGAAAGAGCAGAAACAAAATTAAGGCAGAATTGTGGCTGGAATAGAAGAACAGGAGGTTTGGCTCAGACGGTATCATACTGTATAAACTTTTTCATGTTCCTACTTCCATCTTTTTAACAAACCTACAAGTTACATCTCCTCAGTTAGTTATGCAAAACTTATGGTATAATTATGGTATAATTCTACAAGCAATCAAAGCTTTTTTGTCTTGCAACTCGGGTGGAGTCAAGCCAATTCCAAAATGATGGCTACGATACTCTTACAGCTGCACCGACAAAAAAACCCAAACAAAATAATACCTGTACAGGACAGGAGAGGCAGTGGGGAAATTAGAAAAGTTATAGTTAAGTTTAAAAGCTCCAGTCCTCCAAGAGCAATGCTTCCTCTCCCTGCGCCTGGCAGCTCATCCCTAAGGATAAGCTTTCCAAAAATTAAATGGGTGTTGTTCTCTGAGTGACAAAAAGATGAAGACTTTATTATTCAACAAGTCTTCAACTCTGAAGACAAAGAAACTTACCACAGCACAGTTCTGTCCCTTGGCTCCACAGCTAAACTAAAAGGTGACAAAAGAGTGGCTGATCAGTCGCTACTAATGCTGACAAGGAAAAACAAGATGTAAAAGAGTTATTTTGACTGAGAACGAAACCGGCACGTGCTTTCTACATTAAGCTACTCCTTTAAAGCTTCTTCCAGAATTTCCAGAGAACAGCCGAGCGCTGCAAAGTTAATCAAAACAAGATGTCTCTAAGCAGTTGAGTACTGCAAGAGATCCTCCACTGCTCAGCAGCGGGACCACCCAGAAACTTGTTTTAAGATGCAAGCCTAGCAGCTGGGGAACCAAGCTTAGGCAAGTCAAACCGTTTCTTCTCCCCTGTAACATTATCCCTCCCCCCCCCAGGACTGCTGCAGATAAATACACCCTCATTCACAAATACAGCTGTACACTTAAATTTTGCATTTTCTGATCTCATCTAGAATCCCAGAGAAGTTTTGGCAAGCATGGCTATTAGATACAATTAAAAGCTCAACGGTGATATTTCTTTGTTAATTGCAAACACCACTGTAATTGCGAAGCATACTACATTTGCAGAGGATTCAAGTATTCTTGCGTATTTTAAAAATACTCCATATTTGATAGCTGCTGAAAAGAGGAGATACTGGGGAAAAAACCATAGTAAGAATGCATCGATGCCTTTTTTAAATAACCAGAGAAAAATCACTTACAGTAATAGTTATATTTTATTTTCTCTTTTAGTTTCAATGTGCAGTATTTTCAGCATTTATTCTTTTTTTTAAACTTAAACATACATCTAAAATTATATGCTTTCCTTTTCCTTTGAGTACAATTGCTTTTGGGGTTGGGGCTCCGGGCTTTTGCTCATCATCGCCCTCCAACTGTACAAGACACCACCGCAGGGTGCGTCACCTTATCCTTGCTCAGGCTGATCCGGCGGGATGGTATGCACACACAGACCCATGGGAATGACAAGCTCACACAAAATGCACGTGACAAAAAGCAGCGCATGCCTCACAAACGCTCTGCAGCGTTGATACCCAGTTAACTTGAACACAGCTAAAACCTGACACGCAATAGAAGCTCTCCTGGGTATGACTGTGGAATTCTCCAGATTTTTCAATGGATACTTTAAGGTAGCATGCACAAAGAGTTCACCTGAAATCTCAGTATTAGGTAAAATTAGCATGTTGGACTTCCCCAAAATTTTGCTACATTGCTTACTCTAGTTCTTACAGCAGCTTGCTTTCACTTGAAAATAATTAAACTATCAAAAAACTACCAAGGTACTTTGCTCTCTTAGAACTTTCATCAACTGTATCTTTATGTTTTAAAAATAAAAGAGCAAAGCACCTATCATTGTCACATAGTTGATTTCTACCTTTAGTAGAAAGTTTAGTTGGGATTGTACATGGAAAAAAAATTCTGCTTTATGCAATGAATGTACGTGAATCAGTTTCCCTTTTCCCCCCACCCCTTTCAACCAAGGGTAAGATCCCAAATGAGAAAATTTAGTTAAACTGCTTATTGCTATATTTATTGCTCGTTATACCCTAAAATTTCTTTTATTTAGGAAGCATGAATGCTTAGCTGTGACAGCTCCACAAAAACTTAAGACAAACCAGGTCTGCTGCTCTTGGAGAACTGTCTTTGCAGTGTTTTTGACACAACCTCCTTATCTGCTATATAAAGTTAACAGCCATTTAAAAAGGAGAATGGTGAGACAGAATGCTCTTAAGGCAAATCTACTAAATATCAACAAATTACTTTTAACCCAAAAGGTTCCACTTGTTCCCCTCTTTGTTTGATCTAAATCTGTTCACTCATTACTCAGTGCTTTAGGAATGCTGCTGGTGGTTAAGAAACAAGCAATGTCTAGGTGCTGAGAAGGCACTCCTACCAAAGCAAAAGTAAAGCACAATCATTTACTAGATGCTTTAGGCAAGAAATGACATCTGAGTGTACACTTCAGAAAAGATTTAAATAAACTCACATTCAATTTCAAGTGGCAAAGGGCATAAACAGTAAAGAAAATGCTTTGAATGTCGCAAACAAGGACTGCTTTACAATGGGTTGTAGCTTCCAACTCCTCATTCTTGCACTCGGTGCAAGGGAGGGGGCATGCTGAAATGAAATGCAAATCAAACTTTATTTAATGGGCTAGTGAGTATCCAGCCCAACGGCTATTTCAAAAAGTTGGCTAGCGCACCGTGTTCTTAAAGGAGGGCCACATTATACATTTAGACAAGTAGGTTCTTTGACAACTGAATTGTAAATGAAGTTTTAAATATTAATCTGTCTTAAGTATGCTCCCAATCATGCCATACCTCTAAGTCTTATAAGGTTGTAAAGAAGCCAGGTCCACTGCAAAGCACATTAAAGAAACTGTTTGCTTTGGTTTTAGCCAGGACACCAAATGCAAGTCTTAAACCCAAACACATTTCTACCCTGTTCTCAATGAAAAAGTAAACAGCCTGATTTTTAGAATTAGCTTTCATCTACAGCAAGTTAAAAACATTCTGTGACATAAAACTTTGCCTGAAGTCAATCTCAAGGGACAAGTGATTTAATTCTTTTGTTTTAAATCCAATATTGGTATTTCTTAGTGGCCATTGTTTTGCTGTTACTGTCCCCATCCCGTAACTCTTGCCTCTTGGCACTAGAAGCAGCCAGGAGTGATTTTACACATGATTTCACTCCAGAAGAAGTGAGGCTGGGGAAAGTGTGTCTAGAAAGTCGACAGTAAAGTGTGCTGCAGGTGAAATGCTAGATTTGAAGCACTACTGGTGTGTACTTCCACACTAGAAAGACCCTTAAGTTCCACTCCCTCTGGGGCACTGAGAATTTCCTAAGAGGAGGTGCCCTTCTTTAGACATGTAGGACACAGGTTTCAAGAGGTATACTATGACAAATCTCCAAGACAGGTTAAAACAGATGGAGTTATTACTACCAGTGAACCTGTGTGAGGTGAGAACTCAACTGCGTCAGCTCTAAAGCTTGACTAGAAACGGGTAATGCAAACTGAATGCTTGAAGGCCAGCAATGGGCATTTGAGGGAAGGGGGTCTGTCACATCTGATGATTTTCACCCAGCCATGCTGACTGCTTAATTCGATGTATTCCTTCACTGGTTGGAAAGATTCTATGGCAAGTCCCAAATTGGTTTGGAAAGTTCTGGAAAGGGGCTAGCTCCCATTATCCCAAGGTAAAGTAACCAGCTATTCTGTGTTAATCATGAGGAGCTTAAAACGATGAAGAATTTAACAGTTTGTAACACAACATATACTGTTATATGGCAAGAATATGACTAACCTGATGCTTAAAAAATATACTAAAATCTATTTTAAATTTTGGAAAATAGCTTACAAAAATATCTTCACTTAAACTATATATCATACAAAAACTGACTGGTGTGTGGGTTTACAGTACAAAACGATTATTGGTGGTTACAAAAGGGAAGAGTGATCTATACTACCCTTAATGAAAACATAGGGCATTATATCTCACTGCCTTGAATTAGTCTCTTATCAGAATTAAGGTAATTTCCAATATAACTCAAAAACTTTCAAACAGTATCTATTTTATTAAACCTTTTTTCTGAACTCCTGTTCAGTTTCTTTTAAAAATCACCACAGTGCTGTGGCCCAAGAAAGACGAGTAACCCAACGAAGGGCAGAAATAATTGCTCTAGATAGTAAGATCTGTAGAGAGCTAAATACAGCGACATCTACAGTTGTTTCTACTGCCCATACTATCAGTTTCCTCTATCAGTTTCTAAAAGGAAGTGACACCAGTGGACAATTCCTTCATAATCAATTTATGGGCAGAAGCAACGATTTTTGGTCTAGATTGGAATTAGTTTAAATACATGGGTTTAATAAATACAAATATACACATCTGTATACATTAAATGTTGTCACATGTGTATAATTTCAACATATACATTATATACAGAAATACATACAGTACATGCTCCTCCTGACAACACTATCTTATTTTTCCAAGTGTCACCAAAAGGTGTGATAAGAAAATGAAGAGAGGTTAAGTACAGGATGTGACTGAGAACCAAGGTGTCATTTCTCTATAATTAAAGAATTAGAACAAATACAACTAAAGACAAATGCTGCGCTAGATTTCCCCATGTAATGCTTCGGAATCGATGGGTTTCCCTGGGTGGTGAGTAAAAGCTAAATCTGGCCCTGTGTAGTGTCCTGAAATTCATGGTTATTTGTACTGTCTTTGTGTCTAAAGCATTATGTATACACCAGGTAGTAAAAGAGGTTGTGTAATCTAACACCTTAGCCAGTCCCAAAGTAGACCACAGCAGCCTTCTGATTCTTAACTGCTAGTATAAATTTGTTTACACGTGAGTGGTTTGAATCCACATGACTCCATGGTCTCAGTTAGGAATGGTCAAATGGTTATTGACTACTGGGGAGCTTGCACCATTTTGTCTCTTAAAATGCTGTGCAGCAAATAAGAGCTGTTTCGTAAGTATACAAAAGGCTGATCCAGAGTAACTAGTCCTCTCTTTTACCATTATGTCTCAAAATAAAGGAATTCAAAAGAAGCTACAGTAAAGTGGATCACAAGAATGCCTCCTTAGTACAGTCTTCTCAAGACAAAATAATCAACATATTCCAGTTTTAAAGCACTTTAAGAAAAAGTGGGATGCAAAACAAGATGTAATCTGTACATTAATATGGATCTCCAAAAGGAACATGAATTCAAGCACAAGGAAAAAAAAAAAAACCCAAACAGAGGACAATACAGATGTCAAGACATTCAGTAGCGTGGCTTCTGTTCATCTCAAATTACAGCACAGCTCATGCACCACACATCTTACAATTTTACATACTGTACATGATATAGAAATATTTAAGTTAAAATTTCTTTTACTGATATAATGTACTCAAATTTTAAATCCTGAGAAGAAAAAACGAAAAATGTGTGGTTACGTATGTGCACTGTATCTCCGATATCACAACACATACACCACAGGATATCAGAAAGTCCGGAGAGAGGAATTACATGCTGGAAGTGTAAATCATGAAAGCAATTTTATCTTTTCCCTGTTTGGCAGACACATTAGGAAACAATTTCTATTCTGTACTACACAACGGTATATACAGGTACATAAAACTATGAAGTTTTCTAATGACTGCAGCTCGCAATAACAGTCTTGCTGTCAGTTTCTTACCGGCTGCACCACAGTGGCTTCAGCTGAACATAAGGAAGAAGAGTAATACCAGTTACCTTGCATGTTGGACTTGCTCATACTTTACAGTTAGTAAGTGTGTCCCAGGCTAGTCCCAAACACCACTTGAAAAATGTTGACATATTTCTTTCCCCTCAAAGGTGTCTGGTGTAAACAACAAGAAGAACTACACATGACTTTTCAGGTGATTTCCAGTGCTGCAGAGCACTTGTCCGTACATTCTGGAAGTAAAGCTGGCAGGTCCATAGTTATCACAAATGCAACCCCAGATACTTTCTTGATCTTGCATTCCCCATTATTCATATCAGATTCCAACACCAGTCATACAGTTCCATTACACATCAGGAAGTTCAACATGCTGTGACCTTGTGGACATTTTGCAAACAATTTAGTAGGCGATAATATGGGGTTCCTGGAGATGCCACCACCTCAAACACCGACTGAAAGGCCCTGCGATCTAATTCTTCATCTATCTGATGTCGGTAGAAGTCTATGGCCACCAAACAGAAGATGTTAACATCCACTTGCTCAGATTTTCCCATTCTGCTGATAATATGTGGAAGACTGAAATATAAGTTAAGGTCATAATATGACAGAAGTTGCTCCCCTTTCAGTATAGCACTTTAAACTCTGTTCTTCAATAAAATGGCGTATTTTTGAATTCACCAACGATGTTGAAGTGCAAAATACTGTCATGAATCAGTTAGACTGCCACTACAGAAACCCTATTTCTTCATTAAGTTCATGTAATTTCTTATCCCCAGAAATTCATTTTAACCTAGCAACAGTTTTCTTCATCCACTGGAGCAAACGGTGCAATCAGCACCACAGTCGCAACTCCTGATAGCCAAGGAGCACTGCTGAGATTAGGAGTCATGAGGAAGCTTCAAACATGACACATGGCCACTTTTTTGCCTGGTCATAAAATGCAACAGTTACTTCTCTGTTTGTTTGAGGCTTTCTTAATTTGTTTTTAAATGAACCCAGCACTGATACCACTTACGTGTTTTGGCTGTTCCAATTTATTTGGCTGATGTCATTCCATTGCCAAAGCTCACTATTACTGCAGTGCCCCTCCAGGGGAACACTTGCAAAATACAGTTTGTATGTAGAAGATATTTTTCTTTAATTTGAGTAGACTTTCTTTAATTTGAGTAGTAGTATTTAAAGTAGTTCTTTAATTTGAGAAGAACTCTCTTTTTTTTGTTTTTTTAAATATATTTTATCTTGCAGAAGGAAGAGAGAACAAAGCTTTTAAAGGTCACTGCAAAGCCAGCTGATGAAGCTTTTTAAAAAGTCCTTTAAAATAAGGACTTTCCCAATCATCTTGCATAGTCACAAGGAACAGATCTTAAAACAGTAGTTTTAGGTAACGTGGTTCTCATAATCTGCTTAGAAGTCCTCTTTTTTCCCCTCAAACATAAGGCACCAATAGCACAAAGTGATATATACCACTACTAACTGCAATAAACCTATCTCTTTTTTTGAGTGCTAAGCTTGTACTCTTACCCTTAAAGGCTATCGATGTGCTTTACAGAATCACTGTATTTACCCAGAAATGGCACACATTCAGTGTTTTTAGGATACATTGCCGAAATCCATTGACTGGTGGAAGCACTGACAAAAAAACAGGAAAGACTCCACATTGCCATTGCCACAGGCGTTCTTTGTGTGAAATTAGAGAGAGACAGCATCACCCAGTCACGGACCATTGAGGACTGTCCAGTGCTATGTAGGGTCTGAAATACCTGCAAAAATATTTTACACAGGAATAAAGATACAGCAGATGGACAAGGGAGAGAGTTTAGTTTCTCTTGTAAAGGTTCTCTCCAGCTAGAAAGCTCCTGAGTTTCACAAACTGGATTCCTGGAGACAACTCTGAGTCTAAAGAATTAACGAACATGATGCTGAGACAAAGAGATTCTTCAAAAGAGTCAGCCAGGATCTAACTGGACTCATGACATCTGTGCCAAACTGAAGTAAGCACACAGAAATGCAAGACTTGTCTGGTGTCTTTTTATACCATCAAATGTGCTGCGCACATGCACTCTCAAGCGATGCACGAGTCCAGTAAGTAGGTGCTGAAGAGCAAAATACCCGGAAGCCCAACTGAGTCCTCAGGAGCTTGACTGCAGAGTTCACAAGGCTACATGACCTGGGCTGGCTCCTTGAGATCTAAAGAGTCTGAGCACCAGGATCCCAACTATTAATCTTTATTTTTCCATTATCAGTGATTGAATTGGACTGCTCTTGAGCTTTGTCCTCTGGGCAACCTGACCTCTGATGCTCTGTGTTGCCCGGAAGACAAAGCTCACAGCAGTACAGCTCAATCACTGCAAACGGTTTATGAGATCTAACAAAACTGCTATTTGCCCCTCCAATTGAGCTGTCAGTTATTTAAGAAGTCTTCTGAAACATTTAAGGAAATATTCTGAAACATTAAGGAAATAAATAAGTAAATAAATAAATACGAACACTACCTTATATACTACTGTTGCCATGAATTGCGGGTAAGGCTGCTGATTGGATAAAAATTCTCCAATAACTTTATTCATTACATCTTGTGGAGGGAAAAAATCATCAAGGAACTGTGGAAGGATCCGAGCCACTACTCTAGCTTCAAAAGGAAATCCCTTCCTGATCCTGAAAATAATAAGAAAGAACATATTTTATGACTGAATTCCAGTAATCTCATTCCTTTCCAATTTAATTGGCAATAAAAAGAACATTTTACTTTCATCTGTAGATAGGCAAAAATCTTACTCTAACAATCTATCCAAAGAGATCTATCAAAGATATTAGACGATGTTATAGGTCTCATGTCCTCTCCCACCCACCCCACCCCCCCTTTTTTTTTTTTTAAATAGTTGGCATTTTCTGAAGTTCTGGAATTGCATCAGAAACAAGATTTAATACTAGGAATGCTGAAAAAACTAAAGAACAACAAAAAAGGACAAGGAGATCACTACTCCTAGTTATCAGAGAAAAGACCATTTATAAGCAGAGCACTTATTTCCATTCATAACACCTTCTTTGCATATTTTTTTTATTCAAGACCAGGATGACCGATATATTGAACAGAAAAAGCAAGTTGCGCTGCACTGTAAAGAGGGGACAAGCTACTCCAACTTAAAGACAATATAATACTGATTGGAAAATCTTCCTAATAAAGACTTCATCTGTTGATGTGTCAAGATCAATCAATGTGATTATTCCCTGCAAAAGTTATTTTCTGCTTGTAGTATTCATGTTTGTTTTGCTAACTCTTAGGAGTGGTATTTTCAAAAGCACTCAAGCACTGTTCTAGTTCTGTTCTCACCAAGTGCAGAAGCAAAACCCTCATCCAGTTTTATGGAAAAACCACTGAACGCTTTAAAAAATGTAAACCATTATCCCACAAACTACTATGCAAAATCTAACATGCTACGCTCACTTAAGACAGCTTGAGATTGTCAGATCAAAACAGGGGTTGTGAAATATTTCCATTAAATGAGTTCCATATGATTACAGAAGTTTTACTGTACCCTTCCATTGCAATTACTTAACAGCCTCGGAAAGAGCAACACTTGGGTGGGGGAAGGGGAAGAAGGTTTAAAACTCTTAGGGTGGTTTGAAAGATTATTTCCTGTAAACTGGATTTATATCCTTGATTATGCAGAAGACATCCTGAAAAGCACTTAAGAGTTTGACCCGAAGGGAGCTGGAAATACATTTATAACGTATTATGGTTTGTGCACCACAGTATCAGTTAGGACATGTCTGGTTTTCATTTACATTCCTGTAGGTTTGTGCTGCCTTCAGCAATTCCATCAGTTACTGTGTATACCACAAATATCAATTTTAAGCAATGGTAAGCAGAGAAACATCATTAATTAAATATTAGAACTGTCAAAGAGAAGTGACCACACAGTGCCAAACAGAATCATTTCCCTCCCAGTGTCCCATTACACACGTTTTACACGCTTACCTATCAAAAAGGACAGACACTCGTTCCATAGCTACGATCACTGATTCACTGTCAGGAGCAGCAGGATTTGCATCTGTGGTACGACTGGGGCTGATTTTTTCCTTTCCTAAACCAAAACAATTTGTTACAAGTTTACTGTAAATGCTAAAATAAGACCTTTTTATCCTTGGTAACAAAAGTAAATGAAGAAAATTAGTAATGTCACTAAGCTAGTCTCTCAGCACATCAAATGTATTAAAAAAAAGTAAATACCTGTGTACATGCAAGTCAGCATTAATCCGAGTGCTGCCATTGCTCTGTGGGGGCTCTGCACATTCACTCTGTCAACACTCAGTTTAACTAGCGATTCACTGTCCAGCCTAGAAAGTTGCTCTGAAAGAAGGAGTCGTTCTAACCCTCTCAGGACACAATGATAAATAATGGATGGCGTTGATTCATCACTTCCAGACACCATGACTCCACACATCTGAAATAAATAAAAAAGCCAACTACCTGTTTTTGAGGTGTATTTAGGCCATCTTCTAGCACCATACCACTGCAGTTAGTATGGCACTGCATCAGGCATTAAGAAAACTTAATGAAACTAAACCCAAAAGCACACCTACACCACAACAATCAAGTTAAGCGTTAAAGATAGCTATGTGGTGACCCCAGGTTACATGACCACCCGTGATTGGAGGCATCACAACATACCTGTATAATTCCTGCAGAGAATTCAGGCCCTACATCAAGTGGGTAATTCTCAATCAAATAGAAAGCAGTTGCACACATTACCAAGATGTGCTGTTGGTTATGGATATTCACACAACTGTAAATAAGCAAAAACACAAGTGGTCACTTCATCAAAGCTGTCTAAGTTACAAATAGAGACGATATAAACAAACCCTAGAAACCCTAAGTATTTTTTCCCATGAAATTTATGCAATTTTTTATATCAAAGTATCACCAAGAACTCTGGTTATCATGGAAATCCAGTGCAACACAAAAAATATTTCAGCAATGTAATTACAAGCTATCATTCCCTGACTTGTTTAGGAGAAATAAGATTCATTACTGATCCTGCAAGTCTTATTCAAAGAGTATGTCTTTTTACAGAAAAAACGAGGTTTAGGGAACAGAATTTACCAAAGAGACAAAAGTCTGTTTGATAGCTCAGTTTCCTCACCCTCAAATATCCTTTTGCTTCTGTAAATCAAACCTAAAATTTGCTGATAAGCTTCACTTGTAAGATTTCAATGAAAAAGGCCAAAGCCTGCTCTAAAACATACTAACAATAGCAAACCAGAAAGAGCCCCTTTGTTCACACACAAGCACGCAACAGTTCAGGTTGGGGGAAGTAGGGGTAAAGAGTCTTACTGTGCTACTCCTCTCAAATTGGAGAGCAGATACTCGCTGATAATTGGAATGAGTTGCTTTGCTGTCTCATCAAGCAAGTCACACTCAAGGATATAAAGAATTCCATGCAGAGCTCCAATTCGACTTGGCATATGGGTGCTTCTTAGGGTTGATTCCAGCAGTCGACTTACTGGTTCAGCCACGGCTTTATCCTAACACATCGAACGAGAGTGTTCATTAGAAGTAAACACTGGTCAATGCTGGTGACTCCTGTCATTTGGAAATACTTGGAACAAATTCAAGAGCAGAAAATATGGCATGAACCAGAGCCTGGCTTAAAACTACTTTGAATCCATGTCACAAGATTAACACAATCAGATAAGAGATGACTTACAGATTTACTGGGAAACTGATGCTACTTTGTTTGTACCTGTAAAAAAATTATCTCCTGATTTAAAGCCAAAAAAACCCAAGATAAGCAGGTAAGCTCAATAAATAACATATGCTATTAAGAATCCTCTACATATAGACTTTCCTGGCCTTTCAGCTAACCATAGTGGATGCTTCTGTCTGAAATTGACTGGTAGATGCCTACAGTCCACATCCAAAATAATACTCTGCCATCCACTCAACTAATAGTAGAGCATTCCCTTTATTTATTCTCCAAAACGACTGGCACTCAGACCTACGCATCTTTCTCTCCACCAGTCCCATGATCTGGATGAAGGGATCAAGTGCACCCTCAGGAATTTTGCAGACAACACCAAATTGGGTGGGAGTGTGGATCTGCTTGATGGTAGGAAGCTCTACAGAGGGATCCAGACAGCTGGACTGATGGGCCAAGGCCAACGGCATGAGGTGCAACAGGCCCAAGTGCCAGGTCCTGCACTTGGGTCACAACAACCCCATGCAGTGCTACAGGCTTGGAGAAGAGTGGCTGGAGAGCTGCCTGGCAGAAAAGGACTTGGGGGTGTTGGTCAGCAGCCAGCTGAATATGAGCTAGCAGTGTGCCCAGGTGGTCAAGATGGCCAACAGCTTGTATCAGAAATCTGGCTTGTTTCAGAAACAGTATGGCCAGCAGGACTAGGGAAGTGATCATCCACCTGCACTCAGCACTGATGAGGCTGCACATCAAATACTGTGTTCAGTTTTGGGCCCCTCCCAGCAAGAAAGACATTGAGGTGCTGGAGCAGCTCCAAAGAAGCAACGAAGCTGGTGAGGGGTCTACAGTACAAGTCCTACAAGGAGCGGCTGAGGGAACTGGGGTGGTTTAGCCTAGAGAAAAAGGAGGCTCAGGGGAGACCTTATCACTCTCTACAACTACCTGAAAGGAGGCTGTAGAGAGGTGGGTGTCTCTTCTCCCGAGTAACAAGTGATAGGACGAGAGGAAGCAACCTCAAGTTGCATCAGGGGAAGTTCAGATTGGACATTAGGAAAAGTTTCTTCACCAAAAGGGTTGTCAAACATTGGAACAGGCTGCCCAGGGAAGCGGTTGAGCCACTGTTCCAGGAGGTATTTAAAAGATGGGTAGACGTGGTGCTGAGAGACATGGTTTAGTGGTGGATTTGCCAGTGTTAGGTTAACGGTTGGACTCGATCTTAAGGGTCTTTTCCAACCTAAACGATTCTATGATTCTATGTTTAGTCTTTAAACATCAAGCTGGTATTAGATACTTCACTCCCTGTTATCAAAGTACAAAAAGTACTGGAATATGCAAAATTTATTCTAAACTGTTAGATTTGAGAAATCTTTTTTTCTTACGATCTATTTTAAGTATTTAGTAGAAATTATTCAGTTAACGTTGTCCCTGTTTACGTGAAGTATCTAAGGTACAGGCCAGTTTTACAGTGTGTCCTTTCTAGTTGCTCATTTTAAGCAGATTTTCTACATAACTGGGCACAGGAAAACAAACAACTCTCAGTGGAATCAGCCTTTTTTTCCCCTCCCATTAACCTCTTATATTCAGCTGTTTGCTTGTGAAAAGGTGTTAGTTGACTGAGTGGGAAATTACAGCCTAGTCAGAAAAATCTGATCTCAAAAACTGCTTCTGGATGTCTGGCATCACTTTCACAGCCTTCCCTTTGCATAGTTGCTGCCACAATAGCTACTAGAAGGCCTACCCCAAAAGTATGTCGAAATTTTTCTCACCGCTGTTACCCACATAGTTTTATATAAGTTTCAGAGAAAGTTTCTAGAAATACTAACTTCTTTGAAAAGGATTTGGAAATTTTTTTCCTAAATAATCCCACTCTGAAACTTCCATTGGAAAATACTACTGCTCACTGGTCTACAGATTAACAATGCAGTAGAAGAAAGCAAAGAGTGAGGGAAAGAAAACCTGACTATTATGCTACCTGTGCATTCATCACATGCACTGTCCCAGCCTCTCACAAGATGACAGTCATTCACCCTGTGACACAAATCTAGCAATAACTTTCTACAGTCCTCATTTCTGGCCTGAAACATAATAAATGAGTCCAGATCAAAGGTAACACTCAAGTGAGTAAAACAAACCAAAAAGAACATCAAAAAACCTGCCCAAACCAAACACCGTTTCTGTTTGAATATGGGGCAACTGGAGATGATGTCTGAAGCCTCTGAAAGCCCAGAATACGTATCCTATTACTTCTTCTAGCCGTGCAGATGAGCTAAGGGACTTTTAGAGAGAAACCACTCTTACCAAGTACATCAGATTTTGCAGCAGAAGCTAAGGATGAGTTAACCAGACTCTCATGAATTTCCAATAAACTTCCAAGAGAATTTCTTACCATTCCAAGAACAGCAGCAGCTTTACAAGTCGCTGGTATCAAATACTGTATAAGAATCTCATCTTCTGATGGATGCACCTTTCGCAATTCTGTCAATGTTGTATACATCATCTCAAACTGATTCCTTTCTGTAAATAAGTCTGATACTGCCAGAAGCTGTACACAAATTAAAATGGAATATAAAAAAATTCTTTAGCAGACAGCCAAAAATTGACTCACTGCTCTGCTACAATTGTCAGCAAACGATTCCTTGATCAATGTATTAAACATGTAAACATTAACTCAAGTGTCTGGAATAACCATTGTTAACTTGTCCAGAATTAATTCCACCATCCATCTCAGATAACAATTACCTCCAAATGGTCTTTTCTTCTAAAAGGTTTACAAACCCAAATCCATTATAGTAACTAATTCTGGAAAATGAAGGAATGTTGCCATTTGCAATGTCCTGACACATCCCACAACATATATTCCCTTGCATGGATAGTGTAATTTTAAGTCTTTTATGGTAGTGAATAATGGCTATCAAGACACATTCCACACCTGTGGTCTTTATGTTTGGTTCTACACTTCAATAGCCAATTTAATCCTCTAACACATTGTTGTTCCATTTTCTTACAAGGAGACAGAATATACAAAATCCTGAAATTTACTTTTAGCAAGCAGTCAAGTAAAATATTGCTATCATTAAGTGACAATAACGTGTTTGTAATGTAGCAGCAGAACATGCAATCCAGATGCTTATATAGTTTAAAATAGCATAATGCTATAGTTGCTAAAGTTATATTTCTGCACTGACCATATAATAGCACTGCCAAGAAAAATCAGTTTCCCATACATTAAAAGACGCTTTATAAATGCTGCTTTGCTCTGAACATTTGATAACAAAATACTCAATTATAACTCTGAATAATAGTTTGAACTTACTGATCGCACCACTTCGCTAATCAAAATGACTGGTGTTCTCTTGCTAGGGTTTGATGGCAATATCCACTGACTATACAGTTCAAGCAAGAACTGAGAGCAAGAATGTATATCTACCCCAGCGCGGTGTTTCCTGCAAGGCACAATAACCAAGTGTTAAAATGGCTAACCTTAAGCCCTGCTAAAATACTTGATTTGAAAGAGTGAAGTTATTTACCCATGTCCAATTTACAAAGCCAGCTTACTGAGCTCAGCACAAAGAGACAAAAGCTTATTGGTAAGTCAAAGGAGCAAAAAGAAAAAATAAGACACCTGGTGTTAATAGGAGAGGTTGGTGGTGAGGAAGGAGCAGGTACGTCATTCTCATCTTCTTCATCCTCACCCCATTCTTCTTCTCTCAATGGAGTGATGTTATTTCCTAACCATATGGAGTGTATAGAGACCTTGCAACACAAAAAATAAATAACAAAAGAAAAACAAACAGAAAAGAAGCACAACATTTAATACCCTAATAGTCAGACTAGAAAAATAAGTCCACTGTGTTTTTCACTGAAATGACAGGCAAAGAATACACAGGTTCAAATAACATTTACATTAACTGCACATCACTAAATTTTTTCTTTTAACCCTTTTCAACATTTTAGTTTAACTCACTCTAAACTGTATGGCACAGCAAAAACAGCAGCACCATGTGCTTAGTACAGCAATACAGGTCATGTTGAAAGTAGCATTTGGCTACAACCTGTAAGCACACTCTAACAATGTGCGCCCATCATCCCCAAGTCAATATACCAGATTTAAAATCTAAAGCAACATATAAATATTTACAGTTCCTATCAAGCAAGAAAATAATTCAGAAAGAACTGCAATGACTGCATTTCAATAGAAAACACATTCCTAACTCGTCTCAAACCATAACTCAGCATATCTGATTGCGATATAACCTTTCTTCTGAAATCAGACAAGGCCAAAATTTCAAGACCTTTGACTCAGGCCAGATAAACAGTTATCTACAAAGAAAACTTCTTAGTTCTTCTTTAAGTTTTCTTCATAAAATTGAAGTTTCAGAACAATAAGATCTGCTGATGGCATTTCATAAATGAACAGTCTGAAGATTCCAAAACAAAATCAGCACTTCCTCTGTTTTAGTACAGACATTACTTTTTCCTCTAAGGTTACTTACCTCACATAGCTCAGGAGTTCCTTCTTAGAGAAAAAAAATCACCCTTACATAGAATTCTTTTTCATGTTAAGCAAAAATATATACACATTTATTTATTTCTCAAGCAGGATGTCTAATGTCTAGTATGGTTAGAGAGTTAACAATTTTTGTAAATTACACGTAGGGTCTGTAAACCTGCAAATACTCAATATTCAAGCAATTTAGAATCTCAAGAGAGCATACAGATGCCTAGAGACAGAAAAATTATCGTTTTGTCTTCCCTCTGCGAAAGATTCCTCAAGAAAAGTAATGTTATCTGAGTTTTAGTATATAGGTTTTTATAAAACTTATATGTAACTATGTAAAGACTAACTTTTCAAGGATATAAATAACTGGATAAGGACTTTTTTTTTTTTACTCATTGTATTTAATGCCAATTTTCCAACTAACATAATCCAGTGAAATTTACGTGCCTACACTGGGTTTATTTAAAATTAAAACAGCATTGCTTATATTATGCCCAGTGATTTTTCATTTCCTAAGGACTACTGCAAGCACACAATGGCAAATTGAAATCCAACAGTTGAAGTGGAAGCTAACACTACAAGGGCTGTCTAACACATAAGGCTGAAAAGTACAACTCAGTAGCTGGCTCACGGGCAGACCTCGCACACACAAGCAAAAATTGCATGAGAGGTGGGACGGCTGCTGAGAGGAGTCACCCAGTTATGATCTACCCTGCAGCACTCAGAGCTTTTAGTTCACATTTGATGTTAAGCAACTTACTAAACTCTTAACTAAATTCTCACAAACTGGAAGAAATGTAATAAAAGTTCAAAGTTAAGGTTTTAACAAACCTGTCCCAGTTTATAATCCATATCTCCTATTTCTCGTTCAGTATTGATCTGCAGTAAGAGTTTTTCATGGCTGATAAGAGCACCTGTAACAAAACAGAAGACAAGTTTTTAAAACATGCATAGCGAAGTAGATGTCAAAGTGGCTTCATTTCCTGCAAACTGGATTTCAAATAAATTCCTAAGAGTATCTTTTCTACTTTCTAAATGTAAAAGAAATTTACTCTCCTCTTCTCCCCATGCACAGGCACTTACCTGTAGTAGCAGGAGAAAGTGACGGGACAGGGTCCCAAGCTTGGTATAAGTGATGAGTAGCAATATTATCTCTCTTAGATACCATTGCTTGGATCTCCTGTTCAACAATTCCCCTGATAACACTTAGCTTCCTCCCAAACCTGAAAGTCCAACAGAAATCAATTTAAGCAAATTTTCCTGATAACATTTTTGTGCAAGTCTGACCAGCTTACTCTACAGTGTTATGTGTCTGTGCTTAATTTCATTATTAGGGATGCTAAAACTGAAAAATGTTGAGAAATTCATTCTGCACACTGATTACTAGATTTTAATAAGATACTGTTTTCTTCAAATACTGTCTTTTAACTCGGCAGGTTTGTGATGCTAAGTCCATGTAACTTCTTTGTAAACAGATCCATCTCTATACACTCTTGCTTAGAAAATACAGTCTATACTTATTTTTACTAGAGCTAGATGAAGTAATTGTAATTATGTATTAATCACAAGTATAACTTTTATGCATTTCAGAACAAGTGAAAAAAAATACCTTGTGTCCAGAGCTTTTAAAGCTTTGTTGCGGGGCTGCTGCTCCAAACAGCTAACTGCTGGATTGCCTGCAACAGGTATTGTCATTGCACTCAGCACCAAGGAAGTTATGGCTTGTACTGCAAGAACATTAATTTGGGTCCTCTCTGTATCTTCCTGTAAAATGAACTTACTGTAATTTGAATTGTAAAAAAAAAAAAAGAATCCTGAAAGCACTGAATATCAGTTTCTCCCCTTCCACTAAATTATCATTAGTAAGCCTGACATCTAGAATTCTTCCCACCCAGAAACGTAGCTGACATAAGCAACGCACAGAAAGCACTGCGAGTGTAGCAGCAACACATTCTTCCATCTCATCAGCCATTCCTCATGCATCCTCTCTTATCCCAACAGCATTAAAACCTCCAGATGTCCATTTCAGAGCTTTCAAAGCGTTTAGCTTCTTTGTTTGCATCTACCCATTAGTTACCCATTGAAACAGATCATCAACTAAGACCAAATCTGAGTTGGAAACTTTTCAGAGAAGCATCCATGTTAACTGTTTTTATTAAGTGCCCATTTAGGAACAAAACTCAACCTCAGTATGAATTTTCAGCAGCATTTTTCTGGGAGTCATTACCCAGATGCATCCAATGTTTTCTCTAAACCAAGATGATACACATTCGGTATTTAGCACCACTTCAAAAGTGTGAGAAAAGTGTAACAACTTTCTTAAAGTATTTGGTTAGGTTCAATCTATTATCCATACTTGAGGCACCAGCATTCTTCTCCAATAGAAGTATTTGGAACTACACACATTGCATCAAGTAGTTTGCCACAATAATTCATCACTACTGTAGTAAGTCTGTTTCTTTCCCTTTTAAAAAAATTCTCTTAAAATAAACTTCTGGCATTGTGGGTTGTAACTCATCATCCCCGTGTTGATAGTAGAAGAAACCTTCACAGTGCATTTAACTTTTTTTGCTCATAACTGTTTATCATCAGTACTTTGACTAAATCAGGCTTTTTTACAAATTGAAATTAGAACAACAGCACAAACATTTGCAGATTCTGAAGTGACAGGATCCCTCTCAGTTTTTGCTTTGGTTGTATAGATACTGATTCCTTCTTGAAAGATTCAGACCACAAGAGAGTCTGAACCTTATTAGAAAATGTAAGATGGTAACAAATATTCAACATTTAAAAAACCCACCAAACAAACTTGTATTTTATTTCAGAAAATATTAACATACTGGAGTTTATAGTAGTGCTTAAAATGCTTGCAATTTTGAACATACTAGTTTTCCTTGGAAAGTAAAAGGAGGAGTATTACTCCCGTTGTACAAATAAATGCTCTCTACCTGACAAATTAGGAACTACCAAAGGCAAGGTTGCCTTAACTCTGATCCAACTTGGCCATTACGTAGAAAAGAGTAACTCAAAAATCCTGCAGGCTGCACAGGTCTCCAAGTCAGTCCAGCTAACACAAGATGCTAACGCCCTACTCCTTTTTGGAGTCTGACACGCAGGAAGCAAGGGAAACAAACCCCTTTGTCTGTTACCCAGGTTCCACTACTCATAGGCATCCACCCTCTCAATTCTTCAAAATGCTTTAGGCTCTGCACCCACCATCAGGACCATTTGCAGTTTGGAAGTGAACTATGAACTGTGAGTCTAGGAAAAACAACCTGTCAGGTCAGATAGGTAGAACACAGTGAACTCCGTTTGCTAGTAGGTTAAGACATCTAAAGAGGGAGAGTCTTTTTCATGATAGCTAAGTTTATTTTCTTCTTTGCTTTTTGGTATAAATAAATTTCTTTGGCTCTGATCCCCAAATGCCTTCCACTGAATTCTGAACGCCTGCCTGAGGCATCCTAATTAGAAGCCCAATAGACAGTCTACAACTGGGAGCGAGAGACATGGGCATATATCTCCAGGTCAATTCATTTTTAGTCAAGAATCTTACCAAAAAATCTTAACAAAAGAGTCCCCTCAAAGGCTGACTATTAGCGCAGATAATTGCAGTAATACATACTAGTTACAGTTAACTAGCATATTTCCTATAGGCGCAGTTCTCACACACACTGTATCTTTCAATGTCTTTGGAGTTCCTCTTGTGCCTAAAGCCAAACATCTAATCAAGCAAACTTTGAACTGTGTCCATGTTGAGTGACATACTAATATGAAGTTGAAAGAGCTTCACTAAAAATTTTCCATACTATTTACATTCATGTAGAAGCTTTAAGCCAGAAGATGGATGTGTCTAAACTCACAACCTTATGCAGACAAGGAAATATAAAACAGAAATATTTTCTTAGGCACTACTTTTCTGCTTCACAGGTTTACTAAAACAAACTTTTTCCTTAGTTTAATTAAAATTTAATTTAAAAAATTCAGTGAATGACATTACCTCTTGCTGGTTCTCCTCTTGGTCCATTACGATAGGCTGAGTTACAAGCACACCAAGCAAAGTAGCCCAAGTCTCTTCAAACTGAGTACGGCTGATCCATCCTATGGAAACACTCAGAGATAGCCATTTACGTCTTAATACAAACTCAAGCATCAAACAGCATTAAAAAAATGGTACATTGTTTCCATTGATTTAATTTCATACCATTTCCTATTTGATTCAGCAGTTTTTGTAATCACTACAGCTTAAAGTGTTCTATTTTAGAAAATGACAAACCCTTTAGAAGGGCTCTGAACATTATTATTTAAATAGTGCTGTGGACAGTTGTTTCTTATATACATTTAAATATTTTGACTGTCCAACTTCTGAAGCATTGAAATTTATCAGGTTTTCACAACACAGAAAACAATCCAGAAAATTGGCCAATTGTCACAGGAAAGCAAGCTGTGGAGAGTCCCATAATGATCCAAAAAATCTTCATGTCCTAAAAGCAGAATGATTGAATTGCCTAGAAACAGGCCATTAAAATTCAAGTACTTATCAAAGTTTTTCCAAACAGACTTTTAGCTATAAAAGACTGCAGAGGATTCCTGAATAATAACTTGCTGTTTATACTAATGATATCTAAAGAATCAAAAATGAGAATGTTGTCTTAGGCATTACAGTGATCAAACAGAAATCAGTGCTACACCACAAGTCAGTCAAATATTAACTTGCAAATCAGAGGAGAAAAAACAAAACCAAAAAAACCCCAAAGAACTTCTGTGAGCATACACAAATTTTGATGCATTACACCCTTGACAGAGTCTCATCTGTCGACAGACTTGAACTCTTAAACACCACTGCTCTTTCAGTAAACCTCGACATATCCAGAAGCTTTAAAGTGACAGCTTCTCATTTAAAATATCAAGTGTGGCACTAAATTATATTTATATACTATGGATGAATAAAAAAAAGGGGGGAAAGCAAAATATTCTGAAACATACTGTCAAGTGTATGCTCCAGAAAACAAGTAGCTGTTCTGTAGAGCACATTGAAATCACCTCCCTGAGAAGGAACAGTTTTTGGCTTTGTTTATCTATTTTATAATTTTTTTTTTGCATTGAGCAAAATGTAAGAATTATTGCAACATAATTACTAACCTGCTCTGAAATATTATTTATCTTCTATTTAAGCACCAAAAGTAAACAAATCGTACCAGATTCAGTTATCCAGTAACTTCACAAAACAGGTAAATGCCCAATAAGAGCCAACTCTGTTAATTTTTAATTTTGTACATACCAAGTGTATTAATGCGATAGATGAACTCCTTAAAGATTTCTTTTTCTTGAAGAAATTCTACTGGAATTTCAGGAAAAACTGTTCCAAAGTCACCTGCAGGCTTTGGTGACCAGCCTAATTTCCAGACCTGAAGAAATATAAAGACAGACTTCTTATCCAAAACGGAAATAGTATTAACATAACAGCTGTAAATATATATGCACCATTTGAAAGCAATGAGACATAAGTAAATATAGTAATTCTCCTAATACAATAAACTTAATGATTAAATATCTAACACACATTTAATACACATTTTACACTGTATTCCTAATTTTGGAGGTCTTTTGTATATTTCTCACTATAAATTAATCATTCAATCCTACTGTCCAAGTTTGGACACGAAAGCAGTATGTTCCTGTCATATATTTCACTTTAGAATTTAAGTGCCAGGGGACTTCCAGATTGTGCAGAAATTATTCTAAAAGAAACCTCAGAGAAAATAGTTCACATACTACTGATTGCTGAAAAACAGCAAAGATACATCCAAGAGTGGGCAAAACGTCTCAATCCAAAACATTAGTATCTTTTGACATCCCCTCAAAAATAGAGTGCTAAGAATCAGAGAAAGGGCCTTAAACCTATCAGGAAGCCTCCTTTTACTCTACCTAATAAGCATCTAGAAATGTTTCTGCTAACGGTTTTGAAGTTTATAAAAACTAAGTCATTTCACAGCACTAACAATACATGGAGGCAATCACGAGATGTTCTTAAATCCATGTTACAGCAGCCAAAAAGAAAACACTGAAATACCTTGTTCAAAGGATCCAAGATGAGCCAGGAAAGAAAGGTAACATACAATCCAAAAGTATCTGCATGGTGTACCATGGTACTGTACCCCACAAGAATACTTGAGTTAGTTCAGCCACTTCAGCATTACTGTGGTACTCAGCATGACAAAAAATGAATTTGTCAATTCAGGTATCAAAGAAAGTAGCAGAGTAGATTTTTCTCTCTTTCCAAGGTAAGCAATCCCACTCAGCAGGAGGAAATATTAGCCTTAGCAAAAGCACCCACATCACTGCTTGCGTTTCCTTTCTTTCCTTACCATCTGGACATTCTTTCACACAAGAACGTAAGGAGCGACTACACTCCTTTCTAATCAAATCTCTGATTCCCAAGTGAACTCTTATTTGATATCTTTACAATGTTTTGCTACTCCGTATTTAAAAAGACAAACTGGCTGATCAAACCAGCTGCAGGTTAAAGTCCTATTGACATAAAACTTAAGATGCAGTACCATAGTTGGTTTTCAAGAAGTTCTTCAACTTCCTTTAAAGTCTGAAGACAAAGCATAATGAACATACCAAGGGAGGTACTCTTGTGTAACTGTTCACTAGAGGCAGCCTTGCTAAACTGATGATGATGTTCTTGAGGACAGGAGTAAGAAAGGCTGGAATGCTGCTGTTTCTTTTGTGCCCCAGCGACAAGACAGTCTGTAAACTTTCCACCATCTCAGCAACCATTTCACAAGCTGCAGTAATGTGTTTAGTTTCTTTGTTGGGAGAAAAAGAAATTCAGTTTTATTAATCTATTCAAAAGACACGTAATTTAAAAATGTATGGAAAAACAAGAAATGCTTTATGAAAGAGTACGTTGACTAAAAAGGACAAAAATCACAATAAAGTGTAACAATATTTCAGCTAGTTGAAGAATACTCATACCACCCTCCCTGCAATGGCTTGTGGTGTTTGTCAGTCTCAGTGCTGGAGACAACCAGTACCTGAGATGTGTCAGCTCAGCAGCTCACATGCAAAGCCAAGCAAAGACGGGCCACCTTAAATTCTAACAAATGCTCTATTTGAATGACCAAACTCATCTGTTTTATGAGAAAACAGTCACATAGCAGGCTCTGTGCCAAATCTGACAAGCAGGTAATTTCTGTAGATGGAAGTGGTATCTTACTCTACCAGCGCAGCTGGATATGGAAAACAATGCTGTCCACACTCATGCACTACACTTGACCTTCACCTCAACATACTGCTCCCATATTGCAGAAGGGCAGTTAATGAATCTGCCATTCTTCAGAAGAAATACGAACAATTCTAGCTCTTCCACATGAAAATTAAAAATCCCACAACGCTTTAAAAAGCTCAGTCTGCAGCATGCTGCACAGCTAACAGAATCCCCCAAAAGAAAAAGCTGCATTAGTGTTAACTTTCAAGAAAAAAACAACTGTACCTGTAAAAATATGTCAACCTATATTTAAAGAACATTTATGAAATACAAGTAAGGTCTTAGATGAACTCTCATTGTTAAAAAAAAAAAAAAAACCAACAGTAAGGGAAAGGGTACCTATAAGTACTTCTTCATTGAAAGTTAAAGGCAAACATGTAATTCACCGCTTACTTACTCTGTGTGCTTGAATCAACTTCAACCTCACTTAAGCCTTTTGAAGTATTCCTCTTTCTTTCAGGACTAAGAAGTTGATTACCAGGTTCAACTGCAACTAAATTAGACAAAAAATATTTAAAAGATATAGCCATTACATATCTCATACTCTATTTTTCTCCTCAAAACCACATAGTAGTTAAATATTTACATCTATAGGACATCGGCCATGTTCAAAAGTAAACACATAATTTTAAATGAGAAATTAAAACAGTAACAATAAATTTGTCAAAGAAATAATTAAAAAGGACTCAGAGAAAATACTCCAGACACCTAGCATTTGATCAGTGATGACTGACAATTCATTAAGAAAATTTTCTCGTAGCTGCTTAAATTGGACTCACCTGCTTCTATGATAAATCTAATGCAATTAATTAAGGAGCAAGCATATGTCACATTAACTGCAGAAGCCAGCAAATTCCAGAGACTAGACTGCTGTAATGTCAGACAGCAACAATCCAGAGCAGCTTGGAGATCTATACTTAATGGAATCTGGTCATGCATTAAATGCCATGATAGTGCCTGTGCAAAAATAAAAATTTCCCATTAGTAGCAAATTCTCGCAACAGAAGAACTTATAACCAAGAGTGCTTTTGTTTTGTATTTTACTCAGTGGTATGTAAGATTTTATTAGCAAATTGTATTGTTTTTTTTTTCCCCCCGACAGAACAGAATGTATTTTAAGTACAAGAAAATTGTAAGCATTATACACTGTCTATTCAGTGTCCCAAAAATCAGTGCAAGGCTATTCTGCCAAATGCCAAAATTATTCCATCAATTCAATCAACCCCTCCTTGTAAAAAGCTGCCCATGTCCCATAAGCCCATCTGATTTACTAGCACAGGTCAAATAAAATAACCGTTGAAATTTCTACAGTTAAAGACAAAAAAGCCAAGATCAAAAGTAACTCAATGTTGATCAGTTTAAGCTGTCCCCTCTCACAACATTTCATCACATCTTTAATTATGCTGTAGTTTCTTACCTCTACTGACATAACTACGAACTTCAGGATATCATCCTCTTTGTCAGGAGGAACACGGAGACCAGCTGGTAGTTTTGACAGTAACAACAAATACTGAGCCAGTGCACGACAAAGTGTCATCATAGACTGATACACCACCTCATCTCCTATAAAACAAGACTGGATGAAATCTAGCAGTTTGATTTTTTTCCCCTCAATTTTTTTTCAGAATTATTTCATAAGCACTTTTATGCCAGGTATCTTGATTTTTTTAAAATAGTAAGTTCACGTATTCACAAGACATCTGTAAAGTACCTTGGCAGAAGAGAGAATAAACTTAAAAAGACCATTATTTCTATTACCAAAGATATCGGTTAGTTTTTTCCAGTAGGCTGATGGCTCAATTGGCAATAGTGGTTGAAAAACCTGGTGGTTGGCAGGAAGGTTCTGTACAGCAGCAGACACATGATCCAGAGTTACCCTCCGAGCTGTTTCGAAGAAGCTACTTTTCTGGTCTCTTGAGATTTCACTCATGCCAAGGCTTAAACAAGGTGCTAACAAGCTTAGGTTGAATTCCTGGAATCAAATAGCACATAAAAAGTAAAGAAAATGCTTTTAAAGAGAAGCTAAGTATCTGATGATACTATTTGGGTACACTTAGTACGTGTAATTAGCAGTTATTAATTAAGACGTAGTAAATTAACAGTTTATTAATTAACTTGTTATTATGCCCTCTGCTCTACTGTGGTGTAACAATACCATAACTGAGCCCATATTTAGTCCATATTTAAATTCCCAACATTTATCTGTACTGGACAGATAAATCAATATGCTTATTCCAAATTTTCAGATCCATATGTGAATAATGCTTAAGGATCACCTATATACACGGAATCTTCAAGTAATAAGTTTTCAAGCAAGTAAATCAAACAAAAATCTTTTAAAAAACAATTTCCCACTATTATTTCTGCATTTCAGAAGCAAGTATAATGTAGAGAATTTGAACAAAATGCATTCTTAAAAAACAAAGTAATGGATACAACTTGTCCTTTATGCCAGATTTACTATTTGTGTCCTGTTAGTGGCATATTGCAAGTCATTTAGCACAGATATTTAAAAGGTTATAGAAACATCTGGCCTTGTAAGAGATTGTATGGCAAAACGAGAAGATTATGTAAAATGGTAAAGCTAGATTTTTGCGACTGTAATACATAAACTAACCTTCACTTCCACTCTAAACACCCAACCTGTGCTACTAGAAAGCTAGTATTAGCAGCATTGCTAGACACAGAAATGAAATACATATCTACTATTTTAGTTTTCAAAACGAAGTTAAATTCAAGAAGTGAACTACCAGTATTGCATAATTAATTAGAAATAATTACATCCTCTTCAGCTGATTGTGTTTCATCTGACAAAGAAGTTACCTTGCTGGTCATGAAGGAGTTCAGGTCAGGCTGAGGTATCTTATTTACCAGCTCTGCACCTTCCAGCAGTGCCGAGTCGGACTTGATGTAACACTGTGACCTCACTAGTGACACATACCAGTCCTTTAATAATTAAAAAAGGAAATTTATTAATTTATTATATATTTATTTTCAGAAAACAATACACTTCATGGAGGCAGGGGAGAATTGCTCATTGGCATTGACTTGCGTTCCATTTAAGAGATCACTAGGTCACTTTAATGTCAAAAAAACCTCAAAAAAGCAAAAGGCAAAACAGACAACTGCAGAATGGACCATCTTAAATTAGACCAACAGATGTTCACTGGCAAGTTGTCTATTTCCACAGAGTCTGGACAGGAAATGAGTGAAAAACATATAGCACAGGTGTGTGTATTAGGATTGTAAAGCTGAGGAGAACATCTAGGAAAAAAAACCCTGGAATATCCAGTAGTCACATAAACATAATAGTAATAGCAAAAAAACCCTACAACAACCAAGGAAGAAAAGTCTTCAGATTCAAATAAATCAACAGATGAAGACAACATCTATTTTTTAACACTCGCTGACGTAAATGAAGCCATTACGCATCACTGCAAACTTACTCTTTAAATTATTAGCAATGAGCCTACAGGAATTAGTTAATAATATAACTAATTTAACTAAGGAATACAAAGAGGCTCAGATACCCCTTTCTCATAACTGGACATCCTAATTTGCTGATATTAATGCAACTAAGCCTGTCAGAGTTCAAGGAGCATCTGGACAATGCTCTTAGTCATATGGTTTTGGTACTTCTGCTAGGAGCAGGGAGTTGGACTTGATGATCCTTATGGGTCCCCTCCAAGTTGAGATAGTCTATGATCCTATGAACTTTGCAGGGGCTGTGGAGAGAGCAAGCAAAACCTAATTCCTTTGTCCAGGATTCACAGTTACAGAGGGAGGATATTTTTTGATTAATTTGAGGACAGAAAGCTATGGGTAAATGGCTTCTGGGCATAAACAGTGTTTCCTCCTGCTATCTAAATACCTCTCAATCTCTCTTAAGTCAATGGGTTCTTTGACTATTATCAGTCCCTTCAAAATGGTCAGCTAATCAGATAATTTTTGCCATCTCAGTTGCATACATTTCCTATTACCATGTATCACCATAGAATACAAAGGAAAAAAAAGAAATTATCTGTGCCATGGGACAAACTAGAAAGGAAGGAAGACTTAGGCTCCAAAAGGCTTGCTCTTAGCCTCCCAACCCGCTGTTAAATAAACATATCTAACTACATGCAAGACAGAAACAGTTAAGTAGTTGTGATTGTTCTCTGAAAGTAATTTAAAGCAGAGAAGTGGAAAACAAGAAGTAATGCTTAATTTCCAAGAGATAACCAACAGTTTTCAGCAAGTGAATAAAACTGATCACTGCAGTAAACATATCAAGAAAACAAGAGTATACATACCTGTCTCTACTGAACCTTATATAAATCTTAAAGTTATGCAAAGAAACAAAACTTGATAGTTTTTCACAGCACTGTCAACATAAACATCTATGCATGTGCTAATTATTCATTCCAAGTTCAACAGTCAGCCAACACATATGAAATCATTCACTGATCTATATTTGAGACTCATTGACAATTCTGAGAACATTCACTGCATAGTAAAAATAAGCTGTATTTAAATATTTTGTAACGAGCAAAAGCATGTGTACAGCCAAGGCACTTTAGTGACTTTCTGAACATAATCTTACTTTGTCTAGAATTACATTCTCTAAAGCTGGTTGGTCTTCTCCATCTAGTGGGTGTGAGGTAACCAGAGGTGAAGGACTAGTTGTGTCTGGTGCTACCATAAGACGAAACCTATCCAAAAGCGAGTAAAGTCTTTGGTGTCTGAAAATAGAAGAACAGATCAGCGGAGTTGTAAATCATTTAAAAATACAAGACATCCAGTAAGCCAATTTTAATCCTGGGAAAGAAAAGCAGTACGGTCTTAAGTTTTTTGTTGGATATATGCAGTTATACAATGCAAAACTGTAAATTTTACTAGCTATCAGTAGCCAAAACCAATATGAACTCAGCACCACCAACAATAAAGATTTAAATTTAATTTAGATTTAAAATTTGTACATGTTTAAGCATAAAATGCAAGCTGTTCAGTTTTCTTTATGCAGTAAATCTTGTTAATGAGTCAGAAGAATCAAAGTTAGCGTACAGATTATGCGATTGCAGATATGTTCTAACAGACACCAAACAAGAATACACTAAAATTTAACTTTTCTTTTTTAAAAAAAATACATCAAGAATTCCAGTTTGTGGATTTATGCCAGTATTAGGAGTTTGGTTTTTTTTTTGGTTGGTTGGTTGATTTTATTCTATTACTGATATCAAGAACTTGTATATAAAGTCACTTAGAGATTTTGGAGTTTTTGTAAAAATTCAAATATAACATTACCTATTAAGGCACATTACCATCAATTCAGTGCAATCTTGGGCTTTAGATTCTTTCTCCCTACTTTTTTCTTATTTCAGTCAATAGATATTAACCTTAAACAGCAATGACATCAAGAACAGTAAATTGGGCCCTTCCCAACATTAAATAAACTTTTTCAGAAACTGAATAATTTTCTCCTTTTTATAACAGCAATGTTAAACAGCTGGGAGACTAAACAGTTAAAATTTTTAACACAGCTGACTGGTGAAAAAAAACCCAAACAAAAACCCCACACCCAAAAAACCAAGCCCTCCCAGCTTGGACTCACAAAATTCTGCAAAAGTTTTGAGGAAAATAAAGTTGTTTCCAGCAATGTAGCTTTTGTCAATGAATTAATTTGCGGTTTCTGTCTCTCAAAAGTTAAATACTGAATGGGATGTGGGAGAGAGAATTTGATGCCTTCAAGCCTTTAGCTTGCTTTAATTTGTAAGTATGTTGCAAATCCAACTCAACCAACATGACTGTCCTTGTGCCAGAATATGCCTACAACTCCAAAAATCTACTATCTTAAGAAACAACTCAGATGTAGGAAAAAAGAGTTAACACAATTAGTACTAGAACATTACTTAGTTTGGCATTTTAACACATACTGGTATTATTTACCTTGTTGCTAATCCACTGTTTTGAAGGTATTCCTGAATTCTATCCAGTTCTTCAACTGGTAACTGAGTAATGCTGTTCTATAGGAAAGAGTCAAAAGAATTTTATAGGACAAAAATAAGTAAAATACCCGCAGGTACTTTGCCTAGGAAAATTATAGGCAAATAAAGTGAATTATAAACATTCACATATCTATATATTAAATAAAAAAAATTCCTTTCCAATGAAATCACTTACACATCATCATATTTTGATGTACTTTAAATCATTACACTTGATTATATTGCTAGCACCATCCAATCTTATTTACAAACACATATATTTATCTTTACCTGTAAAGTTGCCGCCAAAAGCATTTCTACCCGACGGCAAGCCAGTGTGTCAACCATGCGAGCAAGCACACGGAACGGAGTGCACAGAAACTTATCAACATATAATGTTAAAACAGCCCCAGACTGGCTGAGATGTATTCCCTCTAAGCACTGTAAAGTCTTCTTCAGAGTTGTGGGCTAGATGTTGAAACAGAACAAAACAGAAAAACAGACAAAAATAAAAGCAGTCAGTTGGAATACAAAGATCTTAAAGCTAAAGGGAAAGGCATTTAGAAAAAAAATCTATAGCACACGACTAGCTGATCAATATAATCATCTATATATGAATGTGAGTTACTGGGTTATTTAATTAATAAGAACTCTAAGTTGTTTGATGTTTACCTGTAAAAGCTTACTCTTGAAAGAGTAAGCAAAAAGTGGAGAGCAAAAATTTTAGGGAAAAAAGCTAGAGGGACTTAAGTGGAATTTGTACACAAAGCTTTGAAAACAGTGAGAAGCTTGAACTCTTGCGGGAAGAAGGTAGGAACATGCGCATAGTCAAGATAAAAGAAAGTACAGAAATCCAGACTAGGGATTTTTTTTTGAGCACATGTTTAATCATAGAAACAATGATGATTCAAAGGAGGTGCTAAGAAATTTTTAATTTTTAAAAATTTTTTTAAAATATGAGCACCAATAATCTAAAAGGAGAAATGCAAACTAGATTGACTTGTGGAACCCATCTGGGTTTAGAGCAGAATATAAACATCAGCTATTTAATTTTACTGACTTTTCTGATAATCATCAAACATTTCACTGAATGGCTACATCTTCCATTCAAACGTTTAGTCCATTCTACCAGTTGTCAGACATTAAAGCCCAGATTCATCTCACCTAACTTTAAAATGGTTTACTCACTGCAGTTGCACTAGATTTGCACAGAGAAAAGGGGAAGAGACAGGAAACATTACCAGGTTACACAGCCTGCGGTAACACCTTGCCCCATTAGCTCCAGAAGAAGCCCAGCAAATGACATTTCTCACCTAGTGAGTTCCCAAGAGGTAGAGGGATGCATACAACCTTACATCCCTATAAAACATCATCCACTGCTTTTAATTTGAGAGCTAAAATAATCAACAGAAATAATACGCTGAATTTCTGAATTGGTATTTCCTTCAAGAAGAGGCTATAACTTGTGGAGCAGATCAATGGGGGAAGCATGAGCTTGCAAATCATTTTCATGTTGTTAGGGCCTATGAGGATGGACTGGTTCCTGCTCCTGCCTCTTTAGTTAGTAGTTCTGTTATTTATACTACCAAGGTACTGAAATTAAAGGCAAAAGTTAGAGCTTTAATTTACCCTTCAGGTATTTATTATGTGGGGGTAATACCCAGGAAGGAATAAAAGCAGCTTAACCAACTCTATGTGAATTCATACATTTGATGGATTGGAACACTTCTGATACTGAAGTTGCAAATATATTATTAGGTTCATTGTTTGCATTTTTAAAGAACTGACTTTAAAAATAAAATTAGAACTTGATAAATGACCCAGAAATGTCAGAATTTGCATACTTATCAGTTAAACTTATGCTGAAATGTAAGTTACTTTATTCTTTAAAAAAAAAAAAGTCAAAAAGTTAAACTTACAGCTGCAAGATTCTCACACCGTGACTGAATGGCCTGGATGAAGAGACCACTGGCTGCTGAATTTCTGTGAACAGCACTAATAAAGTCTTGTACTGGAGGCTCATGTGACAGATTAATCAAATCTTGAACATGATTCACAATAAGCCAGGTCAAGTGTTCTGAATCATGTAGGTTTTGACACTAAAGGGGAAAAAATTAAAATCTGATTCCAGTAATATCTATGTTAAGCATTTAATTACTAAAAAGTTTATCTGACACAATATGATTATATATAAAATATATAATATTCATATATAATTTTGGTAGCTCTTAAAATAAAGTGTGTATATTGTAATATCACCATCATTATTTTCACATGACAAATTTTCCAAATGCTTTTGATCTTGTTGCAAATTAAGAAATTTATAATAAGTTTGTAAACTATTTTTTTTAAACGCTAAAAATCCAGGTTAGAAACAAGTAAATTGAGAAGGTCGATTCAAAGATCCTGCTTTTAATTAAATGCTGTTCAAAATAAACGTAGAGTCTTGTAAAATGTGATTTTCATTTAGGCTTCTTTTTAACGATTTCTTACTGCTACTAGCCTTAAACAAAACATGAGTAATTTCTGGAAAGGAAATCCAAAGAGATCTGTCGATAATTAATTTTAAATCTACGGAGGCTATGTGTATATCAACAAGCACTGCAATGCAATGTGTAAAGATCTGTAGAGCTAACAAAGTGATGCTGAGAGGCTGACACTCCCCAGTAAAGATGTTTTGGAGGATTCTATCTGAATCTGGTGACTGAATATCCATTAGTGCTTGAAGTGCTTCTTAAATATAGCTTTTGGTTTACCTGAATCTGAAAGGAATGCAATTTGCTTGCCCCAAAACTGCTCTGCAATGCAAACCAAACTGCAATACTAGGTATTATGCGAAGATTCACTTCAAAAATTCCTAATGAACCAAAATGCCAATATTGAGGCAGGAAGAGGCCAAAGCCACAGGACCTGCTCTCATTAGAGAACCAAAATGGAATTAAACATTAATGTAAATCCTCTCCTCTTAAGGTATAGAAACAGAAATTTGTTCTGTCCTTGACACTGTGCAATGCTACTGATATTGGGAAGTTTAACACTACTTAGTGTGCTCCTAGCACCTCACAAGTAAGGCATATGATACCCAGCAGGTAATTCCATTGCCCACCGGGTATCCTTTACAAGCCAAGAGAATTCTCAGATCAGAATAGAAAAAAACCAACCAAATGAGGTCATACTAAGCTTACAGAAGCACCACCTGATAATACAATGACTAGTTTCACAAGTCATCATTTTTCACTTGTGAACCAGGCAGATTTGGTTAATGCACATCAGTTATAGAAGACTGTCAGCATAACTCAAAATTATAGTTATGAAATTAATAATTCAAAACTTACAACATAGTCACAAAAAAGAATGAGTGCTCCTCTTCTCACTATCTCTCGATTGCACATGCCACGTTTAGATTCTAAATCCGATTCATCACTGTCTCCAGATATCTGAGGGCTAAGCAATTTAGTAGTAGAAAGACTGTGTCTCCTGCAAAAAGTACATTATATTCTGTTACTATTTTATTACTATGGCTACTGAAACATTAACTATCAAGTCAATTGGAATATCCTACCAATGTCCTTACATAACATTTATTTTCCTAGAAAATTTATTCAAACATTATAGTGCTTTGAAGTAGACACTTCTCTTTCTATGACCTCTTCAATTTCTAACAACTGTAGCATCACCTTTTTTGTTCCATGCTTCTTACTTCCTTGGACAGTCTGAAGAACTTTTAAATAACCTGTTTAGTTCTTCAGAAGAAAAACATGGACTATTTCATATCTGGTAGGATAACAGAACCTAATACGGCTCAAGAACGTGAAACCAGCGTTCTTGAGCACTTAGTTTAGTGTCAGATTGCAAGTGATGCCTGAGAGCAGAACACATTTCCTTCATTTGAAAGGCATACTGATAACAGACAATATATATACACATAAAGTAAATACAGAACTATGTATTTCAGAATCCAAATAGTATTATTCAACAGGCTGACAGGCTTAGCAGAAAAAAAGTTAGATTTTTAAAATATAATTTTAGCAAATATAATTATGAGACACACTACTACTACTACTAGGCATTGAAAACAAATCTTACTTTGGGGTTTGATGCACTTCTGACCACCAGTTGTAGTTGGTATAATTGACAAGAAGCAGGATTTGACACCAGAGCAGAACTAAAGAAGGATGTGTGGGAATCATGGATTGAACAAGGTCACTCAAACTTTCAAGCGTATAGAAACTACCATCAGATCCATCTCCTGTAAAAAGTCTGGTGGCTGCAGCTGTGATTCTTCTAAACATCCCTGAAAAGAATAAAAGCATGTTGGAGTAACAATGCTCCAGTATGAATTCTGAAGTTTTAAAATTATTCCAGGTACCCTGAGAATACAAATCTGATTTGATAAGGCACTACCACTCTTGGAAGAAAGGTATATCCTAAGCGGTTTCACAAATGTAAGGCAAGTCATGGAGATTGCGCAAGGGCCAGGCGTAAACCAGTAATGACCAGCCCCCAGACTCAATAAATAATGCCTTAGATAGACTAGAACGTAATGAAACCTATCTTCTCAACTTTTTCTTTGTCATGCATCAAAAAGTTTATCTGATACATGAAAACCCTGACCAAATTTAAAACTGTTAATTATAGACCAGGCTTTTGGGTTTGGGTGGGGTTTTTTTTTGTTGGTAATAAAGTAAACCACAGAAGTTCTAATTAGGAACCATGCTGTAACTGCTATTCTATATGCTAAGGAAGATTGCTTACAAGTATCCTACTTCAGATGAGGGCTTCCCAAATACATTTAGTTGAAACTAAACTGATACCCTTCCATCCAATTTCCAAAGTGCAAAATGTAAACATTTAAGTGGACAAAAGTAACTACCCTCCATACTGAACACTCAGTGTAAAAGCTGAATTTTGCTTTCCACCTTGCTGTTTCTGTATTCATATGCCAAAACAAAGGGTGGGAAAACAAGGAAGATGGATAAACTTCAAGTCATCTAAAGGTACGGGGCTTTTTGAGTTTCTACAAGAAGGTAAGATCAGGAAAAAAAGGGTTTCTTCAGAATCAGTTAGAAACTGAAAGCTAATCAGAATAATGAAGGAGATCTGTAGTGTTGCTTGCTTGCCTTGCCAGATATACAGAAGAATGAAGCTGTAAATTCCACCGCCATGTGGGCCAGTTTAAGCTGCCCCCACGACCGATAAATATGCAATGTAAATAGGAAAGAATGGGAAAAATAATTGAGTCTCAAAATTCAGGCCCTCTTACTAGCAACCCAGTGCTATTAGCATTCCAGCTTTCTGCATCTGCGGTAATTGCACCATCTAGTGACTTTCTACAGTCATGAAAGCCACTGCATGCTAATATTTTCCTTTGTCTGTGCCTTTTACGTCTACTAACTTCCAAGTAGAAAACTTAAAATGTTCATTTCTAATCCGGTAGCTTCCTATAGTTCAATACATAGGAGTCAGCAACGCTCACATTTTGAAAAAACTGTAACGGGTGAGAAGACAAAACATCCAAGTATAACAGTGTCTAAAAGTGACAGATCTTAGTCTATGTTCCCAGATGCAAATTGCTATAAGCTGCACCTGTAGTTAGGAGAATATAGCTTGAAAAGAAAAAAGTCATAAAGGTTTTAATTGAACAAAAGAAAAGTATTACAAAACCAGGTACTTACTTAGTGCCTAAACTAGTTACTAACTAACCTAAGCCTAAACCTGAAAGAAAACGCTGTGACATGAAAATACAGCCCAGGTGTCCGAAAACTTTCCTTCTACTCTGTTAAACCATAAAAGGTACTTATATAAACATTTAAGTACCACATTACTACTTCTACTACTTAAGAGTTGTTTTGTAGTATTACATGAAATTAATTTGTAGAGATCATGCAATACACCTATTTGTAACTCAGTATTTTAAGCCTGGACATACCTACCAAACTCTAAATTGAGAAAAACCATAAGAAATACAGCCCCAAATTTGGAATGCTTTGCATTTTTGTTCTGGGAAATTTCAGACAGTTAAAAGGAGAGATGAGAAGTCAGTAGTTACATTTTGTTCCACACAGAAGGAATGTAAAAAACGTGCCCTGCATACACAAGCACAAAGTTTATACATTCTTTATACTAAGTAAGATAGAGCGTCCTCAGCACTTACATATTCCTTCTCAGTAGTTCAATGCATTCAACAATTGTTGAAAAACCACCTTGCCACTGTATGCTACAACACAAGGCATTGTTTAACGTATTACCTGATTTGAAGATATGTATTAAGCACATAAGCAGCGTGCCCAGCTCCTGGCAGTAGAAAGTATGTTGTTGCTCATTCATGTCCACTTTCAATTGTTTGGTAACAATATCTTCCAGTAGAATGCCAACCAGTTGTAATAAGAACCTTGAAAAAAACCACGTATGCAATCAACAGAAGAACAATCAATGCAATATCTCAGAACAAGATGAGGCTTGCCCATGAAACTCAGTAAATTTGAAAACTAAAATATGAAGTCCTTGTGCATTTACCTAAATAGGATGCTAAATTGTTACAGAACAGGTTGACCTGAAACAAATCTGATAGTACTCATCAGCGAAAGTCATGACAACATACATACACAGACCACCTCACTGACACATCAAACATTCAAAATGCTACAGTGTCTTTATAATAATTTGCAAGGAGCTAAAAACACACCATGACAGTTACTGCAGCTCAGGTGAGAAGTGGTAACTCAGCAAGTCACAGAAATTCAGCCGTGTACAACCTCATCCATCCACACTCTACCACACCGGTTCCATATCAAACCTCCAGCCAGGGATAAAAGATCAAAAGAAACACCTAAAAAGGGCATTTGAGGAAAGTCATCCGTGCTCCTGTCCATTATCATTCCTCAACTCACTCCTGCTGGACGTAAGGTCACATTAACGGAGTTCAGAAGCCCCTTTTCCCCCTACCCATCACTCAGCTCACTGTGATGGTAATAAGAAACACCATTTTATTTCTATCTGAATTTCCATACTTGAATAAAAACTTATTTTCTTAAGCAAGTAGCTATTTCAAATGCTTCCCGCTACATTAAAAAATTATGCCTTAGTGACAAACATGTCAACATAATACTATCTCCACCTCTCCATGCTTCTTTTGCCTGAAATTTGTCACTCTGAGGGCATCAGCATGGGAAGCTGACCATATAAAACAGGAAATAAAGATCAGGACTCACTTAATAGATTCAAATCTACCTGCTGCCAAGATTCTAGTACAGAACCTGGGCTTCTACAAAGAAGACGGCTCATCTCTCAGTCCCCACACAGGGAGGGAGGAAAGAGTTAATTAATTAAGTTTTTGAGCCTGATGTTACTAAGTCCAATATTCACCCATTTTAACAGCTCCATTAGGTCCTTCACTTGGCTCAAGAAGAGGTACCAAAACAGTCCAAAGTCCCTACTACAAACTGCTCATCTCCTCCCTCTACTCTCCACCTCATTCCTTCCTCCACACACACTCCTCTCATATCAACTTATTAACAGATTTTATTCCTATCAGATAACACTTCTACATATTGCACAATATATATGTGATTTCTCAGAAATCTTGATCTTTCCCCTAAGTCATTCAAAAGACAACATACCTAGAAAACGTCTCTTCAGGAAGATATTTAGCCTGTTTAAGTTCAGTGCGATCTTGTGGTGCAGGTAAGTTATTTTCTCCACGTCTCAGTCTGTTAATTGCTTGACATGAAATCAAATAAGGTGAGAAGGAAAGCTCTTGTATACGGGATAGAACAATGTCTTCTGTTGACTGTGAAATCAGAACTCTAAGGATAGCCAAAATTCCAGAAATCCATAGTTGAACAGTGCTCACTGATGCCTAATACAAACACAAAAACGCAGAAGATGTGTTGAATACCTTTAAAGTTAAACAAACATAGGAACCTATTAAAAAAAATAATTAACATTTTCATTAACTGTTGTATAAAATCAGACCCTTTAGAGAATGGAGCAAGCAGAAATAACTTTTATGTTCAGGTCTTCCAAAATGCTGTTCTTGTGGCAACCATCAAGCTTGTATTCACTCTGTTAAACAATCTCTTAGCTATAAAAACGGTACAAATACTTGCATAAGAAAAATGTGATTTACCTCTTAAATTGCATTCTAGAATTTATTATAACAGTATGTTTCTCTACATTCCTGATCCTCAAAATACAAAATGAAGGCAAGTGATCCATAAGCAGGACATTCCTGCATAAAGAGCTCCCAGTTGGTAAGTTATATTAGTTCTAACCAATTATTTCCTAAAATCTGCTGCAGGTACTTTACGCTACTTTGCAAATTAAGAAAGAGAAACACATTCTGTTTTGTTTTGCATGAAATGCATCAGATTCTTTTTTCTCTGGAAACAACTGCTTACCATTGTTTTAGGAGTAACAAACATACTCCTTAAAAGCATGTCCACAGGGCGAAGGGATGAAGGAGCCAAAATTTCAAACAAAGTGTTCAATACTCCCAGAGCATCATGAGAGTCTATATGCATCTGCAAATGAAAAACACAAAACTAATTTGTAACTATCCACTAAAGGTAACTGCAACACAAAATTACAAATTACCAAGAAAAATTACAAAATTGAAACATTTCTATGAAAACCTGTGTGTAATAAAGCTGCCCTTTACAGTACAAAATTTAGAGCAACCAAAAGCTATGAAAGAAAATTTAAAGTTTCTTTGCAGGTCTTTCTATACTGGAGCTTTGAGAACACAGACAAAAATCTATCATATGAAATTCAATATACACACCACATATATTTTATTAGAAGAAATATGCCATATTCAGAATGATATCAAAAGACTGACTTGTCATAAAATTTAAAAACTTTTCTCCTCTCTGGACATCCTACCAGGCATATGTATAGAGAGCAAAGCTGGTCATGAATAAACTTAAGCAGGTATCCAGGAGAAAAAGAAAACCTAATCATCAGAGAAGTGAACTACTATGATGGTATTACACTGCAGCAACAGAGGCAGAACACCTCACTTGATCAGTTTTTTTAGATAAATTACAAAAGAATCAACTGTAAAAAGCAAAGAACTGGACTCAAAATCTGGATGACCTTATCTTGCCTAAATAATTTGACAGTTGAGCACATGCACAGATTCATACAAACCAAAGGCAATTTCAGTTTGCCAGTATTTTAGCTTTTCTCAAAACCTGCTGTCTGATCCACAATAACTGCCCACTCTCCCCAACCATGAGATCTCCTCATGGGAGTTGGGATCTGCCATCATGGAGCAAAGAAAATTAAGGGTACAATTTCACTAGCTTTATTTTTTTTATCCTTGAAGTAAGTGTTTCTAATTCCAGGAAATCTATATCAAATACAAGTCCTCTGTTGCTTAGGGAGCAGCACTGAAAAAACTTTCTCCTAAAAGGAGTCATCTTTTCTTCCCAGATACAAAGGGCCCACTCTCCATCCCCAGCGTGCAGTCCAGTGGAAGAGATGTGCAGACACTGGAGGGAGCCCAGGAGAAAGCTACACAGATGGTTACAGGCTTGGAGCATCTGTCATACAAGGGGCAGCTGAGATTGTTCAGCCTGGAAAAGGCTTAGGGGGATTGTTATCAATGTGTTCAAAGTATCTGACCAGGGGAAGCGGGAGCAGAAGACGACACAAGTAGAAAAGAAAGAGCCAGAATCTTTTCAGTGGTATCCAGGTACCAGGATGAAAGGCAACAGGCACAAGTTGAAATACAGGAAATTCCATTTAAATACAGTTCTTATTTATTTATTTGTTTTCCGCCTGTGCGGATGCTCAGATACGGAGGAGGTTGCCCAGAGAGCTTATGGAGGCTCCATCCTTGAATTCAAAACTTGACTAGACATGGTCCTAAGCAACCTGCTCCAGTAGACCCTGCTTTGAGGGGAGACAATACTTAGAGGTCTGTTTCAACCTCAACTATTCCACAATCTGTGATTTATTAATGCACTTTTGGACTATGTTTTTCCATTCTCCCTATTAAAAAAACCTGAAACTAGACTCACTACAGTTACAAAAAAATAATATTGATATTCTATAAATATGGGAGAATCTTCACACCATTTAATAAGTGCTCTGATATAATCATGTTGTAAGAGAAGTAGAACAAGCTTCATCTGGAAACAGCCTCAGAGATACTGCAAATATATCATGCATTTAAATATGACCTTCACACTTCAAACATTTAGTTTACTCTGCAGTAATTGCTTTTCTAGATACAGCAACCACACTTCTAAGAAATTCTATCTTCATATATTAAAAAAAAAATTAAAAAATCACAATATCCAAAGCCATTATTGATACATACATACACTATAACAATTATTTTAGATGGTTATAGATTAAAAAAAATCACGTAACAACCTGTTGTTTTGCAAGCATTGGGAGAATAATGTCAGCTATTTGCCGGGACAATCTTTTCCACTTATCTTCATTTTCTTTATGACACTGTTGCAATACTAAGATGAACATTTCTAGCACCTGTGGAGAAGTCCAAAAGAATGCAAGTAAACACCCACACTAACAGGAAACATTTAAGTAATATATTTACTGTTTCATCCATCTGCCAAAAAGCAGAAAAGAAAACTCACATGAAAAATCATACTATATTTTAAAGCTCCATTTTCACATTAAAACTTTGTTCTTAGTTATGACTATTTTAAGAATTTTCCAGTTACTTTTATAAACTAGAAAAAGAATGCTCAGTCCTTGCTAAACAGCATTTGCCAAAAAATTACTCAAACAACTGGAAAAGGGATAGTAAATCTAACTGCTGCATCACATACTCAACAAAAAGGGGAAGAAGGAAGAGAGCAATTTCCCATGTGTTTACTCTTTCTTTACTCTACCTAAATAAAGTTTAAATTCTGTCAAGGAAATGGAATAGACATTTTTATGGAGCTCATTCACCTGAGATAGGTTGCTTTCATATAAAAGCGTACAGGAGAGAATATAACAAAGCACACCAACAGCAAGGATCACTCTAGTATCTGTATGTGTTATCAGTTTGAGGGTTATAAAGACCACACTTTCAAGGAGAGACAGGCCAAAGACTCAGCAAGCAGGAATATTAGTATATGGATTGGCAAGTGGAACGGAAGATTCTTATTCAGAAAATTAGTTAGATGGAGCACTAGTAAAAAAATTCAAGTAGTTCAGATTCAGAAATGCAGCCAATTTAAAAAAAAAAATGAAAAAAAAAGAAAGAGGTCACCAGGTGACTTTCTTCCCAAAAAGCTTTCTCATGAGAAGACAGGAGCAATGCTGGGCTGAATGACTTGGACTCTGGAGCAACAGGGATAGTAGGTACAATTGTAACAGAAAAAAGTTAGAGGCTGCAGCTCTTGGCGCCCTCTCAAATTACAGGGACACCATTGCAGAACATCACAACCACAGCCAGGGAACAGGAGAACTGCCCAGGGGTTAGCTTGTGTGTATGGCACCAGCACAAGGGGACAGAATAAGAACTACAAATGGGATGGTGTGGGAAGAGCAGTGCATGGGTGGTCGTTAATAGGTTAAGCGTGTCAGGAGGGGATGTGACAGCAATTGCAGTACCTTATGTAACACAAAGTTATTCACTATTTCACATCATGCGTCTACAGAGTGTCATTTCATCTAGTTATATTAGTCATTTTATGATTATAAAACTACAAATTCAAAAGAAAATGTGGATACACAAAATTACCCCAATCTGAACATGCAGTTCTAGCAAATTATTTTGACAAGATGTACTGTCTTTTCCTCCAACTCTTCTCAGAAAATACATTGCTTACATTAGCATACACTACAATCGCATTTTCACTTGATGAAAGTAAAAGCACATTAAGTTTATTAAGCACCTGAATAAGCAATAAGATCCCATGTTAATTATGTCACTTCTCTTAAAATTACTTTTATGGTTTTCTTTTAAACAAAGCGTATTGAAGAAAGTAATTCTTAAACTATTACAAGGGAGAAACGTTTTCCAGACCCATGAGTTCTGGGGCAAAGTAGTAAATGCTAACAACTGTCTAACTACCAGTTTCGTTACCTTACTTAAATAATTTGTATTTTAAAGTGTTATTGAAGATATTGCTATTGTACAGCAATACCTAAACCATCTCTATGTAGCATGTTTCCTACTTTTAATCCTGTCCTCTCTTCCACTTTTACCCCCGTTCTTTATGTTTCTTGAATCCTGTTTTATTGTAAGTCTTCTATTAACCTTCTGTGTATTCAATCTGAAACGCAACCAAGATCACGATCTTAACTGGAGCTTTTCACCGCTTTGTTACCCAGGCTTGACTATAAAATCCCACAGACATGTTACTTGAGTTAAAATTCAATTGCAATTTGTATTGCAGCAGCTTTCCTCTAACCCCCAAAATCTTTGCATACTCTTTGCATGACAAAAGACCACAGAGTCCATCTATTCAAGTTTCGTACAGAATTTCATTAATGCTGCCCGAACCATTTTTAGCAGTCAAAGCGGCATTACCCTTTCATTGACCATAAACAGGAACACTTTGTCATCCTCTCTTACCTGATTGTACTGAATAAGCCTCAGCAGCATTGACACTACCACCTCCTTCTGCGTTTCCAACTCTTTTCCAGCATCAGCTTTATTTGTTCCTCTTAACACAAAGAGATCATGAACAATAGGTTGCAGAGCTGGTATTGCTGAAATGAGATTTGCTTGTTTTAGCATGAGACAAGTCGCTCAAGCAGTGTTTTCTTGTTTTAACAGTTCAGCTACCAGAAGTAAACTGTGCTTTAGTTTAATAAAGGTTTTACTCATCCCTGAAAAAAAAAACCCACTCACAAAACCCCCCCAAACCACCAAACTTGTCATGCATAATGATGTCTATCATTTCACTTCTAGCAGAAAATTTCTATTATGGACACATTTGCCCATGCTTATAGAGCTAAAATAGGTATTTTTATAAAGTATTTCTCAGCAGAACCACTAGAAAGTATGACAGATTCTTCTACTTAAAGGCTGAAAGTGGATGGAAAAGTAAGGGCACTAAAAATTAAAAACAAAGCCTTTGAAGTACTGCAATGTTGTGAACTTACTACCTATTAAAATTTCAAATAAAAGCTGTGTTGCTATTATGTATGGCACAAAACATGGGGCAGCAGTGTTAATAAGGTGCAATAAAGTTCCCAAAGGAACTGAGACTTATTTCGTGTACTAAAAATTTAAAAGCTAGTGTCTTCTGGCACCATCAGTATGATTACCGTTTTCTACAGCTTAGTATTCAATACTGTTTTTATTGCTCAACTATTATTAATACTAGTGCTGGTGCTTTTTTTTTTTTTTTTTAATTACCATGTGTAACAGCTTTCCTCCCACTGGCCATGATACCATCACAGAGCTGAATGATCTTAGGAATTCCGATTATCTGTTTGGAATGATATCGCTCATAAGACAGCAACACGAGGAAAAAAAAGATGTTAGGAATAATTGCCTCAGACTCCCTGAAAACAAACAAACAAAAAAAATCAGAAGTGTCAAGTTTGAATTGTACAATTCTGTTCAAAGTGAATCTTTTTACAGTAATATTTTTTAAAGAATGTGTTGTTCTGCTTTCATACAGTATATCTATAATTTTTGTGCCCTTTCCTATTGTGTTCTTTACTATGCCTTTTTTTCCAAGGTATTTCTTTCAAGCTTTGACCACTACATAGTTCCTAATATTACAGCATACTAGCAAATGCACATGACACGCATTGGAGTATTTCTGTAGGAGAGCCACAGAGCAAAAAAAAACACTTATCTCTTCATACAAACTCAAGTGTGAGAGAAAACCAGAAAAAGCTGAGAACAAAATTTCTACTGCATTGCTTATGATCTATTAGGTACTATACAAAATGTACCAGGTGATCAGAGTAAAAAAAAGATTCACACCAAATCCACAATAGGAATAGCTCTCACTTCAGCAACTGAATCCTAGCAATGAAATGCTGATTCCTGAGAGCACAGTTGGGGGTGGTGGTGGCGTGTCCTAAAGGACAATTTACAATCCTAAAGGTCCTTTACAATATCAAATGGAGAAACAGCAGAACACAGGTTAAGGTATTTTTTTTTCTATGCTACTTGGCGATTTCTTCAGCTACATGGAGCTGAATCATCTAAAAGGGATACCACTGGAGCCAGAGAATAAACATGCACATGGCCCAGAAGGTAACTCTCCCTTTCTCATACAGCAGAAATAATCAGCAAAACTAATCAGTACATGCTTCAGAATAAGACAGTTGTAAACCCACACCATTCAAAGGATCTTTGCTAATTTCTTACCTGAACTGTCCTACTTCAATGTATTCAAACTGCTTTAGCACAAATCCAATAAACACCTGAAGAGAGAATAAAGTGTACAAGGGATAGAGACATTAATTTCCATTTGAAATAATTTTGACAGTTATAAAGGGGTGTGTTTGGAAGGGAGAGAAAGAAAAGACCGACACTGAAAACCATTATGCATAGCTCTTTCTACTATGTTATGAAGTGTCCCCTCTACAGTTACAAATCTTGAGAATCTTGTTGATGTTAGTTTATTATGGTTTGCATGAACTTATATAGGCTGTACGTAAAACATGGCATATTTTTAAGTTTATCTTTCTCTCTCATTCATGTAACACTATTTGAGGCATTACAGCTAAGAAGTTAATAATCAACCAAAAATCTAGCTCTATACCAAGATAAAATCCAAAATATTGATGCACTGAAAAGATTTCTCTGTGTACAAACTTACAGGACAGTTACATATTGCAACTCATACTAGTTTATAAACCCAAAAATACTGTAGTAAATGACACACTTGAAGTTTATATTACAAATTTACTGTTTATATGGACAATGACACAGACTACTGTATTTGCCACTAGCTTCCCCTTACCATTAAAATCAAATAATGGTTTTATCATTAAAATCAAATACGGAAGTCCATGCTCTCAATATAGAATGAAGGTATTTCTATTTGTAAATGAAGTTTTACTTAACAACACTGATTGACTTTAGGAGTAAGATGATGTGGATAATACAATCTGATGATCACTTCTTAATTATTTGTTGCAGAGCTTAGAAAGTAATTTATATGCAATAGAAAAGTAGAAATTTGAAGCTCTTTGTGGTTGGGGGGGAATTGTGTCTCACGTTCAACTCTTTATTTTCACCTATAGTACAATGAATGGATTGCTACAAGTATTTTTGCCATAAAAATGGTGCCTATTGGTGAGATTCCCGTACTAAAAATTTGCAAAAATGGTGAGGTACCAACCTGATCCGAATCCAGAAGACAGTAGTTAACTCGTAGCTGTACCAGTTGAGCAAGCAAGTCTAAAACTTGTCTCTGCAGCTGTACCGATGTTGTTGTAGTATATTGTTTCAATGCTTTTATGACAAGGGGTTCAAATAAACGAATGTGATTGTGAATAGCATTCTGTAATAGAGAGATTTTAAAGTAATCTAATATCTGAACAGGTCTCTGATTCAAAACCAAATTACATTTTAAAAGGAGGACAAAAAAGTTTTAAATCTAAGGCACAGCTCTTTCAGGAGTACATAGATACAAGTACCTTATCAGCACGATGTTTTGCTGCACTGGTAATGCTAGTTTTCAGCTGGGTAGAAACTTTTTGCAGCACATCAAACCATCTGTCATGAAAAAACCAAGAAAACCCATACACATTAAAAAAAAAAATATGGAGGGACAAACACACTCTCCTTAGATGCATATTGTTGTACCAATGTCAACTTTTCTTTATCTATTTGACTGAGTAAACCAAAAAAGCAACAGAGACAACCTACAGTACACTTTGATCAGATCACATAGATTTGTGGACAGCAAGCATCTAGTAAAGAAAGAATTTCTGGTCTTTGCTTAGTCATCCTTCTGCCTTTCCTTTAAGACTACTGACTACTTGCTACAATTAGCAAATTAATGGAATAGTTTTGAATACAAGCATTTTAAACTACTACGCTTTTAAAAAAACTTAAAGTGATATCTGTTTTAATGATTTAGATTTGATTTGGAAAACACATCAGTGATAATTAATACAGTGTTGCACTCAGGATCTCACTACCAAGACAAATTACTCTGCTTAAGTCTGTAAGAAATAAATAACACACAACACTGTAATTTCAAGTTACGTAGCTCTCCTATGATACTTGCATTTACGAAAAACAATAAAAAGAATTCTAATTCAAGTTAACATTATATCATAAGGGAAGAAAGTTACCCTGAAGCATCGTGTTCCTGTTCAGCCTGGACCATATTCCTTAGACTAGCATCAGCAAGGGCTTGTGTAAAGTGTGTGTATGGTGCCATGAAGCAATAATGATAGAGACCAGGTCTCAAATTGGAAGAACCTAAGCGTTGAGCTTTGCCTTGAGCTTTGCTGGGGTTTGAAGACAAGCCATCGTACTGAGACGCCAGATTTGTCCCAAACAATGTTTTCAACAACTAGAGAAAAAAAATTGGAAGGAAAAAAAAGAAGTTAAGATTTCAGAAAAAAAATACTTGACTCCTCATCCTCCCAAAGGGCTTAAGAGCAAAGGCCAAAGTGCACACCAGGGTTCATGTAGTCAAATACAAGAAAACAGAAAAAAAAAATACTACACCTCATTCAAAAAGATTATTTATGGAAGTGAAGCTATTTCCATGTGACAACCCCAAATAGTCTACTAAAGCTCGCTTTCCACCAAAATTAAACTTTGATGACTTGAAGCCAAAAGTTTAACTGGAAGCCTGCGTGAAATCCATCAGTCAAGCAGTTCTCTGCTTTCCAGGTTTTTGATGTAGTTTACTGGCTATAGAACACTTTTGGGAAGGCAGGAAACAAACTCGTTTTCTGATCATTAGCTGAAATAGTTCATTGAATTGGAACCAGTTTAAGAAAAAACTGTATTATTCAGATGATATCAAGTTTCACAACAAGTCATGAAAATTAAACAAAAAACATGCCCTTTGCTCCATCTGGGCATAGTTCCCTCACACCACCTCCCTTAAAAGAATGGCCAGTCTTAGTATCCAATTGATAACCACAGGACATCAGGAGTCACGGAATTGTCGGAGTTGGAAGGGACCTCTAGAGATCATCTAGTCCAACTCCCCTGCTAAAGTAGGATTGCCCAGAGCACATCACTCAGGACTGCATGCAGGTGGGTCTTGAAAATCTCCAGAGAAGGGGACTCCAGGGTCTCTCTCAGCAGCCTGTTCCAGTGCTCTGTCACCCTCACCGTAAAGAAGTTTTTCCTCGTATTTGAATGGAGCTTCCTATGTTCCAACTTGTGCCCGTTGCCCCTCATCCTATTGCTGGAAACCACTGAAAAGAGTCCAGCTCCATTATCCTTCAAGCCACCCTTTAGGTACTTGTAAACACAGATAAGGTCTACCCTGAGCCTTCTCTTCTCCAGGCACAAAAAAATTACCTCCTTACCTGCTGTACGCAGACTGTTGCCATAGTTGGTTCTCTGTTGAAACATGATTTTAGGTATCCCAAAATTTCTTCTACACACTAGAAAAAGCAGAAAAACAAGTGCACCTAATTGCAATTATCTCCATTACATAAAGCATTACTATGCCTAATTGCAATTATCTCCATTACATAAAGCACTACTATGAAAACTGGACAGTAACAAAGTTTTTTTGTTCACTGAGTAAAGCTACACTGATTTAACAGAAATTGTCGAAGATGTAAAGGAATAAAAATGTAAGATCTGCCTCCTAGTCCTATAAATACCACAAATACTCAACAGTACCAATTTTAAAATCAATTATATGTGCTTCTTCCAGTAAGGACCACAGATATTGAATAACTTTACCACAAAAGAAAAAATACACAAATCTTATACCTTTCCAATGTCTTGAAGAGTAGCGAGTTCCAAGATTTGAGACAGAACATCTAAGGCAGACCGTAAGAAACATCCAAACTTTTCATTACTGTTCTGGAGATCCAAAGTAACCTGGTTCAAAAAAGTAAACACACTTTTTCCTTTACAATTACTTGACAAGGAGATAAAAATTACAGAAAGAAGTGGGCACTGACATAAAACGATCTCTTGCCTAAAATTTCAGCATGGTTCAATCAGTACCACTGACAGCTTAGGCTCCCTTATGAATTGTTGGAAAGGTAGGATTTAATTTTGACTAAAAAAAATAAAGGGATCTTCTAGCTTGAGGACGTTAAAGCATCCAGGAAGGCCTAGAAAGTTCCCAAGTAATGGAGAAGGGATAATGTATTTCTCAGAAGCACAGCAGGTGTAGTAAGAATACACCCACTGAAGTGTATTCAGACCACCAAGCCCCTAGGGAATGCATCTTCTATTACCTAAACTAACGAGGAAAAAGTGTACCCATTCTGGAATAAACTGCAGAGAAAACAGACACTGGGACCCATTCGGAATTGCCAAGCCAGTGAAGGGTCATTTGGTACCAACATTAATGACAAGCAATAGGGTGACAATGCCTATCAGGGCTTTTTGGGTTGTTGGTTTTTGTTTTTATTGGTGGTGGTAGTGATTTTTTTTTTGGTGGATAAACTATTTACACAGGCAAACAAGCGAGTCTTGATACAAGCAGAGCCATGTTTAAAAGAAAGACAAAGCAGTTACCCAACCATGTTCTAATTCAACCAAACAATATCATGCAGTACCTTATAATTAGCATGGGTTGCTTTCAAGACATCATATAACTTCAGGTATGATGGAAGATGATAAAAGCTTCCCACTGAAGATGATTTACTTGTTGGAACAGGCCCAGCAGCATCAGTTTGCCTAGTAGCTTAAAAATATATCATAGATTAGAACACCACATTTTTTCTAGGGTGCTCATGATATGTATACTCAACATAATTTACCATATCTAAATTATTAGATAGCATAAAATTTTCAATCTGCATGTGTATTTTAAACCACAAAAACACATGCTGTCCAACTAGAACATGAACTAGCATACCAAGAAACTAGCCCTCCGAGACAAGAGAAATTAACTCAGAGAGTTTATTACTGAAGTGCAAGTACAATTTATGAAACAGAATTAACACCCATTTCCTTCATTCATTACTAAGAAAAATAAAGTTTTCAAGATTCATAATCTTGTTTCCAAGAGCAATGTAAGCTACTCCTGCCAAAAGTTGCAGAGCAAGTTTCAAGCTTCTTTTAATTAAAATACATGCAAAAATTACTTCTTAATTTTAGTCAATAGCTAAGCAGATTCAGAAAAACAGTGAGGAAAAGGATTCAGAAGCATCCTGTCTCTGAAAAGTACAGTTAATTTCCATTAAAAAAATAATAATTAAAGAAGCCCCCACCCGCAGGTGCCTTTCCTGCAATGTAGCACTGAAAAAAATTTCTGACAGTAGGTCTGCCAGCTGTTTAAACTAAAACTTCAGAAACCAAGTTACTCAGTTTTATTTCTTCTCTCTACGCCATAACCATACTCAGGTGGGGATGGCAGGTGGGAGGGTTAAGAGGAGTAAGGGTACTTACCTGGACTTGTTTCACCACCTTTTTTAGGGCTCATGGGCACAGATGCCTGTTCAACAGACTCCCTCTCTTTCCCCTTCCTCCGAATTGGACTAAGGGAAGGTGGGTTTGTGAGAGAAGGTAACGCTGCCTGGAATTAAAAGAAGCTTTATTGATTTGTATGCACAAGTAGCTTTTCTCCTACACAAATACAAGCATATTCATCATTTGTTTAAACCCTCCTTTTTTTGACTGTCAGTTAAATTGTCTCAGCCCTCAGGTTCAGAACATGAATTTCCTGAATGAAAAGGAAGAAGCTTAATATATTCCCTACTTTCCTTTTCAACTTCAGCATCAGCCAATGAGATGGAATTAGAGCTCAATGACTAAAACTTATTTTGATTCCAGATAAAGAGTGTCAAAAAATATTTCCAAAATTCTAAAATACGAAGAAATCAGTAATCCTAATAACATCGCCTTACAGTTACTAAATCAGTCTCAAAATGTAGTTGCCTCAAAACAAAACCCCAAACCCAAAAGTACCTCATAGGAGCTGTTTCAGAAGTCAAAATATTTTGCAGGATATTCAAAAGATAGAAGTCATTTCAAGCCCCAAAAGGAGCTCAGCACATTACAGCCAGCCAACCAACCCAAAAGTAAACAGATGTTTGCCAGAACATGCAATCCAATACTCCATGAACCATATTCACTCCTCACTGAATTAATGTTCCAAGTGAAGTCCCCAGGAAAAAAAAATTCAAAATTTAAGGTAGTATTACAAATACCGCAGAACTAAACAAAAAGCTGTTATGTGGAAGAATAATACACTTTTTTTTTCATGTTACTTGCATTCCTACACATTGTAGTCATATTATCAAAGCATAAGATAGTTACCTGTATGGACTCTGAAATGCAGAGCCTTGAAGAGGTCTGTATGACAACAGTATTTAAGTCACACAACTTTATTTATTTTTAATACATACCTTTACTGCTGGGCCAGGAGCAACATCATCCATTACATGTGCACAAATATTAATGACCTTCAGCAGATGGGAAAAGAGTTGTTCTACTAATGTAACAAGAGTTCGATCTGCCAGAGCTGGCCAGGGTTCCTCCTGCTTTGCAGCACCTTGGTTTGAATCTTCTTCAGCGCTCCAGGGATTCTTTAAGCACTTGGGAGCACTTGCTGCCATAGGAATCCCATTATTCAAAGAAAAAGAAGATAAAAACTTGGAATTAATTATCAGAAATTTTTAGAAGCGTATCATTTCTATATGAGCAGAAATTCAAATAGGGAAAAGTGAGCCTATATTTTTGAAACCCAGCATTAATGTTAATTTCTTTCTACCCAGCCTGTACTAAGCATACTGCACATTCCCTCTGGCAATGAGAAGAAATTTGCAACTTGGAAGCAGTATCTTTTCAAACCTCCTGAGTGCAAGAAGTTCCTTTTTTATTTCTTCTGCTCAATCTTGTATGTATTTTGTTGCGTGCCATCAGAACAAGGCAGGAAAAAAGCCTTCTGATGCTGATGGTAAAAATAACAGGACAACTGCTCTGCCCTACCTGCAAGCAAGTTTCCAGTCAAAATCAAAGCATCCTGATGTGCAGAGAGGTCCAGTGGGAACCATGCTGATGAAAGAAGAGACAGGATCATCCCGGCCATTCCAATGGTGCAGCCCTTCTGAGCTTCATCTGAAGGACTTGGCTGGGAAACACTGAAAGTTTAATTTTGGAATGTCATGACTTCTTTTTTCCCCTGCTTGGAGTAAGGTTAAACTCTTAAGAAACCTAACAGCTACGTAGACTGCTAATCTAAAAAAATTAGTACTACAGAGATACGCATTAAACACTCAAGTAGGACTTTAAACATTTGCAGCAAAGACCTGACAATACTTTGTATTCTTGAAGAGCTGTTACTTTTTTTTTTTAAATAGCAAATATCAAAGCTGCTAGTGACATCTACTGATAAACTGAAGAATTCTGCATTTAACTGATAACGAGTATGGTCCTGAATTATCTCCAGTTAAAAGTCTTGAGCATATAGGCAAGATAAGGATGGGAGACATAAGCTGTCGTATTGCAATGTAATCAATGTAAAACAATAAGATATTGTTTTAAAATCACAAGAATTTAATTAAACAATTGTAATCCATCAAATCATCTAGCCTTATGGGTGGACTCTATCCAAGATTGTAATTTGCTGCTTCATTCCATATTTTCCTTTACAATAATTTTAAAATCAAATTTTTCCACACAGTTCAAGTTTCAAAATGAGCAGAGATTACCAAAAGATGTTTGTCAGAATACTGTGTGAATTACATACACCATTTCAAAGCTGTAAGACCTGCACTAGCTTTCTTTCAGGTAAAGACTTTATGCAACCTCTAAATAAAGGGATTCTTTCAGGATATTTTTTTAATTAAAAAAAACCCCCATCTTTTGCTGTAGTCACTCTGGTCTAATAAAACTAGAGTAATTTCAGAAAATAAAATTTACACTAAGTATGGCTACTATTTTGACAAAGCTACAGAGGTAGTTACAGTGCGTTCTTTTTTTGAAAAAAATTTTCATATGCAAGTGTTGTTTACTTTACATATGACTTAGAAATCCATGATTTAATCCATGTTGAGTTATACAGAGCTGGAATGCAGCAATTTCAATAGAAAATGTTGGCAAAATTCTCATGTTATTAACCATATTATTATATTCCTATTACCCAGAATGACACGTTTGTATCATTCTACAAAAATAAAATTACAATCCAAATCAGTATGAACTTGGGCCAAAAATTTGTGAAGAAGGGAACAGAGGAAAGGGCAAAGGCTATGTCATTGCATCACTGATAAGTACGTGCTAAAATAAGCTTAACAGCACGTATCTAAAGCAGGACTTCTGATACCTAAATAAGTGTACTTCTGTTTCACAAACATGACTTTCAGAAGCTTGAATAACAGATGAGGGAACATACCCACAGTGCCACCCCATGCTCCAGATGCAGACTGGAAATGTTGTGGAGAGAAGACACAAAGCTTCACAGCAGCCAAACTGAAAAAGCCAACACCTGAATCAGTTTCATCACTGGAAGAGTTAGCAGCAACAACAACAAAGTACCTTAAGAGTTAGAATGAAATGTATTACTATTGCCACTGCCACAGTACCAAAGCTGTACATACCAATATAGCTAGGATACAATTAAAAAGAAAAAGCAAGGAAAAAAAGAGAAAAGAAAAAGTCAGCCACTATAGTAATAAGAAAACTCACCGTAAGTGCTCTTGTAGTGGATATTGTCAATGCATGGGAAATTGCTGCAATAACCCTTGAGAGATTGTTTTCCATAGTGACATCTGTTGGACTTTGGAGCATATTGTAACCTCTATATGTTCTGAAATAAAAATATTTATACCATTAAAACATGTACTTAAAAAAAGAAATACCTCAAAATTACTATGGCTTAAGGTACTATTACATATTTTATAGGGTGCTTATAAAATATAAAATTGGGAGAACACTCTAAATAACACCTTATTCTATTTTAATATTTTTGCTTCTGTACTAGCAAAAGCAATTTAGTTTATAAATAAAATGTCTTTGTTAGCAAACAGAACAGAAGATCAAGTCTCAATACTTGAACTAAGTGCTCTAGAAATCACCACCTATTTAACATTGAGTCTTTGCTTTTGCTCAAATCCATCTAAGATTTTTGCAAGTTCACAAACTTTGGATTATTGCTGTAGAAAATTAACTATTTTGTATTTGAAAATACACAGTATCCACAAAGTTCTACAGTTTCCATACTACAGTATATAAATCTCGAGTGACACCATCAAGATTATGTATGGAAAAGGTACATTAATTAAAAATTTGTTATTTTTATTAATTTAAGACAATTTTGTTATTTTAAGACAAACTGACAGAAGTAAAGAGCCCCCATAAATATATATACAACTCATAATGTCTACAAGACAAGATATCTAAACAGAAGAGTTTAGGGAAGTATAGTTGGCAGCAAAAGTACAGCAACAAGATCACACTATCAAAATAAGGAGGCAGTACAGGCTTTTGTAACTACAATCATTTACAGGATGTCAAGAGTTATAAATCCTGATGAACAATAATGTATAGGAGGAGACAAATTTTATCACAGAACAATGACCCCCTACAACCAATGTGCAAGCACATCACTAGTAATTCACACACCAGTTTGTTTTTTAAACACGAGTCTGTTTCTGTGGAGCCTAAAACTACTACAGATTGGAAAAAGAATTTATACACACATGGATTTTCAGGATTGAAATATGATTCTAGGCATCATGAATTGAAATTTGTGTCCACGTTCCTTTTAAAGCCACATAACATACCTGGTGATAGTGCTCACTGCGAAGTGAGACGGAGGCTGTGTTTCATGCATTAGCAGTTTCAGGTAGACGCTGCTTTGGTCTCTTGCTACTGCCACAACTGGATCAGCCTGTCCTTGATCACAGTTATAAAACAGCTTCGGAACAAGCCTTCATGATAATTATCAAAAAGGAAAAGTATTACTCAGAAACTATTTAATACCCAATTTAAAGTGCATTTAAAATACATTTAATATATAATTCAGAAAGCTGCATACACTAATTAGACATATCAAATTGTAAATAAAAACTACTACTAAAACTCATATTGTTAAGCTGTATTTGTCTTTATACAACTGCTTTTCATTATAATCAAGGAGCTCAAATCAGGACAAAAGAAACTGCTCTAAACACATGGTAGTTTAAAAAACATCATCTCTTTTATAGAGATACCTACATATACACACTACAATGACCACTATGCTGGAGATATTTCTCTCTCAGTGTTCCCCTGTCTCCCCACATACTTCCCCATGGGTATCTGCATCAACTGAAAACTAATTTCTACCTGAAAAGGACAATTTTTCATCATCTGATTCCTATGCCACAAAACTTAAAAGTACACTAAGATTCAGTCCTCTTGACCAACAATATTTTCAACTTAAACAACAGTGAAAAACTGCAGTACACATTTTTTTTAATAAGTTCACTGACAGTACTTCCAATGAATGCCCATACGGGATATTTCAAGGGATTGCAGCAGATTTCTTCGGCAGTGAAGTCTTTTCCAACCATAAAACACATGCTGCCACTAAGTCAACATGAAGATACAGGGAAAACTCCAAGTTCTTACCCCTCAGTTAACAAAGCAACTCTATTTCAAAATCAAGTCCCTGAATAAAAGCAACAAATACTAACTGTGATGCAGCAGTTAACGATTTCTTTGCTTGGCTGTTTCTGCAATACAAATGCTTTTAAGTAGCAGAATTTTTAAGGGTTCCTTGTCCTTGTTATTAGGAGCTGACAGTAATTAATAGTCTGAAAAACTAGGAAAGAGACTCCTCTGACAGTAAAATATTCCAGGAATTCAGTATTAGATGCTCCCAACTTCTTTAAACATAAAGCATAAATCCTTGAATTCTAATAAATAAACTACTGACTAATCCTTACTGTTTGGTGCATTTATCAGGACAGCAACTGTAACTGTAGTAGGTTACAGTAAACAGCTGCTTTTAAAGAAGATTTTTTTTTTTTACTAAAACCAGTGAGCATGAAAGTTTTAAGATACACTACTTATAACCATGTGGAAAGTACAATGTCTGGGAGTCAGGACAACTCGGTAGAACTGCAACATTTTAAGTCCATCAACTACTGTCAGGATGCTGAAGAAATCACTTCAGCATGCAGAAAAGTAACTTGAGGAAGTTGAAACTGAAAGTGACCCTCAGAATGTAATGCTAATAAAAACTGCTTGATTAAGAATGACGCATGTAGGTACCATAACGCTGCATTTGTTCATTTAAACATTTGCTCATTTAAACAAAAATACAAAAAAATCCACTGAGCAATTATTTTAATTATAGGTACGTAGTAACATGTTAATATCTTCCTAAGCTCCTTTTCTTTTTTAGAAAATGAAAAAACAATATATACCTTACTAATGAAGCTGCAGCTATATGTCTCACTCTTGGATCTTCATCTCCAAGCAGGCATATTACAACATCATTAAGCACTCTCTCCTGAAGTTTCAGTAGCTAGACAGTAAGTTAGCACAGTAAAGTTCACTGAACATTTTCATCATTTGACCAGATTGTTAAAAGATAGTTAACAAGTGATATTTCATCTGTCATACAAGTCTGTAAGACAATCTTTATCTTAACATTGCCAAATACACTATTTAAATACATGCCAAAATTTTTTTAAAGTTAAAAAAAACAACCCACAACAAAAATGACACACAGCCCCAAGAGAACCCAGAGACATTTGAATCTCAGAAGTAAAGTATCTTTCCAACTGTAACAAGTCTCAGAACGTGAGCCTAATTATACAAAACATAGTTACAACAATTATCAGTGTTGATAGAATTTAAACATGAAGTGATGAAACTGCACTGGTACCTTAATGCGGAAACACAATATACTGATTGAATAATTTACTTACACCAGTATAATGATGAACACCTCTGTGCAAGCTGTAAGTTCTTCCTTCCAAGAAGCTCACTAGCCTGTAGTAAAATAGAATTTACAGTACATTAGTTACCATTAAAGGTTATTTCTTCCTTCAGTGCTCTGAGGGTTCCTTTTGTTTATTTTTTAAAAAACACCACTGCAGGGAAAATGCAAGAAATAAACACACTTTTGTGGCTACCTTTAGAATAGGTAAGCTATTCGCTAAACTACTATCTGGCTAGCGTAATAGAAGAATTACTTTTCTATAATTAAAAAACATTATTTACACATTGTGATTGTAATTGTATTTTTTTTCCATGCATGTAAAAATCAGACTGTTTTGAAAAGATGGTAACATACTCCAAATATCACTACTCAGAAAGAGTCAAATTTTGTATAACTAAAGATAACTTGAAGAGTTTTCATATAAACACCTTTTGTCTTTCAGCTTAGAAGAACCTGTAGAGAACAAGGGAATGCAAGAAGAGGAAGCAAAGTCATATTCATTTCAGCGTAACACAAACTGAGCAACAGAAGAGAATTGAAAATAATGGAGAACACGTCAGGGACTATTTCTTTAAAAAACACACACAACTGGACATGAAATCCAAGTTAGTTTCCAGATTATATGGTCTCTCTGATCTAAATTTGATTTACAGAAGACCTGATAAAACAGACCACTGCGCTAGAACCACATATACAATGTTACTAGGATTGGGCTTGGCAGTGAAGTCAATTGTAACTTGAGAAAGACATTCATACATTCTTTATATGAATGATTGGTCTAAAGCAGTTTTACAAAACTCATTAATGTTTCACAAGAAACCACTCCATTTTGATTTCAGTTTCCCATACATAGTATCTTTGCACTGCACCTACACCACCCATGGAAAAATATAAACACTTACCGAAAATCTACTTCTGCAAGTGTTTCCAGAAGTTCCGTCCTTACAAGCCAGTACGAGCTATTCTTCAGCGTAAGGAGGTCAACAATTAATTGTAAACCCAGTTCACTGTAACTGCTACTACATAAACTCATGATGCAATGCTAAGAAGAAAAAATAAGAAACAAAAAACTTTCAGTGATATTACAGAAGAGGTTCTCTGAATCAAAGTATCTACATTACCATAAAAATGTGTTCGATTTTGAGTTTGTTGGGTAACGTAACATTATAGTTCATACCAGTACATTTAGGACTAGAAATACTGTGATCAGATTACATCGCTACACAATCTAATCAACATAATTATTTTCCAGCTGTTTGTTCCTCCATTTCCGTGCCTGAATCCATGTTTTCTACACTAAAATTCCTGGGGAAGACGTAATTGCTTTTGCTGCATATATACACCTGAGCATAACAGTATCCTAGTAAATGAATAATGCCCCTGTGATCTGTGGTGGTGCAAATAAATTAGCACTTCTGCTTACCCTCACAGCTGTACAAGCCAGTTTGCATGTAACAGAGGACTCATCTTTCAGTGTTTTCTGTAGCAGAGGTACGCAGTCTACCAAGGAGAAGAGATTTCCTAACAAAAAAATAATTTAGAGAAATGAAACAAAAGAAAATTTTGGCTGCAGTAAAAAAAAAAACAAAACACCCTTAAAAGAAATTGTTACCTGTTGAGCTTCTGACATTTATTAGCCATTTTTCCACATCAAAGCGGGATTTAGTGAGAATGGAGTTGACAATTGTTCCACACAGAATGGCAGTAGCTCCTCTAATCTGGGGATCTCCGTGGTCAATGTAGTTCAGAATATCTGATACGTACTGCTCCTCTAAGAAAACAAGTTACAACTACTTTATTTTAAAAATATTAGTCTTAGACTTAACTGATCCCTAAAAGTGTTGCAGTGGAGGTCCCAACTGTTGTGCAACCAATGTTGGCATATTCACAATACAACAGTTATACCTTTCAGAGATCCCTTGCATGTAATCTACAGATCATTCACACCATCCAGAGCAATGATCACATAAAACCGCTAGTGATTTATTGCAATTGTACACAAATTGCTCTGCAGAAATCTAAGAAGAGTTTTGGTCAACACTCCACCTTAGCCACTATCAGTATCAAGCCAGTTCAATACTCCAAGTCCCTGCTGATCATACTGTAGCATTCATAAAAATGAACCTAGTGGCTTAGAAACCATAAGATGGCCTGAAATAAACTAGAAGAAACAATTTATAAGATAGATAAACCACCTCTTTATAGAAGTTGTACTGACAAGTTGAAGCTGTTTTAGAAGCTGTACAAGCTCATCCACTGAAACTTAACTCTTATTACCAAAAAAACCCCTATCTCATGATATGTCGTACCAGTGTGGACAGCACATTCATTCCAATTGGTGCAATATTAGTTTGCAAATACTAAACTGGGTTTAGAATTTTCAGTAAAGATGCTGCCTCACTATTTGAAAACAAAAAGACACAATTAAAATGGAATATGTGAACTGCAACATACCATACTCTTCTCCCATTGCTTCAAGGGGTGTTTTGTACAATTTGCTGAAGAAAGACTCAGGGTGAAGTGCAACGGCTGCTCCAACACAACTTACTGCCAGGGCTTTTACACTGACTCTCACATCTCTATCAGGAACTAAAGCTGTAGAGCAAAAAAAAAAAAAAAAAAAAAAAAAAAAATGAGGAGGGGGAAGGTTAATAAAAGCTTCCTAAATTGTTAATTAATATGTCTCTGTGATATAAACAGCATAGCCTGGACAAAAAATATGAAGGCAGAGCAAGTAGTTCCAGTTTATCGGAGGCAGCAGTTATATATGGCTTTTCTCCCCCTCCCCCCCCAAAAAAATAAGAACTAAAAACAACAACCCAATGGTAACTCAGAAAATTGTTTCCTTAGCTTTTACTGAGGTATTGATAATTTTACCATGGTCAAACTGGGCACCCAACACTCATAAAAAGAAATACAAATATTAGATTGTCTTCACAGCTTCATACAATCTATAAACCATCATAACCCCACAGGTTTTCTCAAGAGAATTTACAAATTGCAAATGTAATTATTTAATTTAAGGGTTATGTTACCATAATATTTCTTTAGATGCCTAATGGTTCAAAATGGGGTTAACTGTAAAATGGCATTAGTTTAAGTGTCTGTAGGTTGTTCTGTACTCTGGTGTGATTATTTAAATCGGGACTGTCACAGAAAAACCTCACCTCCAAAACCTCCAATAAAGCGAGATTAAAAACCAGAATAAACCGTTCCCATTTCCAACTCTGTACAGTGAAAGACACAATAAACCAAGAAGTCTTGAACAGAAACTTACCTCCTTTTTCCCCAGTAAGTAGAAAAGAGGCTGACAGAAGTCTAACGCAGTGCACTAAAGGAGCAGAATTTCCATCGGTATAGTGACCTATGTCTCCCTTTACCCTAGAGGGCTATTGAAGGCAAAACACAATTTTTATATAGATAAAAATTTATCTTCAACTTAAAACATTAAGCACAGCAAGATTTAGAAATACTGCACATCCCCAAATGTATAAAGGTTGTAACACAAAATGTGTTTAATACATACTACAAAAAAGGCCTTAAAATGTAATGCTTTCAGGAAGTTTGTAAACCAAGTCTGTTATTGGCTAATTTTATCACAGAAACAACAATCATTCTATAGATTTTATGAATTACCCAGACTTGCTCTTTGGATCTGAAGGAGTCCGATAAAATGATGAACTGCTTTTGGTCACCAAGCAATGATCTTTGGAAACTTTACTTGAGAAGCAATTAATACCCAAGTTCTTTCCAGAGAAGGCTGACAACCTTCTGTAGTTTCACACTTAGAGTTCCCCGGTAGCCCAAGCTGATCTGCCTGCCACAAGCCAAACTCATTTTGCCCCAGCTCAGAACAAGGCCCAAAGCTGAAGTCAGAAAACCACAAGAGGAAAACAGTAACCTATGGTTAGAATGGCACGAGCCTCACCACAGAAAGGGAGGCTCAAAGAGTAAAATGTAATAACTAGAGGAGATTATAAAGTTACCTACACAGCTACCAGCCAGCACAAAGATATTTCAGTATAAAGTATTGGTATACCCTACAGTGTACAGACAAAAGGGATTTGTATTCTCAGCAGCCTGTGTTCTATTACAGTTTTGCTGGTGATTGCATTAAAGTCATCAACGCTTGCATATTCATCTTGTGTGAAATGAAATTTAGGCTGTAAGTCAGATTGACTATTGAACCTTAGTTATTTTGACCCACAACGAAGTGCATCACATATACAGGCTACCCACGTTTACCACTACTTTACATGATCATAACTGTAATTTTATTTTTTTTAAAACTTAGTTGTTTTGAACTTTAAACCAGACCACTGTGACTAATTCTTACCTTATTTTCATGATCACCAGGATCTGCTGCATCTTCTTTTGATGGAAATCTATCTACGCTGCTATCAGAAGGCTGCCTACTATGGCTCATGGTTTTCAACAGGTGAGGCTGTTGAAGAGCTTTAGAAAAAGGCAATTCATGAAATAACATTTCAGATGCAAATTAAAAGCACTTTAACGTAATTATACAAACATGAAAAATAAATTAGCAGTGATCAAAACAAGTGATTCATTAGAAGTGTTGAAATATATTCCTTATTTTACATTTCAATCTAGTTATTTTTTTTCCATATCCATTACGCAAGTCTTCAGTCCCTTGGAAGTTAGACACCAGATGCAACTGGTGACACCTGCCTTAAAGGTGTCACCAGTTCTGTTCCCCCCATCCCATTTATCAACATACCAATAGAAGAATTTCTGAAAGACTCTGATGAATCATCTTGGAGAATATTTGCAGCCTCATCTTCCTCATCCTGCAGCTGCCCAATTTGCATTCCAGAATACTGTCCTTCGGCACCCTCCAAAACCTACACAGTGCAAGGGCAGGACTTAGAATAACTTAGCTTAACACACAGTACTAGATTCTCAAACATGCAGTGTTAGTAATCTTGAAATAATTTGAAAGCAAATATGAGTCTGATAAATATTAGTGTACAGCTGCGTGCAGGTCCTAAAGCAGTTCCCCTCCTCCTCCAGCATTTGGTTAATTAGAGGCCATAGCTACATCTGACAGTCTCCCACCTGAGCCGTGAACTTGGACATTAACAGTAAGAAAGTCGAACATTGGTGCATTGCCTCCTCTGCACCTCTCCTTGCTCACTAAACCAGAAACTACTAAAATGGACACTTCTAGAAGACAGTTTGACCCTTGGTACCAACACAATACATAGGCAGTAGATATATGGAAAAATAACCATAGGAGACAAAATTTGATAATTTTAATGAAAGACAGTAAAAGACATTTCACTGTAAGTTTATCAGAAGACACAAGAGACATCTTCAGTTACTCCCTGATTTTAAAAGCACCTGCAAATTGTTCATTAAAAAGCCTGTGTGTAGGTAAGAGGGACAACCCACTCCCAGTTCAGAAAAAATAATTTTACTTGTAATTACTGCTTGCAAACAGTATGCAAACTGGCATATGCAACAGTTTGACAAGAATTTGCAAGAAATGCATCTTGTCAATAAAAACAACTTGTCAAATGCCTGCTCACTTTGGGCTCTGCACGGTCTACATTTACTTCAGAGACAGTGCAATTATCATCGCTCTTGAATCATCACATCTTGAATCCTCACACTTGCAGGAGTATTCGCTTATCATAATTGTATATTTAACATTTTTTGTAGTTGTAAGAGACATTACTCTTCCAAAGTTACTATCAGAAGACATAAGTCAAAAGTTTGATAGTGTTTAGAAAAAAATGTCACAAAACCAAACTTAAGATATTCTAAGTTTTCTCCTTTGTGCACTTTTGCTCTTGCTCCCAGGAATTATGTGTTTGCTGTTTTTATTACAGCCTCACAACACACTCATCTAAGAGAGACAAATGTCTTAAAATAGGTATATTGTATGCACATTTCAGGTGTTTATTAGATATGTAAATGCAACATTAGTAAATCATGCAGTATTTGCAGAGTATAGGATAAATCCTTAAGATGGAATCAAAAGGAAAAAATGAGTTGTACTGCCAAGTGAAAAAGCACAGGCAGAAAACAATGTGAAGCATTAGGTTTCAAAAGTACTCCTTTATCATTCCAAATAGACTGTTCACCCTTTAACACTTCCATTAGTCCTCCTGCATCAAAACAATTAAAATATCTACACAAAATGAAGTATATGCAAAGAGGATATATTTATGTCAAGCCTTTGATATTGACATTCTTCCAGTGAGTGACAATCTGTTAATGCCTTCATATAACTCATCCAGTGAACACACTGATTACAGCTCTGTAGTTTTTAATTACTGCTGAAGTGAAAGTGTTAAAAGGAGGTCAAGCTCTCCAATAGAGGTGCGAGCTGCTGACCTTTCCATTGTTACTAGCTGAGGATGAAAAAGTAGAAGTCGAGTAAGTAGATGAATCCAAGTCTGGGCCCTCCATGGAAGAGCTCTGAGATATGTCAGGCCCCTCAGTAGAAGGGGATCCCCCCTCTGCCCGTTGCACACTTACAATTTCAGAACTGTCCGAAGGGGTTACAGCAGAGTCTGGACCTTCTGTAGTAGTCTGTGAGCTATCACTAATTGGTGAAGAAGCCTGTGTACCATCATTCAAGTCCATAGTGGCATCTGACTGGACAGCACTGATCTGGCTGGAGCTTTGACTCAGCACATCATCTTCTTCCCCTTGGGTAGCTGTACTGGTCAAATCACAGCTTGTCAGGTCTACGGAGTCTGACTGCAACGTATGTTGAGAACGCGGCTGCTCAGTAATGATATCGTGTCCGGTAGAATCAGCAGCTGAACTCCCTGCTGACCCAGTTGTTGAGACACCTGACGAAGAAGCCAGTTCACTGGTTATCTCACCCTTCATAGAAGCTGCAAAACACAGACATTTAAGAGTCAATCAAGTGTTTAAACTTGTCTTTCACTCTTGATAAGGACACCACATACCACATAGTAAACTATGCTAAGGAAAGCATATAACTGAACTTTTAAGCTACAGGTAACAAAATAAGCATCTGTATAAGCCATGCCATCTATACCAGGAGCTCCATCTGACAGCCTATCAGTTAAAAAACAAATTCAGGTCAACTTCCTTAAGTATAAGTTTTATACCCAGGACTATTTATGGTTTCAGTTAGCATGTTAGCACGTCTTTTGAGTGTCCATCCACTTCCTAGTCACCATAACACATCACTTTCATATTTTACATAGAGCAATAAAAGAATGGATTTGTAATGTATAGAACACAGGTTGATTGCACTGCTAAAGGGAAAGTCAGCTACCTGCAAACGATGCAGAACTGACATCTGACCGGGTTTCAGAATCATCCTCCAAACCTTCCTCTTCACCAAGAAGTATTTTACCTGAGAAGTGATATAAGAAAAACCTTTACAGTTTTCCAAAATTACAGTCAACTTGAAGTGCTGAGCAGCTGAAGTCAGTTAGATGTGAAATCTATTTTTAAAAAGTTTTTTTCAAAGCTATGACAGGCAACAGATGGAAAAAGAGAGAGGAATGAAGAAAGTGATCTCACCAGTCCCTCACTATCTGATCAGGAGAGAAACAGACAGCAGTGACAAGGAAAAACACAGTTAAGTAATTTTCTTTAATGGTGTAACCATTCAGTAAACTACCTAGGACCCCATTCCTTCTAGTTTATTTTTGTGGACTGTGTTTAAGATCCCACTAATTTTGTCAAGTATGTGCTATTACAAAGGCATCTGGATGTCTGCCTGCAACTCAGAAGGACATTAAAGTACCACAAGTAATAGAATAAATGACGTCTCCCTCCTTAAGGCCATGAAAATTATCAAAGTCTACTTGCAGTTTGGGGCTGGGAACTCCAAAGATAACAGAATGGGAAACACCCAAGGGGAAGAGCAGCACAGACTAGAAGCACAAGATGACTTAAGTGGAACAGGGTGATGAATCATTGATAACAGCCATTAAAATCCAGGGGCTACTAAGGCAAAAATCTTCAGAGAGGCTTTTGCCATAGGAAAAATGAGAACTCCTTACAACCTAACACAATCACCATAGAGTTCTCTTACTCACAGAGTAATGTCTATTTTAAATAGAGGCAGCAGAAAGAGAAAGACACCTGCAGATGCACACACTGCCCAGGAGCAAACCAAGGACTTAACTGCACTGAAAAGTCTGTAAATGGGACAAGACACAGAGTGCAGATGGAGCTCTGAGCCCACCCTCATGGATGTTGCAAGACACTTGCTGAGACAGAGGGATTCATGATAACTGCTTTGAGACAAGCCTGTTTTGCCATTTAGAATAAGCTTCATTGGTAGTCTTAAAGATTCACCATGCAAGATACCAATGTTTTGATAACTCTAGATGAATTCTTTTGCATCTGATTAAGTTAGCAGGGGGTATAAATTAACATTAAATTAACATTTAAGCATTAACAAACTTTTGCATTAATTTCTCTATCACAGCTAACTTCATACATAGCAGTAACACTGCAGAATTGTCTTCCTCCGAAAAGTACATTTTATGCTATTCAAACCTGTAAGTTAGGCAGAAAAGTAACCATGACATCACCATGTATGGTCTATGTAAAATAACAGGAACTGAGAACTACACACTCCTACAAAAGAATGAGTAAAATCCTGCTAAGAGTTCCCAAGAAAAAGCATGAAAGATAGTAAATTCTTCTCTATTCTTTTTCACATTTACATCCATTTCACTGACACAAACCAGGATATTCTGCTTTTCACAGCTGATCACCTTTAAAAGTGAAGGAAGAAGGACACTGAAAAACACTTGTTAGGCACATTAGGCTTTGTATGTTTAAATGAGTATACAAAACAAGCTGTAGCATACTTTTCCACTATTTGGAAAAAAAAAAGAGTTAAGATGTAGAACATAAGTCTTTAATTTCAAAATTAGTTTTCAGCCTTTTTAGCAAATAATTTTCTGAAGCTGAAACAAACAAACCAACACAGGCCAGCTACTGAAGGCTAAAGTTGGTCTGAAGGACTAAGACTTAAAATACATGGAACATCTGAGTTCTGAGGTTAGGGTCACAGGTTTCTGTAGATCACCCTCACTTTACATCCCTACACACGAAGGAGTGTTGCAGATAAAGAAGTTTCACCCATGGCTAACAGCAGAAGTCTACTACTTATATGGCAGTAGACTGCAAAAAAACTTCAAGTAGGAACTGGGAATAGGCTTGATTTTTCCTTTTTTTCTACAATGGAGAGCAGTCGGAAATAAACCAATTAACAATTTAAAATTAAACCTGTACAAAACAAAATCATGAACAGATTTCTTCAAATTCATTTATGCCATTTTTTTTGACAAAATCTTTATACCATGATCTTGAAAGAGAATAGAAGCTGATGACTCATACATGTTTTCCCACAGAGTGAAGGAAAGGTTAGTGTTTTAACAAGTACTTTAATTGAATTTACACTATTATTAATACTTCAAAGTTATAATGCAGATAACTAACAATTCAAAGTATTAAAATGATGATTTACCATTTTTCATTTAAAAGTGTTATTCTGATTTGTTGCATTCTGTCTCACCTTTGGATGCTGCAGCAATATCTACTTTCAGAAAACCTTTCTTTTACTCTGTCATTTCTAAACTAGAAATTATTACTGCATCCATAAGCACTATTTCATTCAGCTCTACCCACTATTTCACATTTAGATATATTTTAAAGGTATATTCTTTAAGCATTATGAGATTCCTTTGACAAAAAAGCGGGAGGACATTTGGAAAAAGCATAAGCTACTTGGTATAGCGGTCCTTAAAGTTTGTATAATTTTAGTCTATTTTCCATTGAAGTTTTTCTTTTCAGTATCGCACATCTCTGCTTAATATGCTTGCACTGACTGCACTACACTCACACATAGTTCCACTGTAGTTGCAATACTTTGTTCACCTAAACCAGGCCATTAAACTGTTACACCGTTGTACCTACAGTGATTCTAGTACTGATACGACCAGTGTTAAAAGTGTAGATGTATAACTAGATACGAAGTACTTTCATGCACAAACTGGGAAAAGAATACTTCAGAGCAAATTTTATTACTTAAAATCCTGCTAAGTGAATTACTTATTGAAGAAAGAAATGAAAATATACACAGTAAGACAGAAAACGAATAGCACTAATCATCAAGAACAGAAAAAGAAATTCAAAAGCATCATATCAAAGCATGCAAACGTACACATGCGTTAGTGAAACACGGATTAAAAAAAAAACAGGCCTAACAAAACCAGGAAGGCTAACTATTTTATGGGTTACATTAAAGGTTAAGTATTACCATCAAAAGGAAAAAAGCCCTGTTGAGAGAGACTATTTTTAGATGTGCTCTTTAAAAAATGAAAATTGTATCAATATTCATGACCATAATTTTGCCAGTGAACTACAGAAAAAGTAAGAATTATACTCCTTTGAATAATTTTAGAATATGTTGATTGCAATATCAGAAATTGCATCAGAATTGTTGTAAAATTTACAGTGATCAAGCTCAGCTGATAACACAAAGGCAATTGTGAATGAAGACCGAAGTTCAGCAAGACAATGAAGTGGGGAGGGGGAAGAAAAAAAAAAAAAAAAAAAATCAGAAAGAAATGCAATTAAAGATTTGTTTTTTAAAATAATCACCTTTATGCTTTCTGGTAAGAACAGGGCTGCATGAAGACCCCCCTCCAGCTGCAAATCACAGAAAGTAACACATCAGGGCAAAGACAGAGCTGCTGAAATCACGAAGGAATTCTAATAGCCACAAATGGGAAGAAAAAAAAAGCCCAAAGCCAGGAAAAAATAGCAATCTTGTTGCTTTTGAAGCACAAGTTTTTTTGGATCATTTGCCATGAAGTGACTTTTTATTTTTGTATGTCACTTGTGCAAAGTTTGCTTTTAAAAAAAATATGCTCTAAACTTCACTGCTATGATTGCTTCCGGCTAATGAATTACCTTCTAATAGCAGCAATATTGGAATGATCTGTTAGTTCCATACAGAAGTCCTTACGGAAATCAGATTTATTCTTTTGAAACAGGTAAGTAGCAGTTAGGAGACAATTTTAAGAACATGCATTTCACGGACAACAACACTATTAGCTGATTTTAAAAGTTATAGATAAAGTTAAGTCATGCTTTAATTTCATGCTGGTTTTGGTATTCAGCAAGGACCCATCAATTAATATAAATTCTGAATTAGATCAGCTTTTTATGAATCACAGTTGTCAGATGCTTGGCAAGAAGAACATTAATTTTGTGGGAAAAAAAGTCTGTCACCACAGTCAACTTGCTCTGTGTAACCAAAAAAAAAAAATCCATCAACATAAACTGCACAAAACCAATACTTTTGAGTCTGTCATTACTCAATGAATGTATACCCACCTAAAGAAAGGAGGGAAAAAAACCTTTACTGTACCTGAGAAAAAGGCAACTCATGCATATTTTATATATTTAATTTTATCCTTCATACTTTTTGGCTAACACTGAGAAACAGAGCTGGTGATGTATGTTCATCTCCTTTTACTTGAATTACCAAAAATATAGCTTACCTATGAGTTCCACTATGCTCCCACTGCGGTTCCTGCTGGCAGATTCATCTTTGGATACACTGACCTGTGCAATGCCCCCTGAAGCGGTCAGGGCATGGAGAAGTTCAGGTGGCGGCGTTCTAAAGAGCTGTTGTAATAATTCTAAAGCTCCAGTCACAACATTATGGTCCTGATGCTGGGTGTAATGCAGAGTCAATTCATAAACCTAAACCCCAACAAAGTACTGGAGTAAGTCTCTATGAAGACGCAACATACCACAATTCTTCTCACATAACATATTAAACTTCAGTAATGCTTTAAAAACGACTGACATTTGCTGTATCTAATCTTCACCACACTCTTCCAAGGGGAAAACGTCAATTCATTCTAGCCATTCAACTGCTCTTTTAGTAGAATTCTGTGATTTCTGTTTATTGTTATAGGAGGAGGAATCACATCAAAGAACACCTGAATGAAGTTCTTTAGCTCCTTTGGAACACCTAACAAGTACTGATGATGCATTTTTCTGGGATTTCTGATTATTAACATTATTCATCAATAATTCCAGTCACTGGACCAACTATCATTTACCAAAATGAACAGGAATTTGAGAAAAGAATTCAGAATGTTCAACATCAAACCACTCCTGTATAACACTATATGCAACATTTATTTCCTTTCCTTCCAATTAGTACTTTCCAGGTTAGGGTTATTATTTATATTTTACCTGTATAAGTTGTTCTGGTGAAGGTGAAATCTCTGCTTCTTTTCTTGTTACTCCAAAACTGCCTTTCAGGCTGGTATCCTTTACTTGTTGTTGCAATAAAGGTATGAGATACCTTAGTGTAAGTAAAACACCCAGAATTAAAAGAGTAGGATGATCATCTTCTACAGGAACCAGCAAGCCTAGGTGTAGAAAAGAAGTACCCAAATCCATTATTGGCAGTGGTTAGTTTCAACACAAATGTTATTTCACATAGTCCACATAATAACTTCTTAAAAAACAAACAAACAAACAAAAAAACCCCAACCCTAGCAGCAACTTCAGAATACTTTCTAGATGTAGAAACATTTGAAAATATGCATTATTTAATATTCCTGCCAATGATTTAAGCTATGTGGGAGAACGGTCAGAGGACTCTTCTTACTCTCCCTGCTCCCTACTTATTTTCGCTTAATAAAAAGACAGAAAAATTTCTTTTCTGTAATACCTGATGCCTTCATCAAGTGATCTAGACTCTCTTGCTCCCCTCACCTGTCTCCTCGCTCCACTTGGTAGTTTAATTACGATCAAACATAATTCCTTCATACACACACTTGCTGCTATCCTAATGAATGACATTTACACTCCCTCAAGTATTTTGAGCCTTGTCCCATATACCTACCCGCTAATCACAGAGTCAAACCCAAAATATATTAAGAACAAATATAAGTTATGCAAGAAAACTCAATGTTCAATGCAAAAAAAAAAAAAAAACCCAACCACAAAAACCCATCAGAATCAATTCATGGAGTTCCTATTAGTGCTCCTCTCTGCATTCATTGCCAGTACCATTGCCAGGACGTTATAAAACATCACCTTTGAGGCAGGAAAGAACAATGTGTGCCCAAAAGTGCATTATTTTCAAGTCACACAGCGTGACAAAAGTCGTTACATGGCATTTGCATTTTTCACCCATTCTTAAAGGAAGCAAGGCTAACAGGATAATGCTTTATATATCCATTGGTCTTCCTGACCTCTCCTTTTTGCAATATAGTCTACATAGTAAAGAACCCCTCGTCAGTAACAAAACTGAGGCAAAAATTTCCAGTACAATCCAGACAACTGTCTCATGAGTTGCAAAATACCCCAAAGACCCTGCAGACTTCCCAGATGAAGAAATATGGAAGCAATACCTGATGCAAAGCGTTGTGCTTTCCAATAAAATTAAAAAAAAAATTAAAATAATTTCTGGTCTAAGGTCAGTTTTTAACAAAGAATCTACATGGTACTTCTTCTAAAAAGGAGTCAGGGGGCATGTGTTCTTGACCCAGAGAATAGCAGCCATATCCTGCACCTCAGACCTGCTACATTAACAACCAAACTGCTGAGTAATTCAAGCCTTCACAGACTCCTGAGCAAGTTCTTCCAGAACCCCTCTAGACCTCATTTTCCAACAGGCTTGTTTACTTAGCTGTGGCTGTTTCTTTGCAACATTACTGAATTAGCGTTGCAGTACATAGAGACACAAATAAGTTAGTCATATCTTCATCTAATAATACAAAATAGAGAAAGCATTAGCAGTGTAACTGGTAAGCTAAGTATCTTTGCTTTGCCTGAAAACCTCACACACTAAAATTCTCACGTGGAAAAAAAAACAACAAAAAAACCAAAAAAAAATCATGTTACTTATACCTGAGGCAAATTTAACTGATTTCCCCCTGAATCTTACCTAAAAGTACATTCAATAACCAGGCATAAAAATACTGCATTCTTCGGGAATGTTGACAGATGCTTACTGCTGATCCTGCTGCTGTTCGACGGATAGTAGGGGAACTGGATTTGAGATTAGCTATGAAAGCCTTCAATAAAACCTAAAAACAAAGATATCTTACTTAAATTTTTATGAGAAAGAAAAGGAGACAAAAGTGAATTAAAAGTCAGCAAATGTATTTTTCATTCATTCAAAGCATTACTTAACGTACATTTAGCAAGGGCAACTTTTGCCTTAATTCAGGCATGCAGCCGTAACACTGCTTTCTGTAACATCTGCTTGATAACGCTGATAGCTTACTGTGCTTTGAGATATAAAAGGGAGCACTAATAGGTTAAAGAAAGATACCTTAATCTCATTGTCATTTGCAAAATTGCCAAACGCTGCCATGATTTTTGGTATTGCCGCAGCCAGGGTCTCTTGTACCGATTCTTCGGGTCTCTTACTTATTCGTGTTAGACAGGGCAAAAGGTTCACTAAGTACGGCCTAAGCATGGCAATGGAGAAAAAACAATTTGAAAAGAGAACAACTTCACCCATCTAAACATTTTTAATTCATATTCAAATTCTGCGGTATTACTAAATCATAAAAAATGTACCTGTTAGCTACACAGAACATAGGAAAAAAAAGACAATTTGCAGACATTAAGAAGGAACTAAAGAGAACACATGTTAAAAAAAAAACAAAACCATTCTCATTGTCTTCACACATTTCCCCAGCCCACTCCCTGGAGTCATGCACAGCACAGAACTAAAATTCCTCTAAAAGAAAACCAGCTAATCAAATAAAGCTACTTCAGAGGGAATAATGTGATAGGAATTCTTCCAACCCCCAATTATACATTTAAAATTTGAGAACAGTAACATTTTGTTAACATCCGTATTTCATTAGATGTTCTTTGGAAAGTTCATTACTAGGATGTGTTTACCTGCACTTTTGAGGCCGAACTAGATGGGCAAGCTCAGCAAATCTCCACAGTGCAGCACGTAGACTTCTGGAAGCACCATTCTATAAAGAGTATATAATCATTACATTTCACGGATTCATGGGTTTGACAGAGTTGGAAGGGACCTCTAGAGATCATCTAGTCCAATTCCCCTGCTAAGCAGGATTGCCCAGAGCACATT
>JAOXNO010000033.1:50455945-50469590 GCA_028565335.1 Limnodromus scolopaceus | reverse complement strand
CCTCTTGGCAACAAGGGCACATTGCTGGCTCATGGAGAGCCTGCCATCCACCAGGACTCCCAGATCCTTTTCCTCAGAAGTACTTTCTAGATGATCCACCCCTAACCTATATTGGTGCCTGGGGTTCTTCTTCCCCAGGTGCAGGACCTTACATTTGCCCTTGTTGAACCTCATGAGGTTCTTCTCTGCCCAGCTCTGCAGCCTGTCCAGGTCACACTGGATGGCGGCACAGACCTCTGGAGTGTTGTCCAGCCCTCCCAGTTTGGTATCATCAGCGAACTTGCTGAGGATACACTCTTTGTGTGTGACCCTCATCCAGGTCATTGATGAATATGTTGAACAGGACTGGGCCGAGTACTGACCCCCAGGGGACACCGCTGGTTATAGGCCTTTTCATCAAAACCATTTCCTAAATAATACCTATAATATACAATAGTATATAGTTTTATACCATTTTACTTAAACAGATAAAAACATAAGGTGTCTAAGAAGCCACAAATTTCCTTTAGCTAAAAGGAAGTCAAGTCAGCTCCATGACTGCCTTCAGTTTTCTAGCTGGTGTTAGGAATTTTCCGAGTGACCCAAAATGAACAATGAAGAACACCAAGAAAGAGAAGGAAATGACTGAGATCTCCACTCTGCTGAAATCAGCTTAAAATACCACAGAGAAAGTCATCAACCAACAAAGAAACACTGATGATGTGAGAGTCTAAAAATCACTGGAACACTTGCAGAGATATAAATGCAGAAAAAAATTGACAGCAGTGGAGAAACGCAAACAAATAACGTTCAGCTCAAGTGCACCAAAAAAACCAACCCCACATAATGATCTGCATCACTTCATAATGGCTTGTATGCTTACATTTAGTATCCATGTGTCTGTACTGACACCTTCAGTTTTGCACCTGACTTCAGTCAGGTGCACATAGACCCAGAGTTTATATAGTAAAGCTCCTTAGTATTGTTGCAAATACAGAAAATTATGGAAGTCAATAGATGTCTAGGAAAAACCGTGTACCCACTGTAGTTTGAACCTAACCAAAATGCTTCTCAAATCAAGTCCCTCTAAAAGACAGAGCCAAGATGTTTAGAAACTGTCACCTATTTCTTATTTTCTTGAGCTAGTGTATCAAAGGCTCATCATCTTGTTAACATGACAAGTAAAAAAAGTCCTTACATCTGAATTACAAAATGTGCATTTCTCAAGTTCAAAGCCGAACAACAGATTCTGGCATGGCTCCTAAAATGATCCAACTGATGCACAAACAAAATTTGGTCTGCTGGGTGCTTGTTAACGTCTGCTACCTCTCTCTCGCCTCTGCCATGAATTTGAGATCAACTATTCAAGAAGCACATGCCACCTGAACAACAAAATATCTCTTCCTGCACCTAGTCATGAAGTGCAGAAACTTCTGAGCAATTTTTGTTTACATTGGCTGGTTTTTGTTAATTATCTAAACATCCATTTCTATACCCTCAAAAATTTTGCATGACATTAAAGTACAACAGTACAGTAAGATTCACACAGGGCATATAAGTAGTCAACATCTGACAGAAGAAGAGCTATCTATATTGCTTTTGTTATTTTATTTTCTAGAGTCCTATCATTCCCGAAGATATGTAACAAAAAGCAATAGCATTACTGTCCAACAAATAACTATATTTTCTCTCTAAACAAGCCTTGCTATATGCTTATAGATGCAAAAGACATGATTTCAATGATACCGTCCTGAATACAGCATTTTCCTTTTGCAGTCATATACTTCAGAAAGACTATTACTAAAATTCTTCCTGTGGATGTAATTAAATTGTGACTTTTGGTGCAAAGAGAGATGTTTCAGTATTTTTACCCATGTTTCTTACAGAAGCTGTAAGCACGCATCACACATTCACAAAACAGTAGTTAAAACTTGTATCAGGTCACTTCAGGTCTTGATCAAATGATTCCTCCAAGAAGTTATGTCAAATTAAGAATGTCAGTGTCCTCCACCTATTTTTCACCACCCTTTTGCTTGAAGTTATTCTTTCCAGCTCAGTCAATGGAGCAAACATCATGAATATGCCTTAGTCATTTGGGTGCAGAGTCACTAAGGTTAACTCAGACTGCTGTTCACACCAAATGCTCACACATTTTCTGCCAGACAACCTGTCAGGAGTGGTTAAATCTACACAGTGGGGCCAAAAGTGAGGAACTGGGTAGAATAATATATTAAACAGTCACAGATCCTTCAAAAGCGAAGCTTTGACCTTTATCTTAAGAGACATACGCTATTTATTTACACTAATGCCACATTCCAATATACTAAAAAACTTCGTAAATACCGTATTACAAAAGGACACGAAAGCAAGAAACTCACCTTTTTAATCTCTTTATACAGTTCTAATTGTAACCTAGGAAGATTGGAATCCATCAGAGCCTGCAATAAAACACATTGAGAATGTACTGTATCAGAGGGGAAGCACTTTACAGGAATAAAGTTACACTTGCAATAAAACAGCTTCAAAAAAGGCACAGAACTATCGAACTGCCCCTATATTTGATATATAACCAGGAAACTTCTAAATATGGAAGAGAGACACCTTTACTTTTCACACAGACACAAAACAGAAACGTGGACAAATTCCACAAACTCTAACAGTTATTTGCAGTTAATATTGACTGCTTTACCCATTCTACCTAAAAAAGGCCATATGGGATCAGACTACAAGCAGAGCCAACCTAACATGCTTTTTGGCAATCGCCAGAAACAGATACTCATGAATAGAACATTAAAACACAAAAATAGTATGGCAGGAAATACCTCTCACTGCTTGTGAATACATCCCCACCGTCAAGTAGCCTCCTACTATTTCTCAAACGGAGGCTGTATTTATACCATTACCTTTAACAGTCCTTGAAAAACCCTTCTTTCATGAATTAGCCTGTTTTCTGCATCCATTTATTACAAGATGTTCTGGACACCAGAAGCATCGCATCCCAGGATCTAACGAAGCAGTGTGCGACAGAGCATACATTGCAGTTTGAACCTGCAGTCTGTCTAACTAGGATACGTGAAATGAAAGTAAGCACCAAGTAGTGATTTTCTGTTCACCTCAACTCAATCATTCTCCCTCCACCTTTAAAATGGCAAAGAAGAAAAATAGGAAAGTAGTTCTGCTCTATACTATCTCTTCCTATGGAATATTTTGTATACATATAATTACCCTTTCTCTTCCTTTTTTTTTTTTCCTAGTACGTGCTACTATTTATGAAAATTTCCGCCATCACTTCCTCAGATGAAATGAGCGTTTCACTGGGACAGGCTGCCCAGAGAGGTGGCGCAGTCTCTGTCTCTGGAGATATTCAAAACTCATCTGGATGTGTTCTTGTCCAGCCTGCTCTAGGTGACCCTGCTTTGGCAGCGGGGTTGGACTAGATGATCTCTGACAGTCCCTTCCAACCCCTACAATTCTGTGATTCATACAACAAGCAAGTGCCTACATTATGGATTTATAGAGTGCTATAATGTTTAGAATTTCATTCCTTATTCCTTGCCCAATAATTTAATAATTTGTAATTTTCTATCTGCCTCCTTAACCCATAACCATTAAGTTCACTTCTTTACATCAGCATATGCCATGTAAGAGTAATCCTGTGGAGGCCAGAACAGCATAAGTACCGTCAGTGAAGTGCCTCTGGTTCCACCAAAGCATGATTTGCCCAGCCTAAAATTGCATGCTCCAAAATTTTGTTTCCCCCAATTATACCAGTCATTATAATAAAATGATATTACCTTCCCCAGAAAAATTTTACCTGGCTTGTATCTTTATGTTGTCATAAGCACCCTAAGTATTAACTGCATGTACCTATATGACAGCAGGTAAGGATAGATCTCACTTATTTCACAAAATTTAATTTTTACAGGAAGTTCACTGCCCATGTATGTAAGGACATCAAGCAACACAAAAAGGTACCAGCTACTATTTTGGCTTCAAGGGTAAGTTGTCCTTACAACACACTCAACTGAAGCAACTCTTTTTACTCATGTATACCTATATTTTTAGCAGGCTAGAATCTAAAAAGTCATCTCAATGAGAAAAAAATTGTAAGCACAGTCAATTCCAAATTACTAGAAATAATAAATCCCAATTACTGAGACCAACTGTACTCCAATCTGTGTGAACAGTCCCACCAGTATCATTAGAACAGAGAATACTACAATATTGTACATCAGTTTCAGAAACAAGACAGCTTTAGTAACACCTTACCCTCAAAAGCCTGGTAAATCCCAATACAGTATTTTTACTTTTAAATAAAGATATCACCAAAGCTATTTAATCTTTGAGCCATTTATGCTATCTGTGAGGTTCTGACAGTTAAGTGTAGTGATACTTTAAGATGACCTACAGAGTGTTTATCTAAACTTACTTGCTGTTTTCAGTTTACAGCCTTGTCTACACAAATGCGTTAGCAGTTTAATTACGCTAATGAGCATAAACTCCATAGAGACACACAATTATACAGGTAATGCTTACAATCTATATTCTTATATTTAAAGAGAGAAAATATAAAGCATCTTTCTAGCTACAGAATGAGTCTCTAAAATCCCTGAGGTAGTAAAAAAGCTGAATGTCAACAAACATGCAAGCTTAGGGGCCTGACGCCTCTGTTCCATTCCTCACAAGCGTCACTGCTTCTCTCTGCATTTATACACGAGAGAGCGTCTGCCTGAAGGCTCGGTTGCTTCCCCACAGTGTAAAACACAGAAACAGAATGCAAACTATGACCAGCTTTGGTAACAGTCCGATACGTCCATGTGGTTGGAATATCACAACTATTACAACCTGATAGCTGTGACCAACTGGCAAGCTTAACTGATAGAAGATTCCATCACTTAAAGTCACTTTAATCTTTAAAACAAAACAAACTCCCATACAAAGATGTGAAAAAAAATAAAATTAAGCTTTTCAAGCTACCTTGAAACATGCCAGAAAGCAAAAATATTAAACAGATCCATGAACTAAAGAGGTCAATTTTATACTACGCCTACAGAAGAGTTTGGTGCAAAGAAGGAAGGAAGTTTGCATCCATTAGAACTGTTTCAGAGCATCTTTTAAAGCAAATTAAGTTACATAATTGTGTATACATTTCATAGAGTGCTACACTCCCACTCCAAATGGAAAAACATTTAAATCAGAATGAATAGAGCAAAGTGCTACAGGGCAAAACATGAAAAGCAAAAGACATTTGAACTTCCTCATTCCCTATCATTATGGGATACACTACACAATCAGTAAGCTTTCCCATACTAGTTTCAGCCACAAGCTCAACACCCAAAAACTTAATTCATTCAGATACCAAACAAACAGAACTTAACTGAGAGAAATCTCTACCAAAATAGGGATGTTTGCCTGCTTCTACACACCGCTTCATACTAAAGAAAATTATTATTTGCGTATTTCTAAAGCACTTAAACTTTGCATCAACTAGATTAATTATGCAGGTGCACTACATTGACTCAAAGGTCAAGTATTTCAGAAAACAGGGCAGGGGGGACAACAGGAAAAAAAAAAAACCCCAAACAAGAAAGGGCAGATGAAGGTAAACTTGTCCTGGAAGCAGCAGCTCACATCAATTACTCAAGAGATTAACTTTATCATACTTTCAATCAAGATTTAGGCATTGCCTGACCTCGTATGAATGCCTTTCCACTGTTCTCCAACAAGCCTTCCATTCTGGATCACAGCACGGTAATAAACAATCTCCAGAATTACTGCCCAAAAGCTCCTCCATCAAATCTCAGCAAATCACACTACCTGAATTACAGCATACTACCAGTCTGGAATGAAAAGCCACTATGTCTTTCAGCTTGCTTTTTAATAAAGATGTTTAACATGAGGAAAAGTAAAAATGTTATGTTTACAGAACAGTAATAGAGTATTCCTCCCATACAACAAGATGATTTTAGAAAAGCCTACATTCTTGTTTTATTAACTTGAAGAGAACAAACTTAATGAACAGTTGAAGAAAAGAATAGATTAGAATGATGAAGAACAGAAGACAAGTTAAATATCTTGATCTGGGCATAAAACGATCTCCTAAGAGCACATACAGAATTTCGTAAAGAAGCTTCCTTAACCTCTTACATTATGAGGTATTATCAATAATAAGAAAAGCAACTAAAAGAACATCAGTGTGAATTCATACAGGACACTGCAGGTGAGAGGTAAAAATCTATTAGCGCTATATATGGAAGTTCTTACTTTAATAACTTTATTAAGGCATTCATCAGCAACCATCCGGACATCGGATTCTGCATCCTCACTGCAGAGGAGAAAGAGCTCCATAGCAATCCCCAGCAGTTTCTGAAATTCTGGAGAATTTCTAAATAAACAAACATAACAAACAAACAAAATTACAATGCACACTATGAAAAGCAAACACCAATGCTACTCTTGAGGGGATTTTGAGAATCCAGCTACATATATATTATACACAGTTATACATGAGGAGAAGACATTCAGTGGATTAAAGCACTTCATTAGGAGTTGGGAGATCATTTCTCTGCTCTTTCCTACATAATCTGGCAAGGTATCTGACCTCTGTGCCTCAGTCTCTCTGAGGTAGAAGGATAATGCCTACTCTACCAACGCTTAAAAAAATTACTTCTCAGATTTTGGGTGGTTAAAAAAAAATAATTAAAAAATTGTGCCAGTTTTAAACAGAAGTTGAGCATTTAAAATCAGCAATTATCAGGAAGCCTTCAATAAACTAACACTCTGAAGTCGCTATTCATATTAATACAGTAAGTTAAAAACATTGTCTTACCTTAAAGACTGAGCAACTATGTTTTCACATATTGTTAGGCAATGGTTCACTCGATCTTTCTTGGTAGCTGAAAGTTCTTTCTTTCTAAAAGAAGAATACAATGATAATGAGTCTGAGATAAGACTTCAAAAGTGAACAGTGACCATTTAAACACTCTTGCTAGAGTAGTGTCTAATGATTATACAAAAAAAATGTGCACTCTTCTGGCCATTACATAAACAGCTGTGAACCAACTACCCATAGTCCCTGGACTGCCTGTACTAACTGCTGCTGAGAGCATGCAGGCTCACAAGCAAAGGGAAGGATAGAAACTTAGAAAAGGAATGAACCATTTAACAGGGAATATCATACTAATTCCGTGACTTTCACTAAGAAAATGTTGGGGAAAAAAACCAAAAAATAAAGAGCAGTAAAGGGAAAGGAAGGAAAAAGCGGAGCAGGCCTAGAACAAAGCTGAAATAAACAAACCAACAGAAAGAAAAAAGTTGAGGAAAATAAGCCATGAAAACAAGCCTTGCAGATCTAAAAATACCACTTTTAAAAAGACCATCCTCACACATAATAAGTCACCTTAGACTTTTTTTTTTTTGTCTGGCAAGTTCCTGAAACTTAAGAGTTTTACTAAATTGACCATTTTGTATCTGAACTGGAAAGGATGATGAGGCAATGTTATCATACATCACATTCTCCCATATCATTTTGTAATTATAAAAATAGTAAAGTTTTAGGCATAGCCTATGCCCATCAAGAATAATGTCCCTATAGTAACACTTGGTATAGTCCAGGAAAGGCGAAACTTAGTCAACTTGCCGCAAATGAATGCAAACCAAAGAGAATAAAATTCACTGAATCGAAGATTACATATCTACAAGTAGCGTAAAACACACTATGAAAAGCAAAATTTCTTTAACATTCACTTCAACACGATATAAGCTCCTACAACCCTTTACAGCTGACTCTAGAACAGACGCTTCTTCCCTGCCTCACCCCCAACCCTTCCAACAAAGGAACTGAAAAAGAGAGGCAGAGAGATTCACAACTATGACTGTGAAACTTTATTTCATTGTATGCAGTGTTTCCTACTCTTAACTTTCCTGACACAATCACTTTTAGGAAAGCAGACATTACTTTTAAATGATTAACCAGTAGCAACACTGGAGCTAAACTGCACACCCAAAGGTACCTCTCCTGGGTCTGTTTCTTCTTCAATTATATTCACAGAGAATCTTCCCTTTTGTTTTCCAAGTGAAAACTGAGCATCCTTATTTCTAGCATTTAATTTTGTGTCTGAGCAAAACCAGCAAAACCATCAAATAGCAAAACAGTTTTCCAACTTCTAGTTCAGAAACACTATGTGAATAGTCTTGTGATATATTAATATAGTTAACACAATATTAAGGACCAACAGCAAGCAGTCAATAAGTGCATTAAATTAAGCTAACTCAAAATACTTCATTGGACAAAATTTTTGAAGAATTAAGCTGTAATATTTAAGAGCTTTAGCTCAAATAATAGTACAGTTTTTGAAAAAAAGCCATTCTTTGCGAGTAACCCTGTCCTTTTTCTTCCATCAGGTTGGAAGTGGGTGGTTGAAAAGTGTTCCCAAGATTTCAGGTTTTTTTCCCAATGATCCTATCATCTCACTCCAGAAATGCCTTCCCTTTAAAAAAAGTTTAAGGACTAGTTCTTAACAAATCCATTTTCTCCATTATAATTTGGCGGTATTTTGTTTAGCTAAGCGTCAGCGTTCCTCAAAGAGAATCTCTTCTTTGGCTTGTGTTCTTAAGCAACTGGCAGAACATGAGTAGCCAATCTGAATTAGATCAAGATACACAATGGCTTTCTCTCTATCTTGAAAGGCACCAGAGTCTTTAACTGCAATTCCAGATCACCTCTAACAATACAGCAAATACTTCCTAAAATCTCCAACTGACCTTGCAACTTAAGTATCATTAATGTGAACAGGTACCTAAGAAACAGATTAAATAATTTCAACTTCTACGATAGTTTTACCTAGCACTGCCCACATCTCTTATGAGCACCACATATTCTACCCAAGAATAAACAAGCACATCTGAACTTGCCTATAAACTCACTATTTCAGATACAAAACACGTTAAAGACATTGCTGAATAAGACTGCTTTCTGAAAAAAGTTCTTTGTTATCTACACATACCATAGCCCCGAGCAAGACAGGCAGTGGTGTTCAACAGCACTCAGGCTAGTACAGATCAACCTCTTCAGCAGATTTCTGTGAACAGAGAGCTCACCTAACACTGAATCTACCGCCTCATTGAAATAAATAACTTACATTTTAAAAGGCCTGAAAAGAGAATATTTCATGTGAAAACTTAGAAGGAATGCATACAGTTAACAAGTTACCATTTAAACTGAAATGACAGAAACTAGAGGTGAAGACTAACTATCAGTTACTATCCAAAGGGAAAGAAGAACAAACATTCAACCATTCACTATACTGAATCCTTCATCTGCCATTTGGTTATTCAACTTCCAAAAAAACAGCCTTTGAAGGAATGAAAGAAAAGGTGGAAGACAAACACACACATTTTCTGCACCTACAGAAGGAGAAAGATAACAGAACAGTATCCGGAGAGAAATCACATGATATAAAAAAAAAGAAAAAAGAAAAAAAGAGCTCTATTCACAAGTATTATGAAGTCCTCATGCGAACTGCTGATGAGCGTACCCGGGGGACAACCGCAGCACCACATATTTCTTAGAAAAGAGCTTAAGTAGCAAGCCCCAAGAGTAAGGTCATTTCAGTCTGATGAGTAACAGAAGGCAGGAGATATTGGAAGCAGCAGTTATCGACAGGAAAGCTTCATCTCTCAGGCAGAGGAGTTTAATCTTCTGCATGCTTCTACAGAATCTCCAGCCAAGAAGATTAATAAACAATATAGGAAAACCAGCAAGCCCAGATAATTTTTCACTCTGAGTCCTGATGAGCTGGCTACAAAGAGATGCAGCTCACTGACACTAATTTTTATTAGGCCTTGGAATTAAGGGTACATAAAAAGAGTACAGGAGCTCTGAAGGTGAACCAGCATGAAGAAAAAGGGCCAAGCCAAATGGCTTGACATTATTCTTGAGAAAAGTAATGGAAAACTCAAAAAAGATTCTATTAATAACAAACAGAAACATGAGTGGATCAGGAAATAAACTAAGCCCAAATACGGTGGATGCTTCAAATTGTGTAGTAACACAGACAATGATGGACAGTCAAATGAAGGAGAATATGTCCACAACACACTCTAGAAACAGTAACTCAAAAAAACCCCATCCAGGCACCACCACTGACAAGCAGGGCAATAGGCATTAGTCACACAGTTCATGTGGTCTTCAGTTAAGTAAAAAATTCGTGACACCTCTACATATAGCACTGATGAAAGATGAAACCAATGTACAGCCACAGCTTGAGTCAAACATAAAAAAAAAAAAATCCAGTAAAGTCCATGAGTATAGAAAAATGGATATTGCTGGAAAGCACTCGGGCTTTTGCAACACCTTTTGCTGTAAAGGTAATGGTTATAACAAAATCTAAGGAAAAAAATAAAATCAGAAGTAGGGCACAACCAATTACAGTAATTAACTTTTAGAACAAGTTAACAAGAAAAAAGGTGAAGAATCCACCTTTGGATTAATCGAATGAAAGCTACATACTTTTCCAGAAGAAAAATTAGCAAGTCACTCTCTCAACTCATTGATAAGAGGTAAAAGTAAATAAAATGTAAAATATAGGATGTTTTGTGACAGCCCATCTGCTTTTTAGTTTCACTGAGTAAACTCTGAATTTTTACATCATACTAATCAAATTTTAAGCTCGTGGGGGCTTTGTAACCCAATACAAAACGCCCAACTCCAACCAAAATTTAACGATCTGAAAAAGTTAAAAATAGGTATGGAAGAAAATAGGATGCCTCAGAAGAAGTATATAGAAGCACTACGAGGACAGAGAGCTCAACCTAAGTTTTCACAGAAAAAAAAAAAAAACAGCAGGAGATAAGAGAAGGGGCCAGAAACTGATATCTGACTGTAATGCATAATAAAAGCATAACACACGATCACTGTAGATTTAAATATCTCAAAACAGAAAAAGCTCTCATTCCCTTGGTAAAAGCGTGAATTCAATTAATGTTTTAATTTTAAAAATTGAAGCCAGAATATCAGTTTCATCAAGAGTTCAGAAGTCATTGTCTTAAAAATAAAGTGAAGAAAAACTTCAATACATGTTGTGCAAACAATTAAGTCTTCTCTACCCCAATCTCTGTGATCTTAAAATATTTCATAGCAGGAGACAGGCAGTCCTTAGTAGGATTCTCATTCACTAACCAGATGTAACATGCTCAGTTTCTACCAAAAACATTTAAAAGGCGATTTTTTCCTACTCCAACAGGATTTTTTTTTTCATTATTATTTTTAATCATGTAGAGGTAATATTTTGTTGTTTTAAATTAAAGTAGCTTATTTTGGGAGAAGGAAAAAAAAAAAAAGTAGAGGTAGGTAGTTAGTTTTAATTCTACAGTAGCAAAAAAGTCCAACAAAAAATCTCTACCGCTACCTGTAATAATGAGATTACTCTACAATTCAAGGAACGACAGCTTCTCACTTGTCTGATTTACGCAACTTTAATCTAATGGACAATGTCAAATACACATCTAATGAAGTAACTGAAGAGCGAAACAGTAGCATTTACGCTATGACATTCACCAATTAATTTATTCTTTCGCTACTGAGAGGTAAACTTGCATCCTTTTACAACAGTAAAGAGATAGAACAATAGGAAGTTACCACACAGACTACAAAATATTTAAGTCCTATTTGTATAGAACTGGAACGAACACCTCTCCCAAACCGAAAACACAGAGGCAATTTTCCTTTACAGTTAATTACAGACAAACAAAAAAACCACAAACGTGCAGACAGTATTGTGAGTTACAGTCACGATGTCAGTTGGTATTCCACTAAAAGTTTGGGAAACTTCAGCAAAGACTGCCCCAATACCCTTTCATAGGCTTTAATGAGGCTTAGAGCTGTTACTGAATTTGTAGAGCTCCTGGGGACACACAATACCATCAGCTTTCTGAAAACATACAGCCTATTTTTAAACACAAAATAAAGTCAACACGGACAACTACAACCCTAATTTTTTAATGTTTTGAGAAGAGTATGAGTAAATTCAGACCCTCAAACCAAGTATAACATCCCTCCACAAGCACCGCAAATAATTTTCAGGACTTTCTCTTGAAATACCATGACCTATCTCATCAGTAACTTTTTAGACAGACTTTTTCAACTACATATAGGAAAGACTAGAAATAGATGGCCATCTATTCTCCACACCACACCAAAAAAATGCACATAACAGAGCAAGTCGTTCCTGCAGATCAGTAAGGCATCTAAAAACCATCAGCTCGTGAAAAAGATTGTTGCTTTTCATGTATTATGCCCCAAAAGTGTGAAAATGCATTGAGATTGCTTGAGAGAACACTCTCCAAGCAGTATCAACCATGATAATTTAGTTGGCATCCATATCAGAATGTACTGTGGGAGCAGGTGGCCAAGAGCCCAGCTCCACTGCTTAGCATCCTCTGCCAAAACACTACGGAACTGCCAATTTAGAAGCTACCTGCTCCTCGACCCTTCTGCATCTCCTGTCTCCCCAATAGCTAGAGAAAAACAACAGCATGACTCATGTAGTTATCCTGTAAAAACCTTAAGTGCCTTTTCACCTGTTTAATAAGGGTTATTTTTAGAGAATTTTGGAAGCGTGAGGGGCAGCACCGTGGCGCTGAACAGCTCCTCGCCCTTCTCCTCCCGACGGGAAACCTCAACATCGCATGGATGTAACGCGTTTGTTCCCGGCGCTTTAGAAAGCAAAAGGGTATCACAAAGACTGAAACTAATTCCTCTTAGGTCTTTGCACAGAAAGTCGCAGGACAAGACTTTAGATGAAGTTTGTCAGGAACAAACATCCACACTAACTCCCCTCAGATGCATCAGGCTTAGTGCTTTTAGTTATGCTTAAGGGTTTTTGCCTGTTTTCCAGCAGTTTATTAGCCGAAGATAAGGTTTTGCTTCCTGGAACCCGTCTGTAAAACCCATAGCGCTCTTTCATCTTCCCTTCATTACCCATACTGCTGTATTTTCAAATGTGCTTGCCCAGAAAGTTACTCCGAGCTTAAAACTTAAACAGTGAGCAGGCAGCGCTCCCAGACACGTCCGCAGGAACAGCCTCCTGCCAAGGACGGGGAAGCACCCCAGGACTAACTCCTCCGGGGACCGCCAACTGCCTCTCAGGCTGTCCGCCGGTCCAGAGCGGCGGCGGCGGCTCGGCGGGGCGGCCTCCCCCCGGGGGTAGGGGAAGGTGCCGCCGAAGCACCACGGGAGCCCCCCCGGCCCCCGGCCGCGGGTCACTCACGGTCTCTGGAGCGGCTCCTCGGGGATGGTAGCCGGACCCTGCTGCTGCTGGAAGGACCGCAACGACTCGAAGGCCTTCATCAGCTTCTCCATGGTGGCCATGTCCGCTCCGCCCGCCCCGGCGGCACCGACCCGCCGCTCCGACCCGCCCTCTCACAGGCGCCCGGCGGCGGCGGCCGCCCTCTTCCTCGCGGGCCCGACTCTCCTACTCCTCTTCCTCCTCACGGACTCGCTCTCTCCCGCTCGCCCGGCGCCCTCAGGCCAGCCGAGGCGCCGCCGCAGCCCGCCCCACGCCGCCCCTTCACTGCCGCAATGAATGAGGGAGAGGCCGCAGGGGGCCGCAGGCGCTCCCCAGCCGCCCCGCCGCCATCTTGGGTCCCTCCCGTCAGTCCCCACGCC
>JAOXNO010000033.1:50408094-50455845 GCA_028565335.1 Limnodromus scolopaceus | reverse complement strand
CCAAAATCGTGCTTTTCCCCCCCAGATTTCCCCCGGAAGCGGAAGCGGAGCCGCTGGAACCAGGATTCCCTGGACCAGAAGACGGTGATCCCGGGGATGCCCACGGTCATCCCCCCCGGCCTCACCCGCGAGCAGGAGCGCGCCTACATCGGTAACGCCTTTTGGGGCCAAAACCCCCCCTTTAGGGCAAAAACCCCACCCCCGCGCCGGGGGCACCGACACCCCCCTCCCAACCCCGGACTGGGGCTAAAATCCCGCTTTTTAGGCAATGTTGTGCTTTTGGAGGCGGCCACGTGCCGGTTCAGGGAGTAATCTCTGGGGTTTTGGCAACGGCCTCCTTTTTGGGGGGAAATAAGGCTTTTTTTTTTTTTTATTTTTTTTTTATTTTTTTGGACAATCTCGGGTGATAACACTTGGGGTTTGGAGAGAATCTGCTTTTTTCTGGTCTCGTTTTTGGGTAATAACGTACCTTTTCTGGTAAAACTCTGTTTCCAAGGTAATAACGGGGCTTTTAAAAGTACTGAGGTCTGTTTCTAACGCAATAATGTCATGTTTTGGTCAAAACGTGCACTCTTGGGTAATAACGTGCGTTTCTAAGGTAACAGTGCGGTTTTTTAGGTGATAACGTGTCTTTTTAGTAATAATCTCTTTATTGGGGTGACAACATTTGGGTTTTTAGTAACAATCTTTAGTTCTTTCACAAGAATTGGTACCGTTGTGCTGTCACTGGTGAAAAGAGCTGGTTTTTTTGGCAATAATGTGGATTTTTGGTGATAATTCCCGCTTTTTCTCATAGCAGCGCCCGGGTTCCTAGTGCCAGTGTCTGCTCTGGGGGGAATAATGTCGATTTTGGGTAACGATGCCTGGTTTTTCCATCAAAACACCCGACTTTAGGGTAGCGATGTCCAGTTTGGGGAAAAAAACCCAAAACCTAGTGGTTTTTCAGAACAATCTCTAATTTTAGGGCAATAACCTTTACTTTTGGTAATAATACCCGGGTTTTCCTAATAACCTTTGGTTTTTAGGGTAATAACCTTTGGTTTTAGGGCAATAATACTTGTTTTTTCATAACAACGATTGATTTTAGGGTAACAATACCTGTTTTTTCATAACAACGTTTCATTATAGAATGATAATGTTTAATTTTTAGGGCAATAACAACTGTTTTTCACGATGATGATTGATTTTAGGGTAACAATGTTTGATTTTAAGACAATAATACTTGTTTTTCATGATAATGTTTGGTTTTAGGGCAATAATGTTTGGTTTTAGGGTAATAACGTTTGATTTTTAGGGTAATAATACCTGTTTTTCATAACAATGTTTGATTTTTAGAGCAATGATGTTTGGTTTTAGGGTAACAATGTTTGATTTTTAGGGTGATAATGTTTGATTTTAGGGCAATAATATGTCTTTTTCATAATAATCTTTGATTTTAGGGCAATACTGTTTGATTTTTGGGACAGTAATAACCTGTTTTTCATAACAATGATCGATATTAGGGTAACAATGTTCTATTTTAGGGCAATAATGTTCCATTTTAGGGCAATAATACCTGTTTTTCATAACAATGATTGATTTTAGGGTAATAATGTTCCATTTTAAGGCAGTAATACCTGTTTTTTCATAACAACCTTTGATCGTAGGATGATGATGTTTGATTTTAGAGTAACCATGCTTGGTTTTTTTGGTTTTTTTTGTAATATTGTACTTTTCCTGCTAGAAATAACCTGTTTTTTATGATGATAATGTGCATTTTCCTGCTAGAAATGCCTGATTTTGGGGTCGTAATGTGCTTTTTTTGGTAACTGGTGTCTTTTCTCCCACCCTTTTTTCTGTCCTAACCGGGTTTCTTCCAGTCCAACTGCAGATCGAAGACCTGACTCGCAAACTGCGCACGGGAGACCTGGGCATCCCCCCTAACCCTGAGGACAGGTCGGGACCTTCCCCCCCCCCAGTTCCGCCCCCCGCTTTTGGGGCGCTTTCTCTCCTTTCCATCATTCTGGGCCTCGATTCGCATCCTGTGTGTCTCCCCCCCCCCTTCCTCCTCCTCCTCTTCCTCCTCCGTGGGGAGGGGGGGAGGGGGTGAGGCCGCCTCGTTCCGCCCCACAGGGAGGGGGCAGGGGCTGTCTTATCCCCCCTGTTAATTAGCAGCGGGGCATTAATTAGCGCCGGCGGATTAATGAGCTTTAAGGAGCTGCGGGAGCTTAAGGAGGGCCGGGGCTTTGCCCGTCGCCCTCCTCCCTCGAGGAGGGGGGGGAAGCGCCCGATTCGGGGCTTTTCTCCCCCAAATCCGCCGCCCCCGCGTTTCCCTCATTTCCCCCCAATTCGGTTCAAATCTGCCCCAAAAAGGGTCAAATTCCAGCCCCTCCCCCTCCCCTTCTTTTTACCGATTCCCACCCAAATTGTCCTGCGGTGGGGGCGGAACGGGGGGGGCCCTCGCCCCACAGCGGCCTGGAGGGGGGGGTGTTAACGAGTTTGTTGGTTAACGAGCCGCCGCTAACGAAGCGGGGCCGGAGTCGGGGTTTCGGGGGGAAACGCCAGAAAAGCAGCAATAACCCTGACTTGCTCCTCCGCAGCGCGTCGTTAAGGAGCTGGGCGCGTCGTTAGCGCTAATTACCGGTCACGGACGGTGTTCTTAATTAATTACTAATTAACCAGCGGTGATTAGCTGACCTTTCGTTTCCCTCGTGTCGACAGTTCCCTTTAGGCCGCGAGGACGGTGGCGCCACCTCGGGTTGAATCCAGAAAAAGTCTCTTTCTCGCCCCAAAAAAGGGGGCGCAGGTTTTGGGGACGAATCCGCGTAATCTCTTCCCTTCTTGCAGCCTCCGCCTAAAATTTGCCATTTTGAGGGGGGGAGGGGGGGGGAAAAGCCAGACCGAGGTCCGTCACTTTAACCAAAACCTCCAGGAATTGTGACTTTTTTTTAATTACTTTTCTCCTGATGATAATTCTGATTATTTTTTTTTTGTGTGTTTTTTATTTTTCACCGTAATCCTGTTATTTTTAATTTTTCCCTCCCCCCCCCCCTGCCCCGCCCACCCCCGGGCAAGGTCCCGCGGGACCCCAGCCGCGCGCGGGAATGCGCATGCGCGCGCCGCGAACACCACCCACCGCGGCCCACCCCCTGCCTGGTGTCACGCGCACCCTGACGTACATATACACACGGGCACGCGGGCTAGGTAAGGGGCGGGGCAGAAGGGAGAGCGACACGCTCTCTGCCCAATTAGAAAGAGGGGCTCCGCCTCCTCCCGAATGCCACAGCGCGGCGGCTCAGGCAGGCGCCAGCGCGTGCGGAGGGCTAAGAGCGGGGAGGGGCGCTGGGTCCTAGAGCCCGCCAGCTGCACCACAGCGCTCCCTGCTGGGGAGGGAGGCGGCCGCTCCGCCACCATAGCTGCTCCGGGCCGCTCTTCGCTCCGTACCGGGCGGGGGGGGGGCGCGCCGGCCTCCCCTTCCCCCGGCAGCGAGGCGGCTCACCTGCGGGCAGCTCCAAAGGTGGCACCCCGGCGCCCACCGTAACCCATCAGGAGCCCAGGCTCCGTGCGCCTGTACAGCGAGTTGTCGTGCCGGGGGACGCCGCAGCTCGCCCGCTCGCCTCTCCGGCTGGCCCACGGGGCAGACGGTGCTCGCCAAGGGCGATCCCGGCACTTCAGTCTTCTGTCAGGCTGCACGCAGCGGAGAGAAACGCTTAATGGAACAGGACGCTTACAGGTTGGCAGCGTACCCGCGTCCTCCCGCGGGCTGGGGCTGGTTTATCAGAGGATACCTTCTGCACCCCTAAAGCACACATTAAACATACAGTACACGACGTTTAAATCATTGATTCTATTATTAAGCACTTTTTAATTAAGTCAGCGCTACTGTGAAGTTCGCAATTACAACCACCCATTTTAACATGTCTAGCTGCTGACACACGTTTCAGAGGAGAGCGGATAAGAACTGGCCACGGAACCGCATCTCGACACGTGAAATGGGTTCCAGCCCTGGAAACAGCTCTAGGAACTCCGAGGAGCAGCAATTCCCAGTTAAGGACTTAGTATCCAACTTGGTTATTGCCAGCAGGGAGGGACAAGCTCAGGTCTCTGGGAGTTCAGGTCAATGTAAGCCCTAACAAAATCACCTTACTGATCTCATCCCTGCCAGTTTATAAATGGTTATATTTATAAATAAAGTTTGCTTCATTAGCATGTAAATAAAAGATGAACCGCCTGAAACATTCCTCTGAAAATAAACCTATCTACAGTACTGAAAGCAATTCAACCTAAGAGCAAAACCCCTATTATAAATGTGTAACAAAACAGGAGCTTTTGAGGTAAAAAGATTATTGTTCCTGATCAGTTTATCATAAAGCTTGCAGAGAGTTTTCTCTGGAACATATGGACGATCATGAATTTTTTATTTAGCAAATGATACAGGGGAAGAAAAAAAAAAAAAGATGACAGGGTAGCTGGAATGCTGCATACGCTATGTGATAATTGCATGTGCCACTCCACACTTTGAAATCAATTTAAGCACATTAAAAGGAGCATAAGCTCCTATCAAAGATGAAACAAGCCACCAACCAAGTCAGCCTTTGCGGAACCTGTTTTGAAGATCAAAAGCGTGTGCCAGTCCCCTCCGGGCTGCTGACTCACGGCGGGAGTGCCAAGGCACTGCCTGCCCACCACCAGAACTCCTCTCCCTCCTCCTCCTCTGGCAGAGAACTCAGGGGTATCAGGTTTACCTTATCAGTACCTTCTCCAAATTTACTGGTCCACATATCGCCTCACTGATCCTCATTCAGCTGCACTGGAGAAAAGTGACGTAAAACTGGCAGGGGGCAAGAAGCAGCAGGCAGGGTTAGAGAACAGGCATTTTTGTAAAGCCATCGTTACCACAGAGAAAAATAAAGTCACAACCTCAACGGAGCAACAGTGAATATTTAAAAGGTTATACGTAATTTAGTGGGCAAGAATGAATTAATCTCAACCTCCAGGAGAAAAAAAAAAAAGAACATGCTTTTACCTTTTCTGTAAGACACACATGAACATCATTAACGTGAACGCAGGCTACCTAGGCATAGGTTACCTCTTCACGTTTTTACGAACAGTGGGGCCAAGCACATCAAGAAAATTTTTCACCCTGTCCCAAAGTCACGCTTGGGCCGGCATTTCTGCATTTCCACAAACAGCTCAGCAGGTGATTGGTACGACTCAATCCAACAGACTTCATGAGACGGCTGGCCCATGTACTCCAACGTACACACAGATAATCTGCAATCTGCTGTAGCAGGGTTATATTACTGCTAATTTCACTTAATTTGAAGCTGTTTTGTACTAGTAATTGAGCGCTTAGCCCTTCAACTCACGCCATGAAATTACAGCAAAAGCCTTTGCATAAATAGGGCAAAATGTTGAAAATACAAGCAGCTTACTGTTGAAAAATATTTGATACAAAAAAAAACCCCCACAAATCCAACTGAGATCAAGGCATAAATTCTCAAGTCTGGTTAGTTTCCTTTGGTTAGAGTAGGAAATTCAATAAGCAGGATAGGGCTGGTGACGAGTAAAGCTACAGCTACTCTTGACCAATCTTGCATTCACATTCCCTGCGTCATCACAGTAACCATGTTAATGAAAAACAGCCCATCTGTCTTTTCACACAGAAATTTACATAGAAATCGACATTCAGACCACGAGATAAGGTATCAATTGAGTAAGTACAACAGAGCTAGGGCACTTTTTCCTGGATCTGACAATCTTAGATTGGTAAAGAACTTGTACTGCATGTAATACACATTTTCTGCTTCAACAAGTTGTGAAACTTTTTTTTTTTTTAAATTACGATTTTTCTTTTATTTATCCTGGCTACCATGACAGGCATGGCAAATAAATCACATTAGACAGTAATACGTGTGGTTGAGATACGTGGCAGTGTTTTGCTTTTATTTCAGGAATAACAATGCTAGAACATCCAGGAAAACAGCTCATACAAGAACAGTTCAGTGGTTTGGAGATACTGGAACTAACGCATCACATTTAAGGGTCAGCTTTGCTACACTTGGAAAGAATTCTGGTGTTTTGGACACATGTGGGACATGAGAAAAGTTACCTACATCTCATGTGCAAAACTTAAGATATGCCAGAAGAACAATTACGAAATAAAAAAGAATTGTACATTCAGCAGAAGAGACATCATCATCACCAAAATGAGACGGGTAGGTAATTCAAATCAGAGTAAACATGAATTTAGCTTAAAGATGCTTTCCATTAATTGTTAAATTTTAATTCAATTTTTGAGTACTTCCTAAAGAAAAGTATTTTCTGAAGATCTATACTAAAGTGAAGGTGATCATTCCAATGATGTTAAATTAGCATAATACTAAGTTGTAAACCAAAGCAAGATAATATTATTTCAATTGACTTATTTTAGTAACTTGCAAACAGTATTCTTTGTACAAATGGCAATGAGAAATTTCTTACATCAGTCTTGTTTGAAAAGTAATTGAAGTGCACGCTAAAAATGGATTTTCATTGTTTTAAATACCTTCTATCATTGATCTCTCAAATTAGGCATAATTTTATCCTGAGACAGAGATAATTCTCTTTCATAATCCCAAACCTTCCAATCTATTGTTTTAAGAATGCTTTGGAAATAAAAAGACATACAACATCTTCTATTAAAAGCTAAGATTTGCCAATAGCGCTCTCTTTGTTATGGAAATACCACAGTTTTTTTTCCTATTTATTATTATACAGTCATTATTTTTAAGTGCTCATTTTTCATCTGAGACTGTTTTGTTGTTGTTATAATCCAGAAACATAACACCATCTCTGTTAGCAACACTACACTGAACACTGAAAAAAAAGAAAAGCTGACTATTTTTTTTTTATAGAAAGAGAACAACCCTGAGGCATGAAGATTCTATTCTGTTGGTCACAACATTCAAAAGCATTAAGTAAACCAATAAGATACTGGTACATCATTTCACAGTTTCGGAATTTTGAGCTAAATATATAGATTCATGAGGTATGCACAAGCAGACATTAAGACTTACATACACAAACCCTTGGAAACACAAGCCACAGAAAGGAGGGTTGATCTCATGCAAGGGCCTCCACAGAGTTCCATAGATCTTTCTGTATCTTGCACCAGTAGAACAAAGCAGTTGGGCTGCTGGATTGTCTTAAAGCCTTCTAACACATGAATCTACAATCTGAATTCATGGAGGTATAGTAAAGTCATTCTGAATGACAAGAAATGGCATTGGTTTTTTTTTTTTTTAAAACCCAAACAAACAACTTAACGGAAATAAAAGGGTACAGAATCAGTAACCACAACCTGCTGCCTTCCCCCTTCATCTCAGTTGTGTCCCATAAGAATCAAGAACAAAGTTCATATTAAGTTTATAACACAAACATTTTGCTTTCAGGTGCTCTCCCCTCTCCTTACCCTTTCCCCCACTTTCAAAATGCATCTCAAAGCTACGAATATCCCAGTAAAGATATTTAACCCATGTTAGTCACCTTAGGTTAAACAGCGTAACATCTTAATCTCAAAGTACCGTACAAGGAGAGCAATGCTGATCCTTCTAGGTTCTTGTCTTTTCTAGTTTATTAGGGGATTCACACTAGATAATACCTAGTCATTATTATGTAGTTACATTTCTAGCCAAAAGGGACAAATTTATAGTAGAAAAATGCCATCTTGAACCTGCTGGGGGAAAAAAAGCAAACAAACCTAAAGGAATTTAGGTCCTAATCCTGCAAACGTGCAGTTACTCAAAAACAATTAAATAGTGTTCTTCAGAACATAAGGAAAAAAAACTTTTGAAATGAAACAAAATAAAGCCTCATAAAAATGAACAAATCCTCTGCTTTTTTGCATGGTTGGAGTCCCCTGTCCAAAGAAGCACACATATAAATAACTGCTTCTTAGGAACAACTTCCCTTTTCTCTTCATCTAGCCTTTTTTCTTCACAGAACCCTAGAGAGTAAATGTTAAGTCTCAGCACTCCAAAACAGAGAAGCTGATTTTATTTATTAAGTTAAGATCCACCCCCCGCAATATGGAAAGAAAAATTGAAATACATGATAAATAGACTTTCAGGGTTTTTTTTATTTATTAAAGCCAATTCCTATATTTTCTTCATAAAAATTACTCAGCTTGTGTCCATGGTATTCTTGCCCAAATTTCAAGTTGGTCTAAGCAGGCATTAAATCCAGACTGTCACCCCATATGTCACTTTTGCTACAGATCACCAAACCTAAGATCTTAAAAAATGAAACCTTTTAATCAGAAATAGATGATCACTTCTCCAACCAGGTAGGTATTTCTAAAACACTCGTTACTTCCCTATTTTTCCATTCCCATCTTTTTGGAGTCCTTCTGTTATTGTGGTATATAATAAAGAGGGTCAGGTCAGACCATGCCAGCTCATTGTCTCACACATAATGGTTCCAGCCAACACCCTTACTTCAGATATTTCTCTTTCTGTCAAGCTTCCCATCCCTTCACTATTGCATCAGACTGTCTTCCAGTAATTCATTCAAACTCTCCCTCTGCCAATTTCTCCCTTTGTACTTTATATGGCAGTCATTTTGCTGTCCTCTGCTCTTTCAGACAGTGGGAAAAATGCACTGAAAACACAGAAGAGAGTCTCATTCCTCATTTCCGTGGCACAGTAGCCAAGAGGAACAATTTCAGGTAGACACCAGCTCAGCCTCTGCAGAATTCTGTTAACATGCTGGTTTTCAAAACTTTTTCAAATTCTGACCCATTAAAACATTTGTCACTAGAGACAAAATACTGTGAATTAAAACCTGATGACAGGCTCGAGTATCAAATGTATCTTTTGAGTTTCCCAGACTTCCCAGTTTCTTCCAGTGGGTCTGCGGATCACAAGCAGAAACCTATTTGAGGTAGAGGGATATTGAGTTGCTCTCTGTGTATAATACACGTGTGGTCTGGCTGGTGCCCCAGAGATTTGAGAAGGGAAAAAAATGCATGCTCAGTGGAGATGAATATTCAGAATATAGAATAAAATATGTAACAAAAAGTCATGTCTCCAGCCCCAAGAGCATTCCATTATATTTCAAATCCCTAATTCAAATTTTGAAAGCAGAAGAGGCTTTTAATGAAATGCGTTCCCTAAATTCATTCTCATACACAGATTCATAGTTTTACCGGAAACTTTACAAAATAAAAAGGAAGTCTGGCATACTTTCAGTCCAAAAGAAAGGAAGTTTGACAAACTTCCAAGCAGCTGGAAGCAGTTTTGCTAATGAACATCAGGTAATTGTAACTAAAACTTCAATACCAGCTCCACATCTGCATTAAGCAATCATTAAAGGCAGGCTTTAATGTTTAAGTTTTTGAAGGTTATAGGAAAGATTATTTACATAATTAAATTTGATACTTAATACTACCTTATCCTTCTCTCCGTGGCAGTGATTGCTGTCAACCCTGCAACATTGTTTATTACAACATAATAAGCAGAGAAGATGTTAGTAAGAAGAGCCTATGCTTTGTTTCTGAACCCATTATAAAACTGCAACATCCTACATGGAGTTGTAAACAATCTCATTTACAGAAAAAAATGAAAAGGTGTCCCCACAGGTAAAAAGAAATCCTTTTAGGAAAGATAGCAAAGTATTCAAAATATAGTTATAAAATTTTGGCATAGGTCTACTTGCATGGTCCATGCCAAGAAACTGTATGGAGAGGATGTGGAAGATGGGCAGAAAGGGGAAGAATGGGGTAATACAGTTTGTTACAGCATTAAGCTACACGTTCAGAATTCTCTATATATAGAAATACAGAAAGACATTCTGCAGAGCCAGATAGTAAAGAGCAATTCATAATAGCTAGCCACAGTGCACTGAATTCCTTTTTTTCCTTAGCAGTTGCTTGAGAGATACATTAGGTAATAGCACTGCCATGCTGCCAGATAATACCGGAATTATGAAATTTATCAGTACAGCAATTTTACTGTTAAGAAGACTCCTAATTAAGATCCTAATGAACAAGAAGAGTTTTACCAGGAGCATACAAAGTCAAGTTACATTGATACCATAGATATTATCTCTGTGCTTTAAAATCCTTTTAGTATTTCTCCATTCATTCCACTGGGGGGAAAAAAAAAAAAAAAAAAAATCAAGATAAATCAAATACATACAGAAACACACACACTCAAATGGCACTCATTGCTTTTTGTACAATTAAGCTTTAGTGAAAATATACATCTTAAAACAAATGAAGTACAAATGTACAAAAATCCTTGAACTCAGATAAAAAATATATATAATACACTTTGCTACAGAGATATAAAACATTTAAATTTTGCTCATCCTTTCTGATGAGAGTAAAATGATTTAAAGTCTGGAGGACTCCTGCTCATCATCACTGCAATCAGATTTAAAGCAGACCTGCAAGAGAAGACAAAGAGACAACTGAGCTGCAGAACTGACACTGTCACTGGTTTGTGTTTTATGGGGCACAGAAAGGCTGGGGTGGAGGTTGTGTGGCTCTTTTTCCAGCACATTTTATTTCATACTAACTAAATGCTTTGGGAATAAGGAAACCATGACCCAATCCCAAATCTCAAATCATTAAAGTTTCATTTAACCTTAAGTTCTTTCCTTCTTTTAACTTAACAGGACAATTAACTGCAGTCTTACTACTTCAAAAACAACTTAAAACTCTCAAGCCATGTTTTGGAGTTTTTTTTGGACTCTTTCTCAATACATAGACCATATCTTGGAACAGTATGAATCCTGCTGATTCAGTTCGAAAAGATTACAGTAAGACACAAGCTTTAACTTCAGGTATGCGAGATTATTAGTACACTTAACCTTTCCTTCTATTCCATTACTGTAAGTGGGGGAAAAGTGAATTTGAAAAGGTGAACTAAAAATGACGGTACTATTATACATCCCATTAGCATTGTATCATTTTAGAGAGGTGAATTACCAGCTGATGACAAAAAAAAAATATCATCATGCAATTTTAATACATGATCCTGTTGTGGCTACTTAATGATATGCTCCTGGCGATTTTAAAATTCCATTTCAGCTTGAAAGCAAAAATGATTTCTGCAGAAGTGTTCTCTCCTGGAATATACTCATGCTTCTCCAGATAATTCCAACTCTAAGTGCAGGCATACTGAGCAAGCAGAATTGTGTACAACTTCAACTGCAGAAAAAAAAAATCTCTCATGACCTATAAACAAGCACAGTATGTCAGGTGTCTTTTAGGTGGTAAATACTCGATTCATATATCTCTAAATGTTCCACATATTATCTATTTACTCTGGCTGGGTACTCCTAACAAACTTACAAATTCATCAGCCAAACAGAAATGAGGCCCCCCCTTTTAGAGAGGGGGCCCTCAATTATCTCTGAAGTCATGTCCCCAGGAGTTTTTCTAAAAACTGGCAAAATACGTAAAAAGCAAGACCCAAATCTTCAGGAAAGAAAGATGTAGAGCACAGCTGTTAACAGCATACACTAGCTTTCCCCCAGCTAACAGCTAGCAGACACTAGAGAAAGACAGAACGCTGAGGGAGGAAACACTCCTGGAGTTATAGGGATTGCTACAGTTTCTGGAATGCAGTACAGGGGCATAATCATAATAAACTGGATTTAATTAGTTTCAGTATTCAGTGAAAAACTTGTTTTTCCTATCACAAAATAATATAAAAAAATGAATGGATGGGCTTACTGGTAATTTTCTTATGAAAGAAAATAAATACCCTTACCTCTCCACTAAAAAGTCTGTGAAAGAAGCCTCTCTTTGGCTTAGGAGACCTCTCTCTCTCTGGTGACACAGTACCATCGGTTTCATATGTGTTGATATCTTCAAAGCATCCCGTTTCAATCATCTTTAAAACACATGAAATATAAATGAAATATCCATACAAGCCTCTCAAAACATGTCCCATGTATTATCTATTTACTCCGGCCGGGTAGTCCTAACAAACTTACAAATTCATCAGCCAAACTACACCCCTTGCAGGGCTCCATGAAGGAAGGCACATTGTGCATTCAGCAAACTGAAAAAGGGCAATGAGAGCACTATGATGCAGGTAAGTACTCAGATGCTCCCTTGCTTTGGTTGGGTATTTCTTCTGCCCACGATGCAATAAGCACAAGTTTTTATAACCAGAAATTGATTTTCCTTTCATCTATTCCGCTCACTTCAGAGCAGTCTAGCCTAAAAAATATAATATCACTATAACCTGGACTGAACTTTATTAATAACCATGACATTTAGTAGAAGAAATGATTATTCTATGCAGAATACTAATACCTGCATAGTATCAGGGAAAATACTTTTCACAAAGTGGACAAACTGCACTCTTGGGAAAAAAACAGCTGATGTCTGACCACAGTAACTCAAACATCATCTGGTGTTTTGGGCAACTGTTTATCAAAATACAACAAACATATAGTATAATTAGAAATAAGGCAATGAGATAGAGAAGGTAATACTTCATGAAAAAAAAAACCAACAAACAAAGAAGCTAGGTCTCTGGTGACAAGCAAGGGATTTTGAAATAATCTGTGTTTGTGTACACAGAAAACAAAAGAATTAAAAACACAATTATTGGGTGCAGAAAGGGCAGCAGAAAGAGTAAATGCCAAAATGTAAAACAGACATGGTCAGGAGGAGAGTGGTTAATGCCCACAGGTAGTTGGCATTTATCAGTGGGCGGCACTGATGCACATTTATCATAATGAGCATGCAACCAAATGAGTATACCTTGTAGAGAGAGAGATGCCATAAAGAGGAATAAGAAGAAATGTGGTCTGCTTTTGTTGTAAACCACGACCTTAGGTAAATTGGGGGGGGGAAGAGGAATTCTTAAGAGACTGAGAGCAAAGATCTGAGGGAAAGCTCAGTAACGTGAACTAAAAGAAAAAATAAGCACAAATGCAAAATGAAGTCTGCAGAGTTACTCCTTGAAGGAAAGGAATTACCATCCCCAGAATTCCACAACTACTTTCAACTTTATCCCTCCACGCATGGTTAGAGTTAGTAAGCTGTGGTGTATTTCTCAATGACTGGATCATACGCTGAATTTCAGAATTATAACACAGCACAGGAAATATTTATTTCTACAACAGTTCACTGCTTCTTAGTGAAGACTTTCTGTGTCAAATGACACCTTTCAAATCTCCTCAATGAAATGCAAAAAAAAGCAAAAGGGAAACAAAAGGGAATGTACTTTTTTCTCTGACTTGTTCAGAAATTGCTGATCTTTTCTGTTCAAGCTTTAAATGAAATTTAAAAAATCATACCAGGAAAGAAACTACACTATTAGAATTAAAGACAATACTGATTTCAGAAATTTATGAACATGTTCTAATAGGAGGAAGGCAATCACAAGAACTAGATTAATTTTAGTTCTAGTAACCAGAATTGTTACTGAGTGCCTCTTCTGAAATAACGAAGATTTGAATTTCCTAAATATAGACTGAACTGCATGCAGAGGTAGCAAAATTCTAGTATTCTATGCAGAATACTGGAATACTCATTCACCAGGCAGATGAAAAAGCTTTAAGAGAAAGTCTGACTCAATCAATGTTTAATTGTTTGTTTTGAAACCTTAGAAAAGGTGAAATCTGCAGTATCACCTGGATACTCTATTGACATACAGGCCTGATACACAAACAGCTTGCACTGCACCTATTTGCTCTTGAACACTTTGGATAGCTTTCTACCCCTCTCCTATGAACAGCAATATTGAATAACATGTGATAGAAAAACAAGGCAAATGTGGTGATACTGATGCTAAATACTGTTTTGTGGCTGTATCTATGATGAAAAGATGCCATATTCTATTTATGCAAATTTACCATAGATCTCAATTTTTGGCAAGTTGTTTATGTTTTGGGAAAAACTTTTTTCCGAAGTCTCTCAGCAAAGAAGTCTAAAGAAGTAACTTCCTTACATCTCACACAGAAAGTTAATACTATAATTATATCCCTTATTAAATCTTCTATATTGCTGTGCTAAAGAAAATAACAAAATTTTTTATGAAATATACAATACCTCATTTTGCCAAGGGATTGAGACACAACCCGTAACAAATTTGGAATAGAAGTCATCATCTGTAGTATCCAGGTTCACTCCTTTTACTGTTGAGAACTGCTCTATGTCCAGGACATCTTTACAATACACGGCACGTGGCTGCAGTACAATACAAGATTGCTTCATTAAGATTTTGGGTTGGTTGGGGATTTTTGTGTTTGTGTGTTTTGTGTTGTTTTTTGTGGTTTTTTTGTGGGTTTTTTTGGTTTTTTTTTTTTTTTTTTTTTTTTACTTTCTGAGCAGAGCAGGAATGAAATGTCTGCAATTTTATATTTAACATTGCTGATCACCAAATTACACTATACTGCAAAACAGAAATGGAAAAACTTAAAAGACTCCTGTCACAAGGCACCCGAGTGATTCCATCCATCCTACAAGTAACAGCAAAGAAATAGCAAAACCAGAAACAGCACGCAACTTCTCTGGGTTTCTTAATGGCTGTTATAATTCACTCATCTTCTGTCACCCTCCTTTCAACTCCCGAGTAATTTCTTCAAAGCTAATCTTCATTTGTTCAGCATCTAAGCTAGGGAAATAGACTTTTAAGGGCTAAGGAATCAGCCACAAAGCTCCCTACACAATACCGCTATTGAAAATTGTTCTGTGATCTCAGATAAAACGTCACAAAACAACTAGCCATCAATAGCTACAATGGCATTCTTCTGCCAATTGAGCTAACTTAGAATGGTTTCTCTGGAGATCACATGATTGCTGACATAGAATTATGACAGTTCTTGCCTTTTTAGATACTAATCAAATCTGTCTCACCTACTTACATCTGGCAAGAACGGAGGTTCTAACATGTTAGCTTCCAGCCTCTTGAAGTTAATATTCTTGAAAATAGGATGTTGCTTTACAACAGCAGCTCCATCTTCAGTGCAACCCAGTCGTTCCCCTGGATTTTTAGCAAGTAACTGCAAAGATACGGAAAAAATGGCTGAACCAGTGATATAATCCCACAATAATAATAATTAAAAAAAAATCTATATACAACATCTTTCAGTAAGTTTATTTTGTTATTTGGCCTTTTATTAGATGAAACTTATCATGGTATCAAAATGAAGTGGAAATCCAAACTACAACATTCTGGGAGCAAAAAGATTTTTCAGTAGACAAAAGAAACCTCAAAGCAGATAATTTGAAAATTATGCCCAAAATTATATGAAAATACTTCAACTGACGCCACGCTAAATAGATTTTACAGTACAGACTTTGTAATAGACTTTACTTTCAGGAAATACAGAGTTACTTAAGCCCACTTGGAAAAAAAGTAACGCACCTATTTTGCATAAACTAGTAAAGAAAGCTTTTGAAACTTTCTGTATAGACACGTTTCTTACTAAATTTAAGAACATGAAAAACAGAAGTCTGTTGTTATCTTGTACAGGCTATTTTAGGCAAGGCAACTAGTATATTCTGCCATTTCTTCACATACAGCATCAAAGCTGAGCATGCTATTGGACTCCACCTATAACTGCATACGGTCCAAGGCGTACTGAACCTTTTCATTCATGTGATGAAAAATCCATTTATGCAGCCTTCCTTCATCTTGAAAAAAGTTCTGAATTCTCAAAGTTTGATAACTGAACAATCCATGGGGAATCACAAAATTCCATCTGAACCGAAGAAAGATTTAAGAACTCCAACTTTGAAAAATTTTCAATAGAAGATGTTAAAATAAAGTAGTTCATCTCTTAAAAAGGATTAGAAATTTAATTTTCAAACCTCTATGTCTCTTCACCCACCATCCTGCAGATGGATTTTGCCTCCTCTGAGAACTTGTCTGAATATGTTTCCTGGTCTTCCTTTACTCTCCGGTCAATCTCATCCCGTTTGACCCTTTCCTTATGCTTCCTGAATGGAGATTGTCCTTCAATCATTTCATAAATCAAGCACCCAAGACCCCACCAATCCGGGCTGAATGTGTACTTTTCGTTTTTAAGCACTTCTGGAGCTACAAAACAAAAACAAAGGAACCCCCACAACAATTAATTTTAAATTAACTAATTAAATATTGAAAAAAATCTCAGACACTCATTCGGCTTTGTGCAGAGATCTTTGCATAACTCCTCTGTACTTTGAATAACTGTTAATTCCTACAGCAAGGGCTCTTTATATCCAAGAGAAGCACTTAAGTTCTTTAACACTTAAAATCAGTATTGTTTACAATCTAAGAGTGAATTTTTTCCAAAGCATGGAAAAAATGTGTTGTCATAGTAATTCATCTGCTTCCCCATGACCCTAAATCCCTTTCAACCTCACAAAAGAAATTAGGTGCTTTCTTGAAGTTCTACCTAAAGCTAGAATTTTCAGAGTTAAGTTTTCAAGTTTAGCAGTGGGCTTATAATTGACTACTAACATCTACCACAACATAACCTTTCTTCCCATAAGATGTCTAGTAACTAATCCAGAACAAATATAGTTCTTTGAACAAGTCATTCACATATTCACAGAAGCAACTTTTCTGGTAAAACATACTAGCAAAGGATACATACCCATGTAACCAACAGTCCCAACCCGTCCTCGGACTGTTTCTCCTTCTGGAATCTGCACAGCTAATCCAAGATCTGAAATTCTGATATGTCCTATTTATGTTAAAATAAATTACACATAGTCAGCAAATAACAAAGTATTGTCACTTTTAAAATAAAAAATTTCTGTAAAAATTACCTCATCAAAAAAGCCACCCCAAAATATCAAAACATTCGTATACTCATGCCACTAAGGTTATTTAGCTGAACTAGAAAAGAGTGATTTACTATTATTCAACCATCCCTTAAATACGTAAAGGAAGAGAAGCACAGATCTAACTGATTTCCTGAAGGTCATACAAAAAAAAATTGCTGTTAAGTACTTTAATTGCTGGCTTTGGCATAGGCTGCTACTCTAGGACAAATAGAAATGATGACTGGTCATTTCAAATTCTGTATGTACACATCAGATGCTTGCATTCTTCCATTCTGTATTCCCACTACAAACACTTAGCTTTCTGGCTTCCTAAGAAAACATCAGAATTTACTCCATTTATTCCAAATATGAGAAAACTGTAGCCTGTGCTGAGACATCAGGTTTTCCTCTAATAATGCTAAACACAAGTAACTGGAACTGCTATCCTGACTCCCACCCCAAAAGAAAAGTAGCCTAGCCATAACTTACTTATTCTTATTTCTAATTTAACATGTTAGGTCAGTATTAGGATTTCCCCATCTCATGAATGAGTCTAATGTAGATAACTTCAGCTTCTATTTGACTTTATAAGCCAACTTCTCAAGTTGACTACCCTTCCTATTCTGCGTGGCATTTACACTAGTACCTATGTAATGTTGAAGCAGTGTAGTAGAAGACTATGATTTATCACAAACAATACTGCTCAGATGGGGAAACTGCCCAAGAAGGGCAATGGGAATGAGTTCATCCTACCCTCCCTTACATCCCCATGGACAGATATAGCTCTTTGCTGGACAGACTCAACAGAAAATCATTCAAGACAATTCAAGCCAAGAATTGTATTGACATGTTTCTAATTTAAAAATGCATAATGTACTTTCTTAATAAAAATATAAAAGGTTAGACAGAAGAAAGGACAATTACATTTTCAACTCATTTTTAAAACAGAAAATTGACAGTCATCTGTAGTAGAAAGATTCAGAGGGAAAAAAACAATTCAAAACAAAAACCTACACTTATCTCTAGTACTGGATATAAGGACAGGATACCTTCATTTACAGAAACATCACAGATTCACAGATTAATTCAGGCTGGAAGGGACTTCAGAAGGTCTCCAGTACAACTTTCTGAGCAAGCAGTCAACCCAAACTGTTCAAGGCTTTTTAAATTCTTGTCTAGAAAGCCTCCAAGAGCGGATACTGCATCACCTCTCTGGGTAGCCCATTCCAATGCCCGAATGTCCTTTGTGCATATATTCTCTGGCATTCAAAAAGCTCTACAGCATCAGTGTTAGTTAGAAGAATATTAATTTCTTATTTACATGTGACAGATAATCAAGGGGTGGGCAGGGAGAGTGGAGAAAGTCAAGTGCCACTCTATATACTGGTTGGAAATAACTAAATGCTCTTGAGCAGCAAATGCTATTTTTAATACGCTCAGATGCTCTTCTATTCCCTGACATCTGATGAACCCCTTTTCAAGTGCAGGATCTGAGCTCCTGAAGCGATTTTCTAATTAGTCTCCTCTGCTCTCTGGAACAAGATCAGAATATCCCTGGCAGAGAGAAAGCATTCTAGTGCAGTCCTGTAAGGCCACATTTTTCCTCAAAGAAGCCTTTGGCTTTTACAAGACATTGCTGGAGAGGAAAATGAAAGAATGCATTTGATGTTTAGCAAAGCTTTAGCTCCTGACTTCTCCCAAGCATCACCTTTTTAGTAATTTATCAGTCAGAACATGCTGACTTTAAAAAAACATAAATTGTATTAATGACTTCAAAACAGTTTTGCCTTAACTAAAATACTCAGCAATTACAAGAACTGGCATTATTCATCCACAGCTTAGAAGAAGGTAATTGCTGCACATGTTCCACAGTGAATTCAAAAGATTCAGGCAAATTTTATACAAAGTCATTAAAGAAAATTAATTTGGCTTTTGAAAAACAAGAACCTACAAACACTTCTTCATATTGTTTGTACATCCTTGAATCCTTCCAGCCACATACACATCAGTGACCATCACACCTGTTTCAGTTGAAATGTCAAACAGAGATGTTTCAGATTTCTTTTCTTTTTTATTGCTTAATTATAGTTTACTAAGTAAAATTCTGGCCCCACATCTAACAAATCACATTTTCATAGGCAAAGAAAAGACAAAGAGAGAAAAAAAATCTGTAAGAAAGTTTTTGCTATTTTAAATCGGGGATGAGGGGAGAAGGAGGAGCAAAAGGGGAAAAGTAGTCATTTTAAGACAGGAAATTGACCCCCCAAACATCATCACTGTCATCCCCCAAAACCACAGTATTTTCCCGTACTTTCTAAAAAGCAAGGACAGTTTTTCTTTGCTAAAGTTAACATTTGTCAGTTAGGTCCCTTTTGTTATGAGGAAATCCCTTTGATTTCTGGCACAGTATAATTAGATTTGTAATTCCCAATTTCAAAATCAATTTTAATATTTACTTACCACAGTCATCAAGGAGAATATTTTCAGGCTTCAAGTCTCTACAAATCAAACAGAACAGAAATGTGAATTATGCAAAGGCAAAATTATTAGCCATCATCAAGTGTAACTGAGGCAACATAAGACTTCTTGGTTCTGATTAAAGCAATTTTTCCAGTTTCCACCTATACAAAAAAAAAAGTTGAGAAGTTGAAGACCTATACTGCAAATAGTTTAACACTACAGAACTCTTGAGATCCACTTTTCTAAACTCTCTAATCCATTTATATTAACAACAGCAATTAACATCTCACAGATGAGAAACTTCCTCTACACAACACTAAAATCCTGATATAAAGTACCACCAATTTACACCCGAATTTGTGCTCATAAATGAAAGGTATTTCTCCTGAGAGCATAAGTCATACAATTCCACAACGGTAAAACACATCAGTGCCTGCTGCAGTTTGATGGTGACCCCTTGCTATATCCCATCTCATGGTATCAAATTATCAACAGAGGGTAATACTCCCAAGACTAAGCATCCACTTAGTATCTCCCATTCCTTCTCCATTCATTCACTTGGATATGCAGCTTCTAAAGCTTACTAGACACTTGTATCTAGTTAGGATTCTTTGCAATCAACTTTCTAAGAGTCTCTACCACTTTCTTGTAAACACAAAAAGGTTTCACGTGCAATCTTTTTTAGCTATTAAATGCTAGCAAGACTCAGGAAAGAGCAAAAAGGGCAATTCATTCAGTGTTGCAATTCTGCATTTCATAGGTGTCTTCTTGTACATTTTTAAGAACAAAAGAAGAAAAATCAGTGGGATATTTGGATTCCGCCCCCCTCTTCCCCACAGGAAAATTTGTGGAGTCACTGTAGCTGAATCAGAAGCTGTCCAAAGATCCTCTAGCAGATTCTACTGAGAACATACATACACATATTATTTATACACTGAGATGATACGTATAAAATATATAATACATATATTATATATATAATTGTGATATGCATCAGAAAGTATGTGGATTGCAATAGTCTTTTATATTTATTCCACCATAGATATCATAAGGCCAGAAATACCCAAGTAAAAATCAGCACTTGGCTAAAGAATCAGTTATGAATGGAATAGATTATTAAAAACAATATGTACATAAATGTACAGTTATGAGAAAAACAGTTATTAATATACAAGCAGAAAAGACTGCATAATGTAAGAGAAGCTATTTCAGGAAACTGACTCCAGAATTTACATTCAAAATGAGAGAAATATACACATATATTTGCTCACCAAGAAATCTGTATGCTTTTTTTTTCCCCAAATATCAATAAAATGATGTTCTGAAGTACGTGTAGCCAGGTTAAAGTTTCATTATTTCATGAGATCAACTGTATAAAGTCAGCAAGACACATTCCTCCTAATACTTTTAAGTCTAGACAGTCCCCATAATGTTAATCATTTGACATTAGATATGAGATTCCAATACCAGAGACATCAAAAGAGATCAGAGTTTAAAAAAAAAAAAAAACCCACACACAAAAAACCTCCCACAGCAGTACCAAAAAAGATAAAGAAAATTCAGCTCAAACTTTAGGTACAAAACCATCCACTTTGAAGCACATAATACATGCTCAGCTTAAGTCAAGTAAACACGTTTAAGGAGTTCCATCTCCTTTAAGGTTGATTAAAGCCTAACCTAAAACTTAATACTTACTAGCAACTTCTGCTGCTCAATAGTAGCTAATGCTGTTCTGACATGATTTTGATCAGTCAATAGAAAACTTGTTTCTAGCTAAAATTCCAGCTCTTTAATGCTATTAGTTTCTAGTCCTAGCAGTTTATAAAAAATTCAAGCTTTTGGGAGCATTTAGCTATAAATTCTAGCTCTGAGGTGCTGGCTTTGGGGTATCAGCCTTCTCCCTTTCCCCTTCCCTCCACCATGACAGAGGCCAAAGACCCAGTTTCTGCTGGAATACACAGATGCTACTCCTACATTTGGCAACAGGCTGCTGCTCGGCTCACGGGCTCGGAAGGAGAGCTAGCAATGCAACTCTAGCAACAGGGGCAGCAGTTTTCCCTTATGAAGCAGAGAAAGGTTAGAGGTCTCCAAAGCTCACAAAACTAAGAGGCTCATGAAAAAGACTTAGAACTTATACATTTATTTTAAATTGAACTAAACAAGCAGTGGTCTATTTTTGCTATAGCTTACACCAGTTCTTCCTCTAGAGAAAATTTCTGAATAAAAATCCTTCAGGGGATTTAACTGTAAAGATGTCTACTCTGAGCATAGGCACGAGGCAGGCAAGGAGCTACCTGGTTTGTCCACTACACCTTCAACAGGTCTCTGCGCCAGATCTTTGACCTTCCGGGCACATTCAGTGGTGCTATGGGCACCTACATGAGTTTGTGAGGAAAATTTAGGTATCCAAGCAGCTTATCTGATAAAAAACACTACCATCCTTGAGGACTCAGGAAAACCCCAGCAATTAAGTCTCTTTTGGAAAGCAGTCACCTTTTCCCTGCTCTAAGACACAGTAAAGTCAGGATTTGTGTAAGTCTTACCAGACTTTTTATGTAGCAGATGGATGAATAGCTCCACTACTGCCTGTTCCTGTCTGTTTGCTTATTTTTCTAACATCAGCAACATATGGCAAATTAGAGAGAGTTTCATGAGCTGCCACGGCACAAGCAAACTGGCTCAATTGCTGTCACAGGGCAGCATGGGGCTCTCCTTCCAGCTCTCCACCTGTTCTTTTAAGGCAGTGGGAACCCCACTAACAAAATGGCACAACCTACCCCGGGCTCCTACAGACACCGCTAACGCCACTTGCTTGAAATTCATCAATAAATGGTATAAAGACACAGGAAACACACAAGAAATACTAAGGAGAGGAAAGTTGGGCCTAAGTTTTCCACTCTATGAAGCATTTTGCTACTGGTGGCAACCCATCCCAAACACAATAAATTTATAATAAAATTTAACACGACTGACTGACATTAAAACTGCCATTCTAGAACTGAACAAACTGATGAGATGAACTGATTTTACTGCTATCTGCTGATACCCATCTGCACTAAGGATTTCTACTTTCAGAAGTGCTGAATTTCCCTTCTTCCACTGCCTCTGCTGTACATTTTACTGTGAATATACAGATAAATGGCCACAAAAACACGTCCTCAAGAAAATAATTTACAACAGTATGTTGCAGAATTAAAGTCTGCCTTAACAGTTAAAGCTATTCTTCTAAAAAGAGAGTTTTAAACACCTCCTTTAAAGCTGGAAAACAAATGCAGTAGTAGATTTTGAGATAATGGCAACTAGAAAAAGAACTAGCTCCAATTTCAGAAATTCAGTGGTCCTACCAGTATTAAATACTTTCAAAATGACAGCAAAATAAGAAAAACATTCTTTCTGCATTTTCGCGCCCTGCAGAATGAGAAATATTAGTTACCATATTTTGGAAAAACAAATCATTGAATCAACGAAAATGTGCTTCATTATGTTCTCCCTGCCTTCCAACAACATCAAGACTGGAGGCTGCCAGCGTAACTTCTCTGGTGAGAATAAAATAATTATGGCAAATTATCCCAAGCTTTCTGTTTCGCTAATAATATATAATCACTGTATTGCTGCTTAAATGCATTTCCATTACAACGCCCATTAGAGAATTTTGATCGTGTAACATATCACTGTAATTGGTGACAGCCTGAAGACTTCCATGACCACCTGTTTTGGCTTCTTGACTTTAAAACTGTAAAATTTACAACTACGCTCCTAAATGCATGACGCAAACAGAAATACATATGGAAAAAAATAGTCAAGAAAAAAACCTACTATTAGCAAAAGAGAAGAAACAAAACTTTGTTTTATAAAAAGTTGGTCATTTGATATTAAAAAACAGGGCTGAAAGTGATTCTACACAGAGTGTAAAATTTTCCAAGCGTTTTTTAGTTTTAGTACTCAAGCACAGTTGAGCTGACAGGGTATAATTAGAGTCACTTTTCGTCTGTTTACATATTGGGCAGGAACTCCTTCAGTATGTCCTATACTAGATTGTTTAAATTTAATCCTAAAACCTGAAGGTGTTATTTAAGCCCTTCTTTTTCCTCTGAGCATACAATTTATTCAGTTACTAACACACGTACAATTGTCTCTTGGTCCTTCATTTTTGTTATGAACAGAGGACTAAAAATAATTCCCATTATTTTAATTGTGGCATTTTTACTAAGAGTTGGTTGTAAAACTACCTCTGCCCTTGCTCATAAATTTGATGCCATGCAAATTCCTACTAATTGGAAACTGATCATTTAGTAGCACAAAACAGGACAGAGACACAGACATCAAGACCGCTCCAAAATAAACCACAACCACTGCAAGATCTGGAATTACAGGCAGAGAACAGTAGGATTTGACATTATGCATTTGAAGGTCTTCTTGTAGGGTAAATAGCTAACAAGTTGGGCTTAAACACAAGGATTGTGGAGTTTTTTTGTTGGTTTTTTTTGTTGTTTTTTATTGTTGTTTTGTATTTTAAACAATCAGTTCTGTTTTCACTTGGGCAATATGAAATGACCTACTTGTAGCTCCATATGAGGGAAATGATGAGCAAAACCATTCATCCTTGCTTCCCTCCTACATGCCTGCCAAAACACACTGCGTAACATTGCAAGATTGGCCAAATTCTTTAGAGAACCACATACAACCACCAGCATAAGCCTGATTTATTCTGTGGTTCTGCCACTTTCTGCTGTATGTTAGTCCTATGTATCGGGGAGGGAAAAGACTAAAACCATAACATTAAAGTTATACTTTAAATCTTCCTTGAGAAGAAGTGGTACTTCGTGTTACACACCCGAAATACATAGAAAGTGTTCTTGGCCCACCATCAAGTTCGTTTTGCTTGTTCTGTAATATTAATACATGCCAGGGGTTAAACAATGTATGTACAGAGACATAAAAGAGCACAAAATCATACAATTTAGATTACAATTCATGAGGCTACTGACAGTTGCATTAATACAAAAGCAATAAAGTGTTTATTGGAGGGACCTAAAATAAAAACAGAAGAAAAAGGGCAATATGGATTATAACTGACTTTCTATCCTCTTAGGGGTAACAAGCAAAGCAGTAAGGGACTTCTATAGCCTTCTGTGAACTTCTACTTTAAGGAGAGGGCAGGAATACAATCCCATGTTCCGAAAACAACTTCTACTATGAGGTTGAAGTCCAAACTTGATTTAGTGGAAAACAATTAATACATTCAACGCTAAACAGATGTGGAAAATTCAAGGTATGAGTAACTGTAGATGACACTCACCTGTAAACAATTCTTTCCTTCTGCAAATCCTCCAGACCACAGCACAGTTCTGCAGCATAGAAAATAGCCCTTTCTTCATCAAAGCCAGGATTTCCCATGTTATATATGTGAAACTTCAGATCCCCTCCATTCATGATGGTTAATACTAAACACAGGGCATCTTTCGTCTCATACGTATAGGATAAACTAACCTAAAAATGGGGTAAGAGGAGAACACAACCATTATTCATTCATAAACCCCAATACAACTCACAGCTCTCTTTTTTTTTTTCTCAATACAAGCAACATATGAATCCTTTTTTAATGCAAAAAAACAAAACAGCCAAGAAGAGAAGAGAATTGCTCCTGTCCAGTACTTGAAGACAGAAAGTAATTCAGACAAATGTGCAGGTACACACAAACCCTACATTATCACCATACTAAAGTTTAGTGACATATCTGTTTAGGTAGCATAGAGCTCCATCTCCATCCAGACAATAGATTCATTGATGATGCACCTAAGCTGCACGTATTACTCTTTGTAAAGATAATGTATGCATATATCTTATTTTATTAATACCTCAGGAATTATGCATTGTTAAACCATTTTCCTGAACTTCTACAAGACTTAGAGCTGCCCTACATTAGAGAAACTTAAAAAGTTATTTAGATCAAATGTGTAGTTTCTATTGCTCCTTCCGCCTCCTCAGATAACCACACATTTCCCTGGCTTAGAACCTGTCAACAGTAAAGACTTAGTGTAGTTCTTTATAGGCTTTCTTCTCACTGTATTTGGAATGAGGTGCTGATAAGGAAAGGCGCATTTTTAATTTTACTGCAGTCTCATGAATTTAAAGAAAAACAATTTTTAAACAATGTTATTTACTGCAAAATTTAACATATGTTGTTTAAGTTACAAACTCAGTTTCAACAGAAAAAGCTATGCTATGCTGATGATCATCTAGCAGGATCTTCAAAACTACCTACAGAGATTAACTAACTTGTACTAAAAGCAATGCGATTTAAACATACTTATCTAATAAAAGCTAAGTATAAGTTAAAAGTCAGTAGGATTTTTTTGGCTCAATAAACATATTTTAAAATGCCGTACAAGTACAGAAAGGCAATAACTCAGTAATAAGTCCAAACTCTTCCTTCAAAAGCATAAATCCAATACTAAACAATAAAATGAAATAAATATGCAAATCAGCTACTCAGGACAAGGGTTCCTATTTGGTGGTTTTAAACTGACCTGTCCAGCTATTAGTGACTTCACTTGTGAAACAGGCATGACAAATTATCTACCCACTTCCAACCCAGTATTACTGCAGATCCTAGATCTAGATCTTCTCTGTTCCATCAAAAAAAAACATTGGATGGCAAAAGGAAAATTACTTTATAGGATTGAGCATAAGTTATTTCAAAATCAACTTTGATCAATTATTGATTTAAAATATCTACATATATTGAAAGAATATTATTCAAAAATAAAAGTTTTACTCATCTCACATATCTCTTCAACTAATTTCTGGATCAATTCAGCTAATTTCTGGATTCAATTTCAATCAAATCAAGGCCACGAGCCTTGTGAGAAAATAATATTAGCATATTTACACAAAAACGTTATTTATAATAATTTAAAATACATTAATCTATCTTGCCAGCAGGTTCTTAACTTTTCTTTTAGCTGGTAGTACTTGACAGGGTTTTTTTTAACACACAAAGCTTATCAGAAAATACATACATACATATATATATTTGTTTATAAATAACTTCCATTACCCTCTAACACAGGTACTTTAAAGTCCAATCTCAACAGCAATACAAAATTTATCAGTAAATTGATTTAAAAACAAAGCAAAATGCATTTAAAAATAATATTTAAATGACAACAATTCAATAAAAAAAAAAAAAAAAAAATCATTACCTGGGGGAAAAGTTTACCTGGCATATCTTTGATCATTATAAGTTATTTCACTGCTTACTAATTAGAGCTACTAACAGATCATAATTTATGTGATAGTATCAGGTTAAAGTACTAAAACTTTCATTCTGTGGAATTCCTATTAAAAAGTTATGTTAATTGTTTCATATCCAACATACCTCTTTAAGACTTAATACACAGGAGAGCAAGATAACTAACCTGAATCGATATACTAGTCAAATTTCATGTTTAGCTTGAAATGTATAAGCAATATAGTAATGAATGCTATGAAAACTCTATGTAAAAGATATAAAAACTCTACTATTAAAAGTCACAGAAATGGATATGCAACTTCTAATGGCAACTAAGTGGGAGATTCTCATGAAGTCACCCCTTTGAAAGGGCATTTATCAATAACCTCCAAAAAGAAATTAGAAATCAGCATTAGTTATAAGAAAACAGGTGTATGAGAGGGAAGAAAGGGGTAAGAGAAGAAACCAGGGAGCAATGCATTGGAAAAAGAGGCAGGGAAAAAAACCAGAAGGAAAAATTAGGATGGAATATAGTATGTGGAATATCCTCTTTATTAAACGTAGGCAAATATACTCAGTCATAGGCTGCAGCAGAAATAGAATTTAAGTGATTATTCAAGTCTGAGTACCACAAAATAATCTGGTCACTAAATAGAGGACAAAGATTCAGTGGCATCAGCATGCTGAATTACAACCTAATGTTTTGGTTGTAAAGCAGGCAGACTGAAACCAATTTCATATTGGATAAAAAAAGCCCTCTGCACAGAGCTACTCATAATCACACACAAAACATACTTATTATTATATCAATCATTTATCTCAACAGTCCTGCATTCTAAATCAATTAAAAAATGTCTTGTGCCCACAAGGTCCTGGAAAATACTGAAATGAAGCAAAAAAGCAAGACAAACTTCAGAGAATAAGATCAGAAGTAGATACTTACTACAAACCTACTATTCACTTTTTCTAGAATTCTTTTTTCATTTAGAGCCATTGATTCTCCTTTCCTCTTCTTTATTCTCTTTTTTTCTAGCTTTTTACAAGCATACATTTTTCCTGTTGCCCGTACTTGACAGGCACACACCTAAAAAAGAAGGAAGGTGTGTCAAAGCATTTTCTTAAAGAAAATAAAATTTTATTTTATTTTTTCATTCTTGAATGCTCTCAGAAAATGAAGGTCTGTAAGCTTCAATACAGAGCTTTCACCCATGAAACAACTTTGAAGGGCCACAAAAGCTGTAACAGAGGTAGAAAAAGTGATTATACAGGAGCAAATCCATTTTTGTTGGGGTTGAATAGTTCAGTAAAACTGTGGATCTTGTGTTGGTGAAAAACCTGACTGTGGTAACAGTATATGTCTAGGCAAGCAGGACAGAGGACAAACATCCATGCCATAAGCAAGCTGAAGAAAGATAATGACAATTTAGTAACCCTCTTCCTCTTCAATATAGGGCTCTGGTTAAAGTAGGGGAGGGGGGGGGGAAACTAATGAATAATATACAGAATTAACAAAATCTATAGATTTTCCTATCCGGCTAATGAATATTCTACATAATAATTATGTAGAAACTACATTCTCATTGACAAATGAAATTTCTAAAGAGAAGCAACTGCTGCTATCAGTGGAAGTTTTCTCCAACTTTGCGCATGACCTAAATTACTGGAACTAATGCATTAAAAGAAAACAGTTTGGATTGACAACAGTCTGCCAGGTGATGAGTCAAATGTAGATTGTTAGAGCCAAGAGTTAAAAAGCTGCTCCTCCTCTGTATTAAACTTTTTTCTTTTTTTTTTTTTTTCTCAAGGATTGCCTCACAGAAAGATACTTGTGTACTCACCTCTCCAAATCCACCTTTGCCTAGTACTCGGTAATGCCTAAATGTGTGTTTGGTTACTGGTTGCCTGATCAAGAAAAAGAAAGTTACTACAACAGGAATTTCAAGAGTTACTAATCCCTTTCCCACCCCAAGATCTGTCTTCATTTTCTCCATCCTGTTCTATGACATCTTACTGAACAACAGTTGCCTTGACCTCATGAAGACAGCATTATAATAAGCAGAACTTCAGATGAAAGGAGGGCTCTGATTAGAAACATTAGCTCCCTCATGTGGTCATCAGACATTCACAATAGCAGGAAGAAAAGCTAATCAATTAGGCCCTGTGCTGTTTACAGTTAGAGCCTTATCTGTTCTCATCAACCATCAATTTATCACCTGCAGTCGTCTCCCTCCGTTGCCACATGCTGACATATAGGCTGCATTTCAATGAGATCGTGCTTACAATACCACATTTAAAAAGTAAACCATTTCTGATTTTGCTTTGCTGCTTCGGTTTTTCAAAGAAAGTGTTGTGGTATGCAACAGGAGTCCACCAGCTGAATTGTTAAGGTACTGATGTAGTGGAAGAGGAACAGATAACTGGAGGCAGTAAAGGTGCCAGCCATTCTTTGCTAAAACACTCCTAAATCAAGTATCAGAGCAGGGCTGTTTCATGGTGGTGGGTTTGGTTGGGTTTTTTTGTTTTGTTTTTAAAGGGCATTGACTGTTAATGCAGCTTTGTTCTCAGGACAATGAATGGAGGTTCATTGGTTTAATTGTTGGAGTAACTTCCCCAGTTCGCTACCTGGCATTTGCTACTAATTCTGTCAAATAAAGACACTGGATAATTGGAATTTACCATAAAATTAATGCTCAAGCCCTTAACCTTTGAATATGTAATCATGACACCCAGCAGTGCTGAATTAGAATCAGCTGGTACCAATTTCAGCCTTCTGAAAAAGTTTGGACACTCATTTGGTACTGATTTAAAAGCCCAAACCAAATTCTGATATATACAAATCTTGCAGTCTTGTAATTACTAGATCTGTGTCTGTACCACCCTGAAAAAATGATTAGTTACCCAGTGCATTATAAAACTAGATTAATTTGTTTATTAATCACTAATTAGACCAAGTTTGAAACTAAAACATTTCCAAGAAAGACTGGTATCCCACTGCACCCTTGACAGCCAAACTTATATCTATATGATATAGAGGGCTTTACAACATTTCTAGCATAACAAGCAGAACGGGCCACAAAGTAAAGCAAAATTATAATGGAAACATTATAAATAAACTTACTTTTCCAGCCATTTCCACTGTAAAAAACGGGAAAAATACACACTTTCTTGGTAAGCTTCAAAAGGGCTTCTGCTTAGGTATTCATGGACAATTCTATCAAAAGGAAAATAAAAACAACCTTATACTGAAAAAACTGATGAACGAGGAGGTGCTATCCATCTATTAAAATATACTTATATCAATGAAGCACTAGGCAGAAAAATATCGTCACTGTACTCTACAACAGTTTTAACCTGGGTGTCTTACAACAAGACCGCCTGTCACAGAAAACTGTTCCTGTCAAAACACCAGTGAATGCCAAACTACTGTTACTTACAATAACTACAAAGTTTGACCTCTGCATACTCATTAAGTGTCTTCAGTCCCACCTAAACATCAGCCTCTCAGTAGCTATGCAATGCATGTGTGACCCCACAAATGTGACCTCTGAAAGATACTTACAGGAAAATACCTAGAAGTTTTCACACATTCTTTGGAGACCAGTAAGTAAAATTTTCTAGTAGGATTTGAAATTGAAATACTAAATGCCGTATCCAACCTGAACACCAGATACCGTATCATTCCCCATATACTAAAAAAACACAGGTCAGGGTGGGGGGAAGGAAAACAAGCCATTCAAACTGTATTCAGATATTAATTGGACAGAGGAAAGGGGATGACCTACATGGCAGATCCTCCATTTGAGACATGTTTTACTAGGTGTTCTCACACATCCCTTTCAATCTTATAATCTCAGGTTGTTATAAAGTATGCTTATTTTTGTTGCCAGGGAGATGACCCAAGCAGTGACAAAACGTGTTGTAATCCTTCAGACATGATCAAGCATGCCTTGAAGAACCAGTAATATTAGAAACAAAGACTTTAGAAAGACATGCAACACTGGTAAACACGAACCATCCCTCCTAGGAAAGCCGTCTCTGCTGCTGCCGTGCGAAATACCACTTCATGACTTCAGAACAAAATCAAGTTGTGTTTGTTTATGTTAACTATCACAATCAATCCTCTAACCAGCTATGTCAATGGAACATAACTGTTGGCCTCACTTCAACCCGTTATCGAAAAATATAAATTGTGTAACACTGCTCAGAAACCTTTCAAGCTCCAGTTTATAACTTTGTATTTTTCCAATTACCTTCATCATGGAAAAGAAGTCACTCAAAAGGTAAGAATATAATAAAGAGAAATACCACTCCAACTTAAACAATTTTATGCAAAAAAAGCCTTGAAGAAAAAGCTCTGAAAAAATCAAACATCTACAATTACTTCTGAAGGAAACCTAGTCCTTCAATAAATCTGTTCCAAATTTCTTACCTACGCTCATTTCAGAGGCCAAATACTCCCAGGTGTAATAACTTAATTTTCATTTCTCTCAGAAACACATGAATTTCCCTTGTGATACTCAAACTTAGCACTATGCATTTTTAACTTACCTAGTACAGTCCATAAAAAGATCCTTAGAAGGGTTCTTTTCCAGTCTTGCTTTACATTCATTTACTGTTTCCTGAGGTATTTCTGGCAAGTGTGCTGCAGACTTGACATCATTAAAAAAAAATAGGAAGGGCACCAATGAAAGAAATTTTGTAAATCAACAGAATGAGTAAAAGTTCTATATTCAAAGTGAAATGAAACCTGCTAATACAGGAAAAGGAAAGAAATTGTTTGGCTAAAGAGAAAACCAAGAAAATCAGATTCAGGCAAAATTTTTGTTGTTCCCTATTACAGAAAAATGCATTGAAAGCTATTACAGTTATTTACTATTTCAGTGTCTGGGGAAACAAACTCACAATAAGTCCAATTTCTTTTTCTTTCCATAAGCCTACCACCATAAAAGCAAGTTATCTATTTGGTTTGGCAGGATGGAAGGAAGATGAAACACACAAAACACACGATTTGGGAAACTATTTCAAACCAGCCCAAAGAAATCTCTCTCTTTTTTTTTTTTTTTTCCTTCAAAAACTGTATGTGACTTATGGTAGTTCCAAAGAAATTGTTAGAAGAGATGTGGCAAACTTGGAGCCTATCTGCTTTTAAGGCATCTGCAAGACCTTCATTTGAAGTAACGTCTTCTCAAGTTGACAAAAGTAAGAGAAGACGGAGCATCTGTTCACAGAAAGCAAACATCTAATTATATATCCACAGAAAAGCTACTATCAGATACCAAAGAACAGACTCTTAAAAATAAATCAGTGAGATGTAATATATGCCAAAGACCACCTATTAATGATTGCCATGCAAAATACAGAGAAATGGAATGCCCTAGAACGAAGCAAAAACAGGAAGCCTGAAAATTTAAAGAATTCCTCATTCTTATGTCTTCAGATAGAAAACTCTGAGTTAATTTGTTAACAAGTTTTCTTTAGATGCTAAATGAGTTTGTTTAAAAATATATCTTTACTTGAGACCAGTGTTTTACTTAGAAAATACAGGAGAATAAATCGTAAATAAGTCGTAAAAGCAGAGATCAGTCAAGGTTTCTGCTCAAGCTGATAGGAGTTTCACAATCTTAGAAGGTAGCATACCCTTCAGAAAGACAAAAAAATGGGACTAATGAAGTTTAAAGTCTATTTACAGAAAACAATGCAATGACTTAGATCTCTGCTTGCCTGATATTTACGAAACACTTGAGACAACATTTTACAATATAATATATTTACCCCATTAGTGAAGTATGTCTCTAGAACTTTCAGGCCACAGTCTATACGCTTTTCATCTGAAGATACCTCATATTCTGCCTAGGGGAATAGATTTGAAAGTTAAATTATGTTCAGAACTATTTGGCACTAGTCTTTTACATGATGCTAGGTAAATTTTATGATGAATACCACAATGCTTCTAATACAAAAGGAACTGGAAGGGTCTCATTGCTTAAAATCTACTTAAATATTTTAGGCTACATAGTGTAATATGTATTAAGAACAATCTTAAGGGAAAAAGCACATGGAATTTAACTGTTGGAAAACATACGAAAACTAATGATTAGTCTAAGTGCAATTACAGAAACTACATCATAGAGGCTAAAGTATATCAATTACAATGAAATAGTGTTTACTTAATATTGCAGGACAGAATGATCCAAATCGGAAATAATTAAATAAGAGTATCAGCCTTTTCTTCACTGTATTATTTTTATTCCTTCATATATTTTTCTTTACTACAGTCTTGAGTAAAACCAGGATAAAACTACTAATTTCTACAAGGTCATGTTAACTGGAAATAAGTGAGGTCTAAACCAAATCCTACTTCATTCTTTGAGAAAATAAAACCGAGTAGATACAAAATTTCATGAAATTTTTTCACTTAGTAATACACGGTACTTTAATGTAGAAAGAGACCACTGTGCAATATGGCACATTTAACAGACAAACAACTGGCATCTTAATGAAGCTCTGGAGGTAGCTACTTATGGAAAAAACAAACCAACCATCAAACCCAGTATTGAAAACCACTAAGGACTACTTACTAGTAACAATTTTAAGGAATAATCTAGAAGCAGACATCAGAACTTAGAACATTTAAAGATAACACAGAATCTGGGGAAAGATGAATTAGAAAAGAGCAATCTCAAACAGCAACCTATATTAGCTTTCTAAGCTGGGCAAACTAAATCAAAGCTTATTTCATATCTCAGAATGGAAATGCATGCACCGAGGAACAAAGAATATACGGCAGAATATACTTCTAGAACGGAGGACATACAAAACAAGTTTGGCATATTGGGAAAACAATCACTAAGAACCCCATAGGAAGAAGTTCCAAGTGATGTAATCAAAAGAGCAGTTAAGTACCTTTAATAAAGGAAACTAGAACACTGGAAAAATACAGTTCAAGAACCAAACACACACACAATACTGGAAAGAACAGAATCCCTGAATTCCAGTTCTGCAATCAATTGCACTAACCCACACTGAGTCACTACTAAGTCATCAGCATCTTTTTAGATGAAACATTATGGTATCAACCACTTCAGCACTGTACTCAAATCCATAAACAATTGCAAGCCATTGTTTTTGCTACTTTAATTCCACGACAGTAAGTCTAATGGTAAGGAATTCCTCTGCAACTACCAAACAGCCTGATCGGGTTAGGAAAGTTAATCAGCCACAGCAGTGCACTTACCACCTTTAACATTTTCAATTATGCCAAAGTTGTCGCTAATTTAATACAAACAGTTAGGAATACTGTTTTAAGCAGGTACTGTAATTTAAAAGGAAGTTTAAGAGACAGCCTTGTCGACTAATTTCTGTTACTCACAGCACTTAAGAGGGAAGTTTGAGCTGTCACCCATTCTTTTTCATACTTGAGTAACCTTGTCCCCAGCTAGTGAAATGAGTCACTAGATGATTGGATAACTGTAATTCCTCACTTTAATTTCTGACATTTTTACTCAATTATTTCACAACTCTTCTTTCTGTAAAGCCAAGCTGGCTCCAGACTTTATGGTCACACCTTCTCAAGAGCTAAAGCTTACCAGTCTGAGTACTCAGCAGAGGTAGACAGCAGAGCATTGTACTACCTTGATTTTGCCATTTTGGCCTCCTGAAATCACATTGCTCCAAATAAGAGAGACAGAAAACTCTCCTAATTAAGACTCAAGACTCTTAAGACTGTGGTGTTTTATCACAGAAATTTTATTTTCAGAAAGGCTAACGCTGCAATTTATTTAAAATAATTTAAAAAATATTAAAAATTGGTATAACCTGGGGTAAAAACCCCACAACCTCAGCATTTTCCCTTCATGTTACTGCCTTACACACAAAACCAAGAAAAAAACCTTCAACCCTGCTCCCAGCCTGAAAAAAGCTTGAACAAGCTTGCTGAAGCCCCGTTCAGAAAAGGGAATTATGTCTAAGATTTTTTTCTCCTTCAGGAGGCCCAAGATTTGTTATTCCTTATCTAAGTGTTCAAGGATTAAAAATGCATATAGAGGTTGTAACCATTAAGGGTACATCCACAGTTGTCAGTGGTCTGCCCATTGTGCAATGCTTGTTAAAGGCTCTAGTTTACATCCACTTCAGGATACTTAGTTCCACTGTTGTGGATTTCCATTCAATCCATTCTATGTTTCCAAACTATCAAATTGGTCTCCGCAACTTGGTGCTAGAACAGCTCCTAAGAGTCACAAAAGTATGGTGAAACACACCTGGAGAATAGGTCTAATTGCACAAAGATTCATTAATAAATACAAGGCAATTCTACTTATTTGACCCTAAAGTTCCTTTTTGCTGATTGAGTGCCTCAGTTTATACTCCTGTTAGGGAAATGAAGATACGGTGAAGTGTGGGGCACAACAATAATCCCATGTACTTCCTTATACCCTGCATCTTTCAGAGCCATCTTGCATTCTGAGCCTGTATTTTGGGACACATGTAAGCAGCAGCACTACCCTACTTGTATCTTCTTTGGTCTGTGTTCTTTGTGTTCTTATATTCAGGGAAAAAATAACAGGTGGGATGAGGAAAAGTGTTCTTTTGGCAGCAATCTCAGTTTAAGGCTATATCTTACTGCACTTGGATTAACTACAAGGGACAAAGAATAAAAAGCTCTGAGTTATTATTCTCTCCTAAGGACTGCTGTGTGCCTGCCTACTCTACTCACTACTTTCCCCCTCCCCATGAGGGCTTTGTCTGAGAATTTTTTACAAAACACGGCTATGGGCACACTTCCTTCCTCCCCTCATTCTTTAGCATTAAGATACCAAGATGCAAATGTATCAAGACAAAACACTTCCTTTTCCTTGCTCTCTAAAATCTGGTTTCTCTCCTTCCATAGATGGTTCCCTAAATTTCCATCTCCATTGTATTTTTTTTTTAATTAGCACATTCCGTCTAGCCTAGGGCTTCCATGCAAGTTGCAACAATTTCAAGTCTATGTTTACAACATTTTCAAGTCTGAGTATCATAAGTAATATTCATTGTATGCACATCCTTTTAGGCTCAAGAAGTCAAGCACCATGTCTTTCTAAAATTATTTCTCTCATTCCCATCATGCCCATTTTTGTAGCTCTCACTATACCAAGATGGCAGAAATTTCATAGCAAATATTAAACATCGTCCTTTAAGTAACAGAGTCAGAGTTCTTGGACATTTGTCATCAAAAATTACAGCTTTACAGTTGGCAAGGAGTAAATCTCACTATATTTTATAATGTATGCAGCACTAGTGCACAGATGCTTTGAGAGAAAATTAGTATTTTATAAAATTGTTGTGTGTTAACCCTGGTAGTCAGCTAAGCCCCACGCTGCCGCCTGCTCACTCCCCCCAACAATAATTAGACGGACTGAAGTGAGTAAACTTATGGGTTGGGATAAAAACTGCTTAACAGATTAAACAAAGCTGCACACACAAGCAAAGCAAAATAAGGAATTAATATGCTTCTTCCCATGCAGGCAGATGTTTAGCCATTTACAGGAAAGCAGGGCTTCATCATCATGTGTAATGGCTACTTGGCAAGGCAAACACTGTAACTCTAACTTCCTCCCTCCCTCCTCCTTTCCTCCAGCTTTTATTGCTGAGCACAGTGTCATACAGCATGGAATATCCCTTTGGTCAGTTGGGGTCAGCTGTCCTCACTGTGTCCCCTCTCAACTTCTTGTGCACCCCCAGCCTCCTCACCAGGGGGGCAGCACAAGAGACACAGAAGGCCTTGATGCTGTGTAATCACTGTTCAGCAATAACTGAAACATCCGTGTTATGAACACTGTTTTGGTCAAAAATCCAAAACACGGCACAGCATGAGCTACAATGAAGAAAATTAACTCTATCCCAGCCAAAACCAGTACAAAAATCAAACTTTTTACAAACAAAAATGTATAAGCTATTGCCTACTGACACCCATCTCCTACTTCTCACTGCTTACCACTGCATCCAGAAATTCAATGCATCTTTTCAAATCTGGTCTGGAATCACAGAACTGTCTGAAGAGAAGTCTTCCTATTGGCTGTTTGTCACAAAGCTGGTTATAGTCTCTTTCTGAGAAAGAAATAATAAGTAAATAACTTTATTTAATTTTATCTTTGTCACAGCATGGTCCTTACTCCTATTTGAGAATAGGTCAGAAAAATCTCTCTACATTGTGAAGATTTTATATTAGCATATTTAGCAAATACATCAAAATCACACAACGATGCCAAATAGTAGTGAAACAGTCACTTCCTGCCACATTTGCCTCTTATAGACTATCACATTTATTAAAAACACATTCAATTATATGGTTAAGTTTCACCTAGGTTGTGGGGTGGAAAGCAACAGTACTGTAAAATAGCAAGCCCAAAATGAACAAGATTGTTTGGAAGGAAGGAATACAAGATAATAACAGAAAATGTTAAAAAATTATTACAAAACATTACGAAAAAAGAGAAATATATTACCATGTCATTCAAATTCCAACATGATTCCTTTTTCTAATTCATGGCTTTGTAAACTTATCCTTTAGGAGCAGCCTCCTTCAACAAACAAGGAGGTGTGATACAGCTTTTATCTGCTCATAAATTCTCCATGACATTAAATGTCTAACAGCTTTTTTTTGCTAATTAGCATACAGAAGCAAGACAATCTTTTCAGTTAACACCAAACTTTTATCCCTCCTTCTCAAAAAAAAAAAAAAAAAAATAAAATCAGACAGACCATTCTGCAAGACACCTACCGATTGAGCATCTAATACCTTCACAATGACTAACAGGTGGCAACTTCAGCATCTCTCTCCATTTTTTACTACGCCCACTCCGTTTGCCTGGAAGAAAAATATAAGTAATGTAAAACACAATACAATGTCAGGAAAAAAAAATTAAACATAACACTAACAGCATAAAATTAGGTACCTTCTGCACAGATCTGTCAGACCACTTTTCATGACCAGAAACAATTCTGGGATAATCAGACCAATAACAAACTTGACATAGAAGAACCAGGTACAAAATCCACAGAACAAAGTTCTTCAACACATTTTTGGATAATCAAGTTGCACATAAATATTCTCTTTTAAGGGCAGTAATAGTAATAAGAGTAGACCCCACAAACAAATAAGAGGACATACACACTATTTATTCTAGACTAGAGGAGGATACAGGATATCAGAAAGAACTTAGCTGTTGTAGAAGTCAGATCTTTTCAATGCTTCAGATTTCACAGCACTAGTATTAAACTGATTTTAAAAAAATACTACAGTATTTATTCCATTGTTTCTCAAAAAATATATCAGTGCTCCATTTTCTATGTTAAAATTTGAATTTTAGCACATTACTTTGACCTGAAGAAGCCAATTCCATTTACAAAAGATAGGCATACTTATCAAAAAGCAGAGAGATACATACAGGAACACACATATATATATTTAATTGCAAAACATTTCAGCGGAAGAGTAATTTTTGTGCTGCAAAATATTTTAAAAGAAGATTTTATGAAGTGATATGGCCAGATGCGTTTCCACATGACAGAACAGTAGCAAAACTGCACAGAAACTTTCGAACTGTACCAAAGCAGTACCTACCGTTAACCACAATGGGAGAGAAAGGAAGGGAGTTACCCCATGTAACCCGAATAGAAACCAAGTAGCAAACAGTACTCAGGTCTTTCAGAATTAAATCGTTAGGGAGAAAGGAACTAACACCTTCAGAATAATGAAATATGTATTTAAAAAAAAACCTCTTCAGTCAGATAGCTTCTTGAACAGTTCCACCACTGCAGTCAGAGCAGTTCCAGCCTAGTGTACCTTAGCTCATACTAAGTTTACATGATCTTTGCTAACAGGAACATTGACGTCTCACTGTGCTGCTACAACAAAACATTCTCAACTCTAGTATCACTAGAAAAGTAAACAAATAAGGAATAGAAAACCTTACAAAGCTTGCCTTGCAGAGATTCTTTGAACTGATACCTACTGTCTACAAAACCTTCTTCTGCATTTTATTTCCTAATGTTGCTTTGCAAGTCATCCGCCTTCCAAAGTATTTTAGAACACAAATATATCGAACCTACTCCCCCCCCTCATACTTCATGCAGTACCAGACCTAATCATGAAGTTGTAATTACCAGCATCATTCTAACAAACTCACACTATTTTAACAAAATATTTTTTATGTTAAAAAAAAGTTACATATATATGCTTGAAGAAAATCAAACCACACAGAGCAAAGAGATGCATTTCTAACAGAATTGAACAGGAACAAAATCAAGAAATCCTATAAGACAGCTATCCTGCACACATACATTGAATAGAAAGGGCCCGGGGATAGATTATTATGTGATCATTGCAAACAATGGACAGAAGCATCAACAACCTAGTTTTTAACCATGCAACTGAAAAACGCGCTAAGCTGCAAGGTCCACAGAAGTTAAATTCTTCTGTCAGAAACTGCTCAGAAAGACTCATTTGCGCATGACACAGGACGATCAGTATTTATCAAGAACGATAAACTGACCCAAATTCATAACATAATGCTGTTCTGAAAAAGTAAAACTGAACTGTGTTACACAGCATGTGTATCATCTTCTGAAGCACAGTCCAAAACACACACACAGGGTAAAAAAAAAACCAAACCAAAAACCCACAAAATAAAAAAAATCCAAATCAAAAAAAAAAGAGGATCACTGGTGCATTATACTTCAGGTCCAACACAAGAGAGTCTGCTGCATTTTGCCCTGAATATTTGGCCAGTTACTTACGATGTGACCATTATGAACTTCATTTTACAAAAAGAGACCACATGCTAGAATGCAATTGAATTCACCATCCTATAGAAGTCAATAAAGACTACATATAATTTATTAATGATGCACAAGAATCAAGTGCTTAGAGGTATCAACTAAATTAACATGCTCTCTCATTTCTCCAAACTGATTGCTCTTACTTTTACAGCAAATGCACAGAAAGAGTCTGTATATCCTAATAATGTAAAGAGAATTCACGACCTACAACATTTACAGATAAATTAGCCACTTCTGGTAAAATTTATGGGAGGAGGCCAATTTGTCATATTATTATCTAATTGCAAAATCTTTTTCCATTTCTGAGGCAGTTTAAAAGAAGTATCAAATCAAATTATAATAGTTGTGGTTTGTAAGTGTCTTAATATTGATTTCAGAGCTTCTATTCTGGATCTCATTCAAAAATACTTCAGCTAAAATTCTTCCAGAAAGACCAATAGCTTACTTTCCAACACAGCAGCATCAAAACCATTAGATTAATCTGCTTTATGGTTGACCTATGTGGTTCAGATGAAATACCACTTTTGCTCATTTCAGATGTAATTGCTGGCTAGAACAATGTCTAACTTGAAGCGACTCATCTTTTACAAAGAGAAGGGTGGATGCAGAAATATACCATTACAGTGAGGGAACACTGCAGTTACATTTTCAGGTACACGAGAACCTTACCTTCTTCTCCTCCCCAAAAGTTTGAGTTAGAATTTCAGCATTTACCTTTTCACATGTTTTTGCTTCTTAAAAAGACACAAACTAAATTCAGTTAGGTCATTGCATTATAATATGGTATGGGAAAGATGGTTAGGTGTTTTCATTTTTCAACTTTTTTTTTTTTTTTTAGACTTCAGAGAAACATTTCAAAAACTTACGTAAGGCAAGGCAGTTGGCTTATTCACCAGTAAAAACACAACTAGTTGCAAAAAAAAGAAACTGCTGTGGCAAAACACAGCAATCTGGTGTAGAAACAGATTTAGACAAATAAGAATGTTTTTCAAGTCATCAGGCGGGCTGCCCACAGCCACAGTGATCTTCCTTACAGAGAGGATTTGCAGCATGGCTCTCATTTCACTGCGCACAACATTCACTGAACATTATTAGTCAGTCTTCCTTGAGATAGAAAACTTGGATCCTGTCCTACAGAGTGAAAATAGCCAGAAGCACCCTACTATCTATGGCTAATAAATGTACACAGACTATATGGGGTGAAATGCCGTGACTACTACACTGACACTGAGATTATGACACTGGGTTGTTCAGAGACCTCTGTGCTTCAGCTTTCCTGCCTGTAAAGGGCAAGTAACGTATCTCTGCGGTCGAGAAGCACACAGCTATGCAGCACTAGGGGTGCATGATTGCTACATCATTCTTGCAAAACTGATTCCACAAACCAGATTGTCAGATACCAGCTGAGAAATTCATACTAGACCACACCCAGATAAGCTCTGAAAGCATAAAACTGCAGCAAGAAGATGGCCTACAGCACGCCTTTAACTGTATAAATAAATCGGTTCAATGAAAAATGCAACAGAATTGATGCAGAAGCTCTACATCATCTACACTGAGATCCATGAGAACTATCCGGGTACATACACTGTCTTACACTACATCTTTCCCACAGCAGAGAAAGTTGCACGCGAGTTTCCCAACAGATTTTAAACTCAGATGAATTCAAATCTTCTGCTTACAGTCACGTTTTCCTTCAAACCGCTTGTGATAAGGATTAAAACCTTTCATGAAAAATCAAAACATTCCTGTTTTGTAGCCTTATGCTACAAAGACATTTGTAAACACTGCCCACTAAAATAAATTTTGATGGTATACCCTTACTGCGCAAGGTCCACCTTCAAGACACAAAACACTGCAGAATTGATACCCCAGGTCTTTGGATCAGAATGGTAACACTGAGGTACTACTAACTCCAGGCTAGGAGAGAAGTTCCCACATACCATTACTTAAGGAAGGCTGTCGTGCTTCCAGTCCCAGAGACAGCTCATACCACACTGCTTTGCGGAGTCTCTGCAACCTTCTCCATTGCACAGGTCAGATACATTTTTTTGACATCTCAGTTCCTTGAAAAACAGTCCTAGTCACAACTTAACACCTAGGTTTAAGAGAGTGGCATCTCTTTTATATGGAGAAAGATTTTTTTTTTTCCAGAAGTATGATGCATACAATCCGGCTGGCTCTCAGCAAGTTCACCAGAATCACCTAGCTGAAAATTCAGGTTTCAGCATGAGGTAGACACCTAATTCTTCAGTGTTATAAAGGTCAAGGCACTTCTGAACACAAACGGAAGCAAAAAGGCAAGCAGTCTCATAAATAAACACATAAAAGATACCTATAGATTACAGATTGTTGTGGCATTTTTAAGATAATATTCCTCACACTCTTGGATTCAAATGCCTAGAATCGGACTTCAGTAAAGTAATGCTCGAGTCCTCTTGCTCATCTAACTGTCAGAGAGCAGTAACACCGTAAGCAGTTAAAAACCCCGGGTACCTATGTGAACATTTGTGCAGCTTGTTTATATGCACAATCATTTATTGTTCCCACAGCTATAACCACTTGAACAACTGGTTCTTCACACCGGCTCTATATACAATTCCAGTAATCATGTGCACCTTTAAGAATGGCTAGTGCACACATGCTGAACAGCTTCTGGGCTTCTTCAGAGATTAGGTATGAAAGTCTTGTATCAACTCAAGTAAACGTAACTAAACCAAACCAGAATTTATTACTCTAATCTTGCCATCGAACAATGTAACATCTGTGTATACATTTCATATGATAGGTCTATAACAACAACTTAAAGAACAGGGCTTACCAGATGGAAAAAAAAAACAACAAAAACTAAACCACACCAACAAAAAACAACATTAAGAAAACTCCAATTTTACAGATGACTCCTTGACAAACAAGGATTTTTTTAACATGGTGGTACATTGTGACTGCAACGGAGAAAAAAGAAGTAAAATTCCTTTAAGTAAATTGTGAAAGCTCTAGTTCCAATTGCCACGTTTGAAATAACCAAAGCAGCAGTGTGTATCAATAACTAGACCTCTCATGTTGTGTTTATTTAGTAAATGTAATTATTTAGATTCCAACATGCCCACATGCATTCTTCTTACAGTTCATTAAATAAAGGACAAAAAGGCAGACATTGTGCATAATTCTGTACAAACACAGGAAGACATGTTTCCTGCCACAATGAGTTTACAGCAATTTAAAGCACAATGCAATAAGGGAGTGCAATAGAACATAGGAGGCAAATAAGGGAAGAACAGACAAAAATAACAGCATCTGCAAAAACTCACAGCATTCTCACATTAAAATTCACGTTTGCTGCTGGTGAATGGACTTTCTGAGTATGTGCCTTGATTTCCTGCTTGTCCGTACTCCTTAAGTAATTAAAGATTTTAGTTTGATAGGCAAAAGGCAGTGATCTGACCAATCTCTTTGGAATTTTCTCTCTCGTTACAAATATACACATTATAGGCTATCTGCCTGTGTATCATCACCAATGCCATACTCAATTTTTAACGTATTCTGCAAGTAGAATGTATTTCACCGGCAGAATTATTTTTATTTATATAAATATATATAAAAAAATAAATTTATTGTTTTTAAATCTAGGTAGATAAAACACACAATTTGAGTGGACTGCTTACTTTTTTGTGAAGAGTGCTAAACGAATACATTTTCAATTCTGAAACAAGTATCTTTCAAGATTCGCTTAAGCCAAACTGTGATCCCATTCTATTACTGAAACGTTCCTGCTTACTCTGTCCTTGGGCTGCATCTAACAATTATCAAATCTGCAGGGGCTTGTGGATCCATCCGAAAACTAATTTTGGGGAAAAAAAAACCAACCCCAAAACACCCAACAACATAAAAAAGCATGACCACAACAACCCACACACCCTGTATTGGTTTGTAGATCCAACTGGAAACTATCTTACCCATTCTGCAACCACAGGCTAGAACCAATACAACCAAGAGCTTGGGAGAAAATTTGCTTGAGGCCAGATCTTAATTTAGCCCAAAACCAATCATGACCTAGAGGATATTATATGCCTAACAGCAGACCCAATTCTCATTCACAAACTCCTCCTGCCAGAGCAGCACAAATGAATTTTAAAGTGGATGCAAATGGACCAGGTATGTTTAAAACGTACTCTTGGCATGGATCCCAAATTGGAGTAAACTGCTATTGACTTCAAAGGAATTACAGATCTACCCTTTGGAAGTATTTTTGCAGACTATTACTTTAGGCAATGAAAAAAGGAAGGCTCCTAAGCACTTTGAAACATACAGTGATTAATTTTTTTTCTTTCAAAACATCACAGACTATGTGTGGGATGCTGAAATGAATTTGGGGCTTACATATACTCAAAGGATTTATTGAGAGCAATTGAAATAATTACAAAAAACAGAAAATACAAATATAAATAAAGAGAAAATTGAATATAAAATAAAAATACATTTTTGTGACCTTTCATTTTTTTTTTCAGAATAATCTAGTTTATATTTATTATTTATCCCCATTTATGGAATAAATTCTTCAATGTCTTTCAAGAGATACTAATTTCAAAGATATCTTTGCTAGGAGAAAAATGAATGTGTTAATTCCTCTGCTCTTAGACAAAACTAGAAGTCGCATTGCTATACGCTATTCTTTTACACATAAAAATCCCTGTATGTGAAAATCTAAGTAAGGAGATCACGGAATTGTAAACTTTCACACCGTCTATCTCACAGCTCATACATCACTATCACTTAACACTTACCTGTTTCTCTATCTCAGTTGCTGCACTACAGCACTCATAAGACCAACTTTGAGTTTGCTTTATAATCTCTTGTTTTTCTACTGAGTCACTTGCGCTTGTTCCACCACAGGTTTCACCTTTAAAGGACATTGTCTACTTTTCTTTCTCATGTACAGATTTCCCTCCAAAAGTAATGCATGCACAAAAGGAAAGAGCTGGATTGGCACAGGCAGCCACTTTTCCCAGGAAACTGGGACAGGGAATCCCAGACCACTTTGGACTACAGTTTTCACCTGGAGGCAGACCCCTCCATGGACAGGTTAGCTCTCAGCACAAGCAGGTCAACTGGAAAAGCAGATGAGGAAAGAAAAGACTCCCAGTATAACTCCTGACTCCTTAATCTTTCATCTGTAAAGTACCATAGAGTATTTTGTGTTATCACAATATTTTCTAGTAGTAGGTACATACAAGAGTCACATATTATGAGCCATAACTAACACCCACACGTGCAAAGAACTGGCATTTGATTATTTACAGAGTAACAATAAGACATTTTAAGTGACATTATTACTTATTTTAAGATAAGTAATCCTCATAGCTTTCCTTCTTCACATAAAGAAGTGTTGTAGTTGCCACAGAGGCATTACAAGACTTTATTGGAAAGCGACAGGCTTCTATTAAAATAATCTGTTTATAAAAAGGTTTGAAAAATCCTCTTAGAGAACAGCGTCCTAAGAAAAAAATTTCAAGTTTTGGGGCTGGGGTAAGCTGAGGTTTGATCTGGCCTGAAAAACAGGACTAGCAAACTCTTATAAACTGATGTTACCGTCATGCAAACTAAATTAGAAGATTCATGCCTGTAATGAAATAAATCAACAGTAAGACTATTAGTGATAAGGTAGAAGGTAGTTAGTCTAGAAATAGACACCGCCACCACTTTGTTTTTATTCTGTAGGAGAGGAAAGTAGCAGTAAAAAGATGCATTTTGTCTAAACACACTAGTTGGTTCCTGACTCTCTACTTACATACATCGAAACAGATTTAAACAGAAGTAGACACGCACCTAGCTGTCCAGGGTGTGCTAATTCTGCACACCTACGAATGCAGAACCCAAATGATGTTCACATCCTAACAATATTCACATCCAAAAGTATTAGAGTACCTAAAATTAGAGGAAAAAGATGAGTACAAATCTGGGATCATAATTTTGACTGTTAGGTCTGGTTTATGTGCTCAGGTATGATTTGTTGGTGTTATTTACTACAGGCATTTCTGAATTCTCATTAAGCCTCTGCCATACCCTTTCACCAGATGATGACAAGTATGCAACATCTTTAATTCAATTTCTATATTTGCAAAATGAAGATGACATATCTCTACAGCCGAAAGACTTCATAAGATGCTTTCAAGAGTACAACCTTTTTCTACTCTCATCTTCATCATGAAGGAATCTCAAGTTAGACTGAGATTGATCCATGCAAGCTGTAATTAAGCCTACATTGATTTCTTTCAACACACCACTGAAAACTATAAAATAAGAGCACAGTAGCTTATGTCTTATTTCTTTCGCTTTTACAACTGAAATATTTTTCCATGTCAACACCTTCTCAAACTTTACACACTGAGAAATTGAAAAAAGGATTACTGACGTGGCTCAAGCTTCCACAAGAAAATAAGTGAAGCTGTTATTTTATACTAGCTTAGGATTTCACTTTCTTCCATGAGAAACAGTAATTCTGCACATCTCCATGGTCTCCCACCTCTCCATACACTATACAGGGAGATAATAAGAACATAGGAAGGAAAAGGTCAATTGAAAGTCTGTTCTTCTGTCCCAGTTGTGAGGCTCTTTAAGCAAATAATGTATTTCAGTAAAACATCTACCTCACATACCAACTTTGCAAATTCCATTCCTTTGGAGCCTACCAGGCACGTAAGAATAGAGCTGGGACCGGGATTTTATGGAATGGTCCTGACAGATGGCGTAGACCAGACACTCCCAGACCAGCCAGAGCACGCAACAGACAGAAAGTACTTTCATTTCAATGAGCATTTTGAAAAATGTGATGTAAAAAGTACCCCACGCACAGCAACTCAGACCTGAAAAGGTAGAAGACCTTTTACCAATTGATCAATGGAGTTTTAGAGTTTCAAAGCCAGAAATAGTGGTTTTGTGCACACTTGCACAAAAGAGCCCGGGCTAATTGAAGGTACAAAGGAGTAACAGCTTATTACCATTACTTTTATAAGTTTCACACCAGGTTAAACTGATCTTATTCACATCAGCTGCTCTCAGACTTTCATTTAGTTCATTAAAATATCTTGTTTGGTCAGTTCTACCACTATAATTTATTTTAAACACAGTGAAACCTTAACTAAAGAGGCAACCTGACATTAAGCAGCCACTTAAAAGCCTTTCCAGATTACCACTCCACTCTTTGCGGTGCGGATTTGGGCACAGTAAAGTTCTGAGCCAGATTCCACTTTCCCTTCATTTCTCAGATCACTTCAATGCAAACTCCAAATTCAGGCAGCACCACCACAGACATGTTACTGTCAGTGAAACCAGCCAAAACATGTCCTCTAGTTTGAGGTGGTCTTTTCAGCCAAGGTTGGGAAAAGGCCCAAAACTGTGATCACTGTTCTGGTTTTTAAACCCCACTTCAAAGTTAAAAGGCTGATTTTCCTCTCTTGCTGCTTAAGGCAAATTTAACTGGATACACACATGGCGTAAGTGCCAAACCCATTTAGAGTTGGAGGAACTTGCAAAACATACAGGGGCAGATTCTGTTGTTCTTACTCACTTTAAACAGCTCCAGCTAAACTAATGGGACTTCTCAACACAATTAAGAAAAGTAGGAACCAATCCAAAAAGAATACGCACATTTCATAGTTGGAAAACATACTCTGCACTGAGTACAGAGGTAATCTGGGGAGTCTTTCAAGTGGTCATTTAATGGACAGCAGACATGAAAAAGCAGTAGGACAATCTTATTTTGGGACTGTTTTTAAACAGCAGCCACATGCTAGACTATATTTCATTATCTATCCAAAACGTTTGTTAGTTGGGGGACGAATCTCCAAGTCAAGCTGTACTGGGGAATCAAACTTTAAGTATTAATCTGATGGAAAATAGCACACTTTAATAATTAGGCTGATGCAAAATACAGGTAGCATTCACCAGCTGTTTCTCACAGGCAGGAACTTCGGCAAGAGAGAGTGCAAGGTTCTTCCAGAGACGATTTATGTCACTTTGTCCTTTATATCTATATGTATTTATAAATAAACTGAGAAGTGCAGATTAACGATCTTCTTAAAACATCCGGTAAAAACACCATTTGAAGCAATAGCCCGAAGGGGGAAGGAGGAAAGGTGGTGGTGTGGGTTTGTGTTTTGGGTTTTTTTCGGAAGCAAGCCACAAGCCAGTGACTCCAGACTCTCCCCACGGGAGAAGCGGGGCAGGTGCCGGAGGGCCCTGCCCGGGGCTCACCCACCCACCGCCGGGGCAGAGCTCCGGCCCCCAGTCCGAGGGCTTGGCCGCCCCGCCCGGACCCCCTGCCCGGCAGCCTCGCCTCCCTCCCTCTCCTCCTCCATCACTTCCTCTCTCCCCCCGCCCCCCCGCCCCTCGCCGGCCCCTTCTCCCCTCACCTCAGACCCTTTTCCTCGGTACGTCCCCAGCCCGCTCCGCCTCGCCCCTCTGGCTTCTCCTCCCCCCCCCCCCCCCCCATCGCCTC